>JARBWK010000001.1:83176965-84376965 GCA_030556195.1 Anolis apletophallus
TCCTTGCTCCGCCCGGCGAAGGGGTGCGGCCTGACGTGACGCAGCCGCCTCCTCCCCCCTGATGCGGGAGCGCGGAGAGGAGGTCGAGGTGCAGGACATCTTGGATGCCCGCCTCCGTTACAGGAAGTTGGAGTACTTCATTGACTGGAAGGGTTTTGGCCGGAAGAACGTGCTTGGGTCAAGGCTCGAGATGTACACACACCGGAGTTGGTGGCTCGTTTCCACCGCAAGTATCCTGACAAGCCCAAGCCCCCCGGGCGGCCCAGGGGGCCCTGAGGGGGATAGTGTAGCACCCATGGGCTCGTTCGTGCCACTGGGGGGTGATCCGCCGGGGTCCCGTTGGCAGTGGGACCCGCACAGGCTGGAAGGGACTCAGAGGATGAGTTGGAAGGCCCAGAGCAAGATTGGTCAGCTGTGCCTTTGCCCAGTTCACCTGTAGAGAGCTTAGCCTGGGATCTCGAGTGGGAGCATTCTCCCGGGGAAGGAGCGGACCAGGTGGAGATGGGAGGCAGCGAAGCAGATAGCGGAGAAAGTTTTGAATTCCCAAACGGCCGAGGTTCCCAAGAGCTGGCCGGGCAGCAGATGGAGGCTAGCGGCTGGGAAACTCCGGGTGAGGCTGCTTCTCAGGAAGATAGCGATACTGGACTGGAAGAGCGGGGCCGTTCTCATAACAGGCGCAGGGACATAGAGGAGGGCAGGAGGAGCTGGCATCTGTCCCTAGACCGTCGCCGTTCGGAAAGTAGAGACTGGAGACGCCGGGCCCTAGATCGTCGGGGTTCCAGGCCGAGGGATTAAGAACGGCCCGTGGGAACTGATCGTCAGTTCTCCGGCCACGTCTGATCTGAAGGGCGTTGAGCGGAGTGAATCTTGGAGCCTAGTTTGGCTCGCCTTGGACCAAGACCTTGCCTTGTTTCTGATTCGCATTGGTGCGGATCCCTTGCTTCGCCCGGATTGAATCCGGGAGCCTTGCCAAACTTTTTAGCCCATTTGCCTTTGGATCTACCTTTTTGGAACTTTGCTTGCTTTACTGAACTGCAGCTTCGTGCTGATTGCTCAATTCTATGAACTTTTTAAGTGAATTGACTTTTTGGATTTGTTTTATTAAATAAACATAGTTAGCCTTTATTACGTCTCCGTGTGTGTGTTAAAGGGGCAGTTCTAAGTCGGCGATTGTGACACCACCTTCCAGGCCTACAGAACACCCTAGCCGACTCACTGAGCAGGACTTCGTCCACCACTCACGAGTGGCAGCTCAGCCCCCCCACTTCCTCTCATTGATCAGGCGCTGGGGCACTCCTCAGTTAGACCTGTTTGCATCACACCTCAACACCTACTGCCTCTCTTACTGCGTGAGACTCCACCCTCACGCATCCCCAGACTGCCGAGGAGACGCATTTCTTTACCACTGGTCCCGGGACTCCTCTATGCCTTCCCTCCCCTTCCACTCCTGCCCAGGGTGGTCGCAAAGCTCCTGTCCGACAACTCGGATTGCATCCTACTGGCGCCGTGGTGGCCCCGTCAACCATGGTTCACGCCCCTTCTCCAAGCCTCTCAGGGAGACTTCCTCCGTCTTCCTCTGGACCCCGACCTCCTCTCCCTACAACAGGGCCTCATTCTCCATCCAGACCTTCCATCTCTCCACCTTACAGCGTGGAGGATCAGGCCTTGTCCCACCTCTCCGACCCCGTCCGCCTAGTAATTCAGGCAGCCCAGAAGGTCTCTACCAGGAAGGCTTACACTTACAAGTTTGTTCAGCCACTGGGTCATTCGCCGCAGTCGGCCCCTACATCCGTTGTCCTTGACTTCCTTATCCACCTCTCCACTAAACGTTTTTCCCTATCTTCCATCAAATGTTACTTAGCCTCCCTCTCCTGGTACAGGAAAAAAATTGGCCTCCGTCCCTTTTTCAAGACCCACTAGTGGGCGTATTTTTACAGGGATACAAGAAGTCGTTTCCCCCTGTTTCTCCTCCTCCTCCATCTTGGAGCTGGTCCTCTCTCAACTTTCCAAACGTCCTTTCAAACCCATGTCTACATGTCACATCTCCCACTTGTCATGGAAAACGGCCTTTCTCATGGCCATCACTTCAGCCAGAAGGGCTAGTGAGATCACAGCTCTTCGGTCTGATCCCCCGTTCATTCGGTTCCATGAAGACAAAGTGGTCCTCCGGACGGATTTCACTTTTCTTCCCAAAGTTGTTTCCCATTTCCATATGACCCAGACATTGTCCTTCCAGCCTTTTTCCCAACCCCTCATCTCCCTGGAGATTGCCCTTCACTCCCTTGATGTTAAAAGGGCCTTGTCCTATTACATACATCGGACAGCCCCATATAGGAAATCGCCTAAGTTGTTTCTTAAATATAGGGAAGACTCCCTAGGTCTCCCCCTTACTTCCCAACGATGGGCTTCTTGGATAGTCCTGGCAATCTGATTGGCTTATCAGTTAGCCCATAAGGAATTGCCTGTTGGTGTTAAAGCCCATTCCACAAGGGCAGTTTCAACATCCCAAGCGTTTCTCGGGGTGTTCCTGTTGAGCAAATTGTAAGGCTGATATTTGGGTGAACCCCTCGACGTTTGCAGCCCACTACAAGCTCGACGTTCTCGCAAAGAAGGATGCATCCTTTGGCAGAGCCGTCCTGTTTTCCTGTGTGGCATGACCCACCTCCAAGGTACATAAGAACATAAGAACATAAGAACATAAGAACATAAGAACATAAGAACATAAGAAGAGCCATGCTGAATCGGGCCTCAGCCCATCTAGTCCAGCATTCTGTGTCACACAGTGGCCCACTAGTTGTACACAGGGATCTCTAGCAGAAAGGAGGGCAAAACCCTCACCTGCTCCCGACCCCCACAACCAGTACCCGGGAAAATCCTGCCTGCCTCCATCAACACAGAGGTGGCACTTGGATGTCCATTTCAGTAGCTACTGATTCCCTTGGTATCCATGAATCTGTCTAATCCTGCCTTGAAGCTGTCCAGGCTGACAGCTGTCACAACCTCCTCTGGAAGTGAGTTCCATAACCCAATGACCCTCTGGGTGAAGAAATATTTCCCTTTATTAGTCCTAACTTTCCTACCTTGGAGCTTTAGGGAGTGCCCCCTAGTCCTAGTATTGTGTGACAGAGAAAATAATTTTCTTTATTCACCTTTTCTATCCCATGCATGATTTTATACACTTCGATCAAGTCACCTCTTAAACGCCGTCTTTCAAGGCTGAAAAGACCAAGGCGTTGCAACCTGGTTTCATAAGGAGCTGCTCCATCCCTTGGATCATATTTGTTGCCCTTCTTTGTACCTTTTCCAGTTCCGTTATATCCTTCTTGAGGTGCGGTGACCAGAATTGTACACAGTACTCCAGATGTGGCCTCACCATAGATTTGTAGAGAGGCAATACAACATTTGCCGACCTATTTTCGATTCCCTTCCTGATCATGCCAAGCATAGAATTTGCTTTTTCACTGCTGCAGCGCACTGGGTTGACACCTTCATTGAGCTGTCCACCAAAACCCCAAGATCCCCAAGATCCCTTTCCTGGTTTGTCTCAGAAAGCTTGTTAAGTCACCCATTTGTGTGCATTTCACAGACCACACGAAGAAGAAGGTTAGGTTGCTTACCTGTAACCGTGTTTCTTCGAGTGTAGGTCTGTGAAATCCACACAAAACCCGCCCGTCCTCCCCTCTTGTCATGCCTTGTTCTGCTGCTGTCTGGCGGCAAGGAACTGCCGAGGTAGCTCAATCAGGGGATGAGGGGGCAGGGAGTGGGGGCATATGTAAATCTTTATCTTTAGCTAGTATGTCCGAGATTCTGGCGCATGCGCGGAGTAAACCCATTTGTGTGGATTTCACAGACCTACACTCGAAGAAACACGGTTACAGGTAAGCAACCTAACCTTTCCTGGACTAAGAGGGGCCCAAAATGCACTGTTCCGAATTACAAAGAATAACATATGTTGTCTCTATAATAAAGCATAGATTTTCCCCACTACCAACGTGGCCAGCTTTTATGGTTGTTACTGAATCATCATAATTCCAGTTTTCTAATAAGCAAGTCTACATCCTATATTTTTTATTTCGGTTTTCTGGAGAAGTTGGAAAACATTTCTGGTTTTTTTTATCCACTCTCATTATTTTTGTAGTCTGCCACTTTTTCAGTGCTTTTCTCCCGGAAATTGGTAATTTGACATTTGGGTATTGAACAGAATGATATTTATGACACTACATTGCCAGTCCACTGAAGGAGAAAGCTTAGTATCATACTTTTGGAAGATTTTTTTCCATTGCAGAGAAACGTATTATAGTTAACAAAGGAGTAAAATTCTATACTAAAATTTGTTTTGACAGTAAGGTTCTCCATCTCCTAAATCTATAAATATTTTAGCCTCTAATGATATCCCATTGGTATATATAATATTCAAGCTGTAGAAGACTGTTTAAATTCACCATTTCAGTTTAGTCTGCAGAAGTGTAATTCATAGCATACTCTTCATTTCTTGGCAGTAGATATGCTAAAAAGTATAATTTATGTCATGTTTCCTTATCTAGTTGTCTTCCATAGGGATTCAGTGGTTCTTGCAATTTCCCATTCTGGCTTGGGGATAATTGGAGTTGTTTTCCAATAGTTCTGAAGTGAAAGATTGAATCACACTTTGCTAGCATGGATCAAATGAAGTAGAGAATCTTCCCATTTTTTTTTAATATTCTTTCATTAAAGATAATAGAGAAAACATACACCTGAGTGGTCAGAAATGGAACTCACTGGTCAATTTTTGTCAGAAGAGAGATACCTTTCTTTGTATCAAGGAATTCAGGGTTTTGAGGAAAGTTCCATTTTTTTTAATGTTACTGGTCAAGGAACATACTGGTTTTTTCACAGTAAAACTATAGTACAGAAGCATGACTGTTGATCATTTTAATAATAATAATTAATCATAGATTAAATATTACAAAAGTTAATGATTAAATTGAATTTGGCAGTTTTTGATGTATTAACCATTATTACTGATTTATATTTAATATGTTTGTTTTCTGCCTTTTTAATATTGGTAATTAAAAAAACCCCAATGTTCAGTTATCTAGATCTATCTCAATCTGGCTTCAGGCCTGATTTTAAGACAAATGTGTGATTGAAGAACTGGACAGGGGAAGGGTATCTTTGTTGGATCTAACCAAATTGTCCTGGAAAATGTATAGCCCCACCCCCTTGCTTTCCCTGAGCTAATAGTGTAGCAGAAAAGTGCACTACTTTCCAATTATCCTAAGAATGAAAGCAACCATGTGAGGCATCTGATCAAGTCTGTCCTTCCTTCCTTCTCTCCCTGCTCTCTCTTATTTTTTCTTAGTTAAGAATGATGCTAATCCCAGATTTCTTGCATCATGTGTATTTTGCCTTTTAGGCTCCCACATGATAGAAATAATATTGTTTACCTTTCTTTTTCCTGAACCTTAGGTTTTTCAAGGAACTGATGAACAACTTAGAGAAATGCATCAAAACCACCAGAAAACTGTGAGAGAAAAGGAGAGGAGATTAGCCGAATGTCAGAGAGAGCTGGAGAGGGAAAACAAAGAATGCCAAAGATTCAATAGAGAAAAATCAGAACTATTGGTTGAACAAGGTACCATTTATTAAATGTCTAACACTCACAATGAATGAATGTATGCAAATCAATATGTGTCTCTTCTTTGAAGTGACATCTCAAAGTATGTTGCTACATTGATGTCTGTGAGTGATTATTTTGATCTTTCTTGCCAATTGTGTACATTCAGTCAGGGATGTTACCAAGCATTAGTTCATGACTCAGTCTATCCCACAATACTATTTATCTGACTTTGTTGCGTTTTAATCAAAATTGGGGTTTTTATATATATATTTGTCACATAGATGTGTGTGATGAGCATTCATGGGTTTTGGGGTGGGGTGAAGAGGATGTAAGAAAGCTTTGCTTGCCATAAATGGAGGAATTGGTAGTAACTATTGCACATTAGCTTCAAATGTGAGATGCTCAATCAGCCCTACTAAGTTTATTCTCCCTCTAGGAGATCAGGCAATCAATAATTGAAAATGAATTTGTTTAAACATTTTATCTTCATTGCTTATATCCCTGTGAAAGGACGTCTTCAACTGCAAGCAGATCGCCACCAGCAGGACATTGGAACAAGAGATTCCTTAATTCAGTCTTTGGCAGCTCAGTTGGAACTGGAAGGATTCAAAAGAGCACCTTTTAATGAAAGGCAAATCAACAGTTTT
The DNA here is from genome assembly GCA_030556195.1 of Anolis apletophallus. NCBI lineage: Eukaryota > Metazoa > Chordata > Lepidosauria > Squamata > Anolidae > Anolis > Anolis apletophallus. The sequence continues at coordinate 83,183,212 of JARBWK010000001.1, forward strand.
CACAGCCTTGTGAAGGAAAGACAAGACAAAGACAAGGAGACAGCTGATCAGTTGATGGTTAGTATGTTCGCACAATCACTAAAAGCTCAGATGATTTAACATAAGGGGGGAAAAGACCACATTCTAAATCTGTGGAGAGGTCAGGGTTTAAACATATGCAAATCTATTCCATTGCAAACTACACCCAATTAGTGGGATATCTGACTACATTTTGGATTGATTTGAATATATCATTCTTGTTCCTGAAGGTGTAGCTCACATCAAGTTAGTAGTGACACACTTCAGTGCTCAGGGCATAGATGAGCCTTTTCCTTTGTGTTTATTGGGTGAGGGACTGAATGTAGCTAAACTCATTCTCTCCACCCTAAATGTATGTAATCCCACATGGGTTGCTCTTGTCTTTGTGAAACTAACTTCAGATATACTGAGCCTTTGGGTAAATACTTTCCATGACTTTTTCAGAGAGAATTTGAGGAGAAGGAGGCAACAAAGCAGAAGCAAATTGATGAAATAAGGGATAAAAAAACTGGACTTGAAAGAACGATTGAGCTGAAGACAGACATTCAGAATAAAAAAAGACTTGAAGTAAAGAACCTGAAACAAGAATTACAACAGCTAGAAGGGTCTTCAGATAAACTTCTAGAACTAGATCAAGAACTTGCCAAGGCGGTAAGATTTACCTTTTATAACATCAGATAAATGCCCTAAAGGCCCTGGATCTCATTGGATCATTGAAGCTAAGCAGGGTAAGTCCTGGGTAGTATTTGGATGGATGGCCACCAACAAATCTCAGGTGCTGGTAGGTTATATTTTAAAGGAAGGAACTGGAAAAACCAGTACTGAGTATTCCTTGTCCTGTGAAATTCATGGAGTTCCCAAAAGTCGAGGGGCATAACATCACATTGTATAACACCAGTTTTACCTCCTCTACAATTGCTTGAATTGATCAGTTATGCCTTGTTTCATCCAAATATCCTCTATGTATTGTTGGAAATCTTGCACGAATGCTTCTGTAAATGTATGGTTCCTATGCACATTGAGTTATGTTTGCCTGAGACTCACAGAAGTCTGCCACAGTGAAGAAATTATCTCTGGTTTCTGTGTATAATATGATATGCATATGACTATCTGTGGATAGGACAGATTAGCCTATACATGAGTCCCCTCGAGGAGATAGTATTGCATGTTGTTTGCATAGAGGTTCATATTCTGAAACCTGTAGGTCTGGAATTTAGGTTGGTATTACCTTGGTCATAAAGCATTGTTGAAGCGCTATCAGTACAGTAAGACCCTATTCACAGGCTTGTTTTCTGTTTTGTTTATTTGCAGTTAGTTGCAGTCCAGAAATATTATATCCTCCCCCCCCCCCCCGGGCGTCCATCCAGAGTCTAGTTGTCCATGGTTTCAGTCAATCAAATTTCAGAAAAAGTTTGATACTATCAAAGTTTTCAGGCATCCATGGGGAGTATTGGAATCTATCCCCTGTAGATAAGTGGGTTTTACGGTACAGGACTTGTAAGTGTTATTCTAAAATCCAATATAAGGAAGTACTACCAGCTCTGACTCTATCCAAAATTGCTTGTGACTCTGACTCCACAGCTTTGGTAACCGCAACTACTTTTATAGATTTATCTCTCTCCCATTCATACACACACACACTTTTATTGAAGAAGTAAAATAATGATTTTGGCAATGTTTAAAAACGGGGAAAGGGGTAGGAATATTAACAATCTATGAAATCTAAGAAAAGAGGGGGGAAAGGAAAGAAAGAAAAAGAAGAAATTGACGGGGTTAAAAAAGTGGGTGGGTAGGTGGAAAGAAGAAAATTTTAGAAAGTCAAAAATTGGCTTCCAATCTTCTCCATGGGTGTTTTCATTGTCCTTAACCCAGGTCATTTTTGTATGCTCTTCCCTTTTTGTGCCACTCTCCTCTGGAAAACAGTCTTTGCCCTAAAAATGAATCCCGTCTGTCCATTTCATTTTGTCTTGTTTCATAAATTTCATCAGTACTGCCCAATCTATTGCACTTTTCCCTGCAAATCTTGGCTTATTAATTGAGTTAAATTGACAATTTTTATTATGTCTATTTTTAATATCCATTGTTGTAATGATGGTAACTCTTTTGTTCTCCATTTTTGGGCATATGCTATTCTGGCCACAGTTGTTAAATAGTTGAAAAGTTTCTCTTTTTTTGTATCTGTCTCAAAGTCTATAATTCCCACTAGAAAATACTCAGGTTTAGATTTCAATTTGAGGTCTAATATTTTTTGGGTTTTATCTTGGATGTCTCTCCAGTAATTTTGACCAACTTGCATGTCCACCACATATGAAAGAACGTTCCTTTATGGGCCTCACACTTCCAGCATTTTTACCTTTGACATTTGGATAAAATTGTGATAGTTTTTGTGGCGTTAGGTATAGATTTATCTCTTAAACTACTTCTATACTGTTCTATTTCAAGGAGTCTTGGGATAGTATTCTATCAGATGAATTTAATCAATGATATAAAACAATAGAAACTAATTTAAAGAGCATCAGAGTTTAAAATGACAAAATAAGACAATTCAAATCAATCAAAACACTTCTTGACTATTTTAAGAGCATAGATAGATAGATAAAATCAGTTAGGCTCCAACCGCTTTCATAAAAAGCCATGTGTTATTTGGTGCCTTCATGACTCCAGTGTTGGCACCATTCGGGCATCTGAAAGGGGGATGTATGACATCTAGGGTGTCATATCAGAGAAAACCCTTTCCCGTTGGTGCCCTGCTCCCATTGGTGAGATCTAGAGGAGTCCTATCCATCTAACCTCAGTTGTGAGATTCAAATTATTAATTATAATAACTGTTTAACAAACCACATTTAATAACCGATGGGACAGGTTAGGATAGGTTTGTTCAGTGCTTCTGCATACATATTTGGGGTGAAACAGTGAGGCAAGGAAGCTTGAGATCCCCACCCCATTGTGGCTTCCAGTGTGAGCTTTGTATCTAGCATGTGGAATCACCCCACACTCCCATTCCATGTTAATGTCAAATTAATGGCTTGGTCTTTGGTTAGGTGGCCATACCAACCACAAGGCCACAAGTGTTCTAGCAAGTGTCTTTAAGAAGCTCTCTGTATTTTGAAGTACCTCTTTTGAGAACAGAAAAACAGCAGTGCGGCAGTGATATAATGTGACAACACCCTCCCTCCATATCCATCCATGGTTTCGAAATATATTTTTAAATAAAATCCAAAAACAAACCTTGATTTTGCCATTTTATGTAAGAGAAATCAGTTTATTTCACCATTGTATGTAATGGGACATAAGAAAGCAAGATTTTGGTATCCATGGTGGGAGTCCTGGAACCAAACCCTGGCGGGTAGCAAGGATCTACTGTAGTGTGACAAGTGCAGTGCATTGAACTGTTCGTTTCTCCTTGGATCTGACTGCATGTGGGCATTCACATGTCTACCTTCATATAATATTCTTAATTAAAATATGGGGTTGGCTGGAGGAACAGGAATCCAGAGAACAATCTAGCTTAACTTCCTGCCTGAATTGCTGTACACAGGAGCCTTTCCCATGTGGATGAGCATTTAGCCTGAAAATGTGGCTGTTACAATGTGCCTTCCCTGAATAAAGTAAATAATGCCCTTCTGTGATCAATTCCTTGCAAAATGTCCTCAGAAGCACTTTAATTACCTGTTGGGTTGTCTGCCCCACATTATCCTTTAAAACCTTCCTGTTACACACATTCTACCTCTGTTTGCATCCAGTGTTTATTTTAAATTTTAATATTTCACATTTGGCCTGGCCAGAATGGTTTTAAATTGTCTGTTATTGCTTATGTGTAAGTTATATTGATTATATTGTTTTATTATTTGCTGTTGTGTTGTTTTATTATGTATCAGTGGGCTTGGCTGCATGTAAGCCACCCCAAGTCCCCTTGGGGAGATGGTGGTGGGGTATAAATAAAGTATTATTATTGTTATTATTAGTTATCTAAGTCTTATGTTTACTGACTTAATATTGCTAAAAATTGGGGGGAACAATTCTTCAACAGCTGTAATTGTCTCGCTAATGCTAAAGCTGAGTGAATACTCTTGACAGGTTGCATTATTTTTTTCTGCTTAGAATCATGAACTAGATGAAGCTGAAAAAAACTGCAAGGTTGACATCCTGGAAAAAGAAATAAAGGAGCTTCAAAAAGAGAAGTCAGATTTGGATGGCATTCTTCGAAAACTGGATAAGGAGATGGAGCAGTTGAACTTAAATACAACAATTATAACCCAAATGGACATGCTGAAGAAAGATAAAGTAGTGCATTTTCTCTAATACTGTTAATATTTTGGAGCACATAATATGTAGAGCACTTTTTTAAAAGACCTGGTTCAAAAGAAATGCCAAATAGATTGGTTGGCATTGTGTGATTGAATCATGGTTCTCTCTCTTCCCTGCTTTTGTTTAAACAGGATTTTAATGTGCATGCAGAGATATTCCTCAGTGAGGTGTATTTGTCTTCTTTTTAAAAGTCTTTAAAATAATTTTATATGATTGGAGTGATTTTAAAAGTTTCTGGAGACTTATTTTTAAGCCCTTTAAAGTGGTTGTCTTTGGGTCCCACTTTGGGAGAAAGGCAGCATACAAATGAAATTAACTAATCAATAAAGTTATTGGAACACACTCATAAAATACGATTAGCTTCAAGGCAGGAAGGAGGGGATCAGAGGAGTAGAAAAAAACACATTAGCCCGAGGTTGACATTATTCCTATATTGCAAAATGTGTGTTTGCCTTTCAGTTGTTGTTAAGCTAATATGTAACTGAAGAGCACAGTTGAACATTATTTGTATCCATCTTTTTGTTTAAAGGCTGACAAAGAAGAGCAAATCAGAAAAATAAAGTCCAGACACAATGAAGAGTTAATCTCCTTACTTGGCTATTTCCCAAATAAGCGACAGCTTGAAGACTGGCTTCACTCTAAAATGAAAGAAATTAATCAGACAAGAGACAGACTTGCCAAACTCAAGTACGTATTCTTTCTAGTGGGCTATTTGGGTTCATTGAAAGTCTTTTTTCCCAGTGTTCTGTTTATTAGTAAAAGATGCAGTCTGCTAAATGCTACTGCTAAAGAACTCATGGAAGTGAATCCCATTTAAGCAAATGGTTATGATGGATTTTTTCCCCAAGAAGCATTTGTTTCCAGCATTTTCCCCCTTTTTTAAAATAAAAATCCAAGACAAAATAAATTTAAAAATAATTAAAGATAAAATGATTATTAAAAACAACATTATTCCAAGTCTTCTTTTCAAAGCTAAAGCTGGAAATATCTCCAGAAAATTTATTTAATAATTATTTATTTATCACACTTCTATCTCGCTCTTCTTGACCCTGAAGGGGACTTTGGGCGGCCTTGCAAAGGCAACAATTAGATTCCGAATATAAGTATATCATTGGTAAATAAACAAAACATTAAAAACCAACCAGTTAAAACTAGCACATTAAAACAACAATTTAAAATCACATATATTAGTTTTAGTTGTCTGCTGATGTGAGTAAACTTCTTAAATCAGAAGATTGATTTGAGCCACTGTGTTGAGCATGTTGCATGTTGTTTAATCTACATGTGTTTAAAACACGAATAACTATGTGTCCTTGGTTGATCAAAATATACAGTGTGTCAATGTTATTTTCTGTTACCTTATTTGCTTTGCAAGAATTGGTGATAATCTTTATCTTATACAATACTGTGCTTCTGGAAGTGAGGTCTTGCCACCAATTGTGAGTCTGGCTGCAGTGCTGGGGGTGGATACAGCAGGGCTTTGATAGAAGATCTCCAAAGGTGAAGCAGGTTCATGTGGATAGGGACAGTTCTCAAGGTACTGCACTCTCTGCCTGTATAGAGCTTCAGCAATCAGAACGGGACTTTGAGAAAGGAAGTGGGGCAGACATGAGAAGGGTGTAAGGCTGTAGAGGAAGGAAGTGGAAAATACAGATGGACGTAAGAGAGATTTTAAAGTGATATGGAGAAAGGGATTTTCAGGGGGTTTGTGGTTTGGATAACTGAATGATAGAGGGGATGGTCAGATACATTGGCATTCACCAACCAGAATGTTGCGTGCAGATATTTTGTTGAGCTTTGTCCCATGCCAGTGCAGTTAGGAAAGCATATTTCTTCAACCCCCCTCATGTTATTGTGCTTATGTCACTGAACTGTAGAATGCAGGGGTGTGGTTTCACAGTTCAGTGACAGTGCTTTGATTGTTGGTGTAGTTCGATGCATTCCTTGACATCAATTGTCTTCATTAGGTTGTTTATGTTATATGTTACTATGTTTTTAACTGTGTTTTAGCTGGTAAATTTTGCTTGGGCTTGGTCCCAATGAAGGCTGTCCTGAGTCCCTTCAGGGAGATGGTGGCAGGGTATAAAAATAAAGTTATTCATCTATTTTATTTATTTATCATTTTGTCCTTTTCAGATTATGGACAGAAGGTTTTTTTAAACTCCTCTCTCATTCTACCCTTTTTATAAAGTATAAGTTATCAGAGATCAAATGCATTTACATGATGTGACAAGATATTTGTGTGCATGTCAACCAGGTTGGAGCTGCAAGCGAGTTTTCTTTGTCCATAGTTTCTGCCCCATGACATGTGAAACCAAGCAGCTCTCCTCCTCTTATTTGCATCTATGTCTTCTGAAATAGAATAGTAAACATTGAGAAGGCACTCGATTCTTCCTCTGATTTTACAGGAGAGAAATAAATCGGAGAAATGTTGCAGCCTTCATCTATACAACACAGTCAACAAAGCAGCAACCAAAGCTGCAGGCAGGCTCATATCCAACAGGCCGGGGCCTAAACCCAGTTGCTGGTCCCAGTTTCAAATAGGCCCATTTAATCTGTGGAATAAAATATTATGCTAAATTTTTAGATTTTATATTTTGTGAACTGTTCAAGTGTCCTACAAGTAATGGTTGTCAGTGATAAGGATGTCTGTCTGCCTCTTTCTCTCCTTTCTTGCACCTGTTCACCCATTCTCCCCAATCTGGGGGACTGATAAAATAGAATTGTAGGTAGACAAAGGCTTTGTGATCAATCTTGTTCTGATGCCATGTTCCTGCTGGTATCAGATCGAAGACTCATGCACTGTCACTTTTCTCCCTTCCATTCTTGCATACTCGTTTCACCAGGTTTTCATTTAAATTAATTCACAATATTGTTCTCATTTGGCAAATAATAGGTAATGCTGATCTCTGAAATATGGTTTGAAATGAGTTTACAAACCATATTTTGGAAGCTAGCGCTAGTCATTAAGTGCCTCTGGCAAAATGGAGGTTTGAGTTGCCTTTTAAAAACTTTGGGTTAATAAAACAGGGCTTCAGTGTATTGAATAGTGCTTCTATTTTGACCAGTTACCATATTTGATGGAATTTTGCTACGATAGGACTTCTTTTCTTCAGAGGCTAAAAACAACATAAACATCAATCTATCAGCGGCCAACATACATTTTGGTGTCTCAAATGTTAGCTTTGTTACTGGGTATTTTTGACCTGCTGATTCCAAAAATGGCACCAGTTTCCCCCATCAGCGCATGGCTTTGAGCTACAGAACATATGCCATATACCAGTCATCATCTGGTCGCCCATAGATAACCATGATAACCATATCTAAGTAATTAGAGCTGATACAGTCTATCTAATGCAATTTTCTGAATCAGTGTCCCGAATAACCCCAGGAACAGATCTGAAAACCAAGACACCAATAACTGTTATGAATATTAAGAGACATTACAACACTAAATTAAACATGTACAAAAACACACAAGGTTATGTTATTTTTCATATCCAAAGCATGCATGCTATTAAACTGTGGTACTTTTCCATTCAAAAGTATAGATATAATTTTGTAGTAATCTCCAAAATTGCAGGCAACTCTCTCCAAAAGGTTGGTCCATGAAGTATTAATGCCATTTTAATACTTAATGGTCAAACCTTCTGGAGAGTGTTTTCTACAGTTTCAGCGATTTCTGTTGAATGGTATAAATGCTTTAGTTATGAATAATAATATTATCTTGTGTTTTTAAAATAAGATACAGTTAATTGAGTGTTGTTTTGTCTCTTATAAAATGTAAAATAGATTTGTACATACTCTGTTATTTTACCATAAAGAATTCCTTTCCTTGTATAGGCTGAAACAGGTTGACTGTCAGTTAGCATTTGAAGCTTGTCTCCTTTTTGTTTCTTACTTATGTAGGTGATTTTCAATTCTCTCTCTACTTCTGTTGTTGTGTGCCTTCAAATCATATCTGACTTACGACTAAGGGAAATCTTTCACCAGATTATTTTGGCAGAATTTGTCACGAGGGACACCTTGCCTTCCTCTGAGGTTGAGAAAATGTGTTTGACCAAAGCTTGCCCAATGCAAGTGGGAATTTGAGTCCTGGTCTTTCAGCGTTCAAATCTCCATGCCAGACAGACATGCAGCAAACCTATAGCTCAATATTTTTATTACATACTAAAAGAAAGCATTAAAATATTTAGCCAGGTTTTTTATGTAAAAAGTTTAAAAACTCAAATGCCAAGAATAATCCCACCTGATTTCTGATTGCAATAATACTTACATTTCAGCAAAGAACTTGTTTCAGTAGAGCAAAACAAAAATCATATTAGCACTGAATTAAGGAAGAAAGAAGAACAGCTGTCCAGTTACGAAGAAAGGCTTTTTGATGTCTGTGGAAGCCAGGATTTTGAAAGTGATCTTTATAGACTTCTGGAAGACATTGAAAAAACATCTAAGCAGCGAGGTTAGTTTCTATTTTTCTGAAGGGTTTTGGTTTTGGGGTTTGTTTGTTTTCGGCAATATTCTGTTTTAGTTTTAAATTCACATGATGTATCTTTTCTTTTTAACTCAGATATATGATGGTGACTTCCTTTTTAATAATTATAATAGCACTAAATATTTTGTACCTCATATAAAGTTGAAATTATCTTATGTTCTAAAACATTCCAGACTTCCTCATTGGTTTAGTCCAATGTGATCCTAGCAGTATCGGCAAATCTCTCACCCTCTCAGCAGCCCTCTGGCGTATTTAATTCCTGTTGGGAAACATGTTTTTAGGGTACACTAAAGGGTGGAAGCAGGAGAGAGCATCTTCCCTTCTATTTCTGCCAGATTTTCACTGTTGGATCCTGCTCAGTGGTTCTTAACCTGTGGGCCCCCAGGTGTTTTGGCCTACAACTCCCAGAAAACCCAGCCAGTTTAACAGTTGTTAGGATTTCTGGGAGTTGAGGCCTTGCCCTGTAATGTTATTGTTTTTGTGAGATCTATTGTTGACTGTTTATTCAAGTTCTTGCTGCATATGTGTATGTGGTTAAATTGGTTAGATATTTTTAATATTTCATTACTACAATTTATTTACTTGATCCTTTTTTAATTGTAAACCAATTTTATAAAGTGCTGCCTTCCCTTTACTTCTTAGTACTGCATGATTATTATTATTCCCCACTTTTTCCAAGGATTAGGACACAAAGTGCCTAACAACTTAAAAAGTGATACAGTTAAAACAAATATTAGAATAAATATCAAATTAATGTGATTCTCCCCCCCCCCCCCCCTTTGGAACAGCCATGCTTGCTGGGGCCACAGCAGTATATTCGCAATTCATCACACAATTAACAGATGAAAGCCAGTCCTGCTGCCCAGTTTGCCAGAGGGTCTTTGAAACAGAGAGGGAATTGCAGGAAGTGATTGATGATCTTCAGAAGAAACTGCGCCTTGCGCCAGACAAACTAAAGACAACGGAGTCAGAGCTGAAGAGGAGAGAGAAGAGACGGGATGAAATGATGTCACTCAAACCTGTCAGGTGAGACAGAGTTTAGCATTTTGGGGTATGGAAGAAGCTGACAACATTTTGAGAGAATCAACCCATCTCAAAATCGCCTCGGGTGGACTCCATGTGTTTTTGAAAGGAACGTTTATACTGCTCACTTCTGTATGATAAATGTTATAAGTTAAATCAAAGTCCATGTGAATCCAACTACATCTACTTATTATGATGTACTGATTTTAATGAAGGAAAATAATGAGCTCTCGCTCTCCCCCCCCCCTCTGTGTATGTGCGTGTGCGTGCACTAAGACAAACCATATCTGAACTCCAAGAAAAGGACATACCGGACTTAAGGAACAAGCTGCAAGCTCTCAACAGAGAGATCCAGCGCCTTAAAGGTGAAATAGAAGAGCAGGAAACACTCTTGGCAACTATAATGCCTGAGGAAGAAAGTGCTAAAGCATGTCTCCAAGATATTACACTAATGGAAAGATATCAGGTAAAACTTTTGGACACCATTTAATTATCTTTAAAACCACATGTTGCCAAATAAAGAAGGCTGTACGCTAAAGCTCTTCATTCATGCATTGCACAAAGTGGCAACAGACATTGGGAAGGTCGGTTTCCCCACCCGGCTCTTCTTTCTCTGCTTAGTCAACTCACACGAATGGTTGGATACACATACAAGAGACACACATATTTCATCTACCCCCATGATAGATGCAGTGAATGCTAGGCCTTTTGGCAAAAAAAAGTCCCATTAAGATATCACATATGATCACTTGTGCCTGCAGTGGACATGACATCTGAGTTCAAAATGTGGTTTCAGTTTTCCAGAAATACTAGTGTTTTTGTTCTTATTTTTCAGACTGATCTAAGAGATGTTGAGAGAAAAATTGCTCAGCATGCTACTAAGCTGGAGGGTGTGGATTTAGGTCGGACACTTCTACAAGTGAGCCAGGAAAAGCAAGAGAAAAAACATCAGTGGGACACAGGTACTATCAGATATGTAGTCCTAGGTTTCCTTTATAACCAAGACATTGCAGTCTATTTCTGTATTGGCATGAAAAGGTCACATGTTGACTGTTGCGATTTGCACATTCTTTGGAAAGTGATCCCTTACCATTTTTCTAGCACTGAGATGGAGCAAACATGGCTATTGGTCACCATTTAACTAACTTTAAAACTAAGAAATGAACAAGATCGGTTCTTTAGGTTTGTTCTGAAGCTCAATTTGTATGTAAGTCGGAACAGGTACATTTTAAAGCGTATCCGCCCATCCATCCATCTATGTAATAAAAGAGAATGTATGTACAGTATGTTTGTTTGTGGGTATGTGGCAGCTTTCTGATTGGCTGCCACTTCTGCAGGCTGTTACGACCCCCACGAATGACGGACCTGGACCAAACTTGGCACACATAACTCTCATGACCCCTTTTATGTCCTGGTGAGGTTTGGGGGAGGACGCACAATGGATGATGGGATTTGTAGTATTTTCAAACTGTTCAATTTCCACATACCACTGTGGCCTCAACAATTTCCTTAATATTGTAAATAAAAATGGTGTCTGCTTGAATTCCTAACTTTTATTTTGTACATAGTACTTGCATAATGTGAATCATCATTTGCTAATTAATTATAACCTGTATTGTGAACAACAAAAAAAGTTCAGATCATATAAAGTAGTAGTAAACCTTGTAGTCCATCCTTGTCTTAGTTCAGTGAATAACTTCGTAACTCTTGCTACTGCATTACTAAGCCATTTAAGTTAACCTGTTTCCACAGAAAACATGTGCTGCCTTCAAGTTGCCTGTTGATCTATGGATTTGATATTGTTTTTCAATTTTAGTAATGAAAGGTTATACTGTCCAGTGCTGATATTGGGCACTGTTTTGACCTTAAATTATTGTTTTATATGCTGTTGGTTTACCTTGTATTGTACTGTGTGTTTATTCTATGCATTGTTTTAGACCATATGTAAGCTGCCTCGAGTCTCTTTGGGGAGATGGAGACGGGTACAAAAATAAATGTGTTGTTATTTAATCTGATTTCATCCTGTTATGTAAATTGTATTTACACCCCCTTTTGTTGTTTATTCATTCAGTCACCCCCTAATTTATTGCAATATACCTCCCTTCTTTTATATTTTCAGTTACTGGCAAAATTGAATTGAAGCAGACTCTTAAACAAGATCAGCAAAGCCAGATCCAGAATCTAAAGAGTGCAGTGAATGAGTTGAAAGCAGAGAAACTTCAACTCTGTAGCCGTTTGCAGCGTCGACAGCAACTGGAAGACCAGACGGTGGAGCTGACGACTGAGGTGCAGTCAATGAACAGGGAAATCAAGGTGAGAGGAAGAATTAATTAAAAATTGCCAAGTCATGGATAATATAATAATGTGCATGCATAAAGAAAAGAAACAACATTGTAAAGTAAAATGAATACAGGATGGTTTTTATTTCATTTTCAGGAAGCAAAGGAGCAGATCTCCCCTTTGGAAACAACTTTAGTAAAACTGCAACAAGAAAAAGAAGCACTGATGAACAAAAAAACCACAAGTTGCAAGGCAGCACAGGAGAAGGTTAGATCGTCTGTCCTGAGTTGATTAGCTAAAATTATATAGCTGCTTCTTGTAGGCAAGAGTTACATACATTTCCCAGTTAAAGGTGTATCTTGTTGTGGATTTTAGTGGCTCCCAAAATCTGTAGACAACCAGGGTTAGCTAGCTTGACTCTGGAAATTTGATATTCTTTTAGCTCATCATTTGAGTGTATCTAAATGATCAAAAAAATAGCAAGTTGAATATAAACAAGCATAAAATAGGTATGAGCCTCCAGGTGATGTTGAGTTGCAAATCCCAGAGCATAATCGTGACGAAGGATGCTGGGAGTTGCAATCCTCCAGGAGCATGACTTTCATTCCTACCATGAAGTGAGGCTCCATGTCAAAAACAGTGGTGAAAACTGAGGGGCAGCTTGAACTTTTGGATATAGTTTAGTGAAGATATTGATTCAGTGTGCACAGCTATGAAAAAAAATTAATTCTGTGTAGTGATAAGAAAAAGGATAGAAAAAATAACCTCTGCCACTATGTAACACTCTCTATATCTGTGGCTAAGGTAACCAGAAGGTAGATCGACTTGTAGATTTCCAAACCAGTAACATAGTCCCTCCACCTGTTAAATTATAGCTTGAACCAGGAGGACTGAGTTCTAATTTATTTATCTATTTCATGTCAAAAGCATTGCATAAATAAGTATAAAACTGATAAAATAGAGGGAACACAAGCAGCTAAATAATTCTAGACCAAAAACAGGCAACAGTGACCACATTGTCTGTAGCTTTAAACAGTTCTTCCTCTATGCATGAGGCAGGGCATTGTGGGCAAGCATACAGGTGCTGAGTTGTTTGTTTTGCCCCCCAGTCGCACAAGGTGGTTGGATTCTAATATTAAATTCTAATATTATGTGATGATTTCTGAATTCAAAAGTCTGCTCTTTTTTGTACTGTGTTGTATCTACTGTCCAATCTTCTGCAGTTGGTACCTCTGTCATTTTCCAGCTTGGAGCATATAAAATTCTTGCTGCTGTTAACTTATTAACAGTACTTGTTAAGTCTCTTTCATTTCTCATCACCAAGGGACCATACAGACCTCTGGCGGCTGTCCATAGTAGCAACATGGGAGACCTATTTTGAAGGGGAACACTTCATTTCTTTCACACAACAATTTAACTAAAAATTAACAATGTTTATTTTAAGTTGTATTATTTAGTTAGGTGAGAAAATGTGGTTATTTTAAGTTTGCTTTGCTTAAGCAGTGAGGTGCCTTAAAGCTATGCTTTTCTTGTCAGCAAATTTTTCTTACATGTTTTCCCAGATAAATGACATTAAAGACAAGGTTAAAAACATCAACGGCTACGTAAAAGAGATTGAAAATTACATCAAGGAAGGAAAGGACGAATACAAGCAGGTAATTGTAAAAAGAAACTAAAGTCTTTCTAATATTTTAATTGTAATTGAAAATCAACACAGACTCTATGGTATCAAAGATGAAGAAATGTCTTGGCATATAAGCTTTTGTCAACTACTCGTACCTCTTTCGTCAGGTGCAAGAAATGTTTCCCTGAAACTCAAACAGACAGACAGTAGATAAGTTGGGAAGGAAGTGTGTATTTTTTTCCCTACAACAGATTAGCATAATAATTTATGCTTAAATGAAAATGTGATTTCCCCCCTCTTTCCCAGCAAAAGGAATCAGAACTGGATGAAGTCAAGGTCCAGCTAGAAGAATGTGAGAGAAAGAAAGAGAAGAGAAATAAAGAAGCGGGAACACTTAGGCAAGACATTGATATTCAGAAGGTAGCTTTTAATCATCATTCCCAAATAATTCCACAAATTATGGATGGATAACTTCAACATTGAGGGTTAGGGAAGCACTTTTATTAATAATCCCTCATGTCCCCTTTCTTGAGGATTGCAATGTATGCCAAATACTTTCAATCTGTGGACTATTGTTTTCTTTTCCATGTATGTTGACAGATTTTAGTTACAGTGTCAGTAATTCTTTTTGAAGCTGCTCTGTTGGTATGGCTTATTTCTCCCAAGTGTCCTGTGCGCATATTCCACTTCACCTTCTTTCTAAAATTAGAGATTCATCTTCATATGGTTCTTTCTTAAATGAATCACTCGTTGTGTTGTCGAAGACTTTCATGGCCGGAATCACTGGGTTGCTGAGAGTTTTCCTGTATAACCATGTTCCAGAAGCATTCTATCCTGACGTTTCACCCATATCTATGGTAGACATCCCTTGAGGTTGAGGGGCTTGTTGGAAACTAGGCAAGTGAGGTTTATTAACAGTACTTGTTAAGTCTCTTTCATTTCTCATCACCAAGGGACCATGTAGAATGTCTAGGGTGGGAGAAATAACTTTTGTCTGCTTGAGGTAAGTGTGAATGTTGCAATTGGCCACCTTGATTAGCATTTAATGGCCTTGCAGCTTCTGAGCCTGCCTGCCTCCTGCCTGGGGGAATCCTTTGTTGGGAAGTGTTAGCTGGCCCTTATTGTTTCTTGTTTGGAATTCCTCTGTTTTCTGGGTGTTTTTTAAGCATGGTATGGTACCTGCTTTCATTCTGTTGCTATGGACAAGCCCCAAACAGCAACTTTTTGCCATTCTAAGGAATTTCAGAAGAACATGCTACATTATTCAGTATATTAATATTATGTTATTCATTGGGAAGGGGAGGGGAACAGAGGAGAGTGGAATCTACATGAGGTGGCCACAGGACTATTTCTTTTTTCACTTGGAAAAAAAGTTGCTGTATCTTGCCAGAAATACTTTCAGAGGTGGATAGAATTGTGCAAGACCCTTGTTTTAATTTACCTTAATCATGGATGAGGTAAATAATAACTCGGCCCTGTTGCCCAAATGAGCAGTGATGAGCAGAGACATTACTTTGTTGCTATTCACTATGTGTCAGGAACTTGAGGATAAGATTGTTGCAAGGAACATTGCTACTTCTGAGTTAGTACTGAGCACTGGCATGTTGTGGTATGGAATTTAATATATATTATGTACATATTTTATTTTATGTACATCCCAGCTTTCTCCCTGTATGGGACCCAAGACAATTTAAAACAAAGTAAAGCTAAAATCTTATTACAGAGATTTTCAAAGAAAAGTAAATAAATAAACTATTCTTAAATTTAAAAAAATTAAAATTAAAAAAACTTCTTAAAATTTAAATAAAGCCAGCGCTTTATTTTTATTGCATGTTGGCTGTGGGGCTTCTTTGGACAGATTGATAACTTAAAATTCTCCAGAATTCTCAAGTAGTTATTGCTTGATGGTTGCAACTTGGTTCCTTCTCCAAACTTGAGAAGCCTTCTGTGTTAGTTTTGTGTCCATACCATCATTAGTAGATTGTTGCTAGCTTAAGAACTATTAGACACGGTTTCTTTATGAGATGGTTGTTCTTAGATCATGAATCTGTCTTTTTAGAAATGGAATAAGACAGTTCAGAGATAATGCCAAATGAAAAATGGAAAGAGGCTTCCTAGTTTCTTTAATTATTCCTGCTGATAAAAAGAGCCAAAGCGCATGGCACAGTGAATGTGCTCATATCGAATCATTCTGATTTATCTTTACATTCAATCCAGACCATTCCCTGGAATGCTTTTCCTTGGATTTCCTTTTAAATTGTTTACATATTTTCTTGGAGGTAAGCTCAATTTAATTGAATTAGGTAAGTGGGTATGTGATTTTACCTTTAGCCATATAAAAATACTGATTAAGGTATCAGTATACAACTGTATAACCTGGTGGTGCAGCAGATTAAACCATTGAGCTGCTGAACTTGCTGACCGAAAGGTCAATGGTTTGAATGCAGGAAGCAGGTGAGCTCCAACTGTTAGGCCCAGTTTCTGCCAACCTAGCAGTTAGAAAACATGCAAAATGTGAGTAGAGCAATAGGTACTTCTTCGGCAAGAAGGTAACAGTACTCCATGCAGTCCTGCTGGCCACATGACCTTGGAGACGTCTATGGATAACGCTGGCTCTTCCACTTAGAAATGGAGATTGGCACCACCCCCTGAGTTGGACACCACTAGACTTAATGTCAATGGGCAACCTTTCCTTTACTTATTCAACTGTAAGATATGATGAAATTCTTCTAGGTTTTGTGTTGTTAAATTTTTAACCAAAGCCCATGCTTTATGCCTATCAGTGATACAAAATAATGGAAAAATAATACAATAATATATTTTGTTTGAATTTAGATTCAGGAGCGGTGGTTAGATGATAACCTTACTTTAAAAAAAAGAAATGAAGATCTAAAAGGAGTTGATGATAACATAAAGCAATATCAGAAGGAGATGGGTGAAATGCGTGTCCCGCAGCTGAAAAAGTACATTCTTATCTTCCTTTTAAAATAAATCAATTTCTTAAGTGCAAAGCATAAGTCTCAGCTTATTTGCATGTTTTCTATATCCCCTGCTGCTTTGTGTTGGTTGTCATCCAGAGCTGATATTCAGGGATGTGCTGCCTTTGATGCTGAATTGCCCCCTCCTCATGTGTTATGGCTGATTACCATTGATAGGCCAGTTCTCCAGGACCTGCCTGACATTTTCAAAATCAGTGCCTGCCACTTCCCCATCTTGTATATATTTTGATGTCACAGGATCCCAAATTCCACAACTGTAATAATGAAGCCATGATAAATAATGAAGATCCTGGCAAAGTTATAATAAACTGTGTATCCATGACTGTATTTTTACTTCTCATTAAGGACCTTGTACCTCCACAGTATTTGTTTTTCAGACAAAGAACAGTCTCTCAGGCTGTACAAGAGTGGTGTTTATATCATTGCCTTGTATAACCATTATAGACATTGCACAAGTTCATCAAATAATTTCTTAGTTAATAAAAAACAATTTTATTTATAACTTCCCAATCTCCCTGAAGGGACTCCGTTTTACTCCACATCCTGATTAACATAATTTCCCTTATGTATTTCAACATTTGAGTTGACTAGGCATTTCCTTCTCCTATGTTGAGAATGGAAAGTAACCTACTGCTTCCTTAGTATCTAAAATGTTTAATTTATTTATTTACTTTATTTCTATTCCGCCCTTCTCACCCCGCAGGGGACTCAGGCGGATTACAATGTATATATATAAACGCTAGCCGGGCTATATATTAGAACAACCAAACACAAAAGTGCAGAAGACAAATGTAGTCAATATCAAAATTCAATAAACATCATATACAGGTGTAAACACTGTGTAGACACGACAGAGTCGGTTCATGGTTGAAGTTCTTTTTAGATCAATAGTAAAAAGTTTTGTTGTAATCCATGATCCGCAGCCCAAGAGGCTGTGAAATTTGTAATCCAAAGGATCAAATGATCTGGGTGCAGTGTTTCTCCACAACAAATCCAGGGAGGTGGGCGTGTCTAGGAGTCGCTCACAGTGAGAGCTGCTGGACACGGAGGAAAGTGATGTCTCCCTCCGTGCTGATGCTGGTCGTGGGTAAACGCATTTGTTGTGGAGAAACACCGCACCCGGATCATTTGATCCTTTGGATTGCAAATTTCACAGCCTCTTGGGCTGCGGACCATGGATTACAACATAACTTTTTACTATTGATCTAAAAATAACTTCAACCATGAATTGACTCACTCGGGACTAAATGCGGTAGAACATTGGGTCGTGTCTATACAGTGTTTACACCTGTATATGATGTTTATTGAATAAGATTTGAATTTTGATATTGACTACATTTGTCTTCTACACTTTTGTGTTTGGTTGTTCGGATTATAATGTACACATTACATTTAGACACACAAACACACAAGACAGAGGCAATTTAACATCTGGCCACCAGGGGGAGCCTTCGTATTCCATTCCTCAGCGTGTTTCCTGGAGATCTTTTTATGGCCTCTTAAATCAGTTAAATTTAGCCTCCCCACTAAGTGGTACCTTAATTTCCTACTTGACAGATGCAACTGTCTTTCGGATTGCAAAGGTCGACAACAGGCTATACAATAGGTCGAGAGCCCACCTCGACCCGGGCAGGCCTCGAACTCATGACTTTCTGGTCAGTAGAGATCTTACGCAGCTGACACCCAGCCAGCTGCGCCACATTCCCGGTGTTTAAATCAAGGAAGGTGAAAAAGTGTTGTCTTTAAAGGTAGATTTTGAGGTTCCTGTTCCCCACTTAACTTTACAGCTTATTATCGGGTTAAATAATTACCCCTCTTGGGCATAAAACAAACTGGAAAACCTGCTTCCTGGGGAAAATGTGGATGTATTCATACTTAAAATAAAATAAATGAAGCAAGTTTTGAAAAACTTTAAAACATGAGGATCAGGGATATAAATAGTAGAGCCCAATGAGGTCTTGCAAGGGGCTTGGCTTTTTCCTAAACTCTAGAGCAGTGTTTCCCAACCAGTGTGCCGGGGCACACTAGTGTGCCGTGAGGGATCATCAGGTGTGCCGTGAGAAATTGGAACCTCCGGGGGAGTCTACTGTGTTGAAGTATAAAAACCCTAAGAAACCTACCTTGATAAAGGTACAAAATTACAAACACCTCCCTCCCCACCCATTGTCTACTTGGTCTCACTCTCCATGCATTGGGAAGGCCCGCCTCCCTTTCCCCAAGTAGAGACCTTCTCTTGCCTCCTGGGGCTTCTGTGTGGGACGTTTGACTCAGTTCTATCATTGGTGGGGTTCAGAATGCTCTTTGATTGTAGGGGAACTATAAATCCCAGCAACTACAACTCCCAAATTTCAAGGTCTATTTCCCCTAAACTCCATCTGCGTTCATATTTGGGCATATTGAGTATTTATGCCAAGTTTGGTCCTGATCCATCATTGTTTGAGTCCACAGTGCTCTCTGGATATAGGTGAACTACAACTCCAAAACTCAAGGTCAATGCCCACCAAACTCTTATAGGATTTTCTCTTGGTTATGGGAGTTCTGTGTGGGAAGTTTGTGTCTTTCTGCCATTCCTGCCAGGATATCTATGTTGTGTTCACGGAAACAGGTCCAGGTTTCACACTGAGTGTATAAATACGTTTAAAAACACATTAACTATATGTATTACTGTGTTAGAGTGTCATTTTTTGTCATTTTGGTTTGTGGTGTGTCCCAGGATTTTGCAAATGTAAAAAGTGTGCTGTGACTCAAAAAAGGTTGGGAAACACTGCTCTAGAGATAGTCCAGCCTTGGTTTTATAACATTCATGACCACATTAGTGCTCTTGTTTCCTTAAAGAAAATATTGTTGCTTCATAAACATGAGTACCATACAAAATATCATAAAATTATACATTGACTCTTATTTAACAGGGACCGTGAGCATTTAGAGGGGAGAATAGAAGATCTGAAAAAAAACCACAGCGTAGCCCTTGGCCGTCAGCATGGATTTGAGGAAGAGATCCTTAGGTATAAGAAAGAGCTGAGAGATCCACAGTTTAAAGATGCTGAAGAGAAATACAGAGAAACGATGATAGTTATGAGAACAACAGAACTGGCAAACAAGGATCTTGACATTTACTACAAAGCTCTAGATCAGTGAGTATGCTATTGTATCATTGGTATAGTTTGCAGTAAGTGATCTTTCCATTCCCAAATAACTTCAAAAATGTTTGCTAACTCCGTCAGTAGCATAGTAATGAGCGTATGTTTCAGAGAGCTGTAAAAAAATGTTGGGTACAAACAACTTTACATTTCCTACCAGTCATTGAGGCAGCACATATTTATTCGGTTTTTTGAATACTTGGAGCTCCAAATAGAGTCTGTTTGGTAACTATTGATCCTTCTTCTCTTAAATTGCCTAAAGGGAAACTTAAGTTCTTGATAGCTGAAATTATAATCTATTTATTTTTAAAGGTATTGAATATATTTGTTTTCTCTTTTTTAGTCTCTTAACTGAAATATAATAGCAACATGTATATGCTTCCTTATTGGGCATTCCTTTGTAACAACTCCTTATCCTCAGCAGCAAGACAGTGTAGCCAAGGCAGTGTTGGCACTAATTCAGCCTGAGCAGACGCTGGCTCTATTTTATTTATTTACAACAGCAGATCTTTTTAAAGTCAAACATGCCAGTCATCACAAAATGCATTTTACGGTGGCTAGTATAAAAGGTTTTTGCATGTAGAGGTCCATTAAGCAAAATAGAAATACAGCTTTTGGTCTTCTCATCAAGTAAAGTACAGGTAGCATTAAGTCTAGTTGTGTCCAACCCTGGGGGGGGGGGGGGGTGCCCACCTCCATTTCTAAGCCGAAGAGCCGGCATTATCCATAGACACCTTCAGGGTCATGTGGCCAGCATGACTGCATGGAGTGCCATTACCTCACAACCTCTGAGAATGCCTACCATAGATGCAGGCGAAATGTCAGCAGAGAATGTTTCTAGAACATGGCCATATAGCATGAAAAACCTACAATAACCCAGTGATCCCGGCCATGAAAACCTTTGACAATACAATTCTAGACTTGTTTGTGCGTATGTAGAGTAGATTCGAAAAACAGCACCGAAAGAGGTAACTGTTATGATGCAAGGAAATGTTATATTAGTCTTTCTTTTCCTTTCTCAAATAAAGCATCTTTTGTTGCCACTGGGTTTTTTTTCCGCCCATGATAACAGGCAACTTTACTTCTTTTCTCTTCATATCCTTTCTCTGTCCTTATCTGATGCACCTAAGTATGCATCTCTGCTCACCAGCAGAAATAACCATGACTCAACATTAAGGATGTTTGATATTATCTGATGGAGAGCTGCTTTGTAAATCTTTATTATACCGGAAGCTGTGACTAAATATAACTAATAAGGATAATGAAAGCAATATTCGGGGTGTTGTGTAGCTTCCGGGCTGTATGACCGTGTTCTAGAGATCATCTGAAGATGCCAAACATAGATGCAGGTGAAACG
Source organism: Anolis apletophallus (assembly GCA_030556195.1). Taxonomy (NCBI): domain Eukaryota; kingdom Metazoa; phylum Chordata; class Lepidosauria; order Squamata; family Anolidae; genus Anolis; species Anolis apletophallus. The sequence continues at coordinate 83,204,453 of JARBWK010000001.1, forward strand.
TCAAACTCTGGTAGAACACAGCCATACAGCCTGGAAACCACGCAACACCCCAATAATTCCAGCCGTGAAAGCCTTCAACAATACAAAGCAATATTTCTCGGTATAGTGGAGACTAAGGGTGTTCCATACAAAGTTGTCATTTTCCGTTATCTCTGCCATTTTATCTGTGGTATTATTGCCACAGATGCAGCATGCAGAGGAAGTTCCAAGTGTCCAGATCTTTTCTGTCATTCTGTGTACGTAGTCTCATTAAGGTGTTTAAAAATTAATTGGAGCTCCCCTTGCAAAAACCTTATTACTGACTTTCCAATAGCAGTCAAAACATTAAAGTTCTGGATTTGTGTTACTGTAATTTCTGATGTACATACAGTAAATTCAGAGATTTTCTTGTACTCCCATCTCTGTGTTATACATACAGTGATGAAACCCCATGTTGAAATGTTAAGACAAAGCATCAAGACAGCGTACATCACAAATAAGATTTATTAAGCTTGGATTCAGTTTTCATTGGTTTTCTTTTTAAAAAATTCTCTTAGAGCAATAATGACATTTCACAGCATGAAAATGGAAGAAATCAACAAAACAATTCGTGATCTTTGGCGGAGTACTTACAGAGGACAAGGTATTCCCTAACCTTGTGTGTGTGTGTGTGTGTGTGTGTGTGTGAGAGAGAGAGAGAGAGAGATCTATTTTCTATTCTAAGAGTTTCAGCCTGAGATCTGTATGAGTTGCCTGAGGGCTGAGAAGGGAGGTATACAAATACAGTAAGTAAATAAATAAAGTGTATAAAGAATATCTGGACTTCCTATGGTTATGCCTTCCTTAGCTCTTTTATCATCCTACTCTCTAAGAGCAAAATAAATTATATGTATTGTACATCCAAATGCAGTTTTGTAGGGAAAAATCATTTTCTTTTTTAGTACAATACATATGGTTATCTGGAAACTCATGAGTAGCATAGTTTTATTGACCAATCACTCAAGAAAGGAAGTTTGGTCCTAGCACAGCTTATTTACCTCAATATAGAAGGATGAGCTGATACATTGAGTTCAGATTGTTTTAAGGTTAATAAATCTGCCATTTTGGGAACTAAAATATGCAACTGTATTTTTCTTTCCTGTAGACATTGAATACATCGAAATTCGATCTGATGTAGATGAGAATGTTTCTGCTTCTGACAAGAGGAGGAACTACAATTATAGAGTAGTAATGATAAAAGGAGACACTGCTTTAGACATGAGAGGCAGATGCAGTGCAGGCCAAAAGGTATGTAGCACAATTGTATTTTGACGACAGTTCATTCATTGTGTAGAATAGACATGCACAAGGCCAATTTCAACCACCCCTGGCTAGTGTTTGATCATTGAATAGTGGCAAGTGAGAAGAAGACAGAAGCAATTTTAAGTGACAGTGAATTGATCCAGACTTTGGTTTTAACTGGCGTGTTTTTAACAACTGTTTATTTAATATTTTAATGAATTTGTTGAATGTTTTTATGATTGTGATGGCACTGAATGGTGTTTGCTGTGAGACTGCCCCTCGGGTTAGAAGGGCGGGCTAGAAGTGTATGAAATAAAATAGTGTTGTCAGCACAATTCACTTGAAAACATTTGTGTTTTAACTTGTTACCTCTTATTTTTGATTTTAGGTCCTCGCTTCCCTCATTATCCGTCTTGCTCTAGCAGAATCTTTTTGTCTCAACTGTGGCATTCTGGCCCTTGATGAGCCCACCACCAACCTTGACAGGGAGAATATTGAATCTCTTGCACATGCTTTGGTTGAGTAAGTGTCTGCAGATTTTACTGAAAACTGAGAAAGAAAACTTCTGTGTGGCCCTGAAATCTGTACTGCTTGTAAGCTGTCACCCAGCAGTCTACTCAATCCAGGGGAAGCCCCTAGGTCCTTCAGTGACTTTCCCAACATATAGGATAAAAACATACTGTAACTCGAAATCTTGAGCCTTAGTTTTGTTACACAGTATTGGATGTGTTATACATTATAACCACTACTTCTGAGATATTTATCAAATTAGTATTATCCACTGATAGCTCACATGAAGATGAGAAAGTGTTGCAGTGTGGACTGCTTCCATTCACTAATCAACCTTGCCCTTTCCCTTGATCTCTCCTCAGACCAGTTTCCCCATCTTGTCCTGGGGTGGGGGTAAAAATTGTCATGGTTTTTTGTGCCTTATTCCAATAGATCTTCTAACAAATGGCAAGAATTGTGCTATTTTTGCAACATGACCGGCATTCCCCCTGAAATTAGGAAATGGAATAATGAATTATGGTACAAACTTCATATGCACAGAGGACATTGATATGAGAAACAGGGGATAATAGTGAGCCCTATTAAGATGAGGGACATCTACCCCAAGAATACCATAGCATCACAGAGAAAGATGTAGAAGATGCACAGAGAGGATATAATAATTTGTTGGATGTGAATAAATGAAACCACTTATACCACAGATACAGGGAGAATACTATATTGCTTCTTATTAAGCAGATACAATGTCTTCAAGGGCATAAATACATAGGTAGGCTATAATTCTGTCATGAAAATAGTGTACTGAATCAAATATTTGTGTTGTTGTGAGGTCTCACAACCTCTGAGGATGCCTGCCATAGATGTGGTCAAAATGTCAAGAGAAAATGCTTCTGGAACATAGCCATACATCCTGGAAAACTCACAGCAACCCAGTGGTTCCGGCCATGAAGCCTTCAACAACAGATAACCTTTAAATTAAAAATGGGCAGAATAGCAAGTCTCTTTCCAGTTTCTTTTCATGAATTTTTCTAGTTATCTATCCATTAATTACATGTTGTAAATGTTAAAGAGATCTTCTGTGTCCTACCAGTGAGACCAGCAAACTTTATCACAATGTGGGAGAGGCCTTCTCAGTAGTGGCTTCCTAATGGGGATATGAATGCCCTCTCCCCTTGGAAACCAGATTAAAAACTTGGGTATATATATACTGTATTAAAACCTTTCAGGCATCACTAATTTTTTTAATTTATTTATTATTTATTATTTCAATTTGTATACCATCCTTTCCGGGATGGCTCAGGGTGGTTTACAGCACATGAAATCACAACAATAAAACAGTGAATGACAGTATAAAATCCAATTTCCCAGTAATCCCACTAAAACAGTATTAATCTACCAACCAAGAATTAGAGGTCAAAAGCCTGTTTTACAGGCTTTCCGGAAGGCCGGCAATTCACAGGTTGCTCGGGCCTTCGGCGGCAGGGCATTCCATAGGCTTGGTGCCACAACAGAGAAGGCCCACTGTCGCGTTGATGATAAATGAATGGTACGTAGGGAAGGGATCTGCAGGAGGTTGTGGACCCCAGATCGAAGAGATCTCTGGGGAACATATATTTACTTTAAATACTTTAATCTTATAAACATGTTTAAACTCCTTAATGTGCTTAATATGGTTTTAGTCTATTTAAATTATTGTTTTAAAAGAATTCAACCTGTTTCTACTTGTGTGTGACCCCGAAAACTTTATCAGCAGCTCATCAATCAATCAATATACATAATAATAATAAATGCTTTCCTCCCCAGGATAATCAAAAGTAGATCCCAGCAACGAAACTTTCAGCTACTTGTGATTACACATGACGAAGATTTTGTGGAACTTTTGAGTCGTTCTGAGTATGTAGAAAAGTTCTACAGAATTAAGAAGAACCTTGAACAGTGTTCTGAAATTGTGAAATGTAATGTCACCTCTTTGGGATCATATCTTCATTAGAATTTGTAAAATAGTTTGTTTCTAAGCTCTCCTTTAATGCATTCTGTGATTAAAGGATAAGGTTGTTCTTTGGTTAGATAAGCTGTATTCTTTTGACTAGTATCAAAAAGTTGCATTACTAGAACAAAAAATGTTAAATTATGCACACAACAGTGATGAAAATAATAATAAAGTATGTTTAAAATTGTCCAAAAGCATATCTCAACTTTTGGGGAAACCTAATGAGAAGAATCTTGGACTGGTGAATCTTGGACCCTGCCAAATATTTATACAGGGTGTCCATAATGTCTCTTTATCAAACTTTAGACATTCCCAAAGTTTGGACTTACCTAGAAGTGTCAGCCAGTTTGGTCAACAGTCAGGAATTCTGGGAGCTGAAGTCCAAAACATTTGGAAGATTCAAGGTTTGGAAAACACTAACTTAAGATGAATTCTGAGATTCTATTACAAATCCCTTCACTACCAACACAGAGCTCTGTCCCTCAACCTAATGGGTTGTTTATCTTTTGCTGTATTTCCGTGATGTGTTGAAACTGGTCCTGAGTCCCATTATGCTAATCAGGCCTCTCTGCAGGCTCATGCTTCTCATAAAGTGTATCTGGTATCTCTATAACAAAATGCTTATGCCATTCATCTGGGGACCCATTATGCCTTTCCAAACTCCTTCATGCCACCTACTGTCCTTCATGGCATCTACTAGCAGTCAGTCTTGTGACCTTGACTTAGCTCTTTGGCCTAACGATTGCCTCCATAGTTCCTTGAACAATGGCATGTTTCTGCCCCCTTCAGTGGTTCCTTTTACCATGTCAAAATGTCTAGTAGCTAGCTAGCTACACTAAAAAAATTGGTAAAATTAGCCCTCCTTGTACACCCTAGAATCAGCCTTTGCAGTAAATTCCAAAGTAGCAGTTGCATTGAAACACCTTGCATACTAAATGTTTGAAGTGACTTTAAGGAGTTGAATTTTTACTACAGTTCTGTACAAGGTGCAGTGATTTATTACAGTATTTTGCACACCTCTCAAATTCTTTATTCTAGCATTTTCATTCTATGAAACTGAGTTATTTGGCAAAGCTATAAACTAGGTATTTTGGGACATGTATTTTTTTATTTCTCCATACCACATTATTTTAATATTAGTAAGCACCCACGCCATCTGTTCAATCGTAAAAACTTCCTGTGGTCCAGATCCAAACTAAGAATAGAAGTGTTTTCAAAAAGTATAATAATAAACTTTATTTGTACCCCGCCCCCATCTCCCCAATGGGGATTCGGGCCGGCTCACATGAGGCCAAGCCCAAACAACAAATTACAATAAAATAAAATCAAAACATCAGCAATAAACACAATAAAAATACATATAAATAAAAAACAATATATAACGATATCTAAAATCACAAAGACAGGTCAGGCCGCAGGCACACATATAAAGTGTTAAAAACTCGGTGAGATAAGCGGAACAGCATCCTTTACAGGGAAAAAACATCCTTTATGGGGGAGGGGGGATGGACTCCAAGAACGGGGGCATTGGGGAGAGCAATGGTAGAAATTAAGTAACTACTCTCCGAAGACACAGTGGAAAAGCCCAGTTTTCAGGTGTTTTTTAAAGGTTTCCAAAGTGGGGGCTTTCCTAATCTCTCCGGGCAAGGAATTCCAGAGACGGGGGGCCACAGAGGAGAAGGCTCTCTCCCTTGGGCCCACCAGACAAGTCTAAGATTGACAGGGGTGACAGGAGGGCCTCCCCCGAGGAGCGGAGGGTTCGAGCTGGTTCATGGAGGGAGATCCGGTCACGAAGGTAGGCGGGTCCCGAACCATTTAGGGCTTTATAGTTGATCACCTGTACCTTGAATTGGGACCGGAAAATAAATGGCAACCAGTGCAGTTCTTTAAACGGGAGGGGGGTGACCACTCCCTGTAACTTGCCCCAGTTATTAATCTGGCTGCTGATTGCTGGGCAAGTTGAAGTTTCCGGGCCATCTTCAAGGGAATATAGAGGGCATTTCAGTAATCCAGTCTAGAGGTAACCAAGGCGTGGACCACCATGGTCAAGTCAGACTTCATGAGGTATGGTCACAGTTGGCACACAGGTTTTAAGTGTGCGAAGGTCCTCCCGGCCACCGCCAACACCTGAGCATCAACCCAGTGCGCAGCAGCAGTAAAAAAAGCAAATTCTATGCTTGGCATGATCAGGAAAGGAATCGAAAATAGGTCGTCAAATGTTGTATTGCCTCTCTACAAATCTATGGTGAGGCCACATCTGGAGTACTGTGTACAATTCTGGTCACCGCACCTCAAGAAGGATATAACGGAACTGGAAAAGGTACAGAAAAGGGCAACAAGAATGATCCAAGGGATGGAGCAGCTCCCTTACGAAATCAGGTTGCAACGCCTTGGTCTTTTCAGCCTTGAAACACGGCGTTTAAGAGGTGACTTGATCGAAGTGTATAAAATCATGCATGGGATAGAAAAGGTGAATAGAGAAAAATATTTTCTCTGTCACACAACACTAGGACTAGGGGCACTCCTGAAGCTCCAAGGTAGGAAAGTTAGGACTAATAAAGGGAAATATTTCTTCACCCAGAGGGTCATTGGGTTATGGAACTCACTTCCAGAGGAGGTTGTGACAGCGGTCAGCCTGGACAGCTTCAAGGCAGGATTAGACAGATTCATGGATACCAAGGGAATCAGTAGCTACTGAAATGGACATCCAAGTGCCACCTTTGTGTTGATGGAGGCAGGCAGGATTTCCCCGGGTACTGGTTGGTGGGGGGTCGGGAGCAGGTGAGGGTTTTGCCCTCCTTTCTGCTAGAGATCCCTGTGTACAATTAGTGGGCCACTGTGTGACACAGAATGCTGGACTAGATGGGCTGAGGCCCGATTCAGCATGGCTCTTCTTATGTTCTTATGTTCTAAGTGTCTGCACTGAAGAAAAGAAACCACTAAAAAGATACTGTACCATGACATGGGTCCTAATATTTACCAGCTCTTGATAATTTTAACTATAAACATTTTAATGCTACAAATACTAAGTGTCCATAAAATGTATATCCTACATTCAAGCTGAGTTGCAGTCTAATATATGGTATAGGCATGTTGGCTCTGCCAACACAAGGATGGGCTATGTGGCCATGCTTTTGATGTGCCCTGTTATCTGCTATGGCATTTCTAATCTCTCAGTGAGGGCAACAAATGGGTTTAAGAGCAGGCTACAGGTTGGGTATCTCTTATCCAAAATTTCAAACCTGAAATAATTGAAAACCACATTGGTGACTGAAATAGGGACACCGTTATTTTATGATGGTTCAGTGTACACAAAATTCATTTTATGCACAAAATTATTACAAATATTGCATAAAACTATATTTGTCTTACATTTTTAAAGTATCTATGAAACATACATGAATGTCATGTTTAGTTTTGGGTTCCATCTCCAAGATCTTACTGTGTCCTATATGTAAATATGAAATATTTGAATACGAATATATGAAATCCAAACAATCTGAAATCTAAAACATTTTTGGTGCCAAACATTTCAGACAAGGAATATTTAGCTCATATCTCCTTAAGAGAATTGTTTTTCCCTTGTACATTATGGGAAGAGATGTGTCTCAGAGCTGATAGCCACAGTAAGGAAGGTAACTTCCATTATTGTGAGCCTGAATACCTGAATGGAGAAGCAAAGTCCCAAAGAAAATGAAGAAGGGTCTTGAAAAAGCAACCCATGTCACAGCTTCCATGAAAGTTTATACATAAGAGATATGAAGTTCTGATAAGGAAAAAAAGATGTAGGCAGCAGAAGTTATCACTGATGTAACATGGAATGAGGAACCTCCATTGGTGCAATTATGCTCTTGTGACAGGTCAGAGGTTCAAATCCAGGGAGAGCACAGATGAGCTCCCTCTGTCAGCTCCAGCTCCCCATGCGGAGACATGAGAGAAGCCTCCCACAAGGATGGTAAAACATTTAAAAAAAACATCTGGGCATCCGCTGGGCAATGTTCTTGCAGATGGCCAATTCTCTCACACCAGAAGCAACTTGCAGTTTATCAAGTCGCTCCTAAAACAAAACATGAAACTGATTTATCAAAAATCAGCTAGGGGCTCTAAAGCACCGCTTCTTAAACTCTGATGTGGTCCCTGTAGCTCAATGATGAGGTCCCAATTTTTTTTTCTGAACATTACCAAGTTACTGTTTTATACAGTTACACACATTGGTTATGCACTGTTTACAATAGACTCTGCAGCTGTACTTGATTAAAAAAAGAAAATCAGCATGTTTAGCATGCATTGCAAATGCTGATTTGTCATCAGTAAATGTTGATTTTTATACCTATTTTATATACTTAATTGTATATACCTAAACATTTCTCAGGCAGAAAGGGATTTCAAGTGGAAAAGTGGAAGAAGCCCTGCTCTAAAGTAGGGAAGCATTAGCCGAGACATGATTCACATTCCTTATGACTACTGCACTGGCTGTGTTTCCAGACGCCATGCAAAGTGCTGTTGATGACCTATAAGGTCCTATTGGCTTATATCCAAGATGTCTGACAGACTATTACTTCATATGGGTCTGTCTGGGTCCCGAGGTTCTTGGGGAAGACCCATCTTCCAGTCCCAACACAGGTAAAGCTGGTGGAGACACAAGACAGGGCTATCTCAATGGCTGCTCGTAGGCTTTACATCCCCATCCTAAGGAGGGATGCTTGCTTTCCTTCCAAAAGCCAGAAAATACATTTTTTTAAAAAAAAATCAGGCTTAAAAAAGTAGAGAAAGGGGTTTAAGAGCAAGGTGTGTTGTTTTAATTGTAATGGTTTTGACTGCTTTTTATCCCTTTCAAAATCATGTTTTAACTGATTTAATATCCACCTCACTCACTGATCACTAATTGAGATGTTCATTTTCATTGAGTCGTCTTTCACTGAAAAATAAATCAACTGCTATTCAGACTCAAGCACAGATGTTAGATTGTAACATAACTAACATTATGCCATTGTTCTTATGAGAGATACAGCTGGCACTTGTTCAAAAATTATTGTGAAGGCAATGTTTTCCCTGGGACCTTTCTGACACCAGCTATGATTCCAGGTGACCATCATCAGTAGGAACTACTTTTGGCAGTGCTTTCTAAAGTGCTTAACAATTATATTGGCATGCTTGCATCATTTTTAGTTCTATCTCTTTTAGATCTGTTACTCTTCATATTTTCTTTGTGTTACTTTTCTAAATAAAAATACTTGCAATAGAGTCAGTGCTTTGTATGTTTGACTTCTTCCATGTGAGGTTTGAATCATGAACCCGAAGTGACTAGGAATTGGAAGATCCTATCATTTAAATTGACTTGAAATGGGTTTCACATTCTCTTGAGCAGTCAAGAGAATGCAGAATGAAAAATCAACATATTTAAGCGTAAATGGTACTCTTCACGTTATAGTTTTCTGTCGGGGTTGTTCAAACAGGTACAGTGTGACCTTTATATCCACAGGGGCTGCACTTTTCCATAGTTTCAGGGCTGGGCACTTCTGTCAGTGGATTAGGAATGGTCTGGAGCTGCCATTTGTATGAGGTGACTAACAACAATATCACACCAGGGCTATAAAGCAGGCAGCCCCGCATTTCTGCTGCCTGCAGAATTCTGGGAAATGTAGTTTGGGATGGTTAGGACCTCTTACTGAGGATTCAAAGGGCCCCACCCTAAACTACATTTCACAGAATTTAGCAGGTAGTAGAAATGCGGGGACGCAGTTTTAAAGCCCTGGTGTGAGAACATGGTGTCTGTGCTGTTTAGAGAGCAAGAGAGACTTTGAATTTCATCCTACAATGAAATCCAAAGTCGGGTGAAATTGCACGGCGTTTCATGTTACTTAGGTTCTGGAGAACTTTCCCCCTTATCCCGTTTCTGCAGGAATCATCCAGTGGCTCTCGTATCACATGGGAGTGTGGTAGCTTCTCCCATTTTTTCTCCCCTCACTTTTTAAAAAAAGTAAAACTCAATGGAAGAAGTACTATATGAATGTGTTTAAAAGATCGAAAATAAGGTATACAACCCAAAAACACCCCTGAGCAACTTAAGATGTACTGAAGAATTAAACGTTTCATGGAAAAAGAAACGTTCCAGCAAATTGCCCTTACTTTGGCATTGTGAACAGCAATTATTTACTGCTCTATCTACTTTTCTTAAATGGTGATAACTGCATGTTTGGGGCACTTTTAAGAGCTGCCCACAGGACAATGTCACAGAACAGAAAAATACAAGAAAAGAAAACAATTCCCATCACACCTAAACTTTGCCGTTTAAACTCATCTCTATGTGAAGGGAACAATCTGGATTCAATTCCTTGAGTCCCTACACACTTAAAAATGGGCTCAAACGGAGAATCCATAGGGTGAACTTGCATCATCTGATGGGATCCATGGAGCTCCTTGTTTTAAGTGTATGGAAACGCTCTCCAAGTCACTGTGGGATGATATCCTTTGCTGTGGTTTGATCTATTTGATAAGTAGAGAGTTAATAGAAGGAAAATAGTAAAATAAACATGTATGCATACTGTTGCTTTTTTGCTTTACTGAAAAGAAGCTGACTAATCGCGGAGGATTGCTTGGTCACTGAAGAATTTATCTTGAAATGTTTTCTCACCAAGTGTGAAGATTAGCTTTGATAGTTCAGGTCAAGCAGCAAATGCATCGCTCAGCCCGAAAGGTAATCTCTTTCTAGTGTTCTGCAAGAAGTGCAGATGCTTCAGATATTCGCTCGGCAGAAATTATATTTCACCCATGAGGTGTAGCTTCCTGTCACTAATGATGAAACTGCAATCCTGTAGGTACATACTGGAAGTCTCATTGTGAATAACAGGAACTACTTCTAAGCAGACATGTATAAGATTTACCGGGGTAAAGCCACTTTAAACCTCTCTTTCTGTTGGAATTTTTGCAGTTAAAATAGATACAGCTAGAGGATGTGCACGGTATACTGCAAAGCCACCCAAATATTCTCTGCCTTTAAAAAAACCCTATAAAATTCACAGGGTTACCATAAATCAACAGGCAACTTGGAGGCACATACACATACATGCCTTCATTGTCCAAGTAGATGCCTGGATGCTGGTGGTAGCTAATACCAAACCATCTGATACACATGCCAAGGAAAATCATGGGAAACATATTCTTCAGAAACCTCTTGTTCTGTTGACATAGCAAATGGGTGGACTTCTCCCAAGCTGAGCAAGAAACAATTAGGAAAGTGAGATTGTAGGGGGTCCCTGGTAACCAAACATTTTTTTCTTCTGTGTGGATGGAATGGTGGCCATCTTGGAGGTTCTTTCTTTGGAGGCTTTAAAACAGAGGCTGGATGGTCAGGGGTACTTTGAATGTGCTTTTCCTGCATGGCAGGGAGTTGGACTAGATGGCCCATGTGGTCTCTTCCAACTCTGATTCGGTCTCCAGACAATCCAATCCATCCTTTGGACAAATCCTACTAGAGATACAGCAGTTTGCTGAAGCCTACTATAGAGAGAAAAGGTCTGTTTCCACAGCATTCCCGCTTTGGGTGGAGAATCTTAATTTGCCCCTGTCTTTTGGCAGTAGAGTCATGGTATAATTCAATATGTGATTATGGTTGGGCTCTAAATAGCAATGCTCTGGGGAAAAAAGTATGGATTCAATTCATTCTGTAATTCCTGAGTACATTTCTGAGGCCTACTGGGACGACACTCCATTTCCGAGACACATTCAGATCACAACCACAGACCATAACTCAATACAATCCAATGTCCTGATGAAGAATTTATCCAGCTGCAAAATTAAGGAGGGGTGCTGCAGAAAACCTTTTTTTTACATTGGCAAGAGCTATAGAACTTTCCACATTTCTGAGTCAAGTTCCTAAATATTTGGGAGGTAAAGAAAGCCCTTCATGTTTTAACCTTTCTTCCTTTCTCGGGCTGAATTTTCTAGAGTAGATTGCAGCACCTCTAGAATATGCTTAAACAAGCAAAATGCTTACATCCATGTAAATATTCAAACAAACAAAAAAGACAGCCTCCCAGTAAAAGAGAACTCTGGAGCCCCAACTAATTTCACCAAATACTTAATTCTTGTGGAAACAAGTTACTTCTAACCCATTGATATTTTGGTTAAGTCCTGAGCCTGGCTTCTTTAGGAATGATTCGTATTGATGGATTTTTCATACTGTTGCTTACATTGGGGTGGGCAAAATGAAGCCATCCAGGTATGTTGGGCTACAAGTCTCATCAATCTTGGTTACCATCTCCAATGGTGAGTGATATTGGGAACTACAGCCCACCCCTCCCCATGACATGTACAGTATATACAGATTGGATGCAAATTTAAGTCCGTGGTGTCAAACTTTTGGCTGAAGTTTTGGACTGTGGCTGAAGTTTTGGATTTCAGCTCCCAGAATTCCTGGCCCATGAACAAGTTTGTGGGGGCTTCTGAGAGTTGGAGGCCCAAACATCTGGAGGACTGCAAGTTTGATACCTGTGACCTAAGTAAACACATAACTTGGGCAACATCTAACAAGTAAAATTAAATACTCACACTTAAGCCCAGGCCCGGATTAGCACCTTTTGGCATCCGAGGCCAAAAGAAGCCCCGCCGCCCCCAGGGGCGGGGAAGCCCCGCCCCCAGGTCGGGGAAAGCCCCGCCCCCAAGGCGTGCTGCGCATGCGTGGCAGCGGCCCCGAGGGTCTTCCTTCCTTCAGTGAGCAAGAGGCGGGCGAAGGGGCGCCGTGTCAGAGGCCTGACTATGACGCGGCGCCCCTTAGCGCTGCCTCTTGCTCCTCCTCGGTTCCCCCCTCCCTTCCTTCGTTCACTTGAGTGAAGGAAGGAAGGGAGGAGGAAAGGAGAAAGAGCAAGAGGCGGGGCGAAGGGGCGCCGCGTCAGAGGCCTGACTATGACGCGGCGCCCCGTCGCGCTGCCTCTTGCTCCTCCTCGGTTCCCTCCCTTCCTTCATTCACTTGAGTGAACAAAGGGAGGGGGAAAGCAGAAGGAGCAGGGGGCGAAGAGGCGCGCATCAGAGGCCTGGCCCTGACGCGGCGCCCCTTAGCGCTGCCTCTTGCTCCTCCTCGGTTCCCCCCTCCCTTCCTTCGTTCACTTGAGAAGGAGAAGGAGCAAGAGACGGGGCGAAGAGGTGCCGTGTCAGAGGCCTGGCTGTGACGGCGCCCCTCCCCACCTCTTGCTCCTCCTCGGTTCCCCCTCCCTTCTTTCACTTGAGTGAACAAAAGGAGGGGGAAAGGAGAAGGAGCAAGAGGCGGGCGAAGAGGTGCCGCGTCAGAGGCCTGGCTGTGATGCGGCGCCCTTCGCCCACCTCTTGCTCCTCCTCGGTTCCCCCCCTCCCTTCTTTCACTTGAGTGAACAAAAGGAGGGGGGAAAGGAGAAGGAGCAAGAGGCGGGGTGAAGAGGTGCCGCGTCAGAGGCCTGGCTGTGACGCGGCGCCCCTTCGCCCCACCTCTTGCTCCTCCTCGGTTCCCCCCTCCCTTCGTTCACTTGAGTGAACGAAGGGAGGGGGGGAAGGAGAAGGAGCAAGAGGCGGGGCGAAGGGGCACCGCGTCAGAGGCCTGGCTGTGACGCGGCGCCCCTTGGCTCCGCCTCTTGCTCCTCGTTCGGGGGTCCTAAAATGCCGCCCCCCAATTTGTGCCGCCCGAGGCCATGGCCTCGGGTGGCCTTATGGGTAATCCGGGCCTGCTTAAGCCAGTACTGGCAGTCTCTGTAATGAGTAAGGACTTTTGGTAAGAAGCCAGACTTTTTAGCCCTCAATCTGATCTTGCTTTCCAATAATTAGTAGGTAAAGTCAGAGCATATTTTGGGGTTTGCAGGGCACTCCAAAGTGTCCTCGGGGTTTGCAACCACGTGAACAGCTGCACTGGTTCCATTCAGCCCAGTTTATTGTCCTCATGCACACCACTGCCATCACTCTTTCCCTGCCATTATTGATAGGTATAACAAGTTAATTCTACAGTTGTTCTCCACAGGGCCGTAGCCAGGATTTTGATTCCGGGGCTGAGTCTGGGTGAGAGAGGGTCTACCTTGGCAAACCAAAAGGTCATGAGTTAGAAGTCTGCCTGGTCGGGGTGAGCTCTCGACCAATTTGTGTAGCTTGTTGTCGACCTTTGCAACCCGAAAGACAGTTGCATCTGTCAAATAGGAAATTTAGGTACCACTATGTGGGGAGGCTAAATTTAACTGATTTCTGGAATGTTAAATTGCCTCTATGTCTATATATGTTGTATGTCAATGGCATTGAATATTTGCCTGTATATGTGCATTATGAGAAGGGCTGATTATAAATGACGTAAATAAATAAATAAATATAACAGTTTAAATAATGTACCAGTAAGGCCTTCTCGCTGACTACCCTGAGAATTTGGGGGGGGGGGGGCACGAGAAGACCTTACTGGTAAATTATTGTAGCAGTACATTACTGGTACTGCTACATGCCTGGTTCAGTAAATATTCTGTCTAAGAATCTCTAGTTTTCCAATGCAAGTCTATGGTCAGCTAGTGGAGGTTGACCATGGAGCTATGCTGGAGGGCCTTCACATTCCTAGAAAGAAGTTCTGTCCAGTACAAAAAATAGATTTTTTTAAAAAATCATTTTTTTTCATTTTATACGGTCTTTCACCACTAATCCCAACATGTGGAAGTCTGACTACTGAGGCAACAGTGCAAGTAATGAAAAGGGAGTAAAGCAAATCCTTGCTTCCTGTTGATGGCCCATTCTGACCTCAGCAGATACACCCATAATTGTAAGGTTTTTGTAAGGAGGCCCTGGACTGGTGAGGAATAGCAGCAATGGCATGAGGACAAAGGGATGGGCCAGTAAGGTTAATGGGGTCTCAGGCCAGCTAAACTGTCTGTTCACGGATATGGCTTCACTGAGGAATTGGCCTGGGACATGTGTCCATCAACACAGTTGATCTGGGGCCATTCTGGGGCATAATGAAGTCAGTGTTGAGTATGGAACAATGATGGTACTGCTCATGCACTGTCTTATACAATCCTCTATCACATTCCCCCTCAACGCCACCAAAAACAATCCTCCAAATCCCAACTCTTTGAATAGCTGTTTCACAATCTGCAATCCATCTTGAGTATACTAACCCAGTGGTGTCTTTATGAGCCTTGACCTCAAAACACTGACATGAGAGTACAACAGTCCAAGGTCAGGTCAATTAGTCCATGGTAGAAACAAAGCCCAGAAGGAAAGCCAATGTCCAATCCGGAGTCAAACCCAAATATCAGAATTCCAAGCAATGAAGTTGTGCTCACAAGTCAAGAGCTGAAGTCCAGGAGCAGTATGAATTCCAGGATCCAGGCATGGATACAGAAGTTGCAGTCAGGTAACACACTGCAAACTATTAAATGCTGCTTTCACAGTTAATCCCAATTGCTGCCTTTCTTCTCAGCCAGCCAGCTGATCTCCTCAGCTGAGCTTTATCCTCCCATAGTTCCACAAAGGAAGGTTTAGTTAACCCTTCCTTAGCCTGCTCAACAGAAGCCTCTTGTGTTTGGCCATCAGGCTAAGTAGTTGTTACTTCTGGGTGTGGCTGAGGGAGTTGCTATTCTTGGCTGGGCTTTAGTTCGACAGCCAAGCCCTTACTCAGAAAACCCTCATCTACGCTATCCATGACACTATCAAACTTGTGGCTCTCCAGGTGTTTTGGACTTCAGCTCCCAGAACTCCTGCCATTGGACAAGCTGGATCGAGCTTCTGGGAGGTCCCAGAATCTGGAGGGCCACAAGTTTGACACCACTGCTCTAACCACCAAAGAACAATGACCTAGTGTCAGCACAGTGGGCAAAAATGAGAAACCAGGATCTATACAAGAAACTTAGCAGAACAAAATATACTCTGTATTGTTGAAGGCTTCCATGGCTGTAATCACTGGGTTGTTGTCAGGAGAGAATGCTTCTAGAACAGGGGTGGGCAATTATTTTTTCCAAGGGGCCACACGAGAGCCAAAAATATTATGGAGGGCCGCACCTAAAGGCTGAACTATATTTCAATCTACTTTATTTATTTATTTACTATATTTACTATATATTACACATCATTAATATTAACATATTAATATATCAAGAAATATTCATATATTATTAGTATTAATATCATAATTATGATATTATAGTATATATATAGACATTATAATATATTGAAATTATAATACAACATTATTATATTATATTATTTATTATATTATTATATTATTACAAAATTATTATAAAATTATTATAAAAACCACTAAAATAAAATAAAATTCAAGAAGACAAGATGCGAACCAAGATGAAGGCTCACATCCTGAAGCGAGGAAGGATCCCAAGATGGAATGGCCCAATGACCCCAGCCCAGAGGATGGCAAAGTGGACCCAGCTGCTGCCGCAGCAGAGGAGAACAGAGTGTCACAATGCACTGACTTGGCCGGCCCCTTAATCACACACACAAAGACGGTATTCAGCTAACTACTTTATTGAAGAATAAAAATAGCAGAAAAGATAATAGTCCAAAATGCAAAAGCATTCAATAAGAAGTATTGTCCAAAAACAACTTGGCATCAAGGTTAGCAAGACTTGGCAAGGCTCCGCTTAGCAAAAGCGAATCAGGAACAAATAAGGTACAAGGTCCAAAGGCTTTCTTGGCAAGGCTCCGCTTAGCAAAAGCGAATCAGGAACAAAACAAGGTACACGGTCCAAGGCTTCCTTGGCAGGCCACAAGCCCAACTTAGCTCCGTGGTCTCGCCTCGCTAACACGTCCGCATAGAATAGACGTGGCCGAGGTACTGAGGATCCGTTCCCACGGATCCTCTACTTAATCTTCATGGCGAGGACCCCGACGCTCTAGGCTTCTCCTTCTCCAATCTGTGGTGCGGGACCTCGGTCTGTCTAGGCTATGAAACCAACCCCTCCTGCTGGACTCAATGCTCCGTCTCCTATCAAAGGTTCGGCCTTGCCTCCCAGCACCTGGGTCTCTATCTCCGTGAGAGTCGAACTCCCTATCTGCTTCCTTGCTATCCTCCTCCAGGTCTTCATGCATTCTTTCTTGCGATCCTCCCCCCCCCCCCCCCGGCCATTCATACTCTTCACTATCACTGCTTTCAGTTTGCACCTGGCTTTCCATATCCTCGTAAGGATCAGGCCAGCCTTCGTCCCAAGCTAGGCTTTCTGTGGGAGAGGAAGGCCCAGCTATGGGAAATTTTCCTTCTTCCAGACCCTCTAAATCCTCTTCAGAATCTAACTCAGCTGCTGCTGGCTCTAATGCAAGTGGGACCCCTGGCGCTGTCCCATGCCCCCCAGGCACGAACGAGAACTGGGTTGCTACACTGAGCAGCAGGCGATCGGAGGCTGCAGGCCTCCACCTGCTCTCACCCCCAGCCGTTCCCCAGGCGATCAAGTCTTCCAGGTCGCCAGGGCGATAAGCCCCCGCAGGTCGTGGAGTGCTTCCGCTGCAGGTCCGGATCCCCTCCAGGAATGGCAGGCACTCCAAAGCCGCCACTCCTCCCGCCTGTCTGCCTACACAGACCCTACAGAGCCCGCGATGGGATGGTGGCAGCGGCACCCATTCCTCTTGGCCCTGCCCCCGATGCCCTTCTCCCTGGTCCGGACAGAAGCGGCTGCCGGGCCGGATCTGGCCCGCGGGCTGTAGGTCGCCCACCCCTGTTCTAGAACAAGGCCATATAACTTGAAAAACCTAGAACGACCCAATTTATACTCTTTTAAGATCTGTGAAAGTACACATGTAACCACTGATAGTTCACATTTATGGGGTATGGTAGTTGCTCCTAATGCTACCAATAAATTATGCCTCTTTTCCCCATAATAAACTTCTTCCTATATTGAAAAGAATATTTATAATAAGAAAAAGAAGGAAGATGTTTTGGGAAAACATGGAAGAATTGCAAATGGAAGTCAATGGACACACAAACACCACAATATAATTTCATGCACTGAAGCAGAACAGTTGAATAGTAAAAAGACTTTGGTGTGCAATTGAAGCTGAAAGTGCTGACAATAAACGAGCAGAAGTTCAACATAAATTAACCTTTAGTTTTGACTTTTTCACAGCATGTATTATGGCTGATATGGAAAGTCCAGTTACTTCAATTATTACTTTGATCCAACATGTATCTGGGGAACATTCTCAGAATGCTTTTCCACTGGGTCCTAGGAACTGGGCCTCCGCTCACACTGAACCATCATGACTGTTTTGCGTCAATGCGTGATAAGATCTTATTTCTTCCTTTTGCGTGAAGTGACATGTCTGCCCTAAAGTCTATTTTAAGAATGCTTTTCATTGATAATACTTTACTCCTCTTCATTGATAATGGCCAATTCTCCATTAAAAAAGATGTCATTGTGTGACATGTTTTTTCCTGCGTTTTAATTTGTCGCCAATAGTACTGCTGGATCTGCATTATCTTTCCTCTCACTTGTGGTGTTTTTACACTGGCAGTCCTGTTCCTTGACAGACCCTCTCTGCAGAATTCCCTCTGTCATGTGGAGTGATTGATCCCTTAAACTTACAGTGAATCATAACTTAATCTATTGCCCTTTCTGTAGTCGCACCTTTTTGTGGAATTCCCAATTGGCATCAATGTTGAGATCATTTTGGGACAAAGATAAAACTTTTTATTAAAATATAAGAAGAAGGAAAGGAAGATGAGGAGTAACTAGTAGGCCTAGTTGATCAAGGAAAAAATTGGTCCAAAACTCGTTTCGGATGTAGGGGGGCACTGGCGATTCAAATCTGATATGATTTCCGAAATTTTCCAAATGACTTCGTTAATGGCGTCCACGATTGCGCAATGCGTGAAAACCTGCAAAGGGGACAGGCAAAATTTTGGGGGATTCATTTTCCCTCATTTTTAGACCGCTACTGACAAAACCTGCCACAGTGGTAGAAAAGATTCTCCTCTGCCAGCATACCAACTTTCAATATGTTTAGAAGAACCCAGGGTCCTTGACAATTTTAAAAGTCATTTAAGTAATCTAATAAGGCAGTCTTTTTCAACCAGTGTGCCTAGGCACACTCCTGTGCCTTTGCAGAGCTCCAGCTGTGCCTCCAGAAAAGCTTTTTGCCCCCCTTCCTTCCCCCTCCTTTTGCCGCCACTATTATTTTGTCCTCCATGGGAGAAAAAAAATCTTCCCTTACCATGTTGGTATTAGGCTCTGTTCGCAGACGCCCCCTGCTGCGAGGGAAAAGTGTTACGCAGCATGCAAAGGAGGAGAGGAGCCCAATGGGCGGCTCCAAAATGACGCCGCGTCATTTTGGAGCTGCCCACTTGTTGTGGATAACTTTTGGAACCGCCCACTTGCGCTCCTCTCCTCCTTCGCAAGCTGCCCTCTGTTTGTGGATAACTCCTATATATTGAACTTCTATCCAGTACAGAGTCTAATCCAACGCAGTAAGGGAAGATTTTTCCTTTTTCTCCCATGGAGGTGCCAACATCATGTGGGTGCCAAACTGTACTCGGTGTGTTTCAAATTCACTATATTGATACATTAACTTTATAAAACTTTTGTAATTGTGCATATTGCTAGTTTCACTATATTATTATTATTATTTTGCCTACTCTTTGTCCCCTGCATATGCAGCCTGTTGTGAAAAAGAGGTGCCGAAACGCCATAAAACATTTTGTGTCATTTTGGTTGGTGGTGTGCCCCAGGGTTTTGTAAATGTAGAAATTGTGCCTCGGCTCAAAAAAGGTTGGGAAACACTGTAATAAGGAATATTACAAGAAGAAGAAATGTGCTGCCTTCAGGATTCTTTTGGAAAATTTAAATCTATTTAAATCTATTTGTCTAGGGCACACCTTTCTGAATATGAGAAAATGAAATGTATCTCATCACATTAAATTAATTTTAGTACATTTGCTTGCTTCCACCGTTGGCCAGCGTAACACCCCACCACCCCAAGGAGAGGAAAGGGTCCTTCCAAAGTGTTAATTGTGTTGATTATATTGAATTATTAGATTTATAGTTTCCCAAAAGTACCACATGTAAAACAAAAGAGAGGGATGAGGCCTTCCAAAGTGTTGTGTGGATTAGATTGGATTATTAGATTTATAGTTTCACAAAGCACCACTTGTAACCCCAAGGAGAGGAAAGGGTCCTTCCAAAGTGTTATTGTGTTGATTAGATTGGATTATTTGATTTGTAGTTTCCCAGAAGTACCACATGTAAACCCAAAGAGAGGGAAGGGGCCTTTGAAAGTGTGATTGTGTTGACTACATTGAATTATTAGATTTATAGTTTCCCAAAAGTATCACGTGTAAACCCAAAGAGAGGGAAGAGGCCTTCCAAAGTGTTGTGTGGATTAGATTGGGTTATTAGATTTATAGTTTCACAAAGCACCACTTGTAACCCCAAGGAGAGGAAAGGGTCCTTCCAAAGTGTTATTGTGTTGATTAGATTGGATTATTAGATTTGTAGCTTCCCAAAGCACCACTTGTAACCCCAAGGAGAGGAAAGGGTCCTTCCAAAGTGTTATTGTGTTTATTAGATTGGATTATTAGATTTGTAGCTTCCCAAAGCACTACTTGTAACCCCAAGTAAGGGAAAGGGGCCTTACAAAGTGTTATTGTGTTGATTATATTGGATTAGTTGATTTCTAGTTTCCTAAAGTACAATGTGTAACCACAGGCAGACAAAGGAGCCTCCAAACTTTTGTGTATTTTCCCAAGGAAATTGTTATCAGCAAAAGGGAATTGTGGTTTTCCAGAGGGCAGAAGTCAAACCCCAGGAGAAAAAAGCCCCTTTAAAATAGTTTTCCAAGCCTTAGGAAGAGATTTGTTATCAGGAAAGGGGAATTGTAGTTTTCCAAAGCACAGAAGTCAAACCCCAGGAGAAAATAAACCCTTAAAAAAACTGAATCCAGGGAATCCAGGGAATTAACAGCAAAGGAGAAATTGTTCCCAACCCAGTCCTTCCCTTGCAAAGTGGTGGCTGGCTTTGCACCTTTCCCACCCAAGCAGCTGCCCTAGCTTCTTTCCCTTCGCATCCCCAGCTCGCAATGAGCCCACGAGGCACGCACAGCCCTTTTAAAATGCCGATGGCTGCCGTGACGAAACCCTGCCCCTCCCGAGGTGATTTTCCCTCATTGGCTGGAGACAAGCACCTCGGGAGGGGAGGGGGTGGGGGGAGAGATGGCAGTGCCAGCTTCAAAATGGCAAATTTGCTTTTGGGTTCCCAAATCGCCTCGAAATCGCTTCAGAAGTGGATTAATTCTGATTTCATTCCATTTTACGACGTTTCCGATAGAACCTACCCATGCCTAGTAACTGCTACTAGTAGTTTTGGTACAAAGGTTTTAATAAATAATTAAAATTATTTTGGCTGATTTTGGCTCTACATCTCCTATGCTTATATTGTTCAAGATTGTTTTAACTAGTAGTATATTATCTGTTTTCAGATGAAAACCTCCTTAATAAATGTTAATCTTTTTAAAAAGCTGTATTTTTGTTGAGAATTGATTTTACTGTAAGCCATCAATGGATATTTTAATAAAGAGTGGGATATACCGTATTTTTCGCACCATAAGACACAGTTTTTTTCCTCCCAAAGTAGGAGGAAAAATCAGCCGCGTCTTATGGAGTGAAGAAGGGGGGGGGGAGGCGATAGTAAGCCTTTCCCTTGGCCGCCTCCTCCTCGGTCCCGCCTCCTCCTCCGCCTCCTCCTCCTCCGCCGCCGCCCGCCTCGCCTCGCCTCCACCCGCCGCCGCCGCCTCCGCCCGCCTCCGCCCGCCACCGCCCGCCTCCACCCGCCTCCGCCCACCTCCGTCGCCGCCGCCTACCTCTGCCTCCCTCCCTCGCCGCCCGTCGGCGCATGGGCAGGGTCCCAAGCGCGTCTGACATCTGATGCAGGCGCGCCTGCTGCGCTGACGCAGGCACGCCTGGCGCGCTCGGGACCTACTGCCCATGCGCGAATGTCCGCGCATGGGCAGTAGGTCCCGAGCGCGCCAGGCGTGCCTACGTCAGACGTCAGACGCGCCAGACGCGCTTGGGACCTACTGCCCATGCGCGACGGCGGCGAGGGAGGGAGGCAGAGGTAGGCGGCGGCGGGCCGGCGGCGGGCGGCGACGGAGGAGGAGGAGGCGGACGGTAAATATTTCAGTTTTAAAAACCCAACAAGATTGTATTGTTCTGTTCCTTAAAAATGACATTGTTAATTATCTCAACCATTATTTTTGAGTGGAAGGGCAGGAATAAAAATGAATAAAGATATATGAATTAATGAATAATATGCAAATATATACATAATGTTTAGTTTTAAAAATGAATCAATCCTATTGTCTGTTGCGCTTTAAAATTTTCCAGTTGCACTATTAATTTGGTTTAACAGAGTATTGCTTTTGGGGTTTAAACATGGAATTAACTGTTGATACTTTTGGAGCAGAAAGATAATTGCAGTTTTAGATAGATAGATTGATAGATAGATAGATAGATAGATAGATAGATAGATAGATAGAGATAGATAGATAGATAGATGATGATAGATAGATAGATAGCAGCACTACCAAAAAACCCAAAGAAACAATAAATTGTTTCCCTAGTCACTAACACACTTCCCACATTTCCCATTACAATTGTATATACTTTATCATTTATGATTTTGCATTTTATGTTTGGGAGTTTGTGTCTTAGAACTCTTGCTTTTGCGGGCGGGTTCTTTATTTGCGAGTTTTCCATACTTATTTGATTATCAACCATAAGGATGGAATACTGGAACAGATCAATCATGGGTGATGAAACTATGACCCATAAGTTGCATGCTTCCTCCTTTTCTACAACCATTCAATTTTTTTCCAAAAAGAAATTAATTACCTTGTATTTTGTTGCTAAAACTGTGAGGGCAAACCACTACATGCATTATAATCAACAGGGAACATATTAGCTATAATCGGTGGGATAGTCAATATCCCATTACATAGTCAAAATCATGGTAAATCTCATATTAAAGTCAATTTAAGTGGATTTTTTTTCATTTAAAGGTAAAGGTAAAGGTTTCCCCCCGACATTAAGTCCAATTGTGTCTGACTGTGGGGGTTGGTGCTCGTCTCCATTTCTAAGCCAAAGAGCTGGCGTTGTCTGTAGACTCAAACCCAAAGAGGGATGCAATGTATCAAACATATAACAATAAAGTGAATAAAACTATACTTATGTGTCTTCTAATATATATTTCAGCACACAAATCACAGAATGGTCACAACATATGAAGAAATCATCACCCCAACTGGGGTTCCTACCAGCAAGGAGGCTAAAGAGTCCTGTTAGTCCACGGATCAATTATATAGTAAATTTCCTTTAAGTCCAGCGATAACAAAAGTCTCAGATCCGATTCCTTTCCCTTGGTATTATAGCCCAATGGTGAAGTGTCTAAATGTTCACTGAGAGGACTGTGAAATAAATAATCCGATCCGTGGAATCATTGTTTGTATTTTAGCCCAATGTTAAAGTGTCCATATGTCCGCTGAGAGGACTGTAAAGTATATAATCCAGTCCGTGAAATCGTGCTGTTGTATGCCAATTAAATCCAACGGAAGGCTATCCCTGAAGTAAGTTGAACCACCGATGTAGCATATCGCGTTTTCCCGTTGTATTGAAGCTTTTTAAACATCTGTATGTATCGATGGTTCCAAAATGAGGAAAATAGTATTGTAGGTACCATCACTCGTTTCGACCCTTACGGGTCTTTCTCAAGGCCAACAAATGAGTAAGGATAGTAGCCATTTCCATGCAGTAGCTAAATGCGGCATATATGCATAGTTCAGCAGTTCAGTGGTTTAACCCCCTGCGCCACCAGAGGGCCGATTTTTTCATTTATCTTTTCTAGATATAATTCTGTATTGTTAGTATTAGAGCCTTACTCTGTGTACAAGACCAGTTTTCCACTATCAGCTCTGAGTTTTGAGATACAGAAGATATGCCATATAAACCAGTAACTATCTGCTCACCCATAGAAAACCATGATAACCATATCTAAGAAACCAGAGCACATGGAGTCTATCCAATGTAATTTTCTGAATCAGCTCTCCAAATAATCACAGAAAGAGGCCTAAAAACCAAAACGTCAATATATATTTTTTTGTTTAGGCTGAGTAATAGGCTTTATTTTTGCATGATTAAATTTAGTCATTAAAAATCAAATAGCCTATAATTATTGGCCGAAAATCTGTTGGTTAGTCTCAATTAGTGAGTGGACTAGTGAGTCAAAACATAGATAACTGCAATGGATTCAATGGGTCTAACTCTAGTCAAGATTAACAGAATCTAGGTAATTATTAATGTCCAGTTTTAATACATTTCATATATATATTTTATTATATCCAAGGTATTTTCCATTTAAAAAACTCATAAAGTTCTGTCCTTTCTTTGTTGGCCACACTTTCTGGCAGGCAGCCATCAGGCACTTGATCAACCTGAAATGTGGACCTTGGTGCTGAAGAAATCAGCCATCCCACAGACAGACCTTTGCTTTGATCCGGCATAGATCTAGTGTTGCCAGGTTTTTGAAATAGCATTTAAGGGACAGTTGAAGACATACTGAGTTGACAATCAGAAACTATTAGCAAGTTTCTGAGCTATATAAATACTAAATGAATGTATTGCTTTCAGTTTGCTTGGCTATATCTAGGTCTGTAAAATTGTCCATATGTGTAAATTGCATGGCACACAAACCTGCCTATGTGAAGGGCCTGCACCCTGCATGGCAGGCAAAAATCTGGAACCTCAAGCCATGGCTGATACCAAATGAGGGACTCCCTCCTGGGCACACAGAAGACTGGGCGACTTGGAAAGTGCTGAACAGACTCTGGCACCATGAGATGCAGCGCCAACCTTAAGAAATGGGGTCACAAAGTGGAGTCCACGGCATGCAAGAGCAAACCACAGATCACCTAATACAAAGCAGCTAGAGCTCTGCCACATGCACAATGGAGGACCCCTTTATAGCAACATCAGAGGCACTCCTAGTGGTTAGCTATGGCTCAAAGGACATCTAATATAATGCCTAATTTTTAAACTTTGTGTGTTTTAAAATACATTACAACTGTATCCTTGGTTTTCTTCTGATACGATAAATAAATACCCAGCATGGCATAGAGGTTTGAGGCCAGGGTTTGAATATCCGCATGGCCATGGAACCCACTGAGTGACGCTTGGCAAGTCACACTCTTTCAGCCTCAGAGGAAGGCCATAGCCAATCTCTTTTGAACAAGAAAGCCCTGTGGTTGGTAGGTTCACCTTAAGATCATCATTGATTGGAAATTACTTGAAGACATATAGCAACAACAACACACCCCAAAGCTGGATTAGCATCTTGTTCAGTATGTAAACAAGAAAACTTTCTAACCTTCAGAGATGAAATATCACTTATAATAAGGAATACCTGCAAGCCTATATGGATTTATTTGCTATATTTACGTATACCCCAATCTTCTGAACCCTGAAGGGAACTCAACGTGGCTAGATATCATAGACATGTTCGCAAACTATGTGGTGCTGCTTCAGACCATCTCCTTTTATTCATATGAGTATTAATCATGTGCAGATACACACACACACACACACACACATCAATCAAGGAATTAAAGGACAGCTCTGCATCTCTAAAATAGTCCAGTTTCTAGTGAGGTTAATGACTGACTGCCGTGGTGACATCCTAATAGGTCATGTGCAATTGATGAGGTCCATTTTCAAACGAGATACTGTGGGGATTTTCTTCATGCACACTCATTGTCTTGATTCCGCTGAGCTTTGGGCCTGATGTGTAGACTACACCATCAACAAAAAAAAGTTGGGTAAGCCACAACTTAAGATTTTCCTCCCTTCCATTTGATAGCAAAAATTACTCACTTTGTGTTGGACCCTACTACACCTTATCTGTAAGTGAGATTATTGTGGTTTTTGATTTTCAGGGGAGTAGGGTGGGGAATCTACTGACATCACTTATCTGCTTCCTCTGACAATATAAATGTTCGGCTTGCAAGTGAGATACAAACAGTAAGAATTTCACTTGTGGTTCTAACAAATCCAAAGAACATGGTCATGTCTTTGCCAAAACTGCTGTGCATCTCCTGCTTTGCAGGAATTGTTCTTCCAGCTCCAGCACCGCCAAACTGCTTCAAACGGGAAATCAAGGCATTTCTTGAGTCCATAAACACTACATGCAATGCATCAAAGGTAAATCTAATATGGTTTATTTAATTGTCATTTTGTTATGTATTTTGTTGATGCAATATTATGGTTGTTGTTACCGTAGTAGTACTATTGTTTGAGCTCTTGCAATTTATGTGGATCTGACCATTTCTCACCTTAGCAATGTCCTGTAGATGCTTTAATGTGCATTGATTTTCTAGATATAGGGCAGCAATGGGGCCATATCCTAATACAAACAAGCACCCTGGGAAGAAATTATGAGGAGGAGGGCACTACAATTTAAACACTTGGGGGTGGGGTGGGGCTCTCTTGAAAAAGAACAAGACACCAAAGATGTAAGAAGTGAAACTGGATGAATCCAGAATCAAAAATTCGAATGCATTGATTTGGCCGAATAGGGAGATGTTCAAATTAAAATAGGGCTCCCCTAAGTCAGAGTGACTTTGAATCTGGGGCCCTGCATATGCTAAACCCACAAGCCAAAGGAGTGCCCAAGTATCTACCACCCATCACTACTGAGGGCATACTTTGGAATCATAGAGCTATAAAAGCTTGTCTGAGTATAAGGAATGTAAGGTTGTTTAGGTACGTAGCCTTTACATGGTCAAATTTGTACTGCTTGGACCATGTTGAGAATTTGGAGCTGTTAATAGCCTGTTTGCCCAATTGAAAGTTTTGATTATCAATGTATTCATGCGGTTTCTCTCTTAAGTTCAAGATTGAAGGCTTATGAGACAGGGTAGGGTATACTTCCAGCAATTTCTGGTGTTTTGAGCTCCAGGCTTTGCATTCTGGTAGATATTCAAAGCACAGCTTTGGGGAAACCCTAGATGAGGAATCCTTTATGATTCTCTATTAGTTGTACAGGGAAAAGTGAATGTGGGATTTTATGGAGGGTAGACCAACTTCTGCTCTGACCAAGGTTGCTGGAGTTTCAGCAGCTTCCCAAGGAATGTATTCTGGAGGGCTTCCAATTTCTGTATCTGTGAGTCGTCCCATCCCTAGACTGTGATGCTGTGCAGAAGCTGGGCAATAACTTTGCTCTGGAATATTTTCAGAGCTGGAGCAACCAGATGGCTCCCTGCAGTGTTAAAATCCAATAGATTTTAGGATTCCTCCAATAGATTTTAACCCTGCTGCTCTGTTGTGTTCTATATGGGGTTTCAATGATAGTGTTTTTGTAAAATGATCAGGAATTTGAGAACTGTTATGGTTGCTAACATAAATGTGATGTTGTGTGCTTGCTTGGAAATTTACGGTATGTATATTCAAGACCTTCTACTTTTATGGCTCTTTGCTCCTCACATCCCACCACCACCCATCTCATTCTGTGCTTTCAGTTCCAACTATGCAGAAAAACAAACGAGCCTCAAACTGTAATGCCTGCATCATAACTCCCAGGCCCTTGTGCGTATCCTCCTCATACTTTGCTGGCTTCTTGGCTAGGAACACACAAGTAAGAACAATCACTATAAATCTATCTTGTGTAGGAATACAACAAAAACTTATGCCTGCATTAAATCATATAAGCATTATGCATGAGGTATCAAAATATAATTATCATCAATAGCAAGAAGAGGACGCTCCCTCTGAATGCACAATCATCACACATATAGCATTACATACATATATAAAGCATAGCAAGCATAGATACTCAAATACACCAATACTCCCGTGTTCGCGCTGCTACAAGCAAGCGGCGATGCAAAACTGTCCTTTCGTTACGGCTTCAGCTATCAGGGCTAAAGTTACAGTTGTACTCACAGTACTGTAGAGTATACAGTTCAGATATGATGGAATATAAAGCCCAAATGGGGTGGAAATAACTCCCTTAAATGTTCCCAAAGTCCGTTCCGGCGGGCAGCTTTTGTGACCGCTCGCAAATGCCTCCGTCACTGGGAAGCGCCATAAAGCTCATCAGTTTCGTTGTGCAGGAAAACTTTTGCGAATTATTAGAGGTTTCATACCCCCCTCTGGAAAGGAGGTATTGTTGTTGTTGTTGTTGACTGCATTTTATTAGAAAGCTCCAAATGGTAAGGGGATCTTGCACAAATTTTAAATAACATGGCATACAATGTCCGCACATATTTATCCAAAAGTGGACTGACATTATTTCTTTAACAAAGCTTCTGTTCTTGCAATTTTCAACCAATTTCAACACACTGAAGGAAACATTTCTAGCCATTTATTAATTTTTGATGGAACCACAAAGATTTTGGTTGCTTGACAGAGATTCTGCTTTTGAACCGAGGCAAATTGGGTAGTATCCAAATTAAGAACATTATTTTCCAAATTGGGGTCAAGGCTGAATCTTGTGTTCATTGTTTAACTCGAGTAATACGATATAAAGCAAAGTTTTCTCATTCACAGAATATGTAAGCAAAGACATTTCCTTAATCTGGTGTATCACTTTTTTGTTCCACAGAATCTGCCCTGCTGGAATGAGCCAGTAAGAGACATCCGTTTTACAGCCAATGTAAGTGATATTTTTCATGTAGACTTCAAGAATCAGTGTTTCTTCTATTTTCTTGAATAAAATCTAAGGAAAAAACTGAATTATTTCAACACACCAACATGAAAAAGCTGGTTTTAGAAATCTTCATTAATTTTCCAGTGCCACCAGTAACTACATTTTAACAAATCTGTCAATAAGCATAAACCATGAGGCACAGGATGTAAAGCTTTTCAAAAACAGATTACCACCTTATAACAGATCAGTGAGAGGCAGTGCTGTAATTTGAAAATGTTTTCTAATGAATGAATGTATCTACTTTTTTGTGTCAGAAGCAACTTGAGAAACTGCAAGTCGCTTCTGGTGTGAGAGAATTGGCCGTCTGCAAGGACATTGCTCAGAGGACACCTGGATGTTTGATGTTTTTACCATCCTGTGGGAGGCTTCTCTCATGTCCCCGCATGGGGAGCTGGAGCTCACAGAGGGAGCTCATCCGCTCTCCTCGAATTCGAACAGCCGACCTATTGGTCAGCAGTCCAGCCAGCACAAAGGTTTAACCCATTGCGCCACTGGGGGCTCCAATGTATCGATTAAAAAGTTTTTATTAATATGTTATAAATCATTGAGGAAAGCAAAAATGATAATGTGTAAGGAAATGACATAAGTGACTTAGCTCTAGAATCTCAATTTGACCACATTGCCAGGATTCACATGCCAAGTATTATTCTTTCTTTTAATTTTTAAAAAATACAATAAGAAACATCCGTATTTCCTTCTTTACTGCCTGTTCTTCATAACCATTATAGTTGATGCTGAACGTTCATACAAGCCTCAACAAAAATGTGGCAGATGATATTTCCCCAAACTGTGCAATATCTTTACAGCCAATCCAGTGGGAAATATTCCTGCAGAATGTACTTTCCATCTTCTATTGCCACGAGGAGGTCTCCATCACTGAACCTCTTCACAGGAACTACAGGGCTGAGAGCCTTAAAGGTTTCAAATGTAGTTCACGTTACTTATTGCGGTATATGCAGTCCAACTAAACACATAGCACACTTTCATACAAAATGAATATTTTGATCCACTTTATCAGAATCGTAGATATATTTGAATAGAAGATATTCATCTATCATCTCCTAAGAAATTCTGAAATGCTTCCCCCTAACTTCTTTTAATTTTATTGTGTGCCTTAAAGTCATTTTGAGGCACACAATAGGCAGTTCTGTCACTGTGACTAGTCCAAAATTAATTAGAAGATTTTCATGGTTGTCAGAGATTCAAATCCTGGTCTACAGGGTCCTAGGCCCCTTCCACACTGCCATATAATCCAGATTATCAAACAGATAATCCAGATTTTCTTTAGATGTAAAAGGGTCCCTAGTTCAATGCTCAAACCACTGCAGCAGGGATGCACAATTTCTGACCCTCCAGGTATTTTGGACTTCAGCTTCCAGAAATCCCAGCCATTGGACAAGTTGGCAAGGCCTTCTGGTCCCAAACACCTGGAGGGCCACAGGTTGTGCACCACTGTATTACACCATACTGGCATTCATTTAATTTAATACAGGATTACCTTGGGGTTAACCCAAGTTACAACTCCCATCATGTCTTACCATTGATGATATTAATAAGGATTGACGAGAACTGAAGATCAACATCTGGAGGAGTTTCAGTTTTCCATCTCTTCTAGAGTCAAACCTAGAATCACAGAATCACAGAATCATAGAGTTGGAAGAGACCTCATGGGCCATCCAGTCCAACCCCCTGCCAAGAAGCAGGAAAATTGCATTCAATGCACCCCCGACAGATGGCCATCCTGCCTCTGCATAAAAGCCTCCAAAGAAGGAGTCTCCACCACACTCCGGGGCAGAGAGTTCCACTGCTGAACAGCTCTCACTGTCAGGAAGTTCTTCCTAATGTTCAGATGGAATCTTTCCTTTACTTTGAAACCATTGTTCCACAGCCTAGTCTCCATTGCAGCAGACAACAAGCTTGCTCCCTCCTCCCTATGACTTCCTCTCACATATTTATAAACCTAAATGAATATTGTCTGCAATATGTATTAAGAATGAAGTGGTCATGTTGTCTTTTATTTTCAACTTTTCTTAGCAGTGCAGCCAAATGCAGTATCAAAATACATTCCGCCAAATCGAGGCTAATCTGAATCAGACTACGTGCAAGACTAATTTTTCAAAAACTGTAATTGCACCTCTCCTGCTTGGTAACACTTCAGTAAGTATCAGTGACGGTTATAGAAATGGTTTTTATTCCAAAACTGTGAGAAGGGGTGCTAAAATAAGGCTTATTATTTTTAAATGATTTTAAAAAATATACTTTGTTTATAAACTTGTCTCTCAGAATCGCAGACGTACAATCGGCCCTTGATATCCACTAGGGTTTGATCCCAGGGTGGACATATATAAACACCATTGGTATAAAAACGCATGGATGCTCAAGTCACATTATATACAGTGGTGTAGCAAATGCTGTTCCTTTATATACAATGGCAAAATCAAGACTTGCTTTTAGAACTTTTTTTTTCTGTGTAAGGAGTGGTTAAATCTGTGGATATGCAGTGATGACTGCATTCTCTGAAAATAAGATTTGTTTCATTACTCTATACACCCAGGTAGACATTTTTGTTTTTTAAAAAATCAACCCAAAATGGGTTGTCTGATCCATTGGTCAATGCGAGTCCTCTACTTTAACTCTGATAAACAAAGGAACCACTACCTTTCTTGAATTGAGTAGTGAAAGCTTTGTCCGTAGCAGGAGAACGTAAAAGAAGTACTAAATCTGGTGCTGGTCCTGGATATTGTGAATGCCTGGGTGGGGGAAATCCAGCTGGCCCCTCTCCACAGAGTGACCCTTGACTTATCTAGGGGTCATATCAAAATCCATTATTCTGGCCCCCAAATCTGCCCTCGACTTACACATGAAACCAAGTTGAGTATTTATGGAACTTCGGATTTCGAGATTCTTCTCTCCCCACTAAGGTTTAGCAATACTGGATGGCTATCTATCGGGGGTGCTTTAAACATGATTGTCCTGCTTCTTGGCAGGGGGTTGGACTGGATGGCCCACAAAGTCTCTTCCAACTCTATGGTTCTATGATTGTATAATTGTCATTTAAAACATTTTAGATGGGGATGAAAAGTATTAGAAGAGTACTTCCTTTTCACGTGCTCAAATTAAGAGTGGTTTCTACTTGCAAGTAGAATACTACATTATATTTTGCTCTGCACGACAGAGGGATAGCTCTGAATTTTCCTCCCTTTACAACTAAATAGGACACCAACCCCAATGAAGTTTAGGGATTCTTGTTATCTATTTTTATTTTCTGCAAGTTTTGTTGAATCAAGCAATACAGGTTGTAATTAACTTCCTTTGAAAAATCTGTATCTGAAACTCAGCTCTAGTCATCTATTAACTCCACAAAAACAACCTGCTGAAAAAATTGGAACCGCTGCTACTGCTATTGCGTTTCATTGGGTTGGCATCAGCTCGTCCAAAAAGGCCATTGCCCAATAAAATTTCCAAACATTTATGCCTCCTTTAAACAAACTCACATTTTTAAACCTGTGAAAAAATATAGGAACGGTGACCCAAACATCAGCCACTTCTTAACAATATCTTATGTGGCAAAATTCATGTTTGTGTCTGCAAACTACCCCAAAGTGTCTGATAGCCCTGCAACCAACTTGAAAGGCAAACTGTAATCCCCGGATGCTTAATAGAGGGATAATGGAATTGTTGGGCCCACAGATATGTCTCACCTTTAGGGAGCATCAGACAAAATCAAAAGAGTCGTGTAGGTTCAACATGAAGGACAAATGCGGAACAATTACCTCAAACCCTGAGTTCATAAGAGCAAATTTAGAAGAAGTGAAATCAGGATTTGGAATGAGAACATTTAATATTTTCACTTCTTGAGCAAAGGTCACAATAAAACATTTTACGGACACATCGCAAACCCCACAATCCTTCCTGATTTTCCCGTTTTTCAAAAATCTGCATTTTAAACTGAATTAGAATTGGAGCCTGCTTCACTGTATCCAGATATTTCCCATCTTTTACTAAGGTTTGTGCAGTCATCAGAAATATTAAAGCATTTTTTGGGTACAATTACTCGCATGCGGGTGTTTTTTGAGGGCAGATGGTTTTGAACAAAAAGGGGGGTGTTGTCACGCTTTCTTTTCCTGTTAACGAGAGCTTAACAAAATTCTCTCTTCTTTTTCTTCTCAAGGTCCCTCACAGTGACTTGCAATCTTCTGCCATTACTCTGAATGCCTTCTGTACAAAGGTTAAAAAATATGCTCTAGTCCTTTATAATGAGTGTTCCGATCAGTTGAGAAACATATGCCTAACAGCTGAGTGAGAGAAGGAGCGATGAAGAACCTTCCCCCTCAAGAGAGATAACTGGCAGCTGTAAAAACACCATCACCTCATCATATGTGTTGTTTGTGAAAGATATCCTCAAAAGAAAGAATGCAATAGTTAATTTAGTACTCTACTGAACTGGACATTCCCAAGATCCCATAGGACATTGCCTAAACTGTTAACCTGGAATGATAGTGCTATAATTGCAGGCTGTGAGAGAGCCCAGGGTCAGTATGATGGCACTCTTCGGGTAGGAAGATGGGGAGTAACACGACTCCAAAAACCCAGGGTATTCTCATATTCCCTTTTGAAGTGATTCTTAATAGTGGAGCCCACATCTCAGCTGCAGCCATGGCTTAGTAAAAATCAAATAGGAATTCTAATTTGTGCCCGGATTAATTTTTCCATTGTTTTCTTTCTGATCTTTCTGATCAATTGTAAGGCAAGTCTTCTGTACCAAGTGTTAATGTAATAAGACGTCTGTCAGTTTCGTTATGTAATTATAGCCTAGATATTTTATACGATTTGATTGGTGATATGTAGATATACATCCATTTGTAACAACTGAGTGATATAGGATAGGGTTGGTGTATTTTTCATCATCCCTTAATAGTTTTATGGCATAGGTTTTATTTATTGACTTCTATTCTATTTAATATTTAATATTTATACAAGATTATATATTCTAACTATGTTCTGACCTTGATCAGGAAGCAAGCCAGTGTTTAAGTGTAACAACGCAATAAAGCTAAGCATCCACTTGGGGTTGGGGCAGTATTCTCCTGCCCAGGCTTTGAGTTGCCATGTGGAGAGAAGACCGTCCTTCCGGGCTCTCCGACACTCTTTCAAGGGTACCATGTCCTGGTACCTTTTTCCAGGCTTGCAAATATGTTTTTTATTCGAGCCAAACCTGATATAAGAAAGTTTTAAATTGATATGTTGGAATTTTATTTATTACTATTAGTTTTTAAAGTATTTAATTTAACTTATGTCTTAAGTAGTTTAAAGGTATTTTAATATTTATATCTGAATGTGTTTATATTACCATTTGTTTTGTATGCTGGCTTGGGTTTCTGTTTTGAGAGAAAGGCAAGATACAAATAAAAAAAGAGTATTACTCATGAAGAGGGAATTACAACCATTGACAATCACAACTTTGTCTCAGTTACATTTAGCATTTCTCTTGTTATGTTATTTTCAAGTCGATTTTGGTTTTTTTTCTGATTGCCATCATGATTTAGTATGACCCTGTAACTCAATTAATGTTTGTCTGATTGCATTCATATATATTTAAATTTATATGAAACCCTTATGCTTTTATATCAAATTGTTAACGAAAGTGGCCAATTTCATGTTATGACATAATCTCTCTGGCACACAGATGTCTATGTACCTTTGCTTACTTCAAATAAAGTTTGAGAAATCAGACTTTTTCTTAATATAGTGACTGCATTCACTAATGCTGTTCCCAACTTATGTTGCCGCAAAAATTCAAAACAAAACATATTGGTGAGATGGAACTACCATTGCTAAGCCCTGGATGTCTGTGTATGTTGGCTACGAGGTAGAACTCTAGGAGGTGGATACCAAGAAAAAGCAGCCCCATTGTTTTTTCTGACACAAAAGCAGTATTCAAACATTAATGAACCTAATTAAGATTGGGAAGTTCAGTGATAGTACTGCCATTGTTGATGGAATGAACCACACTGAACAGTAAGTGCTTGAGGAGAGGAAAGTGTGCATTTATGGCACAAAATTCTTGCATTGTTCAGGAATCTTTTCAGTAGGTTGTGGTAACCTCTGACATCTCAGTCTAAGGCAGTGTTTCTCAACCTGGGGGTCGGGACCCCTGAGGAGGGGTCACAAGGGGGTTTCAGAGGGGTCCTCAAAGACCATCAGATACACATATTTTTGATGATCTTAGGCAGAGAAGGCTGAAGATTTCTCCGCTTGTCCTTCTCTTCCTTTTTGGAAACAGCCTACAAATCCTCCCACCAAAAGCCTTCCTCTGCTGTGATTGGCCAGCATCTCAATCAGACTCTCAGCCAAGGGGAGGGCTGTTTCTGAGATTCCAAGCGGGGAAGGGGAGAGCAGGCATGCTTGGCACATGGCAGCATGGTGCACATGTGCAGGCAAGGGAGAGAGTGAGAGGCTGGAGAGAGGCTCATGCCAGCGAGCCTCTTCAAGGCTTGGGAGTTCTGTGTAGGAAGTTTGGCCCAATTCTAGCATTGGTGGGGTTCAGAATGCTCTGATTATAGGTGAAGTATAAACCTCAGCAATTACAACTCCCAGATTACAGGTCTACTTTCCCCAAACTCCACAAGTGTTCACATTTGGGCATATTGAATATTCGCACCAAGTTTGGTCCAGATCTATAATTATTTGAGTCCACAGTGCTCTCTGGATGTAGGTGAACTACAACTCCAAAACTCAAGATCAGTGCCCACCAAATCCTTCCAGTATTTTCTGTTGATCATGGGAGTTCTGTGTGCCAAGTTTGGTTCAATTCCATCATAGATGGAGTTCAGAATGCTCTTTGATTGTAGGTGAACTATAAACCCCAGCAACTACCATTCCCAAATGACAAACTCAATCCCCCCGAAACCTCATCAGTATTCATATTTGAGCGTGTCAGGTATTTGTGCCAAATTTTGTCCAGTGAATGAAAATACATCCTGCATATCAGATATTTAAATTACAATTCATAACAGTAGCAAAATACAGTTATGAAATAACAACAAAATAATTTTATGTTTGGAGGTCACCCCAACATGAGGAACTGGATTAAGGGGTTGTGGCATTAGGAAGGTTGAGAAACACTGGTCTAAAGGCAATTGGACTTATAAAGAAATATAAACATTTCCCCATCTTTGTCCCTTTTCATCAGAGAGTCTCTTCCATACATCACACATTTCAACCTGGTCAAAACTATGTCTTTTATTCTGCAAAAGGAATTTGATGGAATGTCTAAATCTGATAAAAATTGAAGGGGAAAAAGAGGCTGCCTGCTATCTTTCTGCACAACTATGAGCTGGACACTGAACTAAAATAATAGAATATTAGGGTTGGAAGAGCCAGGGAGATGGCAGCAGCCAGGGAGATGGCAGAGAGTGCCTTGCCGCTCCCGCCCTGCCGCGCATGCCCGCGAGTAGCCACGCCCCCCGCAAGCGGCCACCCCCCGCGAGTGGTCACGCCCCCCGCGAGCGGCCCCTTGTGAGCGGTCACGCCCCCCATGAGCAGCCACGCCCCGCTGCGGCCCCCCAGGGGATCACTCACCGGAATTCCGGCCCTTGGGCCGGCAGAAGTTGGACAGCCCTGTTCTAGTACAAAGACTCTCCCATGCACCCATGCAGGAATATATGACCTAAGACCTTATCAGGCACGCAGGGATAGAACGAGGGACAGCGGAGGAAAGCGGGGGACAGTGGAGGGAACTATCAGAGTTTGTTCCCTCCTGTCATGGTTCCTCTTCTTTCTTCCCAAGTCATTTCCCCATCTTTTTCCACTTCCTCTTCCTCTTCTCTTCCCGACTCTTTAACGAGGAGTCAGGTAAACACCTGAATCCCCTGAACTTACTCCAATCAGAATCTGACTGGCGACTGTCACCCAGAGGCCCTCTCCAATGTCTGCCTCAAGACTCTGGAATGGCCTGCTGGAAGAGCTCTGACAGCAAAATCAGCTGTCAAAATTTAAGACACATAAGACACAACAGGCCTAGCTAGTCAATTTTTAATTATGAATTTTAAATTTATGTTTTATGCCTACCATATTTTAATCTGTGTTCTGTGTATTTTAATATATTGTCTTATATATTTTATTTTAATATATTGTCTTTAATATATTGTCATTGTCTTCTCTAAGCTTTCCTGTCTTCTTATTATGTGGTGAAAGTACTTCATCTTTGCCTCTAATATCCTTCCTTCCAGTGAGCAGTCAGGCTTTATTTCCTGGAGTATGGACTGGTTGGATCTTCTTGCAATCCAAGGCACTCTCAGAATTTTCCTCCAACATCACAGTTCAAAGTAGTTCACAGTATTTTATTATGATGGTGTATTTTAACTGTATTGTTCTCCACCTCAATCCATAAGGAGAGGAAGGTAATAAATAAAAATATATTATTATTATTATTCATACACAGACTAATGTGTCTTGATCCCAGTCCTGTTGAAACACATCATATTCCATTGTTCTGATGTGCACTCACTTTATTTCTGTGCCTAAGGGCTTTAAAGCAATTTTTAAATATCTCCAATTTATTCTGATGTCTTGGGGAAGAATGTTTGCCCCTGAATTGGGATCAGGGTAGAATCACGGAGGGGAGGGTCACTTCCTGTACCTGATTATTCCTGCTGCAGAAGAGTTTTTGTTCATATTGGCATCTTGAAAAGATGGTGTCAACGTCTGTTTTGTCCCATCCCCCCCCAAAAAAGGTCTTTGTATGTGAACCATTGCATGCATACTATTGCACACATTCACTTTATAGGAATGCAGATGGAATATCAGAACAAAGGAGAAAGAAAGGTTATTTCATTATGCAAATACTTTAATATGTGCCTATGTTGTGGGAATTTTTTAAAACCAATGTGAGCATGAGTTTGAATACAGGTACCATTGGGTAATTTGTGATGCCTCATGCATACCCTGAAATTTGTGGAAAGCAGAAATTCAATACCAGAGAGAGGCAGGAAGGGGTTAGAAAAAAAGGGGGGGGGGTTGCTGGAGGTGACGAAATACAGAGCACACTTTATAGAACGCAATAATTTTTAATCTGGGAGAAACCAAATACTTTATCTTATGGATATATGATGAGTTCTATGTTCATATGTTAACCACCTATAAAGTCCTACATGGCAGTCACAGGACAATTGTTATCCAGAGGAATGTAAGCTTTGGCCACATAGCTGTTAAGGCTGTGAGTATAGCTGTGAACTGCATGTTTTCAATTTGAGGAACAGTTAAAGGATTAAGCCACAAGGTGTCACCAAAAGACTAGGCAGAAGGTGACAAACTGATCACAACAATTAGGATGCAATGATGATGTGAAAAATTTGTGATCTGCATTGGTGGCAGACTTCCCCATATCAGAGAAATAGCCAGTCTTCAAGGTTTATATGTTTTCGACCTTTCCCAATTATTGCATGTCAACATACGGCAACCCCATGAATTTTTCATAGGATTGTTTAAGGCAAGGACTACGCGGATGTGGTTTTGCCAATTCCTATTTCTGAAATCTAGCTTTCAGCAACTGGTATTAATTTGCAGTCTCCCATCCAAGTACTAAGCATGCTTGACCTTTACTGTGTGAAATAAGGCTTTAAAGATTATTGTGCACCATCACCAATCATTTTTCCAATATCAGGTATAAATATACATTAATTTCCTAGAGCTTTAACACCTGTGTTTCAATGTCTTCTGGGAAGCTGAAGGCTAGAATGGAAGTTTGCCACAATGTATATTTATGTCTGCTCCCCCATCTCTTTCTCTCATCCCTGGCAGAAGATATAACCACGGGTTGGCATAGATTATGTCAGAGAGGCTGGAATATTTATTTTGAGCCAAAATGTTTGATTCCTTGCATCTGCTCTGATTGATAATGATACTGATGCAATTATTTAAAACCTTTTCCAATAATTGGAAACAATAAACAATGTTTCTCCGACCCACCCCACAAAATAACCCATAGTTCATCATATCTCTAGACATTGTAGTCATTGTGTGTTAATATTCACAAGCTTTAAGAGATGCCATCACTGACAGAACGGAGATTTTTCTAATGCCAAATGGTTGCCACTGCAGCCTAATCAGCAGATGATGAGCACATTTCAAAATGATGAAAAAGGTATCTTTTTTCTAGAAATGCGGTGAAATGGCATAAATTGCATTTATATGTAATCAACAACATTTGATTCTGAGAAGTTGCATCATATTCATGATTTTGTTGAAATGTTGCAGTGCTGTCATGCATGTTGAATTCTATGGGTAGCCAATATTTCTATTACTGAGGGAAGGGTCATACACATTCCAAAATCGATACAAGGTCATATTTTGAATAAAACATGTACCTATATTTGTTTAAGATTTGATTCTTGGTCAGTTGTACACTGTACAGTCATAGGGCTTTGATACTGCTTAAGGTGCCATGGTTGCATTCAATATTTCCAAGGATCTTAATTTTGTGATGCATTAGCACACTGACACTTATTTCACATGCCAGTAAGGCAGGGGTGCTCATTAGGTAGCTCGGGAGCTACTAGTAGATGTTCGGCCCTCTTCCAGGTGATCTTCGGGCCTCACCAGCCGGATGGGGCACTCCTGCCATGCGCGCACACCCTGCGTGCACGCGCGCTCCTGCTGCTCTCGCGGTGCTTCTTTCGCCTGTGGGGCATTGCAGGAAGAAGGAAGCACGAGGTGGGGCCTCTGGAGGGAGCGCCCTGCCTCTCTCTCGTCCAGAAGCAGCTGTGCAGCCTCTGTTGCCGGCGAGACAGGCAGGGCGGAGTGCTCCCTCTGGATGCCCCGCCTCATGCTTTCTCCTTCCTGCAATGCCCCGCAGGCGGAAGAAGCGCTGCGCGGGCAGAAAACAGCAGCAGGAGCACGCGCGGTGGCAAGAGCGTGCGGCAGCGGGAGTGCGCGGCGGCTGCCGGTAGATCTTTTGGACTTGGTTGCTTTAAGAGTAGCTCACATGCTGAAAAAGTGTGAGTACCCCTGCAGTAAGGTAATGCTCACGATTCTGCAAGGTAGACTCCAGCAATACATGGAGCAAGAATTTCCAGATGTACAAGCTGGGTTTAGAAAAGGCAGAGGAATGAGAGACCAAATTACCAATATCCACTGGTTAATGGAGGAAGGCAGGGAATTTGAGAAAAACATCTATTTCTGTTTTATTGACTATTCTAAATCCTTTGACTGTGTGGATCATAATACATTGTGACAAGTTCTTGGTGGTATGGGGATACCAAATCACTTTGTCTCTCTCCTGAGGAATCTGCATAAGAACCAAGTAGCAACAGTAAGAATTGACCATGGAACAACAGACTGGTTCAAGATTGGGAAAGGCATACGGCAGGTTTGTATACCTTACCTAATCAACTTGTATGCAGAACATATCATGTGACGTGTCGGGGTTGACGAATCCAAGGCTGGAGAGAATATTAACAACCTTAGATATACCACTTTGATGGCTGAAAGTGAGGAGGAGCTGAGGAGCCTTCTAACCAAGGTGAAAGAAGAAAGTGCAAAAGCTGGGTTGTAGTTAAACATGAAAAAACCAAGATTATGGCAACCAGACTGATTGATAACTGGCAAATAGGGGGAGAAAACGTGGAGGCAGTGACAGACTTTATATTTCTAGGCATGAGGATTACTGCAGACATAGACTGCAGCCAGGAAATCAGAAGACGTTTCCTTCTTGAGAGGAGAGTGATGACCAATCTTGATAAAATAGTGAAGAGTAGAGAAGTCAGACTGACAACGAAGATCCCCATAGTTAAAGCAATGGTATTCCTTGTAGTAACCTATGGATGTGAGAGCTGGACCATAAGGAAGGCTGAGTGAAGGAAGATAGATGCTTTTGAACGTGGTGTTGGAGGAAAATTCTGAGTGCCATGGACCGTGAGAAGATCCAACCAGTCCATACTCCAGGAAAAAAAATGCCTGACTGCTCACTGGAGGGAAGGATATTAGAGGCAAAGATGAAGAGCTTTGGCCATATAATGACAAGACAGGAATGCTTGGAGAAAACAATGATACTGGGGGGAAAGAAAGGAAAAAGGAAGAGGAGCAGACCAAGGACAAGATCGATGGATCTTATCCTTGAACTGACTGGCTTGACCTTGAAGGAGCTGGGGGTGGGCATGGCCAACAGTGAGCTCTGGCATGGGCTGGTCCATGAGTTGGAAGTGACTGAATGAAGAAACAACAACAGCAGCAACAACAAACTAAATCAACCACAAAATTATGTTGGCACAGGTGTGGAGGAATTGGCACCTATATGCATATGTGGATTGCGATAAAGTGCAAAAATTTTATAACAAGGTAATAAAGGAAATAGTACATTAAGAGGGCATAAACTGGAGTTGAACAAAAAAGAATTCTTCACTCAGACAGTAGATAGGAAGGTCAACATTAAAGACTGGGATGAAATTTTAAAATACATAACAGTTGTCACCCAAGCGACTGTGGCGTTGAGCTAGAAAGAACATAGAAAGTGGGAAGTTAAAAATGGTTTGAATATTTAGCAGATTTTATGCTCCAGTATTACATCCTTAAAAGGAGAACCAAATACGACATCAGGCAGAATCAAGAAGAAATGGGGTCTGAAACGGGGAGGAGCAATAGAGTAAAAGGAGAAGGAAAACACAAAGAACTGAATCATATGCTCTCCATAAAATAATATTCATTAAAATAATATTCGTACGAAGGAAAATACTGTCCCCAGAGGGTGGGGGACACTTGTGGAAGATACCTGCAAAATTGGCTATGTTAAGAAAATTAAGTGAATGATATATGACTTGTACAATGAAATGGTTACTGAAATTGACGTTATTTTACCTGTGTTTACAATTAAAAAATCTATTTTTTAAAAAAGAAAAGTTCTGGTTTAATTTGTCTGAAGTTTGATTGACTTAATTCCTGAATTGCTGCTATGTCTGTGAATTTAATCAAATATTAAAGTTTTGGATGTTCAGCGATGGTGAGTGGGAGGTAAAAACACTTGGATTTCTGGTAGTTGAGAAATTTGGAACAGCCTGACTCTGGATTGATTTGGGTCAAAGTAGGTTGGGTTTCTGAGGCACTGAATGAAGATCCATCCCAAATGGTTGATACAAAGAATCATAACATTCAAGATGTTGTTGCTTGAAGAGTATTTTAAAAGGCAGATTATAAATATTGAAACAAATGTATTTTCCGAACAACAAGTGATCTCTAACAGAGCCAAACTGGGTGGTCACAGAACTATCTTCATCAAATCAGTGTTGAAACTAAGTGCAGTAACGGGCTTTTATAGGTTTGTTATAATATATTCCTTTTTTGCCTTTTGAGGCTGTATTTAGATAACTGTATATTTTTATATTCTTAATTATGCTCACTGGAAAGAAGTTTCATCATTGGTAGAAACCCCATGTCCTTCCCACCCACATAACAGTAAGGGGCAATGTTAGTCAGGTGCAAAATATGGATGGATGCACATAGAGTAACATGACATATTTATGGATCTCCATTGACTTACATATGTGAATGTCCCTGAAGTGAGGGCATCGGTTTCCAAATGGAAGGCAGTCCCAGTCGGGGTGGGCTTGACATGCCTTCCTCTTGGCACATTTCTCTCTTTCACCCTCCATTTGTGCCTCTTCAAATTCTACAGCACTGCTGGTCACAGCTGACCTCCAGCTAGAGCACTCAAGGGCCAGGGATTTCCAGTTCTTAGTGTCTATGCTAGAGTTTTTATGGTTGGCTTTGAGCCCATCTTTAAATCTCTTTTCCTGTTCACCAACATTCAGTTTTCTGTTCTTGAGTTCAGAGAGATGGCGATCGGGCATTCGGACAACGTGGCCGGTCCAGCATTGGTGGAGGACGATCACTTCAGTGCTGGTTGTGTTTGCTTCTTCCAGCATGCTGACATTTGTCTGCCTGTCTTCCCAAGAGATTTGCAGGATTTTTCAGAGGCAACACTGATGGAATTGTTCCAAGAGTTGCATGTCACATCTGTAGATAGTCCATGTCTCGCAGGCATATAGCACGGTTGGGAGAACAATAGCTTTATAAACAAGCACCTTTGTATCCCTATGGATGTCCCAGTCCTCAAACACTCTCTGCTTCATTTGGAAAAATGCTGCACTCGCAGAGCTCAGGCAGTGTTGAATTTCAGTGGCAGTATTGATTTTGTGAAGAGGTGGCTGCCAAGATAGCTGAAATGGTCAACATTTTCTAATGTTACACCATTAAGCTGTATTTCTGGCATTGCAGATGGGTTGGTTGGGAAGGAGAAGGAGCAACTGCTGTGTACAGCCATGGAAGAGAGACACATGGTGGAGGCAATTCAGATGATGAATATGTGGGCATGAAATGAAAGCAATCTAATTTGCAAAATGCAATGTAAAGAAATCCCATCTTGGAATAAACAGACATATTTAACTCTTTAGAGAACTCTGCTTCTAATAATTCACTTACCAACCCACACTGTCTACTGGGGCAAATTCTCAGAAAACATCTCTTTCTGTCGTGAGAATCTCCTCCATTCAGTCACACAATCAGAATCATTTCCTTTCATAGTCTTGACAATTTTGGCATTTCAGCATCCGTGATAACATCTTTTCTCTTCCTCTTGGCTTAAGTAAATCATCTTTCCTATGACACTTTTTTCATAATGCCATTCAAATTTATTCACATTAAATGATATAATATTTCCAGTAGTAATCTCTACTGAAATCAGCATCTTTCAGTCCAACTAGGCCATTTTCCCTAAAGGATAGATGTATTACAGATTTTTTTTAAAAAAAATAATACCCTTGGTTTGCTGAACATCTTTTTAAAAATAATAATGCCATGCTGCTATCATGCTGGCAGTTTAGGGAGAGCAATATAGATGCATCTACACTATATAATTAATGCAGTTTGGCACCACTTTAACTGCCATAGCTCAATGCCGCTCTGGGCTCCAGAGAGAGCAGTATATTAAGTCGAACGAATAAATAAATAAATGCTATGGGAGATGTAGTTTTGCAAGGTCTTTAGCCTTCTCTATCTCACCAAACTACCAATTCCAGGATTCCATCACATTGAGCCATGGTAGTTAAAGTGGTATCAAAGTGCATTAACTGTACAGTGTAGGTGCACCATTAGATTCATCAACACTAGAGTTTCCGATCAAAGTAAAGCCCCAGGCTTTCAAATGATGGACCATGCTGATGTCTATTCTTGGTCACTGCGGAGAGTTGTAACCCCTTTCTTGCTCTACAGAAACCTTTTAAATCCAAGTTCAGTTGAAAGATCTTTAGAGCTGGCATCTTTAGACACCCCCTATTTTTTCATCCTCATTTGGAACTGTTTAAAACTGTCCTCAGCTGACCACAGACCCACTGAAGACCCCCACCAGCAATTCATGCTGGGTCCTTGGCATGCCACCCAGATGGCATGCAATGGCATTCCTACTACAACCACTGAAGCACCATAGCTGTCCTGCCTTTGCTAGCACACACTCGCAGACCCAGCAAGGCAGGAAGCAATTAACCCTGAATTCGGAAATAACTTAGGCAAGGGCACTATTTCAATTGGGCCCAATGTCCTTGCCTGTGGAAGTCTGTTTTGCAGAAGGGTCGTCATGACCCACCAGGTTTGGAAAAACAAGCAGCACCAAACAACCAGGATCTAGGAATCCAGGCAGTCCAGGGTTTAGAGTCACAAAAATATGACTTCCATCCAGAAAGCAGACAAGTTACTTCAAGCACCAACTTAGAGTTGTCTCTTAAATAGACTAAAGCCAGCTGCTCCTAATCAGGATCACCTGTCATACTGCCTGTTGATGTTGAGCGCAAATTTAGGGTGGTCTTGCCCTAAAGGGGCAGAGACCCTAGATCCCCTTAAAGCAAGGGTTTTCTGGAAAGACCTTGGTGAGCTATTTAGGAAGTGCAAATTTTCCTTTCCCCAAAAGTCATCTCACCAAAGTCCAGAAGTAGTAGCCACTGAGAGTAAAGATTCTGTCTCAGCTGAGAAGGATGACAACCTTTTTAGGCAAGGCGGACATCAGGAATTTGGGGGTTGTTTGGCCAAGAGAGCTGCTCCACGAGTTCACTGCAGGCTGGGTACATTTTTTTTACTTTTCAAAAGGGTCTGGGGGCTTGAGGAGAGGGGGTGAGTATTCCCACAATTTACCAGACTTATTTAGCCCAGTAAACTGTGGTAATGGTGTCTGGACTGTAATCCAGACATGAGAAGTAGTGGCTTTATCCCACGTCTTCCAAGAAGGCACGGAACAAACCCATTATCTAATTAATTCACTACAAACTAGGTTTTTCCTGGTTTGTAGCGAATTAATTTGGGACTGTCCAGAACATTGCCTGAACATTCCCTCCTTTGTTGCGGTAGATAAAGGTAGTGCCTGG
The DNA here is from genome assembly GCA_030556195.1 of Anolis apletophallus. Lineage (NCBI taxonomy): Eukaryota > Metazoa > Chordata > Lepidosauria > Squamata > Anolidae > Anolis > Anolis apletophallus. The sequence goes on from JARBWK010000001.1 coordinate 83,249,305, forward strand.
CTGGGCCCTGGGTCCATGGCTCTGGAGGCTGTGCTGCTTCCTCAACTGATACCACTGATGGATCTAAAGCTATTTGACACCACTTAAACTGCCATGGTTAATTACCATGGAATCCTGGGATATATAGTTTGGTGAAGCACCGACATTCTTTGGCCACAAACCTTGTGAAAACTTTTACAATGCTTTTATTTTTGGTGTTTTTATTTTAATTGATTGTTTTGCTTTTTGGTATGTTGGACTTTTTGTCCCATATATAAGCTGCCCTGAGTTCTTTCAGGGAAATGGTGGCAGGTATAAAAATAAAGTTGTTGTTGTTGTTATAACAAGATGAGTCCACATCAAAGAAGATCACTCTGTTGGCTGTTGTATTAGATCACATGTCGGACACTTCCCAAGTGTCTAGGACTGTGTGATGTATCGGCGAATAATGTATGCAGATCCCAGTATGGTGGCCTTTTGCAGCTGGCAGATGGTAATCTTGTCAGCGGCGATTGTGTTTAAGTGCAGGTCAAGGTCTGCTGGGACTACCTTTACTAGTTGTGCCAGAGTCTTTGCAGTTCGATCTTTAAATCCTCATATCGTGTCAGCTTTTCCAGTTGTTTCTCTTCAATCCTGCTGTCACCTGGGATTGCAACATCGATGATCCACATTCTGTTTTTTAACACGATTGTGGGGTCAGGAGTATTGTGCTCCAAAACTCTGTCAGTCTGAATTCGGATGTCCTAGAGTAGTTTGGCGTGTTCATTTTCTGTAACTTTTTCAGGCTTCTGGTCCCACTAGTTCTTTGTTGCAGGCAGATGATATTTGTGGCACAAGTTTCAATGAATCATCTGAGCAACGGTGTTATGCCTCTGCAAGAATCAGGCCCTCCGTCTCCTTTTTCAAAGTTCCATTTGTGAGCCACATATATGTGTTTTTTTGTCAATTTGGCTCTCAATTTTCCCTAGGAACTTTCAATGCAGAGCCTTCGTTTGCCAGTTTTCTCCTCTACTCTGCATTGTGTTTTTACAGTAGTTACTCTTTTGTCTTTTGCACTTTAAGCAGTTTACTACTATTGACTTCCCTCAATGTTGGTTCTTGGATGCCTTTCACATAATCTGCCAAGGCACGTTTCTCTTCATCTACTGTTTGTTTCACTTGCAGAAGCCCTCTGCCTCCTGATTTTCTGGGCAGGTCAAGTCTGTAAACATCACTACGTGGGTGTAATGAGTAGTGGATTGTCAACAGTTTTCTTGCTATTATTATTTTTATTATTGGTCTTATTCTTCTTCTTATTATTATTTGAAACACAACAAGATGAGTCCACAGCAAACAAGGTCACTCTGCTGGATATTGTATTCCATCACACGTTGGACACTTCCCAAGTGTCTAGGACTGTGTGATGTATCGACATATAATGCGTGCAGATCCCAGTAGGGTGGCCTTTTGCAGCGGACAGATGGTATTTTTGTCAGTGCCGATTGTGTTTAAGTGCAGGCCAAGGTCTTTAGGCACTGCGCCCAGTGCCTAAAGACCATTGGGACCATCTTTACTGGCTTGTTCCAGAGTATTTGCAGTTCGATCTTTAAATCCTCATATCGTGTCAGATTATTATTATTATTATTTTCTCTGAGGCTGAAAGAATATGAGCTTGTATGTAATATCTACACAAATTCTTGCTCGCCTAATGTTACTGTTGTGTTGTAAGTCCGCACCAGATAAATCAATGTGTATCATTTTCAGCCATGAGAAAGATTGTTTGAAAATCCCCATTTCATTATTTCCCCATCATTTCCATTTTATCATGCATTTTCCATCTTATCATTTGGATATGTGGTTTTTTGGTTCTCTGAATAGGCAAATTCACAACTCATCTCTACATTTACGTCAGGTATTTATCTGTTTCCTCTGGTTATAAATAAACAGTTCGCCAATAAACGACAAAGCAGTAAGGATACCATTCATTGACCTGACCAATCCAAAGAACGCGATCATGTTTTTGAATGCAATCTTTGCCTTTTGTTTCTTGGCTCAAAGCATTTCTACAACTGTGGCGCAACCAATCAAGAAGTTTGAAAGGGAAACACAAGAATTAGTGAAGATTCTGAATGGCACATGCAAAATGTTCAAGGTAAGAATAGCATCTTGAGTTTTGTGATCATGTTCTTTTCCTTTTCTATTAGTGCATTGCTTGCTTGACAACATTAAGACGGGGTTCACTTGAATATTGTTTTAATTAACAGGCAAACCCTATTTTGACTTATGGGCCCCGTCACCTGTTTATAATATCAGTGATTAATTGATAAACTAATGTATGGATTGAATTGACTTGGCATTTAATAGGAATGAAAGGTTAATTTTAACAGAAATAGATAAGTAGATCAGACATTTGAAATACTGAAAAAAGTTTGCTGCAAAGTACGTATTTTCAGAAATTTAACAATTGCAATATATCAGTCATACCTGTCCTGGACATTGAGAAATGCTAATGAGTGAAATACCAAATCTTAGACTTGCTTAGAGTATATTCGTTGTGCACAAGGCAGATAAGTGTTGTTAAAAAACATTGGAGGCAAGAAGACGTCAGAGCTGGTTTGTCAACCCCCCAAATTCACAAAGGACATATCCACAAACAAAAGTACCTTATGGTAGTAAGGCCATTATTTTTATAAGCTTCTTATCTAGATAAAAAGGTCACTAGACCAGACAGAAAATATAATGAAAATATCCCTTCTCTGACCTGTAACTTTTCTTCCATTTGCACAGGTTGTGCCTTGTGGGAATCAGAGAATAAGAGAAATCGAACTGGCACCTGCAATGGGATGGAACAATACAATACTGGTGAGAGATAAATTCAAAAATTATACACAAGGGATAATATGCCTACATAGCATTTGTTCAGCCATTGAGACGGGACATGAGAGAAGCCTCCCACAAGATGGTAACACATCTGGGCGTCCCCGGGCAACGTCCTTACATACGGCCAATTTTCTCACACCAGAAGCGACTTGCAGTATATTCTCAAGTCGCTTCTATTTAAAAAGCTATTGAGACATCTAAGACCTATGAAGGTTAGCTTAGAAAATGATCATGCATGACTCAATTTGATTTTTCTTTAAACAGTGTACTTCCTACAGCAACACATTCTGCCAAGTTAACCATGCTCTGAAGGAACTCAACCACAGCGAGTGCAGAAGTGCAAACCTGACACAGATCCAGGGAGCTTTGAAACCCCTAAAAGGACATGTGAGTATTCTAACTTAAAATCCAAACATCCCATTGCTGGAAATACAAAACTTAAGAGTTTAACCAAAAGGCAATTGGGGATTTCATGCATTTTACAATAAACCATCGTACCACATTCACTGTGTACTAACATTTGCTGAACACACGCAAATTCTTAATGTGTCACTTTGTTCAAACTGTTTTTCCATTGAAATGAAGAAGAATTGAAATGGGTGGGTTTCAGCTGCATTGTTAGGAGTCCCCTGTGGCACAATGGATTAAACCCTTGTGCCGGCAGGACTGAGTTGGAGGTTCGAATCCGGGGAGAGCACGGATGAGCTCCCTCTGTCAGCTCCAGCTCCCCATGCAGTGATATGAGAAAAGCCTCCCACAAGGATAGTAAAACATCAAAACATCCAGGTGTCCCCTGGGCAATGTCCTTGCAGATGCCCAATTCTTTAACACCAGAAGCAACTTGCAGTTTCTCGTCACTTTCTGACATGGGAGGAAAAAAACCCTGCACTGTTCTGCCTCTTACCAGGAAGAAAATCTTGGTGCTTACTTGCTGAAGATGTAAATTTATATTGCCCTATGGCTTGTAAATTAACCCCATCCAGTCATTAGAATAAGTATGAAATGACAAGATAACTGTGTTTGGACATAGATTTAAACCATTAAATATTCAATTTGTAAAGGGTGCAAAAACAATATATTGTTGGAAAGATCACTTAGCATCAGATCTCAATATTCATCATGTATGCCCTTTTTGTTAATTTGGTATTTTGAACTGTGAATATCAGCCCATTTCATAGACTCATAGAATTGGAAGAGATCTTGTGGGCCATTCAGTCCAACCCGCTGCCAAGAAACAGGAAAATCACATTCAAAGCACCCCTGACAGATGGCCATCCAGCCTCTGTTTCCCATGTGTTCCAGTTGTAATAAAGGTTCAGTTGGATTCTTAAGCCCCTGATAATATAGGAATAGTTATGAGGATCACGAGAGGTTCTCAGCCAGCCCTTGTGGCCACTTGTCCCTTTCACCAGCACAAAGAAAGTAGTCCTTTTGAGCTGTTTTGTTTCTTCTGGTGTCTCTTTATCTCGGTCAGGGCCAAGTGGTTTATGGGTCGCATTCATATCAGAGGAAATGTTGTATTTCCTTATTTCAAGAGACACAAGACTTCCCTTTGCATGAGATGTGTCTAAAGATGGGAGACCGTGGTCCACGTTATTTTATTTCCATAACAGCCAGTAGAGAGCTATTGATACTGAACAAACATCACAGAGCTGTTGTCCTTTCTTGTTTACAGGTAAAGTGCCAGCCACCAAACCATCCCATCACCCACATCACTCTGAAGGCATTCTGCTCCAGGCTGCTCGATTATGTCCAGACGTTGTACAACGTATGTGCAAAACGATATTGACCAGGAAAGTTTCTTTTACCAGAGAATGGAGTTAATATTTTTCTGAGAAATCAAGGCCTTCCCAGTGTTTCTTATTCTTAAATTATGCTTTGAGGATGTAATTGGAATAATTAGAATACAAAAATATAGCCACAAATCACTTTCTTGTGCACTCCTGTACACAAGCACATAAGATGGAGCATGAGGAAAGGGCATGTGCAGGAATGTGATTTGCATCATATGTTTTTCACTCATTTATCATGATGGGTGGATGAATAGACTCTAATCCAGTGGTCCTCAACCTGTGGGTCTCCAGATGTTTTGGCCTTCAACTCCCAGAACTCCTAACAGCTGGTAAACTGGCTGGGATTTCTGGGAGTTGTAGGCCAAAACACATGGGAACCCACAGGCTGAGAATTACTGCAATCAATAGATTCTGCTGTGACATAGATGATAATCAAGGGTGCTAAAACTTTTTTCCATAGGCAAAAGATTTAAACCACATCCTATGTTGCAAATTGTATTTTTTTCTCATCCTCTTGGAGTACCTACATTTTTCAGATGTCTGTTTCTTTCCAAACCAGCACCAACCACCTATTTGCTCCATAGCCAATAGTTCAGACTTATGCGAATGAATTTATTAATTCAACACTGACCTTAGAGAAAGGGGGAGAAATAAAAATGTCCTTAATGACACTTCCTAAAATCCACATGCAAGGAAACATAGCAGCAGCTTTTTTTGATAAGAAGTTGACCTGATGAAGTACAGGTTGAGTATCCTTTCTCTGAAATGCTTGGGATCAGAAGTGTTTTGGATTTTGGTTTCGCCCATATTTTGGAATACCTATATTTGTGCAAATATACGTGGTGAGATATTTTGGAGATGGGAGTTGTCCATGTAGACAATTGCAGATTTGAAACCTTTTTTATTTTGGCGTTCCGGATAAGGGATGCTCAACTTATATAACGGGTGGTTTCAAAGAGAAAGTATATTTCATTATGTGACCTTTGTATTTCTTTACTTCCTTCTGAATCTTGAACAATATAGGGCTCGTATGACAGTAGGAACGATCTGTCCTTCCAGATGCATTTGGATTGCAAGTCCTAACAGCCTTAACGTGTCTTAAAACAATGAATGTTAAGAGTTGCAGTCCAGTAACATCTGGTGGATACTGATAACCTTTGTTCACTGGTAACTTATTATGGTATATGCATGTAATTTTTGTCATGCCTGCCATCTTATGACATATATTGGCATAAGTCACCTTATGTCGGTGTATGTCTTTTGTTTGTTTGTATCAGATTCTCTTGACCTTCCTCCTGATTCCCCTTTCCCATAGCTATGCAGTGGCTGGTGGAGGCAGACAAACATCTCACAATGTGGCTATAACCAAGTGCACATGAATGAGGCCATCTTCCAGGACCTTCAGAAAACTCCTGAAAGGTCCTAGAAGGTGTCCTTATTGTTGTGGGCCTGGCTGTAGTCACACACTCAGATTCTTCTCTGCCATACACTAGTTACTACATAGCAATAGGTGGGAAAGTGGGTCCTATAAGAGTGGGAAAAGAGATATTTCATATTTCTGTTGTAGCAAATGTTATGCTGTGTCTCCCAACGCAGGTTCTTAGCCCATATTTAATTCACAGGAAATGGTTGCTATGCTTATCTATAAAAATGGAAGAATGAGTGAAAATATTAATGTCCTTTACTTTGTTTGGCACTGTGTTCTATTTATTTTTAAAGTATTTTGTAGTAAATCTTCTCAATCATTTAAATTATTTCAAACTATAAGAATTACATGCCAGTATTTAATATTTAAATATATCTATTATGCTGTTCTTTTAAAAACTTTATCCGGTCATTGTTTTTACTTGTATGAATTTATAATTTAATAAACATTTTGCATTTAATAAAATGAAGCAATGTTGTTTTTAAGATTGCAGTGTTTCCCTATTCAGTCATGACAGTATCATAAGCCCAACATGGCATCATATCACACCAGTTCACTTTTTCATCTGTTGGACTACCATAATTCAAAAGGCCCCCTCAAAATCTTCCTTTAAAACCCCGTAGCCCTCTCAACAGAGGCATTTCCAATGTGCTGGAAAGAGATGGACACAGCATTGCTCACTGCCCTGCTCTTTACTGTCCCAGAGCTCCTCTGTTGGAGATGAGGCAGTATAGTTTAAATAAGCCTGCACAACCTTTGGTCCTCCAGGTGTTTGGGACTCCAACTCCCAGAAGCCCTAGCCAAGCTTTCCAATGGTCAGAAATTCTGGGAGCTGAAGTCCAAAAAATCTGGAGATCCACAGATTGTGAAGGTTTGTCTTAAAAAAATAATTTTGTTTCTGTGTGGAGATCTTCCTCAGGACCAGATGCACACTTTGGAGTAGGCAAAAGGATTACTCCTGTATGCCCTTAACTCAGTTGTAGAGCTATGTCAGCACCTCAATGCTCTGAGGAGCTGAAGATAACAAAACAAATAAATAATTCAGCAGAAAACAGCAGACAATTCACAAATATGACTTATACCAAGAATTGTTGAACAGCCCTAGTAGCACAGAAATCTGACTTTGCTACCACTATTGCATATGTTCACTGCTATCCACAACAGCAAATGTGATGCAAGTCCTTCTTGGTGTAGACCAGGAGTGAGGATATCCTGCCCCCAAGGTGATAGTGTTGTGTGCCCTCAAGATTGTAAAGATTCTAAGGCAAACTTATTATGGGGTTTTCTTGGCAAGATTTCTTCAGACGGGTCTTGCTGCTCCCTTTCCTCTAAAGTCCAGAATGTCTGACTCTCTCCCAAGGTCACGCACTGAGTTTCCATGGCTGAGCAGGGATTCAAACCCTTCTCCAATCATTACAGTAGGCTGGCTTTGTAGTTCTTTGTCCATCTTTCCTATTTCTTTCCCCTAAAGGAGGAAGTGCCTCCTTTAATCTGTCCTGAATCTTCTCAACCACCTGGAGACTCTAGTATTGTGACAGATGAAAAAAACTGCTCAAGACGAATAGATTTAAACAGTAATAGTAGTGTCCCCCCCCCCCCCCGGAAATCTTTCTTTATAGAGAAAGTTGTCCCAGCTGCTTGATAAAATTGTTGCTATTCATGGAAACATATGTAGCTGCACAATATGGGGAGGAACAATATTTTTTGATGTAATTATGTTTGCAGCACATATTTGTGTGCAAGGGCATGATATCTGTAGTTTCATTTCCAGTTCCTCTCCTGATCATCTTTACAGCAACTATTTCTTCCCTGAAGTCACACACTGGGGGTCTGCTTTCAGCACAAAACAATACAATTACCATGCTACTTTAACTACCACAGTTGCATCGTATGGAAGCTTACACTGGTCAGTAAGCAAAACACAGAGCAAGTGGTTGCTAATACATTTTCCAGAATGAGCACTGAAAAGCAGTGCTCCAAAGAGAGTTTCTCTCTTTCTCCACTCATTCAGTACTGTATGCCAGACCATTCACCTGCCAAATGAACCTGTGGGTGTTTATAAAACAAAGTTCCCTTATTCCCTCATTTCTCCAAAATCTACTTTGGAGGGTTTAAGCCAGGCATTTTCAAACTGTGGCATTCCAGCTATTTGGGCCTTCAACTCCCAGAAGCCCCAGCCAGCTTGTTCAATAGTAAGGAATTCTGGGAGTTGGGGGCCCAAACAGCTGGAGGGCCGCAGTTTGCAGCTTCCTGGTTTAAGCAGTAAAGCACTATCTGCCATCATGAGGTTGGGTAGATCCCAGAATGACAACAAAACTACATACACTGGAAATCCAAGGTGTTTATTTCTTGGCATCAACATGCTCAGTATTGAGACATTGTACCACTATATACAACTTAAGGGATACTCTTTGTACACAACAAAAACACAAACAGAAACATTACGTTTAAGAAGTTAGCAAAATGATAAATAAAGACAAATTATACATTTTTTTTGGAAAATCTCATTATATACAACATTAATGGCATGGACCCATAGTCAGTTGCTATAATTTAAAAGTGTAAAGAATGCAAGGTAACTAAATGCAAAGGCACTGAGCACAGCTTCCCTCCCCTCTCCTTTTGCAATCCGGAAACCAGACGATACATAGTACATACACAAAGAGTTGCATATGCTGCAACAGAAACAAAAGGAAAAATACAGGTTTAAGGACGTTTTCCATTGATTAATATGAAAGCAGGAATAAACAAAGGCATGGATCAACTGAAGATTTTCAAACCGCTGGCTCTATAATGTTTTCTTTGCCCAATAGTGAACCAAGCTACCCTTTTCAATAGTGATGGTAAAGCCATGAATTAGACTTACAAGTAGGCTGTGAATGCTGCCAAAGAGTAAAGACTGAAGTTGGCAATACAGAGACAGGTTGTGCATTGTGTTAAAGCTGTTGTCAAATTATAGCAGCTTAGTCATAGTCACCCACACTGTATGGTACTCAGTGAGTATTGCATTGCTATGGATAATACACCAGCAAAGTGAGGATTACTGAATGTGTTGCAATCTCATGGTTTCAAGGGATGTGTGTCTCTTGCTATCTCCGTGTTAAAACTAGTGTGTTACTGCACACTTTCTCAGGTTTAAGACCAAGTAAATGGCTTGAAAACATAAAACTACTATGAAGTATATAACATATTGGCTATACATAAGAGAAATATTTTGACATTTATAAGAAAACAACAGTCAGGTATTCATGAGTCCCCCTTAAACCTGCTATAGGGGCATGTGATGCCACATGCCAAGTCTGGATTTAAAATCTATAGAATCAAAATTTGGGTAGAAAAAACAAAAATGTGTATATAATTAATTCCAGGAGAAATCAAGGGGACAGGACTTACATTGGCATTCCCATTGGGGAATTATTGGACACAGTTTCTCTTATTTTGTACAATTTACCAAAATCAAGGTATAATTCAGCAGACAACCTGAATGCCCAATGTGCATCATGACAATGGTTTCAAACCCCTACATGTTTTGGACTGAAGCTCTCAGATTCTTTGGTCATTAGTTATGCAGACTGAGTCTTCAGGGTATCAAAGTCCAAAGCATCAAAGCTGAGAATTATTACATTGTGAAACTCACAATTAAGGAGTCATCAGTGTGCAAACACTTGCTTGGAGACTTCCTCTCCTCTGACAGAAACTGTGAGGAGGAGGAAGGCAAGGATTGAAGTATGCCTCATCCAGCAGAAAAGAAATGAGCAAAACTCAAGACACAGTATCCTGTGTTGATACATCCACAAACACCAATGAAATTCAGGAGTAGTGATTATACAGATTTTGCTTCAGGTTCCTCATAAATCCAACTTTAACTTTTTTTTTATTTATTATAGAGCTCTTTTTTTATTATAGGTGCTCTTTGGAGGAGTTACCAAAGTTGAGGGAGTTCAAATGCAATCAACTACAAAGCCCAACCTATTATTGTCTTTGCCACCTAGTTATTCAGTAAATATATACTGAATATTTTAAAATGAAACAAACCCATTAAAATCATCTGAATAAGTATTTTATGCACAACCACCACAATATAAGCAAACACATATGTCTCTTCTGTCCACAGTACAGTTGATGGGGGAAGGGGGCTATAACTCAACTATGAATCCTGAAGTAATCTTTTTTGAGCTTCATCCGCTACCAAAATAAATAATCCATATTTATTACTACTTTTTCTTCAGCTGACATTTAGCTGAAATTGAACAGCAGTAAAAAGGAACAAGAATTGTTCCATACAGTAATTTGGTGCAATTACTAAGAGTCATCCACAATTGACTGCACATCCTGTTCCCGAAGTATAATCACAATTTTTGTCTGGATTTTTCTACATCAGCCATTGTACCTTCTGAACATACAAGTCACATACTCCTAAAAAGCAGGCTTCTGAAATATATAAAGTAACAGATATGGCCATCAGTCACACACAGTATGTATGGAACAGAAGTTAATATATTAGCTGTGGTACAAACAGATCTTCAAAAAATTAAAGACTAAATTTGAAGAATTAGTATGCGCCAAGTAAATATGTGGAATGATGAAAAAGAAAAGGAAAAACCCGTATTTCTTGCCTCTGGAATGACTAAAGAACTACCTCAGTAGCAATGGAGTGGTTCTTCATATTCTAGGGAGGTGTCTCTTGCTCCTTCACGGTCAGAAAACCAAGCATAATACCATTTTCTAATGTATTCCAGGTTCACTCACTCTATCCCCAAAACTATTTGGTTCAGGTGATTTAGGAAAACCTTTCATAACCTGCATCTATAACACATCTGTTGGACTACGTGCATCATATTTGCCAGTCAGCAGGATATGTTGCCTGGGGACGATATGAGTGTTAGCCAGCCATCTGTCAGGCACAAGGTTAGGGAAAGCTCATTCTGAGCCAAGAATGCAAAAGAGGAACTAAGGGATTTCTTTTTTAATGGCATTGCTCTTTAAGAGTAGTTATGCTTGCTTTCCCCAGAAAAACAACACATTTCAATTTGCAAGTCTCAACTATATCAATATTTAACTGTAAACAAGGTTCTGAACACCAGCTATTACCACCAAATGTCACATGGAATTAAGTTAACACACAGAAGGAGAAAGGACACTTTTCATGCTCAGTGACACTGTGGAGTAGGGGTTAAGAAGTGCTACCCATTGCTGTGGGTGGATGCTGGAATAAGAACTGGGGCTTCTGCATCTTGGGCCATGACTGGGGCTCAATTACTGCTGCATGACCCCTACTCTACTCTAAAGCAAACCCAACATGGACCCTTGCACTCAAAGTCCTCAAAGCTCATTACCACAAATGAAGTCGCTTGCTCATCTTTTTCAGTCTCTATATGAGCTGGTCCTATAAGGGGCTAGGGCTGCTGGGCATTGCCTTCAAACATCACCTGGGGTGCTACATGACCCCTACTTTGCTCTAAAGCAAACCCAACATGGATCCTTGTCAATATTCTTGCAAGTACAGGGTAGGGTCAAAAATCCCTTCCTCCCCTCCAGGAGGACTTTTATCTGAAGTAATAAAAACACAACAATGCTCTTTACCCTGGGATATTGCCTGCAAGTGGCTGCTAATATTGATATGTATTTTTCTTGAGAAAAAAAAAGACCATTAGCTGCTCAGCACTATTCTCATCTTCCTCCAACAGGAACTTTGCCTACCTTGGTCAAAATGAAAGGTAATTTAACAGTGCTCAGTGAATTGTTCCCAAAACCAAGAGTGACCCATTTCAAAGAGAACACAAGCTGTGATTTAACTCTCAGGGATCCCTACAGAGAAGCCCACCACCACCTTGGTTTGCAACAGACAGTTTCTGTTTAACAACGAGTTACATCTATGAGTATTATGTACACACTAAAGGAACTGGAAGTTATTTGTACATAGATGCAAGGACAAAAACGATTCAGAATATGACTCTGCAGCTACCACTCCTGAAAAGAAAAGAAAAAGCAGATGTCTGCAATATTGCAAGCATAGAACAGTACAAGTGACAAATGGCAATATATAAAGCAAAACTATATATATCAGGTAGGGAATTCTGGCCACCTACTTACAACAGAGCTAATGTGCTTTAAAATTAGACACGCATGCACGCACACCCGCCTCCAATCTATACATGCCATTTTAAACACTGAGTTTCCCCAAAAGCTTCTCCTGCATAATGTCTGGAGCAACATCAGTAACACTGACAAGTTTACTGTCACCATACAGCTCAGATTAAACATGTTATGTTAGTGTGAAAGATAGAAAAATCAAACAAAAGAAATGTATTTCATTGCTGTCTCAAGCCACCACTGCAGGCCTTTATAGCAACTTCAGTGCCAATAAGACATCAAACTCTTCTGCGAATTCCAGAATCAAGAATTTGCATAATTTTGCAGCGCGTTAAGCCACACACATTTATCTTTTCTGCAATCACGCTGTTTCAAGTCTACTGAAGTAATGAATCGATCACAGCTCCTGATTTTGCAGAACGTTTCCTGTTTGGAAAGGAGAGAAAAACTTCACATTACTCACTATTCCATCTAGGAGAAAATGGTCTCTGTTTCAGAGCTAAAGGACACAGAAGAACAATAAAATTAAAACCCAGATGATTCCAGGAAAAAAAGCCCACAGGTACTTCCTTTCTAGGTGTCACGTAATTCCAATGAGAAGGGCCTTGTAACTGCAGAAAAGGTACAAACTATTACTTTTTGAATGGGGGCAGTTTATAGATTAGGTAACTGTGAGTGGATGCAGGGGCTGGGAGCATCCAAGTGAGGCAGCAGGGGCCCCATCATTGGCACCTGTCAGTCACATAAGGAGAGAGGACTAGATTGGGTGAACCTTGGCCATCCTCCATCCAAGGCATCAATACATCTCCTGACTGGCATTTGATGAGATGAGCTATGAGTTTTAGCTCTCCTACCGATGCATGGCAATAGCTTTATAGTGCACACAGTTCTAACTGTACCCTTTGGCCCATGGGAATAATGTGAAAACCTCTCATTTAAGTTTCAATGTGTAAGCAAAACCCATATGTTATAACAGTTCTGACCTTCTGCCAGTTTTGGGCCTCGATCGTCCTTTTGATGTCCTTGGTCTTTCTAGTTTCATCAAAGACTGCCTCAGGCTTTCTTCAGTGTAAGCCAGATACACATGTGAAAGATCCACCTCAAAGGGCTAATAGTTGGGAAAAGGAGACATTGTGAGTTGACATTCAATGGTCAAGTCAAATCCGACCATCAAGATAGGATGTGTGTGTGGTGGGGGGTGGGGGTGGAGTCTTAGATAAGCGTAAATGAAGACAGCTAGATAAGTACAAGAGCCCACAGCTACAAAATGTCACTTACATCTTTTTCTTTCTTATCAGGCACTGGAGTCTGCTTTCTCATGTTATTCCCAGTGTATGCAACACATTTCTTAAAAGAAAAGAAAAAGAGTAATAAAGGCAATTGGATATCATACAAGCAATCCCACTCTTCTGAGAGCCCTTTCTTTAAGATCCTAATAGAAATGCTCTTTTCATTCACCATTTTTTCAATCTAGAACATTCACATAGCAATCAGTTTCACTGGAGTCAGTGAGTGATCTTCAAGTATAAACAAGGTTGGATTTCTATGAAAATGGAATGATGGAGTACATAGTTACTTTTTAAATAATGCTGTATCTCATCTAGTTTGGGCAGCAACAAGACGGCCACTTCAGGATGGCTACCTATTCATGAATTTCTCCATCTACTGAGAATGCCAAATATTGTATACGATCGATCGATCGATCGATCGATCTATCTAGGACAATGAAAGGCTAAAACATAATACACAGCAGCATTAATTTAATGACCTACTGCTCCTGCTTTTTTATCTAGTGATACAAACTGGATAGCACTGATAGATTTGTGACAGGACTTCAGAAGAAAACAAGATATTTCAAGGTGAACTAACACTTTATACCATTATTCCCCCTTTTTCGTGTTGCGCTTACATACCAGCTGCCACTCTCCAATATCTTCATTCCAGTGGACATAATTTTCAATCATTTCCTTTAAAGAAATAAGAAAAGAAGTATGCACTTAAATTCAGCTGTATGACATCAGAAGGTTTAAAAAACAACAACATATTTTCTAGAAAATCTCCAAACCATTTTGACCAGTTGAGATGAAACAGGGCTGACCAAATACATTTTATTAGGTGAATTAGGACAGCAAATGAACTTTCCCCCAAGTCAAAGAGGCAGGCACAGTACCCAAAAGCAGTCAAGTTACTTTGATACATAAGGATGGAATTTGAAACAGCATCTTTTAATGCATTCTACTGTAAAAATAAAGGACATAACAATTTTCACTCTTTTCTTCCTACATCTCAAATTTCCTGCCAGACGTAGCTCCGGATTGCTCTGATGCTTAATTTTCCCCCTTCTTTTCCCATTGATGATAACTTCATCCCTGATGCTATGATCAGTAAGGAATGGATGAGCATCAAACTCCATCTAATCAAAGATGCCAGGTGTCTCGAAGAATTCATTCAAATGAATGATGGCAAAGGTTTTCTGGCCCTATTCCTCTCGAGTATCTAAAATTTAAGGGCAGATTGCCTCTGAAACTTGAAGCTCCATATGATCAGCAGATTATATGTGGCAGCTACAGCTGCAGAGGTGTGCGAAGTGACTGAAATCTGATTAGTAATTAGTTTCAGAGATTCAGGTATCTTCGGCTTCATTTCGTAAAGATTTGGAGGGGTCTCATTTCATTTTATAATCTGAAGCTCCAAAACTTTGTAGTGGTTTCGTTGAGATTTGTTCCACTAGCGACAAGGGGGAAAATGTCAAGGCTTGTTTCTCTGTCATTTTTATGGCTATCAAGGTGAAACGTGGCACACTTGTAGGCAACATTTACCACTATAAGCCTGCCAGGTATCAGAATGTTTCTGTCATCCACTAATTTTTAGGAATTTTTCAAAGTTTTTACAAATAATTTTTTTAAATCCTATAAGAGATATCCCCTGGAATTTCTGCACAATGAGACATTTGAAGCAGGGAATCAATCCTGCAAACGTTCAAAAAATGTTCATCTACTGATTTTTAGGAATTTTAAAAAGCTTTTTTCAAAAAAACCAGCTTGAAACGTTCCAAAACAACAAATCTTTACTAATCTCTCAGAAACGTTTTGGAGGCTTCCATTTTATTTTGTAATGCTTCAGTGGTGTTCCATTCCGATTAGTAGTCATACAAATTATGAAATGGATCTCTGAAGTTTTGCACAGTCCTACTGTCCACTGGCTCCATCCCAATGAAATCCAAATGATCATCTGAGCCTGAAGAAAGCAGGTGAGAAGCTGCCACATTCTTAATGCACCCTATAATCTATGGTCTCCAGCCCTGACAAGGGCATCATGGAATACTATTACGGGGGAAACTAAAAGTGCAGTTTCATGAATGCAACAACTAGCCCTTAGAAAAGGAGAGAAACAGGAGATGCTTGTTCTAGAGTTGTTCCTAAATCCCTCAGCATAAATTTCGACCTCCCTTTATTTTTCACCTGATAGTCCTGAGGTATGAAGTTGTCAATAATGAGCATCTGAAGACGCAGCTCCCTGCTGAGCTGTCGGATGTTCTCCAATAAGCCTTCAATTTCTCTCTGATGTTCCTGCTGCAGATCCGCCATCTGGGAAATACATGCCAAATAAGCAAAAAACTATAATGACCTTCCACAAGGAATCTGTGCATTTTGCTAGTATTTTCTCCTACCCATTACATTTATCATTAAGATAGTCATAACCATCTCAAGCAAGACTGTGTTTTATTCAGAAGATTTTCATCTTTTTATAGCATGTCTTGCAGATGGATTTCTATTTAATGGTCAGGTCATTTTTAAAGTGAGAAGGCTCAGACTACATCAGTGTGCCTTCATTTTTACCTCTTTATCCTTTCCTTTCACTTTGTCAAAATATGAGACTTAAACCACTAAAGAGTTTTTTCTTTCTCTAGTGCTTAGTAACACACTTAAATGCTTAATTTTTTTTAAAAAGTCCAACGATTCAAAAGTAAAATGGGCACAACAGTACACAGAAAATGTTGATTTCCTTTTCAAATATATTTTATAGTATATCATTAATAATATACTGTACATTCTAGATGAAATAAACATATGTAAGCATATAAATGCTATATTAATAAAACTTTAGAACAACTTCATGCACAAACATCAAAATATATATAACATAAAATGATACACATTTATACATGAAACGGAATTCATTTCCTGGTAACCTATCATTGATATCAATGCAGTACAAAATTTCTCTCCCTCCACTTAACAACCCAAGGATTTATGGATTTAAGCATTTCAGACTTGTACCTTGAACTCTGCCTGAAAAGGTAACAGAAATCAATGGAGATAGTTTATAATTTCTTGTTGTTGTTATGTGCCTTCACGACATTTCTGACTTATGGCACACTGAAAGTGGTCATGTCATGAGAAGATTTGTTTAGAGGAGAGTCTACTTTCTACGAAGCTGAAAGACTGTGCTTAAGTCAAGGTCTCAAACTGGGTTTCCATAACTGAAAGAGAACTGAATCCTGATCTCTAGAGTTGTCATCCAATATGTAAACCACTATACAATATTGGTTCCCAAATTTATACCTAGTGTTATATATCCAGGATTCTGGTCAAAAAGGCTGCTGATTGGCCTGAATTAATAGAACTTTCAAGGGTAACTTCATACAGAATGTATTACCACATTTTGTCTGGCCAGATCTAGTGTTACATTTATTTATGCTGGTGAAAAGTATTTTATGTTACAGATGTCATCTAGCAAGACACAGTAAAGATTTAAGAGTTATCTTTAGACTAGGTGTCTGTTCGTTAAGGTAAAACAGCTCCTCCTTCTAAATCGTCCAAATTACCAACTAACATTGCTGCCATCTCATCTGGACTGAAATTCCATTCCTTAGATTCATCCAGGACATTACTGAGCCTAGGAAGCAATCTAGCACTTCTACTACCTTACTCAGCTCTAACAAGAAGAAAAATACAGCCAAGTATCAGCAGTATTTGGATGTCATCACATTCCATGACTCTGTACAATTTCATTCAAAAGTTTGGGGGAAGAACTTAAGTGATCAACAAGAATACGACAGAAAACACATACACACACATAACTTAAAAAGCTCCCCTTCCATAGTTTTTTTTACTCCACTGTGTGACCAATGCCTTCTTTTCTACTTGCAAGATTTATTTGGGCATACATATACGTCCACAAAATCACACAGAAACATTTGTTCTGTTCCCTTAACAGAGAAAATCAGAAAACTCAGATATGGGATCCAATACTGACCTCTGACTTAGCTGCCATTAGCATTGTCCAGACTTTCTTTAGCTTCTTGGTCTTCCCTTGTGCTTCCTCCTGAAGGCTGGTGTACTTTTCCTCAATATCCAAACGCTCTTGCTATTTACATATTTTTTTAAAAAAAGGATAAATTAATCAAAATTAATAAAATTTCTCCAACTGATGTGCTGGTACAAGGATGCTATTCAGCACAGACTGCCATGTGGAAGAAGGAAGGATTCTTATAAGAAATGTATGACACAGATCCTACGTTACTTCCTGCTAGGTAATTCAAATTTAACTTTGTCCTCTTCTTGATTTAGAAATCTCAATCTCACACAACTTTGTTTATTTACAGGAGGAGCACAGAGTGCAACTTGCAGGTCCCATTGATCACATCTATAGAAACGATGGGACTACAGCCCAAGTCCTCTGTATGCTAAATTGAGAACTTCAAATCTTGTCTCAATTCCTAGTTTCATCAAGACAATACCAAAGCCAAACTGGCCACGGGATCTTTTGCAATCTTCCAAGTTAGTTTGGAAACCAGCTAACCTAAGAGTCAAGAACCTTTTGTCAAGAAGGATAATGATTCATCTTATCCTTCATGTTGCTTTTGTGCAACCTGAAATTTCCTCTCAAATTGCTAGATTTGTATCAACTTTGCCTTTTAGACTATAACTGGTCTCAGAGGCCTGAGCTACATAAATGCAATTTCAAGGGAATGTCATTGCTGGCACAAATTCCAGCTAACCAACCCTCGAGATTACTGGCTTCAGTGCCTATTAATGTATACCCATTATCCAGTGATCCTGAGCAGCAAAACTTTGCCACATCCAAGAAATATGACTGTCCTTCCTGCTTTTTTCTTCGATGGGCTTCCTTACTAAAGACCCCCTTCCTTGGATGAATTTATAGGCAAATCCCAAGTAAGGAAAACAGTGAATGTATTTTATTTTGCAACAAAGCAATCAACACTAGACAAACAATATGAATCAAACCTCTTTCTCCTCAAGCTCCTTACGGAGCTTCTCTGCTCTTTTCCTTCGTTCTTCGAGCTCCATGTTGGATTCTTCTAGAAGCTTTTCCTGCTCCTCTGCTTTAGCCAGCAAATCTACGCCTCCCACAATCACTTTTTTTTCCAAAGCTGACAGCTTCTCCAGCAAAGTCTGGTGTTCTTGCCTGGATAAAAAGAAAGTTAATAACCCAAGTTCTTTTGAATCAGAATTCTAGAGGCACAGGTTCTAGCTTCACAACTGATCCTTGAAGTCAAAGTGGTTTTTTATATTCATTCCTCAGCTGGGAAACTCCAAATTGCTAGATAAATATTTGGTTCTGTTGGTTAATTCTATGCCAGTTCTAGTTAAGCCAAACAGGGCCTACTTTCCTACAATTCCTCCTTTCCACCAGGGGATATTGAGGCATTTAAAAGTTTTTCTCAAGAAAAATCTCGATATTGATGCAAGCAGTACTAGGCAGAAAGTTCTGAGTCTTATTCTAACATTTAGTGCTCTGATTTATTTAACCTTTCATGAGGAACTAAGTAGTGATTGGCATGAGGAAGAGGCAAAGAAACAGGGATTAATAAGTCTGTCTACTTTTGAAAAATGTAGGATTTGCAGCAATCTCAAATTGTTTAGTATTTTGGGCCTATGTTAGGGACATTTGGAGAGTGAGCAAAGAAAGAGGTATTAATAACTCTCCTTTCAATGCACCAGATTGATATTCAAAGAATTCCATTCTTCCTCTGTAGGGTTGAGTATGTTGTACAATCTGAGAACAATATCCATGTTTGGGATGTGTAGCTTGAATGTCTATAGAGGACAAACTGGAAAGGATGAGAAAAGTCTTCATTTGGTCTGTGAAAATTTAAAAAATGTGGGATGTGTTTGCATGTATTGTTTGGTAGTATTTCAAGTGCATCTGGAGTGGTCAGAATCCCCAAACTAACATCATTCGCAGTACAGGCAAGCGTATGGAAATTCACCATGCTACACTGAAAGTATGAAATTAGCTGAGGAGGAGGATGCCTGCAATTGAGGTTCACGTCTCCACCATCTGCAACTAGACAATATTCAATACCTTTGTGAATACAATGATTTTAAGCTCTATCAGGCAGACCAAGCAGCACACATTTTAGTGTCTTCTTCCATGTGTATCCTTACTCTCTAAAGGACCCCAGTGTCAAAAATTTATATATGCCAAAAATAATAAATATTTTGGGATTATATGTTACTTTATAAATAAAAAATAGTCTTTGTCAATAGAAACATATTTTAAAGCAATGGTGGTGGGCAAAGGCTAATAAATTTGATGATTCATATTATACCTACATAATGGAAATGGATCATTTCCATCACTTTGAAAGCAATATACAAGGTCAATACACAGTATTTTAATGTCTGAACTGCTCACTGTGCTTTAAGTAGGTCCTTCTCTCTCTTTTCAAGCTCTGCCCGGGCTTTGTTTCTTTCTTCCTCTTCCATATCAAGCTTTGTTTCAAGGGCTTTCCTTTCTTCATCAATCTTGGCTTGCATTTCCATCATCTTGTCAGGAGAAACCTTCTTCTTTCCTTTGAGGGGGGAAAAAGGCTGATTAAAAACAGCACAAGCAAAAACACATGTGTGTTTGCCTCCTCACATGAATCGTTACATTAGTATTTTACAGCAATTAGTAATTATGGCAATGAAACAATCTATAGTGATGACCATCACTGGGACTTCCAGGATTCACCCCCTTTATCATCATCCAGTAAGGAGGCAAAGAGACGGGGATCTCTCAGTCTTGATACCAAATGCAAATGATGCATTACTAAGAATGTGCTCTATACATTTTGTAATGGAAGCTCTCAAATACAGTATATACTGACCTCAATTATGCCTTCCAGTCATGCAGCACAATTCTAGCTTATTGAACTGTGCTTATTTACTGTGATATGATTTCTTTTTACAAAAAATACTCCTAAAGAGGACAGAATTTTAATACTAAAAATTGGGGGGGACACACATTGGAATAATAGAACAAAAATGTATGGAGGAATAAATTAAAATGACGGGAGGAAAAGGGAACACAATTATCAAGGTAGAGTGGGCTTGCAAACCAAAATGAAATCTCTGATTTGAAATGAGAAGGAAAAAAGGGGGAAGACATCTTTGTTTGCCCCATTTTGTTCGCCCTCCCCTATATTCTCATACATCTGAGTTATCTAGATATATCTAGAATGACAGCAACTGTACCTGAAAATAGGCAATGGTTTTATTGCTGTTATAAGGGGAAGCCCCTTAGAATACCCTATCTCTCTCTTCCACAGTTACATTTCTATAATGTTAGATAAACTTGGTCTTCATAGTCAGCCCATTTCAATTAAATTGGTAACTGCACTGCATCCTTCATCTTAACATTTTCAGTGCATGCACCTTGAATTAACTGAGGTGAAAGAGAGAAAGAGAGAGAGAGCATAGCTAGGCAGTCTAGGGAAAAAACGTAAGCAAGCCTTTTAAACTGTATTAGATGGAGTGCAAATCAAACACACCAACCTGCTTGATCTTGCATTTTAAGAAGAAGAGGCAAACAAATCGCAGAGAGGCAGCACACGCACAAAGAGGAAGGGAGAGGGGAGGGGAAAAAAAAGAAAGATATTATTGCTTGATTTGTTTTGCAAAACAAACAAGGTCATAAGATAAAACATTCATCAAAATGTGCATTGGCAGATAAAAAGAAAAAAACATAGCAAATTAAACACTGAAATGCAAGATTAAATCTTTGCCTTGCTACCCTACTTCTATACTGAAGCCAAGTAAGCACTTCATACTAAAGAACAACATGAAGTGGCACCTTATTACAGGATAACATTGTTTTTCTGAACAGTATTAAGCTAATTTTTGGTGTCCGTGCTATACATCTGCCACAGAGAACAGGGCCTAAAAGCATAAAAAATATAATCTGCCATATAAATTATATACACTTGAGAATCTGAAGAAGCCAGTTGCCTCTTATTGGAGCATCTTTGGTGTTGTGATTCCAATTGCCTGTCAACTGTTTGCATCTGAGATGGCCAATCAAACACAGGAAATCTGAGTAATGACTGGAGGCTTCCATATCACATGGGAGTAAAAGTACTCTGGATTTCCTTTCAAACTTCAAAAGTGGTGAAATCTTTTAGAAGGGGACAGGTACCTGGAATATCCTACTAAAGCCCACACTTGCATCCAGAGCAGATCTACCATTGCATTGATATGGTGGCCACCTGCTACTGGAAGAGATCACGGCAAGCATCAACATTCATTTGAGCACAACACCGAATAGACATGTTTCAAGAAACTTAGATGCTTCCACAGAGGTGAAGTCACACATTATAGCTGGTGCTGTCAAAGAAAAGAAGGAAAGTGGTCGAGGGAAAGGAGGAAATGCAGCCAAAAAAGCTAAACAAAAACCATGCAACATGCAAAAGCAAATAAAGGAAAATAAAGGAAAAAGGAAAAAGTCATCACATGTATTTGTTTTCATTTAAATTTGAAGGACCAGTCTATGTTACAGTTATGTCAATTTGGAGTTTCATCTATGAACAGTGAATTGTTCCTCAAAGGAGTACATTGCATTCTTCCTAAAAGCAGTGGCCTAGGACAGGAGAGTGGGAAGCCCACTTCAAAATACAAATGCAAGTGCTTCATTAAGGCTCTTTCACCTTGTTCCTCCTCATCAGCTGTCAAGATCAGTGATGCTGACATGTGTACACTAAAGGAATGTTGGCATTGCCTAACATCTCTAACACATAAAATAAAACCCAGAGACACAGGGTTTCCCATTAACCTCTCTGAATAGGAAATGCCTGGCAGTCAGACTGGGTAATATTGATTCCATATAGTTTGGGGGACCTTTGCCTCTCCATATGTGGTTGAACTGTCATTCCCATTAAACTTCCCCACTGGCTATGCTGTTAAGAGCAAAGAGAACTAAACTGGAAAATTTCAAAGTTACTCAGCCTTGATGTGGAAGACTGGAAAATTCTTCAAATGCAGCATAATGCGCTGAGTAAAGGAATTTGGAATGAAGAACAAACATTTCAGCCAATCTTGTCCCAAATTACAAGACAGTGGACTTGGTCTCACTCCTTTATCCAGAATAAGCTTCCAGAGAAAGAAGAGTAAAAATCCAACTGATGATGGAAAGGGACAACGCTTGACAATAAAGAAACACTAATGACGTTGTTTTTATTGCTTTTGTTGTGTTGGAAACCACCTTGAGTTGCCGATAGGCTGAGAAAGGTGGTATACAAATACAGCAAATAAATAAATAATATTACATGTAGTCAATGCAAGGGTAAAATGTTACAGATCACCGAGATAATATTTTAAGAATCAGTCTATTTTGTAGATCAAGACCACCATGCTTTTTAGCTTTACAGAGGTGCTCTCCACCCAAAATTTTAAACAGCGTAGGTAAAAAGCATGCTTTATTTAGTGGGTAGGGATAATCCACATTTCACTCTGAACAAAACCAATGTTGACGGCAGGGAGCAAAATGCAGCATCAAAACAATGAGTGCATAGGTTATGGAAAGGCCAAAGCTTCACTGGATGACTTAAGAGCTCCCACTCACTAGTGAAGGATTTGTCCAGAGGTTTTTCTATGACAGAGCATGTAGAGTCTGAGCTACTGCTGGTGCTACTGCCTGGAAAACAGAGAAGCAGGCCCCATGGAAAACCCAGGAAAGAAGAAGAAACAAGAAACACATGCTAAGCATTAGCTCTAAAGAGCAAGAGATTAGTTTAAAGATGCACAATCCCATTTTCCCATCTTTCTCCAACAGTTTTGCTGTAGAACTGTGTAATATACATCTTAGTTTGACATGTCATTATTTGTAAAATCAAATGCATGATCAACAAAAGCCTTGGTCTGAGTAAAAATACACCATCCTCTTTTCTTCAAACACTGCTTTGCCATGAAAATATTTTGGTCTTTGATGGCTTTTTAATTGTAACTAGCGAAAGATCAACTAAGAACTCAAAGGAGAAGAGGTCAGGAGAAGAGAAAGAGGACTCTGGACTTTAATATCTTCCTTCCACAGATCCTGGGTCTCAGTCAAAACCAAAATGTTTATAGATATATTCTGTCACAGTGACCTATCTACCTCTGGGAACATTATAGGGAACTGACTGGTGGTATTCTTGCATCGTCCCATTTCATAATGCAGCATGCCAGAAGATATGAAAACAATAACTACCACAAGAGGGCAAATCTTTCTCTTTGGGTACATTTACACTATGCAGTTAAAACACTTTGATACAGCTTTAACATCATGGCTCCATCCAATGGAATCCAAGGATTTGATCAATGAGATCAGATCTCTGATGCTGTAATTCAAGGACCTTGTGTCAGCATTGTCTGCTCAACTGAGTTCTCAACAACCTAGGTCCCAGGATTCCATGGGACAGAAGCAAGGTAGTTAAAGTTGCACCAAATGCTATATTTGTGCAATGTGGATACACCCTCTGCCTCCTTTCCAATATTTCTTTTTAATAAAGACTACACTTTGTACTCTTCCAAGGAAAGGTTTGACATGGACTGAAGATACATACCCAACCTTACAGTCAGGAATTTGTGTGGGATGTGGGATAAATAAATACATGACCCTTTATAAATAACCTTTCCCAATAATGCACTGCAAAAGATAAATAACATTCTTCTGAAGGACATGAGCTGGAGTCCTATATGTATCTTCATTCTTCTCCTGGAAACAGAATTCAAATGAGAACTTCCTTTATGAACTAGCTTCCAAAGTGACAGCAGTAAGTGGAATTATTTTCCTTTTGAGGGTATCTCTTGGCCATCTGAGTATCATCACTGCTGCCATCTGGGATAGTTTCTTTTCCCACAAAGCGGAAGCTCGTAATTATCAGCTACAACTGAGCTGGATGGTGATTGGATGAGACACTGACGTTTATTCTTCTCTAGCCCACTACCAAATTTAAAGAACTGGGATTTGCCCCACTACTCTGAATGAGAACAAAGCCAACAAAGGAGAGAGCTTCAACAGTTTCTTCTCTTAGCTGCAAGCAAGGCAATTGTCGACATTTTTATTACTTGCCCATTGTGGTACAAAGACAATAAAGATCATCACCCTGGAAAGGGGAAGGCCAATTTTGCAGACCTACACAAACTAATGTGAGTTGCACACAGATACACATTTCCAAAAATAAAAGAGATAAACTTTTTGAAAGAAAGTTAAGAGATGTGCAAATTCTTAACACAGAAAGGTCGGAGACTCTCGATATTGACCGTTGCTTAAACAGATAGGGCATTTCCTCTGCCTTGAAATACAATGCAAGGTGACATCAGGAATCATGTATTCCTTCTCTGCACACTTGTATCAACATCCAAGCTAATAGCCCCTGCATTCCAATAACCATAGGCATTCTCTTACCCAAAGTGTGACAACTGTGCTTCTAACCATATTGGTCCCAATATTGAGGTAAACCTGTGCTGAAGTAAATAAATGACACTTGAGCATATCATACTCAGTCTAAGTGTCATGACTGAAAAGTGAGGGAGTACAAGGGCTCAAGGACTCTGATGTTACTACACACACACATCACCGACAAAACAGAAAGAACAGCCAATCTACCCTACACAGGCAAAGACTTTCCTTAACATTCAGATCACACCTTTTAAAAATAAGTATTGCCATCCCATCCCAAGTTATCATCCACTTAGCAGACAGATATTATGACTATATGTACAGTTAGCTTTCCACATGCATTGAGGTTAGGGGCACAGGACCCCAGTGGAAGTGAAGTAACATCTTTCTAGGAATTTCTAGGTCTTTCAGCATGACTTTATGGTTAATGTCTGCTGGAATCTGAACACAGAATCGCATTGGAGATCTAAAGACTCCTGGTGAGGTGTCCTATCTAGTAATCTCTAGGTCCTTTTGCATGACTAGAGTAGGTAGGCCTTTTTAAGCGAGAACGTTTTTACTCAGATCCATTAACAATCAAATTCGCAAAAGCAAAAACTGCAAATATGGAGGGATCACTTAGTTAAATGTGGCTATAATGCTCCTCTATTTCAATTATTTTTAATTCTAACCAAATGAGGAAAAAAGCTACTAAACTAAAATTCCCGAATCTGTAGAATACATTCAGTTGTACTTCTCCAGCTATATGATCAAAATCTTAACATTAACACCCCATCCAGAAAATATTTGAATGAACTCTAATTGATTTTTATGCAGATTATTCTGTAATAATATTTTTAGGACTGTAGAGGTCGAGCATCTCTTATCTGAAATATTTGGGACCAAAAGGTATTTTGGATTACAGATTTGTTTTTGGATTTTGGAATACTATATTTGTACACATATACATAATATACACATACCTTTGGACCCCAAGTCTAAACACAAAACTCATTTATGTTTTATATATACCTTATACACATAGCCTAAAATAAATTTTATACACAATTTTAAATAGTTGTGTTTTTTCTGCATGGCAGGGGGTTGAACTAGATGGCCCATGCAGTCTCGTACAACTCTATGATTTTATGATTCTATGAAAAAAGATTTGTATACACTGCCACTATCTTGGCTACCAATGTGAAGAATTCTGGTTTTGAAATTCCAGGTAAAGGATGCTCAACCAGTAGTAGCATAGGAAAATAATACAAAGTCTAGACTGAAATCTGTTTATAGTAGGGGTGCAGAGGCGAAGGCCTCCCAGATACTGTTGCACTGAAATCCCATCATCCCCAGCCTATATGGCAAGGGATAATGACAGTTGCAATCCAATGACCATGGGTTCTATAGTGCCTCTGTAGTTTTCAGTCCAATTCCTAGAGTTGAAGGTAACAGGGAGAGTACTTGAACCAACAGTAACAGGACATGCACACTCCAAGCAAGAACACACATTCTTCTGAAGTACAAACACTATCCTGCTGTCATTTAGTAACTCTGTGCTCAAGAAAACTATCACAAGCAAAAGGACACAAATAAGAACAGAGGGCTGGGTCTATGTTGTAAGCCACCTTCATTCCTATGCCAGGAAAAAGAAAGAATATAAATTGAATAAATAAGGTATAAATAACTTTGTAAAGGAGGCACAGTGATTCCAAAAGGTACAGTAATCTGTTACATACAGTCCCTATGGGGAGAAATGTGCTAAATAAATAAATAAATAATATTGTCTGTAATGTTCAAAAAGTAAGACTGAGTTGCTTTCTTGGCACCTTACCCCTTCGCTTCTTCCGTTTTTCTCCATCTTCGCCAATTTCCCCATCATCGTCATCTTCCTCCTCTTCAGAACCACTGCTCTCCGAGCCAGAGATCTCTTCCCCTGAAGTATCAGTATGTTTATTTAACCGGATTATAAAACAAACAAACAAAAACAAAACACCTTTCAACAAAAGCTCGCCTATGGAATTTTATAATTATTAGTATGGAGCCTAACAGACTTTATGTTCACAGCTCAGAAATGTTTCTTCTTTTGCCAATAATGCCCACAATTTTCTAGGTGGTATGGCCACTAGTGTCAATGACGAGGGAATTCTGGCAGGTGTGACATAAGCACATATACTTTCCTATTTCCATTCTATTTCTTATTCTTTCCTAGCCTTCCCAGAAAATTAAACATCTAAGGAGCTGTTTTTCCAAGCAGTTCAATAGTAAAGCATTAGCAGCTAGACTGGACCTCAAAGGGCTTGACACAGATCAAATCTTGTTTGCCACACCCCTTGTTTTACATTACCTGTAAACAAGTCTAAATTAAGATGGCATGTCATTTGCAATCTAGTATGAGCTCTAAATAACATGTTGGCAGATGTAGTATTTTATGGAAAGGTGTTAAGTTTTCATCTGAAGATGAGAAGACGTCCAGCCCTAGAGCACTACATTCAAATTAGGAAAGGCCCAGGTTAAAACGTTCAGCCATGAAGTTTGGTCGGAGACTGTCTTTCAACCTAAACTACCTCACAACTCCTGCAGAGGGCAGGACAAAAACATTCAAGAAAACGATTTCAAATTCAAAATTCCTCTATGGAGAAATTTGAAAATATTCTCAGTGCTAAACATTGTTTTCACTGTTATTTATAGGATTAAAGGAAGTCAACAGGTTACCTTCCTCCAACTTTTTCTTAAGCTCTTCTATTTCTTTCTGAAACTGGCGAAGTAAGGCATCCTTTGGATCTTCATTAATCCTAGCTTTATTCTTGATGTTCTTGGCACGGTTAGCATATCGCAGAGTGCTGATAGTCTCATCATAATTATAGTCTGCTGGACCAATGTTTGCACACTAAGACAAAAGATCAAGTTATATAATTAAGGTTTTAGAAGATTAAGGAACCAGGCAAACTTCAGTTTAGGATAAACCAGGAGCAGGCCAATGTTTGGGTTACTGTGCCAACTGATAGCGACCTCATTTCAAAGTAAACATAAAACCTGTTTATTCACCCAAGCTTTCAAAATTTAGTAATTTCAGCTTGGTCAAATAATCTGTGGGTATTCCCTGTCTTAAATGTTCAAATTGGTAATATTGCTTTTAAGCAGTTCTACTGACTGCCACCTGCCCTAGAATTTCAGGTACAGGACAGGATATAGCTGTTCAAATCAAATCAAACAACATAATGTTGTGGTCACAGAGGAAACTACTGATCAAATCTAGTTCATGGACCAACCCAGGGTGGGATGGAGTGGTCTCCTATGTCAAATCCATGAGTCACTACCAAATCCACATTTTCCTACATGTGAGTCTGAATATGTGGACTCTAGAACAGAGCATGAGTCTGCCTTGTAAATCCTACTCCAGATTAAACGACTGTGTGGTCACTACTATGTTTAAACATAATTCCTCTCTACAATAAATATATGAGGAGCATTACAGACATCAATTTTCCCTAGCCCCATAGTAATGAACCCAAAGCTGATACCACTGTTGTTCTTGCTGGGTTTCTTCACTCCACAGAAGTTTTTTGTATGCCTTAAACTCCAAAAGGAACACTGTTTCTCATAAGTCCCCCTCATCAGATTGCAATTTTGCAGTTTAACATATACAACAGACAACAGACATTCACTATGTGTTTCATTACCTTAGGGAACATAGTCTCTTTATACAAAATAGTGACTGTGTTCCCTTAGATAAGTGAATGTGCTCTGACATTAAGTAATGAAATCCAAGAGGCAGTTATCAGAAAAATGTATATTCAAATTTCCTTCTAGCTCTTTTAAAGTTTGAACTAAAACCAAGGATGGATTCAGCACTGACATGGGGGCCACCAGAGAGCATAGGCCCTACTTACATAAAGACCCTCCCATTTGGAGGCCATGATATATAAGAGAAGTAGATCCTCCATAGAGTTACCTATTTTGTCAGAATCTATTTCACTATTCACTAACATTGCACATGGCTCTCTTGTTTATTTATTTATTTATTGAACCCCTTAGCCGCCACTCCCAAGTGGCTCGGGGCGGCTCACAGGTGCAAGGATACAAAATACAATAATACCTAAAACAGTAAAACCGCAACCACAATAAAACAGCAACAATATTACCATCATAGTCTTGGAGTTGCCTCCAAGGGAATCCTGGAGCAGTCGAGTCAGCTTGGAGTTACGGTAAGGCACGTGAGTGCTCTTTCCATCAACCAGTGCAGAAATGACATTCCCAAGAGTAGAGAGAGAAAGATTAATTTTTGTAGCTTCTTTCAGTCGTTGCCCAGTGGCTCCAGTTTTTGCTTGTCTTTCTGATCCCTGGTTGTTGGGGAGAGAAAAATTAGGAGGAATGAAAAGTTCAGATACTAAGTGTAGTTTACAAACAGGACAAATAACAAAATACGCTGCAATAGGGAGAAAGACAACTGCCTGCATGAAAGAAGCAGTAAGGGTCAAACCTTGATACACTCAGAAGCCAATAGTAGTGCCAAAAAACTGGAATCCAGCAACGAATCTAACATTATGAACTGGCTCTACAATAGGGTTAGAGAAAATATGGCCTACAAGCAACAAGTGGCCCCCAAAGCTCACTTTTGAGGACCCTGAAGCTCACCTTAGGTCATCCAATTTGTTTGCTTATTTGTTTAATTTACATGCCATCTTTCTCCCAGTACAAAACAATACAATTTTCTTTATCCAATAATTTAAAACTACCCCCTCCCAATACTTCCTTCATTAGCCATAACCTGTAACGTCATTCCTAGTGGACATTTTGATTCAAATATGATATATTCCATTGAACCATTAGGGATATATGTATGGATTTGGGGGGGGGGGGCGGTTCAGGAAGAAACTGGCCTCCAGCACCTGGACAGTTGTCCACCTTTCCTGCACAGCATGCTTGCAAGCAACAATATCGAGCAAATACTTGATTTCCCAATCACTAACCAATTTTATTCGGCATAAGGGATTCTGATATCAAGTGCATTTCACTGGTAAAGAATGGTGTCTGCTAAAGTGGACTACAATCCACAAAAGCTCATATCTAACAGAACTCAATCATTTTTAAGGTACACTTTATTCTCTGTTTTTCTTCCAACAAGTCAAAACAAGTTTCCTTACCCCAACCCTGGGAAAGCAAAATAATCAAGTCATTACATGGATTATTGTGAAAGGCTTACAAGTCAGCAGACCAATAAAGTGCCAGGCTTTTTTTCTGTTTCCAAATGTCATGACCTCAAGGAATTGATACAGTAGTATACAAACTGGGAAACAGAAATATTGCATTAAGAACTGGGAGACTCACTTGGTTTAAGGGAGTCTAGCACATTTTTCAACCAGCCAAGAAAGCTGCCTAGGTTATTCCGATTGCCTGAGGCTGCAAGCTTATTCACACCTGCCTGGGAGTTACGCACTATTGAAAACAGCAGCAGTGACTTCTCAGGAGCAAAGCATAGGATTATTCTGCATGAAGAAACCCATGAAATACCTTGTGACAGCATCTCAGCTCCTACAATAATCCAGGTCATAAGAATTGCATTAAAGGGCACGTAATGGCTTACCGCAAGATCTACTAGGTGCAGCTTGCCCATGCGTACGTGGATATTGCCATCCACACCTTTCTCACTGCATTCAATTGTTATTGTAAAGATAGCATGGGAACGGGAACTGTGTTCATTCATATTAGTTGCCCCAACAGAACCTATTTGCCACAGAAAAGTAAAACAAAAAAAACTTTACATTATCACATCATCTATGATATAAAATAAAACTTTGTCATGCAATATTATTTTTTATGTTCCCCACTTGCTGTTTTGTTTCACTTTTTACATAGATAAAAGCAAGAAGCTAGACATTTGCTTCAATTTAGTCCTCACTTTGTCAAGAAACCATCTTTCCAAGTTGCCTCTGATGTGCAAAATTTATATGGGAAATGAAGAAATTTACGCCAATCTGAAATAACATTAACTAGAATTCCCTAGATCAGATGCTCTCATGTAGCTCTTATCCCACCATATGCAACAAACACACCCAAACCAAATGAGAAATTAAACTCTTTCAAAGAAACGGTTTCCTATTTTCCTTCCTTTTTAATAACTGCCATTTGTAAAAATCTAGTACATTCTAGTGACAAATTACTAGATTTGGACCATGGAGATCAAATTTATATCCTCGCTCACTGGATCACCTTGGGGCTCTGGGTATCAAAGGACCCCTTTCCCTAAATGTAATACCACAGCCATTGTAATTAACTTTGGAAGAAAGGACAGGAAATGAACTAAGGGAAGTCCCAGACAAGTACTGTAGTTCACTCCTTGGGTCTCTTGGCCACAGAAAAGTGGGGTTTAACTTTGAGGCAATGCAGAGGATGCACGTGGTGTCACTTGCTATTTGCTGCCCTCAGGATTTTTTACCCTGGAAATAACCCAGCAAGTGGATTTTTAATTGCTATGCTGAGGTTAAATTATATTTCAAGCACAACAAGATGGTGAAAAACAACATCTACATGGGTTTTACAAAATTTGGTAAAAGCTCAAACAGATGAGTGTGAACTTGATCAATTAATTAAAGGAAGCTTCTTCAAACAAATGCAGAACTATAACTGTCAAATAGGCCATATTGGAAGATTCAGTCAATTTCCGTAAATATTGTGGCTGTGTTATTCAACCTTTCAATTAGTTAGCTACACCAGTGTTTCCCAACCTTTTTTGAGCCGCGGCACACTTTTAACATTAAAAAAATCCGGGGGCACACCACCAACCAAAATGACACAAAATGACACTCTAACACAGTAAAGAACGGCTGGGAGTTGGTGGCCTGCTGGGAACAGCTGCTGGGAGTGCCGAAGCTGGGGAGGGGGCGGAGCCAGGCTGCACCATGCCCCACCCCCTACTCCCGGCTTCGGCACTCCCAGCAGCTGCTCCAGCCTAGAAGGGCAGTGCCAAGCCAGCGGTGCCAGAGCCAGCACAATGCTGGCTTGGCACTGTCCCCTCCAGGCTGGAGCAGCTGCTGGGAGTGCCGAAGCCGGGGGAGGGGGCAGAGCCAGGCCGTGCCATGCCCCGCCCCGCCCCCTCCCCCAGCTTCAGCTCTCCTACAGAGGAGGAGCATGAGCGGTGGACAGGCTTCAGTGGGCGGGGCTCCTCCTCCACACGGCTTCAGCGGGCGAGGGGCGAAAGTCATGGTGGGAGTCATGGCGGATTGGAGGCTGGCTGGGGAAACGGCCGAAGGAGGCGGCGTCCCGGTCCCTTCTTCTTTTTCCTCGCCACTGCCCGGCCCTTCCTCCTCCCCCAAGCAGCAGGAGTTCGGCAGGAGGGGGGGAGGAAGGGGGCAGAGAGCTTTTCTTGCGGCACAGCAGGAGGTCCGTCACGGCACACTAGTGTGCCACGGCACACTGGTTGAGAAAGACTGAGCTACACAAAGTGGAAGTGAGAATAGTCTGCTACGGATGTAAAATAATCAGGTGGAGCTGTGTAACTTACGATTTTTGTGGCCAAGCGTCATAATTCTGTCCATATCATCTGCATTGTTCACAACATAAGCTGAAAGATCTTTGATATAGACTCCGACATCAGGTCGCTCTTTAACCTATGAAAGGAATCTAGCAGTTATTTTTGGAGGCTGTTTATCCATATTGACCTCTTCTTTAGAAATACTGTTTTCTATAGCCTTAGTATTCAATACTATTAACAGATGATATCACACATTTTATGATCTATGATTATTCACATATAAAGAATAATTCATCAGCATTTCACTCCATACAACTGAGGAAGCAGACCTAACTAGCATCTTTTTATATAGCGTCTTTCTCTCAGTTACTTTCCAAAGTGTTACAAGGTCCTTTTGTGTACTGAAAGCAAAGGATGAAACTAGTAGACTTATCATAAATTTAAGGACAGAGCCTTAGTGGCTAACTTTTCATTCCAAATGCTGAAGGTTATTGCTATAGGACAGATAAAAGTAGGCTAGTTGGAAAGCCTTTTAGATTCCTGAATTTCAAGATAAATGTTAATTGTAACTTCTTGTGTGAACAACCGTAATAGGACAAATAGTTTAAATTAGGCTGATGTAGCGTGCTGCTTATTTCCAGCTAACAAGCCATATTAAAGCACAAATATAAATTGAAAGCAAAATTAAAGTCAATGGGATTGCAAAAGACAAGAAAGCTAAGTTGGGTCATGAAGCACTAGGAAATAAAACTACACAAAACAGGTAAGGCATGTTTACTTCAAAATTGAAACTTAACTGATTAGAAATGGAATCTACAACGTCCAAGGGCAAAAACTTGTATGGCATCAACTTTACATAACAAGTAGATGCATTAAGTTTTTCCACATAAATCTAATCTAATTTGTATCTTTTGGCTAGCTGGTATAATAAAAATTGAAAGAGCCTGTGCCATCCTACTCTCTCGTTCTTTCCCATCTGTAAAAAAGGCATGAGAATATGCTTCACAGCTTAGTTGTTAAGCAATGCCCACAGCTCTTTTCAGTACTTCCTACCTGACAGCAATAATTAACAAATATGTAATTCTTACCTCTAGCCTCTGTGTCTGGTCCTTCCCCAGTAGGTCACGCACTTCCTCATTGTAGATTTCCAAATAAGAGACTCGAACCAAAAACCTGAAGTTGAAAAAGACAACAAAAGCATAATTACAATTTCAAATCTGTTCCAGAGATAATCTGTCATGCTAGCATGGAGGCAGGGAAAGAATGTAGGTTAAGATCTACTAGTAGATCTCAGAGTAATTTGCAGTAGATTAGTGAGGACTTCTGACTGCAGCAGCAAAAAGCAACTCCTCCCTGTCTCAATTATATTACTGATATAGAGAAATTAAGCATGGATTGTTATAAAGAAGGACTTTAAACAATGTTCAGTTCTGGTATTAAAATATATACAGTATGGCTCACTGACAGTCCTCAGCTCACTGACAATAGACACAGAATTTAATTAGATTTAAAAGGGTGGTCACCAAGAAGTCACAGTCATTTCAATTAGGTTATTCTAGCTGGGGCTAACATTGGATTTAGACCAGAATGGGTTTAGCTTTAATTAAATTTCTTTTGTCCCACATTCATAGAATCATAGAGTCTGAAGAGACCTTGTGGGCCATCCAGTCCAACCCCGTCAAGAAGCAGGAAAATCGCATTCAAAGCACCCTTGACAGATGGCTAGAAGATCATGGAAGTTTTAAATGGAGGGGAGGGGGGGCGCGGGAAGCAGATCTTCTCAACCAAAGTTATCTGCAGGGGGCATTGGTGGGTGCTATTCTTCTGGTAGGCACTTCCAAATGCCGCCCACAAACAGGGAATTCAATGTGCACCAATAAAGTACTTCTATGTTGCAAAGGTCACTGCCCCAAGATGTCTGATGCTCACTGACTTTGTTGGGGTCTGGACAAATCCAGGAAGGACAGTCTTTAAAACACTGATTGCTAAACAGAGCCTTTGTGACCAATGCAATCCACATCCAGAAATCAGATATGGGAGACATACATGTCAGTGATGCTGCTTTCATGCTCTGCTTCTGAGTTTCCTCAAAAGACAAAAAGGCATCTGACTGCTCAGTGTGGAAACAGGATCCTTGATAAGATAAACCCTTTGGGTAGGCTACAAAAAAGTGCTTCTCTACATTGCAGGGATAGAAGATAAGAAGACAAATTATTTACCTTGTGTCCCCTTCAGCCTTTGCAATGTGTCCAAATATATGAGCAAAAGAATTGGGGATGATCCCTCTGAGTTCTGGAACAGCCCGGACCCCTTCCATAGTAAATGTTTTTCCTGTACCAGTCTGTCCATAAGCAAAAATGGTGCCTGCAAGGAAAGACAGTACAGATATTTTCCCATAGTGGCAAAGCAAAGATTTAATTCCTTCTTTGGGAACACCAATGTTCTTAAGAAAGAAGGCTACAAATAGCAGATCTCTCTGTTTCTCAACACTGGAAATGGGATAAAAGCATACTTACAGAATTTCTGAACAAGGACGATAAATTAATTTATTTCGGGTCTGCTAAATACTAGACAGATTTGTGATCTTAGATCTTCAGGTAGCACACAATAAAAATATGGTGATAATCTAAAATTCACATATTTGTCTTTTGGCATGCCACTGGGTAAAACACAAGAAGCAGGTGTGAATCAAATCAGTTAATTTTTAATGTAGACTGAATTATCTAGCCTCCAGAGAATGAATCCTGTTTGTAATAAAGACACAATGTGTTACTGTGACAGGCATAGAAAGGGAACCCCATCCTAGTTTTTAATTTTTTTTAAGGCTTCACAATGAACCTGGAATATTTTCATCACATTCGGCTATACTGGCATTCTGTAATTATGAGTTTTCAACAGAATTTCTAGATTTCTCTCCAGGCCTCATGGGAAGAGAAGGAAATCTCATGAAGCAAGTACTGACTCTTAATAGAAGTTTTGTTTGTTTTTGGTTTGGCTTCTTGCTGCGTCTTTCTGCCCCAGTGCCTTCTTACTGTTCCTGCTGGCTGCTTTGCCATGGCTGCTACAAGCTTTCATTCGGGTTGCCTCCTCCTGCTGCCAAAAGTTTATCATCAACACTCGACAAGGACCAGTAAGGGAAATACTAAGCTGTATCAGTACTTGCCATTTCAGGAATTATTTAATATAGCACTAAAAGAGGGGCTGCTTGGTAGATTTTCCTACTTTATTAGTAAATTACCCATCTTCTTCACCCTACCCAAAATGGTTGAGGAGTCACAATCATAGTCTGATGCTCAGCAATTGCACCTGTATTTTAATTGTGGTTTTAACTTTTTTAGCTGTGTTTTTGGTGTGGTTTTATGGATATGCTGTGAGCCGCCCCGAGCCATTGGGAGGGGCGGCGAACAAATACGAATAAATAAATAAAATTGGGGGGAGGGCGGTCTGCTATTAATGTTTTTCTTCCTCAGCTCTTCTTAGGCACTTTTTTCTGTACTACACTTCTCCCCTTCTTTTTTCCCTCATCCTTTTACTTCCAACTTCTGTAACTCCTGCCTTCATACACTTCTTTTTCATTTTCTCATCCCTGTTTCTCATTCCCTAGTTCATCACCCCTAGCCTTATCCTCCTTCCTCTTTCCCTCCCTCTGCTTTCTGCTTCTAATCTCCACAATGTCTAACTCCTGGCTTAATATTTCATCTTTTATCTCTTTTACCATCTTCTATATTACCTAGTTTCTATTTCCACCCCTAGTCTTTTTCTCTCTTTCCTCCTGTCTCTAGTTCTGGCTATATTCAACATATTAAAGTTTTAAGTCCAATTAAACTCAAACATTGAACTAAATAGATATAATTGCAATCTCCCCCTGCCATTTTTTTAAAGTTATTAATAATCTGGGTAGTGGACTGGCACTGCTAATGGGAACAGTCCATTAACAGCTGAATGCTGAAAATTTTATTTTTTTACACAGAACAATATCTGTTTGACTACAACTCTTGTTACAATTGCCATATAAACAGACCTGGGAAAAGTTTGGATTTTTCTATTTAGAGCATAGAATAGAAAACCTTCATCAACTGGATTGTAACTCCAAAGTGGTCTAGGAAAAATCAGTCTTTTTCTGTTCAGTTTAGAACTTTGAAAATTTCGTTTCCAATCAGAGATATATTTAGCTTTTTAAGTTTATTTTCTTTCTTTCTTACATTACTATTAATTTACTTATATCCTGCCTTTTGCCCAGCCTGGGGACTCAAGAAAACTTACAAAAATTACAAGAAACAGATAAAAGTTCAGAACACAGAAAAGCATGTGGCATTATTAATAGTATAAAATTTTAAAAGCAATCAATATGGGGAATGCAATATATTAGTAAGACTCATATCACCATGAACTATCATTTCCCAAAGCCTTATTAAGAAGTCCAACTTCTGTTGGAAGGATTCCAGTCAATTGGCTGTGTTGTACAATTATATTTAAATACATCTTAATTATTGTGATCTCCCACCACTAATTACAAAAGCAGAGAACAAATAAAGAAGCCATCTTCTGTAGAATCACTAGGTATGACCAACGACATTAACAACACATTATATCCGTAATACTTACTAAAGGAAGTTTAGTTCCCAAGAAATTATATTTTCATAGCCTTATCCATGTATGTCTTTTTGTTCATTATTTGTATGTAACAAAAACTCATAACTTACCATTGTATCCTTCCAGAACAGAATCAATAATTGGCCTTGCAGTTAAATTATAAACATCGAGCTGCTTGCTCTCGGGTCCAAAAACAGTATCAAACGTAAAAGTTTTTGGAGGTTCATTGGAAGAATCTGTTTTATGGACAGTAATCGTTCCTCGCATTTCATCGACATTAACTGACATTTTGTAACACATGGTCTTCTCTCGCTCATTGAAAGGTCGGCAGCGAACAACCACCTTGACATTGTCAGAATTTTCTGTCTTGTCCAACTTCTCTGATTTGTTGATCTATATAAAAAAATCAACAAGTTTTAATTCATAAAACAGCAAGGGGGAAAACTGAGTTATAAGGGTGTTCTGTAATTAAATTGCACAAACCCACTAAAAATACTTTTTGGAACTAGGTGAAAATCATTAGTTCATTTCCAAAAAGCACAAGATTTGCAATGAGAGTCCTGAATTAACTGCATGTAGAATTCAACTCTCTCTAGGCCTCTTTGCTTGTTTTGCTGCTCCTTGTATCAGATGACCAAAGTTGTAGCAATAGAGATGGAGACATTCCACCTTATGCAAATGTGTTTGCATATTATGAAATATGAATAATGGATATTATGGAATATAAACATGGAAAAACATTTCAGGACAGGTTGAAGAAGCTGAGCTTGTTCGGCTTAGTGAAGAGAAGACTGAGTGGTGACATGATTGCACTCTTTTAATATATCAAGGATTGCTGCAAAGAAAAGAGTTCTGGCTTGTTCTCTGCTACCTCAGCGGGTAAGACTAGGTCTAGTAGTTTTAAATAGGAGGGAAGATTGATAGAATATTAGAAGGATTTTTTTGACAGTATGGGTAGCTTAGCAAAGGAACAAATTGCCTCCTTCTTGGGACATCTTCAAACAGAGTTTGATCAGCTACTTGCTGGGGATGTTTTTGCTGGAGATCTTGCAATGAGTAGTAGGGTGAACACAATGGTCCATGAAGCCACTTCTAATTTTAAGATTCTAGGTTTCATTCTTCTGTGAACAAGAGGAATGCATATTCTCAGAAATACAACAGGTTTCCTAAGGATCATAAAATGTAATAACGTATAACCCACCTTTCCCCAACATGCAACCCAAACCAGCTCATCAATATAAGTTAAAATAATTGATAAATCAAAAGTTTAAAAATGATGATCCACTATATTGAAAATATTACAGAATCATGGTTGGAAGGGAGAACAAGGGCCAACCAGTCCAACCTCCTGCGATATAGAAGCACACAACTAAACACCCCTGATAGATGGTCATCCAGCCTCTGCTTAAAAACCTCCAGAGAGGAGACTCCATTCGAGACAGTTTATTCCACTGCCAAACAATTCTTCCTAATGTTAAGGTGGAATCTCTTTTCCCGCAATTTGAATCTACTGTTCTGTGTCTTAATCTCTAGAGCAGCAGAAAATAAGTCTGCAACCTCCTCAAAGTGGCATCCTTTCAAATATTTAAACAATAGCTATAATCACCTTCCCTGCACCCCAGCTTTCTTTTCTGCACACTAAACAGCTCTCTAAGCTGATCCCTATAGGGTTTGGCTTCCAGACTTTTGATAATTTTAGTCACTCTTCTCTGGACGCATTCCAAAACAGTTTTACAAAGCAATTAGAATATAGTAATAATGAGAAAAAACACAGCACATCCCAACTAAAACACTGTCTACACTGGACAGTTAACAACCAATGTCATGAGTAAACAGTTATTACCCAATAGTGAAAAGAGAGCAGAGACAGGCCAACCTAACCTCTCCTGAGAGGGAATTTCTCCACTTGGAAGCAGCCACTAAAAGGGCTGCCTGTCTCTTCACCAAATGAGGCTGCAATTATGGTGGGGTTGAGAGACTTCTCCTTCCCCCCCCCCAAAGAAAATTCAAGCAGGTTTGAAATGGGATCAGTTACATGGGGTATATTACAGTAGCCCAAACATTATGTAAATGATGTAATCAAGGA
The DNA here is from genome assembly GCA_030556195.1 of Anolis apletophallus. Taxonomy (NCBI): domain Eukaryota; kingdom Metazoa; phylum Chordata; class Lepidosauria; order Squamata; family Anolidae; genus Anolis; species Anolis apletophallus. The sequence continues at coordinate 83,288,253 of JARBWK010000001.1, forward strand.
ATTTGTCACCATGGCCAGATGTGATATCTCAAGGAGCAACCACAGCTAGGCTTTAAGTGTGTGAAGTGATTTCTTGCCTTTGCAGAGACCTGCCCTCCAGGTTCAGGGCTGAGTCCAATAGCATGCACAAACTATGTTGAAATTTCAGGATGAGGGCAGCCTCATCCACCTCAGGCTGAATCACTACCCCTATTAGCCTTTCAACTGATCAGAAACATTTTTATCTTGTTTGGATTAATCTGCAATAGGTTTGCCTTTATTTCTCAATTACCCACAACAGACACTGGTTTAGCACAAAAAGTGTAAAACTCAAAGAAAAATGCTTCAAATTTTGAAATAATACAATTAATAATCGCCACAAGTGCAGGATAGACAATGTCTGGCTTGGCAGCAGGACTTGTAATGAGAGCACTGAGATAACATTCAATCATAAGCTGCACATTAAGTCAGCAGTATGATACAGCTAAAAAAAGCTAGCATAACTTTGATTTCATTAATAGTATCATTGTTTCTAAGTCACAAGAGGTAAGAGCTTCACTTTCTTCTACAATAATTAGACTACAATAAACAGACCTGGAGGAAGATAATAAACATGATCAGGAAATGAAAAACTAATCCTATGAATGGCTAAAGGAACTAAGCTTTGATAAGAGAAGATGAGACAAGCCAGGGATGCTGGTGAAAAAAGAGTGATCCCTGAAATGATACTTGTACTAGGGTTACATAGAAGATGCATCTAGTATCCATCATCAGTAATGGCCTGGATAAAGAAAAACCAACTGAAACTTAATCTAGTCAAACCAGAGGTACGCCCGGTCAGTCAGAACGCAAATCAGGGATTCAGCCTGGGTTAGATGGGTTACACTCCCCCTAAAGACACTCTGGAACTCAGAACTGAATTTAAGAGACTCAGGTTTCTGTGGTGGCCAGGGGTGCCTTTGAACATTTAAAAATGTGTGTGCCAATTGCACCTGTTCCTTAAGATGTCTATCTTCCCAGGATGATACATGAATTAATTACATCTTCTTTGGTCTACCATGGGGTTGCCCTTGGAAAGTGTTCAAACTTCAGATAGTATAAAGAGCTGCAATGAAAGTACTAACGGGGCAGGTTACAGGGCCCATATAACTTCCCTACCAAAACAGCTGTATTGGCTGCCAGTTTGTTTACCACAATTCAAAGTGCTGGATATGACTTATAATGCTCTATATGGTCATGGTTCAGACTATTCAGCAGATATTATAACTTTATTTTAGCTTTATCTTGGATTCAAATATTAGACATAGTGTTATTTACATTTTTCAGTGGCCAAAGTAAATAACCTAGGTTCCAAATTTTAAACAATTCTGCTGTCTGACAGTGTTTCAGTTCCTAACATACAGTATATGTTATATCCTGTAACATATCTGAGGATCTCAAGATGGCATACAAAATAATATTTCAACAAATATTGAATCATAAGACAAAGATGATAAAATGGCATATAAGAAGAAAAGTGATGGTACTGTAATCACAGTGTCTTCATTTGTGCTTTGAGATATTATAAGAAATGTATGTAGACAAAGAGTAAAGTCACCCCAAGGCAGCTAATTTACTGGCAGGAAAGGCAGTAAACAGAGGCAATAAACATTGGGTTTTCCATCTGAGTTACAAACCAATTCCCCACCACTGAGAAATATACATGGCTGTTTCCAATATGAGGCCTCAAGCCACTATAACGGTCTTTTGTTAATTTGTAGGGAAAATCCCAGTACTGTACTGTCATGTCTAATTTATTTATTACTGGCTTGGGGACCTGGCAGTGCCCGGGATATTTGAGAAAGACATTGTTTATCTGTGCTCCAAGTTTAGTCTAGATAAATGTCAGGTGGGTTCAGTGGATGTGGTTGTACTACAACTCCCATATGAGAGTCCCGGGTTATTTGAAAAAGGCATTGTGTGCCAAGTTTGGTCTTTATCAGTTGTTTATGTGGCTTGCAGTGGTCTCGGGAAGTGAGTGAAGGTACTGCGAGTCCCATCGTCCATGTTGAATCCTTCTCCAAACTGCACCAAGATGTAGAGTGGGTCATGGGGGCTCTGTGTGCCAAGTTTGGTCTTGTTCAGTCATTGGATGAGGTTGGCAGCAGTCTCGTGAAGTGAGTGGATGTATTTCAAGTCCCATCAACCATGGTCCATCCCTCCGATTTGCACCAGGATGTAGATTGGGTCATGGGGGTTATGTGTGCCAAGTGTGGTCTTGATCAGTCATTGGATGAGGTTCGCAGCAGTCTCGGGAAGTGAGTGGAGGTACTTCAAGTCCCATCATCCATGGTCTGTTGTCCTCCAAGCTGCACCAGGATGTAGAGTGGGTCATGCGGGCTGTGTGTGCCAAGTTTGGTCTTGATCAGTCATTGGATTAGATTCGCAGCAGTCTTGGAAAGTGAGAGAAGGTTCTGCAAGTCCCATCATCCATGGTCCATTCTCCTCCAAACTGCAGCAGCATGTAGAGTGGGTCATGGGGACTATGTGTGCCAATTTGGTCTTGATCAGTCATTGAATGAGGATCGCAGTGGTTTCAGTAAGTGAGTGAAGATACTTCAAGTCCCATCATCCATGGTCCATCCCCCTTAGAACTGCATCAGGATGTAGAGTGGGTCATGAGTACTCTGTGTGCCAAGTTTGGGCCTGGTCTGTGGTTTGTAGGGGCTACAATGTTATGTGGGAAGTGAATCAGGTGAAGGTACTGCTAATCCCATCATTCGTGGCCCGTCCTGCCCTAAACCGCACCAGGTCGTAAAGTGGGCCAGTGGGCCTCTGTGTGCCAAGTTTGGTCCTGATTCGTCATTGCTGTGGGCCTCAGTGACTGACTGCCTGAGGCCCTTTCCTTTCCCCTCCCTCCTAAGAATGTTGGAATGTTGACTGAGGCCAATCAGAAACCATATGCAAATTCTCCCTCAGTGGCAACCAATCCCCTCTGTCTGCCGTCTAAGAATGTTGGAATGCTGAGGCTAGCCAATCATTATCCATTTGCAAATTCTACCACAGTGGCAACTAACCCGAAAGCTGCCACATAATCCTCCGTACCTCCGCAAACAAACATTCACTTTTATTATATATACAGATTTATTTCAAACATTTGTATCCTGCCCTTCTCAACCCTGGGGGAGGGGGGGACAACTCAGGGTGGCATATATCTGGCACAATTCAATGTCATTACATATAAATAATACATACAGTAATACATATAAAACACAGTAAATTGATTACAAAATTAGTTTTGAAATAAAAAGTACAGTGATAAACAACAATAATACTGGCTTCTGGTTGGCCACTAAAGGTATCACTACAAGATAGATTTCATATTTATTTTTTCTGGTCCACATGGCTATCCTTGCAAGTTTTTTTTAATAAAGAAAATGTTCTTTTCTGTATCATCAAACAGAATTTGACTTAATATCCCTTAAGTTACAAGAGAGCAGGTATTAGTTAAAATTACAAAAAAGTTATTCACTGTAACAATAGGTTCAAACTGAAACTAATTATTTGGTGGGATGATCTGCTCCATCCCTGAAAACCTTTAAACAGGAAATGAAGAGTCATGTCTGAGAATCATGCTCTAACTAAATTTCCTGAATCAAGTCCTTCAAACCTGTGATTTTAAGCCAAATATGCATTTACATTACACATGGTTAATTTCAATATCTACCATGGTCTAATGCTGCATAATTTTCTCATTGTGTTACTGTTTCGACTATGTGACTAATGTTGCTGTCCTTGAGCAAGCAGGGATCACCAGCATTGAGGCCATGCTATTGAGAACACAGCTGCACTGGACAGGGCACGTCTCTAGGATGGAGGACCACCGCCTCCCAAAGATACTACTCTATGGTGAACTCACCACGGGTCAGCACAAGAGAGGCGCCCCCCAAAGAGATATAAGGACTCCCTGAAACAACATCTCAGGCTCGGCCAGATTGATCACCAACAATGGTCCACCCTGGCCTCACATCGGGAGGCATGGAGATGCACTATCCACAATGCTGCGGCCTCTTTTGAGATGACACGCCCAACTGGTCTCGAAGAGAAACGACAATGCAGAAAGTACCGCAACTTGGAAACATCATCACCCAAGGAAACTTTCTGCTATGCTTTCTGCAACCGAACTTGCCTATCTCAGATTGGCCTTTTTAGTCATCAACACGCTTGTAAAAAGCGTAATGGGATGAGTCCTTCTAAGAATCTCCATTCTTTCTTTGCTGAGATATTCAGGAATGCCACCTCGAGAGAGACTGTTTCCCTGGGTACTGAATCTACAACAATATCAAAGCCCCGTTCGCTTGGGCCACTCTTTCAGAATGCTGAGATATTCAGGAACATGTCAATAACAAAACTTTTCAAAGCCAACTGAGTTGTCTAGAAGGCCTTGTTGTAGAACAGTAGACGAAGAGTAAGTCTACATGTAACTTAAAGATACATGCAAACCAGGCACAATAAGAGGGAATAAAATTTCACCAGCATCACTGTATCATATCCTTATGCAAATAAAGACCAACACCAATAGTTTAAGCAAGGGTGATCTTATTCTTTTAGGCAGATGAGAAAAAGTCCACATAGACTCCACCCTCTTTATCAATAGATGTAATTGCAAAAGAGTGAACAAGGAAAACCCACAGCTTTGAACATTGCCCTTTTCTATAAAAGAATAGTACCAGCGAGTCATATTTGTCTACAAGACTTCTCCATAAGCCTAAATAAAATAATGTGGTTGCAGGATACTCAGTTGCAATCTAAGAGCGAGAAAGGATGTTTCTTTCCAAGAAAGATACAAATGACTCAATATGTGTCTGCTTTTAGCTCAATGTTGGGGTCTAAAAAAAGTTCTGAATATCACTTAGTAGCTGCTTTAGACATTTACACGAATCTGTTGCGCAGCGTTTGCAGTGGACTCCACAGAAGATGCTTCAGCTGTACTTTATGAAAAGGAAAACGAATCAGTTTAGCAAGTCTTACAAATACTGATTTGTTTATCAGTAAATGTTTCATTTTTATACCTATTTTATATACTTATAGATCTGCGGTCACACAAAAAAATCTCATGCCAAAAGGGGTCCCAAGCAGAGAAGTTTAAGTTGCCCTGCTCTAGGCTATACAATTAGCCCTCCACATGTATGCTTTTACTTTTTGTAGATTTGATTATTCACATATTTCATTAATGTGGTCTGTTTAGGAATCTCTAAGTTCTTCAATGTGACTTTATAGTTAGCTTCTGCCTGGAGATTACTAGAGGTGTGTTCTTTTAGGTTTAAAAAATGTGCTTTTTATTTGTGTTTTCCCCACTTTTTCAGGGGTCCTGCAACCCCAAACCCAGAAAATGTGGATGGCTGACTATATTTCAAAGGAAGGAACTGGGGAAACTACCTCTGAATATTCCTTCCCTAGAAAATCCTACGAAATGCATAAATCAATAAGTGATTTATGGTGACCCATAGCATACAGGGAACTCTGAAATGGGCTAATCCAGGAGGTCACAAAGAGTCGGAAGTGACTGAACAAATAAACAACAATAGCACACACACATATGTAGTTATCAGATACTACTGTTATCCTTACATGCTAGTTATGTATTTTTTTTATTTTTCATGTCTGTTTTCTGCCCTTTTAATGATTCATCCTCTCCCTCTTATCCTGTCTGTAAAAGTAAAGATAAAATACCTTAAAGGCACCAGATGTTGTCTGATTTTGGGAGTTAAGCAAGGCCAACTCTGGTTAGGACCTGAATAGAGGTTGTCAACAAATACCAAGGGCTGCAGGCTATATTACAGAGGACAGAACTGACAAAACCACCTCTCAGTATTCTTGCCTAAGAAAGCCTTGCAAAGTTCATGGGATTGGCATAAATCAACAAGCAACTTGGAGGTACATATAGATGCACACTCATAAAATTGTAGATTCAGCCCTACTGATCACCAGTTCTGCATCCATAGATTACACTGGTCAACACACTAATGTTTCAAATATTAGACCTTTTTCAGGATATATTTGACCAGCTGTTTCCAGAAATGGCACTGGTTTTACCCTATCAGCTCTAGTTTTTGGGAGAAGAACATATTTATTTATTTACGACCTTTCTCACCCCGAAGGGGACTCATATGCATATACCAGTCACCATCTGCTTACCCATAAAGAATCATGGGAGCAATATATAAGCAACTAGAGATGCTTATATATCCAATGCAATTTTCTGAATCAGCGCACCAAGCAACTCTAGGAACAGACCTAAAAAACAAGTCACCAATAATTATTATCATTACTATTATTATTTCTGGTTGGGCTGTGTTATATTATCTACCACTACACTCCCCTCCCCCCTCCAAATCCAAAAAGCAAACCTTGATTTTGTCATTTAATACAAGGGATGCATTTTTCTACATCATTATATATAACAGGACTTGAGCATCCATGGATTTTGTATCCATTTTTACCTTTTGAATTTAAACTCACATTTTATTGGTACAACTGAGTTTGATGTGTTTTAACCTTATGTCTATGCCTTTTAATACATGGGTTTAAATGGTCTTATGTTTTTATCTATATATTATAGGCTCTCCGTTAACTAGAACTCTCAAGCCAGTGGCAAAAAATAACTAAAATTGCATACTGTGTTCACAAAGCTGTTTTTATAACACAGTGAAACTAGGAGTCAACCGAAGAGCAAACTCTCCATCAACAGGTGGGCTGGAAATTGGTCTCTTGCTCCCATCAACTGAAGGAGTGGAGTCACCAAGAGGTTGAGCAGTGGGTGCAAACTACACTGGGGGACACCATCAGTGAACTGGATTATCTGAGTCCACACTGCTATATAATGCAGTTCAAAGCAAATAATGTGGGATTTTATACAGCTGTGTAGAAGGGGCCTGAGAGTCCACTGTATTTTAACTACGTTGTACCTTGTCAAAAGCCTTGAGGAGACACAGGTAAAAGACAAATAATAATAATTATGATTATTACAAACCAAAGTGAAAACCAAGAGCCTAGCATAATTTAAGATGGCACTTTCAATTGATTAAATCACTATTGTAACATTAATCCATCAATGTAAGCTGTGTTACATCTCAATCAAGTGATAAAAGAAAAATATATGTAACATTGGCCAACTCACAACACATTTTGGTGCCTCATACGTTAGACCGCTTTTTGGGTATATTTGATCTACTGATTCCAAAAATGGCACCGGTTGTTAAAAATAGCAATATTCTTCAAGTCCCCACTAGTAGTAGCACCAGGGGAGCTGTCGCTTCACCATCCATCTGCGACACTGATGAAGTACTTCCGCATTCCCCACATGCTTTGCTGGGGATTTTTTTATGGCCTTGTAAATTAGTTAAATTAGCCTCCCCACACATAGGTAGTACCTAATTTTTCTACTTGACAGATGCAACTGTCTTTCGGGTTGCAAAGGTCGACAACAAGCTACACAATTGCACGGAAGCTCACTCTGACCCGGGCTAGCTTTGATCTCATGACCTTTCGGTCAGTAGTCATCTTAATGCAGCTGACACCCAGCCAGCTATGCCACAGTCCTGGTGCTCATGCCTGGTGTAGATGTACAATAAAGGACAGAAGACACATGCACACAAATAGGCAAACATCTTCCCAAGTTTCCAGTGTTTTTAGTCAGACTAGTGGAGTTCCAAATAAGTAAGTAAATAAATAAATGACAACCATAATTAAGAAACTAGAGCCAATGTGGCTTCCAGTTGAGCACTGGATTATGTTCAAAGTGCTGGTTCTAACCTTTAAGGCCTTGTATGGTCTAGGACCGGTGTACTTGAGGGCCCGCCTTACCCCCTATATACCCCAGAAATCACTACGGTCAGAAGATCAAAATCTGTTAGAAGTCCCTAGTATCCGGAATTACCATCTGTCATCTACTAGGCACAGAGCTTTTTCGGTGGTGGCACCAAAGCGGTGGAATGCCTTGCCAGAAGAAGTACGAGCTATTAGACGCCTACTTCCCTTTCGGAGGGCGTGTAAGACATTTCTCTTTTGGCAAGCAATCGATCTTGGCTGATTAAGATATTGTGACTTGGTCTGATTATTTTGATTGTACTGTTTATGTGCTGATTATTGTAAACCGCTCCGAGCCCTTGGGGGGTGGCGGTATACAAAATGGAACAGTAAATAAATAAATAAATAAAGCCCATAATTAAGAAACTAGAGCCAATGTGGTGCATTGAATACAAGCACGGGCAAAATTGGGCCTTCCGGATGTTTTGGACTTCAACTCTCAAAATTCCTAACACCCTCAGGCCCTTTCCTTTCCCCCCTTTGCTGCTTAAGCGGAAGGGGCCGGAGACTGTTAGGAATTGTGGGAGCTGAAGTCCAAAACACCTGGAGGAAGGGCCCAAGTTCGCTCATGCCTGGTATAGATGTACACTAAAGGACAGAAGACACATGCACACAAATAGGCAAACGTCTTCCCAAGTTTCCAGTGCTTTCAGTGAGACTAATGGGGTTATAAATAAATAAATACATAATGACCATAATTAAGAAACTAGAGCCAATGTGGTGCCACGAATACAGGCACGGGCAAACTTGGGCCCTCTGGGTGTTTTGGACTTCAGCTCCCACAATTCCTAACACCCTCAGGTCCTTTCCTTTCCCACCTCAGCCGCTTAAGCGGAAAGGGAAGAAAGGAAGGAGTCTGAGACAGTTAGGAATCGTGGGAGTTGAAGTCCAAAACACTTGAACGGAGGGTCGAAGTTCGCTCATGCTTGGTGTAGATGTACAATAAAGGACAGAAGACACGTCTTCCCAAGTTTCCAGTGCTTTCAGTGAGACAAATGGAGCTCCAAATAAATATATACATAAATAAATAAATAAATGACAACCATAATTAAGAAACTAGAGCCAATGTGGTGCATCGAATACAAGCACGGGCAAACTTGGGCCCTCCTATGTTTTGGACTTCAACTCCCACAATTCCTAACAGCCTCAGGCCCTTTCCTTTCCCCCCTCAGCTGCTTAGGTGGAAGGGGCCTGAGGCTGTTAGGAATTGTGGGAGCTGAAGTCCAAAACACCTGGAGGAAGGGCCCAAGTTCGTTCATGCCTGGTGTGGATGTACACTAAAGGACAGAAGACACATGCACACAAATAGGCAAACGGTCTTCCCAAGTTTCCAGTGCTTTCAGTGAGACTAATGGAGTTATAAATAAATACATACATAATGACCATAATTAAGAAACTAGAGCCAATGTGGTGCATCGAATACAGGCACGGGCAAACTTGGGCCCTCCTGATGTTTTGGACTTCAACTCCCACAATTCCTAACAGTCTCAGGCCCTTTCCTTTCCCCCTTCAGCTGCTTAAGTGGAAGGGAGTTGAGAGTGTTAGGAATTGTGGGAGCTGAAGTCCAAAACACTTGGACGGAGGGTCGAAGTTCGCTCATGCCTGGTGTAGATGTACAATAAAGGACAGAAGACACGTCTTCCCAAGTTTCCAGTGCTTTCAGTGAGACTAATGGAGCTCCAAATAAATGAATAAATAAATAAATGACAACCATAATTAAGAAACTAGAGCCAATGTGGTGCATCGAATACAGGCACGGGCAAACTTGGGCCCTCCTGATGTTTTGGACTTCAACTCCCACAATTCCTAACAGTCTCAGGCCCTTTCCTTTCCCCCCTCAGCTGCTTAAGTGGAAGGGGCCTGAGGCTGTTAGGAATTGTGGGAGCTGAAGTCCAAAACACCTGGAGGAAGGGCCCAAGTTCGCTCATGCCTGGTGTGGATGTACACTAAAGGACAGAAGACACGTCTTCCCAAGTTTCCAGTGCTTTCAGGGAGACTAATGGAGTTATAAATAAATACATACATAATGACCATAATTAAGAAACTAGAGCCAATGTGGTGCATCGAATACAGGCACGGGCAAACTTGGGCCTTCCGGATGTTTTGGACTTCAACTGCCACAATTCCTAACAGCCTCAGGCCCTTTCCTTTCCCACCTCAGCCGCTTAAGCGGAAAGGGAAGAAAGGAAGGACCCTGAGGCTGTTAGGAATTGTGGGAGCTGAAGTCCAAAACACCCAGAGGGCCCAAGTTTGCCCAGGCCTGATCTAATGCAATTGTGTGAATCAGTGAGCCACACAATAGCAGGAACAAGCCTGAAAACCAAGAGGCCTTTGGTTGGTCTGTGTAGTCATGAGGGTGAGGCTGTGCTGACCCTGCCTTCAGAGCATCCCCATGGCTGCCATTCAAGGCAGCATTCACTGATAGGGAGGGGCAGTTTTGCCTCTAACAGCCATGAAGGGGGGAAGGCCTCTCTTCCAGCCCCAGCCCATCCATCCCTGCATCCCTCCTTGGGCAGAGGCTGAGAGGCCTTCTCCCTCTCCCTCCCTCCCCCGCCCTGGGCCTGCCTCCCACCCCGCCCCTAGCAACCACAAGCCCGAGAAGCGGGAAGGAAGGCCACGGGGAGAGGCTGCTCCTGCTGCTGCTGCTGGCTCACCGGCATCGTGCCTGGCGAAGGCGGCGGCGGCGGCACCACCACAGAAGGCCGCCCCGAAAAGGAAGACTCCCTCCCGCAGACCAGAGACGAGGGAGACCCAGTCACCGGCGAGACAACTGACAATAAACGGGGCCAGCGCGCCTGCGCGGAAGGAAGGAAGGAATGAATGGCAGCCCTCACGCCCCGCCCCGCCTGCGTCATGCAGAGGAGGCTCAGCCAATGCGCAACGCCTCGAGACAGCCCCCTCCCCCCCCCGCGCGCTCTTATTGGCGGAAGGTTAGGATTGGAACCGCCAATGGAAATTGTGGTTTGGGCCTGGGGGGCGGGAGCAGCGGAGGGAGGGGCGTGGCTAGTTGTATTTACACCAGGCATGGGCAAACTTGGCCCCCTCCAGGTGTTTTGGACTTCAACTCCCACAATTCCTAACAGCCGGTAGGCTGTTAGGAATTGTGGGAGTTGAAGTCCAAAACACCTGGAGGGGGCCAAGTTTGCCCATGCCTTGTTTACACTGGAATTGATGCAAAGAGACGGGGCCACCGCAGAAAAGGCCCTGCGCCTGGTCTTTGTAGATCGTACGATCTCGAGACTGGGAACTACAAGCAGCATTTGATCTTCAGTTCGAACTTGTCTCTGGGGTTAATAGAAAGCGAGTCGGTTTTTATGATATAACGGGCCGGAGCCGTGCAATGCCTTGAAGGTGAGGACCAGCAGCTTAAAGATGACTCAATACGATACTCTCGATCGGAAGCCAATGAAGTTTTTGCAGAATTGGAGTGATTTGGCACCTTGCAGGGACCCCCCCCCCCAAAAAAAAAAGTCTAGCAGCTGCATTTTGGAACAGTTTAAGTCTACGGATGGTAGACTCTGGTAAGCTGATGTGAAGAGCATTGCCATAGTCCAGTCTCGAGGTGACCAAGGTCTGGATCACTGTAGCCAGGTCAACTCTAAGGAGGTAGGGGGCCAGACGTCTGATACGAGCACTGAGCCATAACAGTTAAAGTGGGGTCAAAACTGCATTAGTTCTACAGAGCCAGAATATCTGTGTAATCGCCACATCACAACTGCCTTTGAAAAAGCCCTCAGAGAGGCAGCCGATCCCCATTCACTTCCAGTATTGCCCACTCTCAGTCCTTCCCAACAGATTCAACAACAGATTCCCCATGGCAGGAAGCAGCCAGGCTTTGAAGCTGCAAGGCCATTCAGTGCTAATCAAGGTGGCCAATTGCAACATTCACATTTGCCTCCGACAGGCAAGAGTCCTTTCTCCCACTCTGGACATTCCACAGATATGTAAACCTCACTTGCCTAGTTTCCAACAGACCTCACAACCTCTGAGAATGCCTGCCATAGATGTGGGCAAACGTCAGGAGAGGATGCTGACATTTTGGTATCTATCCATCAGCTTCTTCACAGTACATGATGTGAATATTTTGTTAGTGTTGTTAGTTAATGCAGACATTGTTGTAGATTTTGTTCTAGAGGACATGGCCATATCTCTCGGCATTACTTCGCGAACTAAGATTCTTAGGAAGGACTCATCCCACGCTTTTTTACAAGCGCGTTGATGACTAAAAAGGCCAATCTGAGATAGGCAAGTTTGGTTGCAGAAAGCACAGCAGAAAGTCTCCTTGGGTGATGTTGTTTCCAAGTTGCAGTTTTTTCTGCATTGTCGTTTCTCTTCAAGACCCGTTCGGCATGTCTTATCAAAAGAGGCTGCAGCATTGTAGATAGTGCATCTCCATGCCTCCCGATATGAGGCCAGGGTGGACCATTGTTGGTGATCAATCTGGCCGAGCCTGAGATGTTGTTTCAAGGAGTCCTTATATCTCTTTTTGGGGTGCCTCTCTTGCACTGACTTGTGGCAAGTTCACCATAGAGAAGTATCTTTGGGAGGCAGTGGTGCTCCATCCTAGAGACGTGCCCTGCCCAGCGCGGCTGTGTTCTCAATAGCATGGCCTCAACGTTGGTGATCCCTGCTTGCTCAAGGACAGCAACATTCGTCACATAGTCAGTCCAGTGTACATTTAGGATTGTGCGAATACAGCACTGATGAAAGCGTTCAAGGAGTTGTAGGTGTTGGCGATAAGTGACCCATGTTTCAGACCCATATAGGAGAATAGACAGTACGATAGCTCTGTACACACTGATTTTTGTGTTTTGCCTCAGGTGCTTGTTGCTCCAGACTCTTTTGTGAAGCCTTCCAAATGCACTATATGCCTTTGCTAATCTGTGATCTATCTCTTTATCAATCTTGGCATCTGAAGAGATGATGCTTCCCAGGTAGGTGTACCAGGATGGACTTAAGCACAGATTTGCCTATGCTGATGTGGGGATGATGGTGTTCTTCCTGTGGTGCGGACTGGTAGAGGACTTCCGTTTTCTTCAGGCTGACTTCCAGCCCAAACAGCTCTGCAGCTGTTGCAAAGCAGGATGTTAGGCGCTGCAGGGCTGCTTCTGAATGGACGACAAGAGCAGCAGCAGCAGCAAAAAGCAGCTCATGGACTAGATAGTTTAGAGTCTTAGTGCAAGCCCTCAGACAGCTTAAGTTGAACAAGCTACCATCAGTACGATAGCGTATATATATGCCATCTTCTTCGAGATCTGCCTTTGGGGCATCTTGCTGAAGAAGATTGTAAATAGGGTTGGTGCAAGAACACAACCTTGTTTCACTCCATTAGTTATTAGAAAGGGCTCTGAGAGAGCATCGCCGTATCTGACTTGACTGTGCTGGCCCTCATGTAACAAGATAATCATTTTGAGGAATTTGGGGGGACATCTTAGTCATTCCAGGATCTGCCACAGACCTTCTGTGCTCACAGTGTCGAAGGTTTTGGTAAAGTCGACAAATGTTACATAGAGTCCTTTGTTCTGCTCTCTACATTTCTCTTTCAGTTGTCTAAGGGCAAATACCATATCTGTGGTGCTCCTATTAGCTCTGAAGCCACTTTGGCTTTCAGGGAGAAGTTTTTCTGCAATAGCAGGAACTAATCTGTTCAGGAGTAGCCTTGCAAGGATTTTTCCAGCAATGGAGAGCAGTGTTATACCTGGATAGTTTGAGCAATCGGATTTTGTTTCTTTTTTCTTATACAGGGTGATGATAACTACATCTCGGAGATCTGATGGCAGTTCACCTTTTTCCCAGCAACTCACAAGGAGCACATGGAATTTAGCATGAAGTACATGACCTCCCTGTTTCCAAGCTTCAGGTGGGATTCCATCGATCCTGGCTGCCTTGCCACTTTTCTTCTGCTGTATGGCCTCAAGGGTCTCTTCCAGAGTGGGAGCTGTGTCCAGTTCATTTTTCATTGGTTGTTGTATCATGTGTTGGAGAGATGGACCCTGGACTACTCGGATGGCATTGAAGAGACTCTGAAAATGTTCAGCCCATCGGTTCAGGATGGAGGCTTTATCAGTAATTAGTGTTTGACCATCTGTACTGTATAAGGGGCGTTGGACCTGATAAGTAGGTCCAGACACTGCTTTGAGAACTTTGTAAAAACCTCAGTGATCACCCTGATCTGCACAACGTTGTGTCTTTTCTGCTAAATCGATCCACCACTTGTTCTGAATGTCTCTGAGTTTTTGTTCGAGTTTACTACATGCGAGACGGAAGGCTGCTTTTTTTACGTTGCAAGATGGCTGGGTGAGTGGAGAGGAGATATATATATATATATATATATGTGTGTGTGTGTGTGTGTGTGTGTGTGTGTGTGTGTATATAATATGTTCTTTTACCTTACAGCTGTAAGCACAGTTACTTAGAACTACCTGCTATCTATTTCAATGGAACATATTTCAAGGGAGACCGATTTAGGGTTGCAAAGCTCTGTATTAAATTAAGGCAGAGCAGGCTGCAAGTCTTTTAGCATCCCCAAGGGCCCCCAAAGCTGCCAAACTGAAAGAAACTGCTCACAAACGTCCCCCCCCCCCCCCAAACCATCTCCCTCTATCAGTTGAGACCAGAAGCAACCAAACATGTCTGGACATGCGAGTGTGGCCCTCCAGGGTGCCATGAGGGCGAAAATCTGGCCCTTTTCTCTGTGCAATTGCCCAACCAGTCCAGATAAAATCCATGCTGCCTAAAGGCTCCAAACACTGATCCTGAAGATTAGTAAAGTCATCCGCCAATGGTACTTGGATGGGAGATTATCAATTAATACCAGGGACAACAGGCTGCATTTGAGTTTTCCCTCCCTAACAGAGAATTTAGTATAAAGATGCTGATCAAGGACCTTGCCACCATCCATTCATTGCGACAGTTCAGCAGTCTTCCCTAGATGAATGACATGGAAAATGTATGACTTTTATTAATAAAATAAGACAATAAATGATCATTTATTAACAGGAGGTTGGCAAGGAAACGATTTGTGCAAAGTAGTTTGTAAATATCTTATTATTATTCTGACACAAAAACACAGTATGTCACAGCAAACGAGCTATATATGCTGGATTTCGTATCACAAAATCTTCAAGTCGAACACTTCCCAAGCGTCTAGGATTGTGTGATGTATTTTCAAATGATGTGTGCAGATCCAAGTAAGGTGGCCTTTTGCAGTTGACAGATCATGATTTTGCCAATGTTTATTGTTTCCAAATGCCAGCTGAGATCTTTTGGCAAGGCAGCCAGTGTGCCGATGACCACTGGGACCACCTGGACTGTTTTATGCCAGAGCCTTTGCAGCTCAATTTTGAGGTCTTGATAACAGCTGAGTTTTTCCTGTTGTTTTTCATCAATTTGGCTGTCAGCTTGAAGCAGAACCGGGAGTTCTAGAACTCCAAGTACCAAGTTAACCTTACCAAAGCTGCCCGAACGTGCAGGTACTAGGAAGAGGGAAAACCCGTGACAACTGTGAAGTAGGTGAAAAACAAAAAGGTTTATTTTCTATCACCAGCTGGTGGGTATTTTGCTTACGGAACGCAGCCGTAGGTAGGGCAAAGGACCCCGATACATTTCATACCAAGGCATTTATACTCGTAATGGATTCCAGTCAGTTAAACCCACCCCTTCTTCATGGTTAAAACAATCATAATTGGCTGGTGATTAATGTTGTTACATGACATTTCAGTAATCCAATAAACATGGCATAAAACATTTACATCATTTCTCTGTCATCACTAAAATGAGAACAATAGCCATCTATAAACGTATTCCTTTCTCACAGGCAAACTTATCAATGCAGAGCCTCCTTGTTCTCTCTTTGCAACTTTTAGGTCTGGGCTTCCTGCCAGCAGTGAAACCAGACCGGCTCTGTCATGCGCAATGATGTTCTCCCATTAGCATTAGAAAATTCCATTAACTTTCATAGCTCAACTGCACTATATTCCCACTCATCTAACATATATGGTATAACTTGGCACAGAGTGGATTAAAATGCATTTAATCAAGGTGTTAGTCTTCCATAACATGTGCCTGATTGATTCCAGACACCAAAACCCTCTTTTTCAGAGTTGACGCGCAGGTAGCATCACTCTCTGACTGTACTTTTTGCTTGGAAAAGTACCAAACCTGCTTCATTCCAGGATTTCTCTTTTGTGGGAAACCCACCGCAAGGGGTTTCCTACACCAATATCTGGAACAGTTATTTAGACCAATCAACCCTCCAGTCCCGTAAGACCCCGGGTTTTCCAGGTGTGACAGTATGTGCACCTTTTACTGTCTTCAAAGAACTCTGTACTGCCGTAGCACAACATCTGAGCATAATAGGCAGACAGCACATTATGATCAATACTGAACAGATCACTGGTATGGCGACATCAATAATCTAAACTCCCCCCCCCCCCAATCGTGATGTCTGGTGTATTGTGTTCTAAAACTTTGTCATTCTGGATTCGAAAGTCCCACAGTATTTTTGCATGTTAATTTCCCATGACCTTTGCGGGTTTATGATCCCACCAATTCTATACTGCTGGTAGGTGGTACTTGTGACATACGTTCCAGTGAATCATTTGGGCCACAGAGTTGTGCCTTTGTTTGTAGTCCGTCTGTGCAATTTTCTTACAACAGCTGAGGATATGATCAATGGTTTCATCAGCTTCCATGCTCAGTCTGCATTTTGTATTTTGCAATTATTATTGTTATTATTATTATTATTATATAAGGCAAGAATTTAGATTGTAATCTCTTGCTGTACTGTGATGTTGTGGAAATTTAATAAAAATTATTTTCAAAAAAAAGAAAAGAAAACTGTCATCTTAATATTGCTGAGAACTTGGTCTTCTCATTCACTTTTGATGGATGGAATATGCTTGTGAAGGGTCAACTATACACTACTCTTGGTAGTTCAACTTTGCTAGATTATTTTGTAGGGGCTGTGCCTGTTCACCATAGATTTGGGATAGCTTGATCTCTCTCAATCTCCACCCATTTCATCATTCATCCTCTTTTTGGGGGAGGCCTGTCCTGAGTTATTGCCTGGGGATATCTGCATCCAAAGGAAGAAAAAGTTGGCAGCAAATTTCAAAGGAGGGGGGAGTGATGGGAGAACAAAGGAGTTGAAACTATGTGGAGGCCAATCCCTGGTGATGGAGTCAACTGAAGAGCAAACCATCAGCAGGTGGGTTGGGAACTGGTCTCTTGTTTCCGCTTTGAGTCCCCTTTGGGGGAGATAAAGTGGTGTATCAATATTAATAATAATAATAATAATAAGTATGAATGCCATCAAAGCCAGAATTGAAAAGTTTACTACAGGTTTCAAGTGTAGACTCTGCATGGAAGCAGATGAAATGATAGATCACATACTCGGCTGCTGCAAAAAGATTGTGCAGGTCGACTACAAGCAGAGGGATAATACAATTGCTGAGATGATCCATTGAAACCTGTGCCACAAATACTATCTGCTTGTGACAAAGAACTGGTGGGATCACAAGCATGAAAAAGTTACAGAAAATTAACACATCAAACTACTCTGAGTTGTGAATTCAGATTAAGTTGTGAATTCAGATTTTAGAGCACAATACTCCTGACCTCACAATTGTGGGGGAAACAAAGTATAGATTGTCAATGTTGCAATCCCAGGTGACAGCAGAATTATGAGAACTGCAAAAGCTGCTAAAAGCTTAAAGCTAAATGAGAAGACTTAAAGCCAGTAAAGGTGGTCCCAGTGGTGATCACTCAGCACACTGGATGCAATGCCAAAAGACCTTGGCCTGCACTTAAAAACAATCAGAGCTGACAAAATCAACATCTGTCAGCAAAAGGCCACCCTACCTGGATCTGCACGCATTATTCGCTGATACATCATACAGTCCTAGACACTTGGGAAGTGTCAGACATGTGATCCAATATAAAAGACAGCATAGTGATCTTTTTTGCTGTTTACCAATCTTGTTGTGTATCAAATATTTATTTATTTTTTATTTATTTACAGCATTTTTGCCCCGCCCTTCTCAACTCCCGAGGGGGGACTGATAATAATAATAGACTGAAGGAGTGGGATCGCCAGGAGGGTGAGCAGCGGATGCAAACCACACTGGGGGACACCATTAATTTTTGGCAAAAATTGCCATATTTAATAAAAGCATCCCTGTAGTTAGGTGTAACCACAAAATTATTTTTGTCAGCCCGGTTTACATGTGCTATATCAATAGACCTAGAAGGCAACTGCCAAGAACTGAGAAAGATGTGGCTCATCATGTGAAGGTTGTTCTGAATGCCTCCCTGCCTGACATATTGCCCTGGCTTGACTCTCTGTCATTTCTCTCATAAGAACATAAGAAGAGCCATGCTGAATCGGACCTCAGCCCATCTAGTCCAGCATTCTGTATCACACAGTGGCCCACCAGTTGTACACGGGGATTTCGAGCAGAAGGGAGGGCAAAACCCTGACCTGCTCCCGACCCCCCACAACCAGTACCCAGGGAAATCCTGCCTACCTCAACCAACTCCGAGGGGGCACTTGAATGTCCTTTTCAGTAACTACCGATACTCATTTCTCTCAAAACTCATTTCAGAGGACATCAAGTTGTTCTTGTTTATTTGTTCAGTCACTTTGTGACCTCATGGATCAGCCCAGGCCAGAGTTCCCTGTCGGCCGTCACCACCTCCAGCTCCTTCAGAGTTAAGCCAATCACTTCAAGGATACCATCCATCCATCTTGCCCTTGGTTGGCCCCTCTTCCTTTTTCCTTCCATTTTCCCCAGCATCATTGTCTTCTCTAAGCTTTCCTATCTTCTCATGATGTGACCAAAGTACTTCATCTTTGCCTCTAATATCCTTCCCTTCAGTGAGCAGACAGGCTTTATTTCCTGGAGTATGGACTGGTTGGATCTTCTCGCGGCCCAAGGCACTCTCAAAATTTTCCTCCAACACCACATTTCAAAAGCATCTATCTTCCTTCGCTCGGCTTTCCTTATGGTCCAACTCTCACATCCATAGGGGGTTTTTTTTCCATGTCAGGAGCTACTTGAGAAACTTGACTTGAGTAACCATAGATTACTACAGTTACATAGGGAGAGAATACATCTCTCCCTATGAACCATCAAGATGCTTAAGATCATCCAGAGAGGCCCTGCTCTCGGTACCGCCTGCCAGGAACGAGAGACAGGGCCTTCTCAGTGGTGGCTCTTTGGCTTTGGAACTCCCTTCCTAGTGACATCAGATCGGCCTCCTCCCTCCTGACATTTCGTAAGAAAGTCAAGACTTGGCTTTTCGAGCTAGCATTTGCAGACGAACTTTAATCGAGATCAAGGATTACTATGATGACGAAACAGAAACCGATTTTAAGATTGTGGAGCTGAGATTTGTATTTTGTAGTTTTTAACTGTTAATTTCATATGTTTGTATATGACTGTTTTAATCTTGTGATGTATTGTATATGGGCACTTGTTGCCACCTGTTCACCGCCTTGAGTCGCCTTCGGGCTGAGAGAGGCGGTATAGAAGCATGGCAAATAAATAAATAAATAAATACCATTGCTTTGACTATGAAAATCTTCGTTGCCAGTGTGATGCCTCTACTCTTCACATTGGGACAAATTAAAACATCCGGGCAGCTGTGACCAGTAGGGGTTTGCACACATCTCAAGGACACCTTCTCCCCTCCACTGCTATGAGGAGTGACAGCAACGCTGGAGTTCCTGTATTTGATCACCAAGGAGCTTGTTTTGAAGGAGATCAAGAGTCATTGCATGCTATGTGTGATATTTTATGATGTGTTATTTTGGAAGAGACAGTATAGTTGCCCAATGATCCGGTGTTTTGCCTACAATATTGTGATCTGGTAGGGGAAGAGGCCCATGGGGGAAGACACCAGGGACTACTGCACCGAGTGACGTCATCCCCGGTGACGTCACTCGGTGGGATCCCTGCGGAGGAGCACGTCTCCCCCAGCCTGCATTTGAGCGTCCCCCCAACGCTGCAAGGGGAGGAGGCGGAGCGGGGGCGGTGCTAGGGGGGAGGGACCGCTGTCCCTTGGGGCGGGGCCTTGCTGCCTCTCCCTCCTTCTCCCGCCCAGAAAGATGTTTTCCTTGTTATTTGGGGGGTCCCTCTGGGTCTAGAAGGCCAAGGGAGAGGGAGGCTTCGCTCCAGCAACCGGTGGTGGGATCTTCTGCGGGGATCCCCCTTTGGCCAAAGGGCATGAGAGCAGCACCACCACCACCACCACCAACAACGAAGGAGCCAAGGGCTGAGCCTGGGCTGCGCAGCGCAACAGCAGCGGACCCCTGCATGCCGAGCCAAGGTCGGCCTCGGAGGGAGGGAGGTAGGACAGGGGAAAGGGGGGGGTGGGGAGGGGTCTTCAGTTCGTCCCTGGCGCTGGCACTTGGGTTTGGAGATGCCTCCCGCCCGCCCGCTTCCTTTCCTCAGCCGGAACTTTGTTTTGGGGATAGTTTGCAAGTAGTTGTATCCCCCCCCTACTCCCCGCCCGCCTCCCTTTGTCTGTCCCAGTCTTTGTGGCCAGGGCGAGCGAGGTCACGTGCCTGGCTTCCTGTTGTTTTGCTTTGGTGGAAACGGAAGGCGTGCTGCGGGTCAGGCTTGCTTGGGTGTTTGTGCTTCTCTCCCCAAAGCGCCCCGAGGGTGCAGCTACACGGCAGCTCGGCGCCCCTTGAGCTGCCCTGGCTCCTTGCTGGGGGATCCCCCGAGTGGGCCTTTTGCAAGAGTTCCTCCCTGAACCACAAATCCCGGGACACCCTGGTCTTTATTTTTTTTCGTGTCAGGAGAGACTTGAGAAACTGCAAGTCGTTTCTGGTGTGAGAGAATTGGCTGTCTGCAAGGACGTTGCCCAGGGGAATGTATATAAATCGTTGATGTGTCCTTGCTACTAATGGTTGGGTCAGAGACAGCTATGTAACGGGGTGGGGGTGATTGAGGGGCTTCAGCTCCCCCCCCCCCCAAATTCTCAGGGTGGTCCACAAGAAGGCCTTACTGATACATTATTTAAACTCTTATGTGTATTCATATCATGATCTGATCACCATGCTCAATATATTCCATATGCATGGGGGTATTGGGATAACGATACAAAAGGTTTGCTAGGGTCAGGCATGTAGCCAGGGGGGGGCTAAGGGGGCTTCAGCCCCCCCCCAATTCTCAGGGTGGTCTGCGAAAAGGCCTTACTGGTACATTATTTAAACTGTTATGTTTATTCATATCATGATCTGCACAGTCTGGCTTTAGGCCGGGACACGGTACTGAAACAGCCTTGGTCGCCTTGGTAGATGATCTACGCCGGGAACTCGACAGGGGGAGTGTGTCCCTGTTGGTTCTGCTGGACCTCTCAGCGGCTTTCGATACCGTTGACCACGGTATCCTTCTGGGTCGCCTTGCAGATATGGGGGCTTGGGGGTACTGCTCTGCAGTGGCTCCAATCCTTCCTGGAAGGACGTACCCAGAAGGTGTCATTGGGTGACACCTGTTCGGCTCCACAGCCGTTGTCCTGTGGAGTCCCTCAGGGTTCAGTTCTGTCCCCGATGTTGTTTAACATCTACATGAAACCGCTGGGAGAGATCATTCGAAGTTTCGGAGTAAGGTGTTATCTGTACGCAGATGACGTCCAGATCTGTCACTCCTTTCCACCTGTCACCAAGGAGGCTGTCCAGACTTTGAACCGGTGCTTGGCTGCTGTGTCGGACTGGATGAGGGCTAGCAAATTGAAACTTAATCCAGACAAGACAGAGGTCCTCCTGGTCAGTCGTAAGGCCGAACAGGGCATAGGGTTACAGCCTGTGTTGGATGGGGTTACACTCCCCTTGAAGACGCAGGTTCGCAGCTTGGGAGTGATCCTGGACTCATCGCTGAGCCTGGAACCCCAGGTCTCAGCGGTGGCCAGGGGAGCTTTTGCACAGTTGAGACTCGTGCGCCAGCTGCGCCCGTACCTTGGGAAGTCTGATCTGGCTACGGTCGTCCACGCTCTGGTCACATCCCGAATAGATTATTGCAACGCACTCTACGTGGGGCTGCCTTTGAAGACAGTTCGGAAACTGCAATTAGTCCAGCGGGCGGCAGCCAGATTACTAACGGGAGCTACATACAGGGAGCACACCACCCCCCTGTTGTGTCAGCTCCACTGGCTGCCTGTCCAATTCCGGGCTCAATTCAAAGTGCTGGTTTTGACCTTTAAAGCTCTATACGGTTCTGGCCCAGCTTACTTATCCGAACGCATCGGCCGCTACGTCCCACCCCGTAACCTAAGATCATCCGGGAGGCCCTGCTCGCTTCCGCCGACTTCTCAAATGTGGTTGGTGGGGACGAGGGACAGGGCCTTCTCAGCGGTGGCTCCCCGCCTGTGGAATGCGCTCCCTATGGAGGTACGGTCCATCTCATCCCTCCTGGCTTTCAGGAAGAAGGTAAAATCCTGGCTTTGGGACCAGGCGTTTGCACACCAGCACTAAGCAGCATGTTAGACGAGGATTTTAATGGAATGGATGAAGAGGGCCAATGTTTTTATGGAGTGAATATTGTTTTAACTTGGAATGACTGTGTATGTTGTTGATGGAACTGTATTTTAATGTTGTTTTAATGTATTTTAATTGTTGTGGGGTTTTGGGGTTTTATACTGTATGATGTGGCATCGAATTGTGCCGTACTGTAAGCCGCTCTGAGTCCCCCCTCGGGGGTTGAGAAGAGCGGGGTAAAATCCTGAAATAAATAAATAAATAAATAAATGATCTGATCACCATGCTCATTATATCCCACATTAATGGGGTTATTGGGATAACAATACAAAAGGTTTGCTAGGGTAGACCCTCTTCCACCCAGTCTCAGCCCCTCCCGAACCAAACTCAGCCCCCCAATCAAAATCCTGGCTACAGCCCTGGCTAGGTAGACCCTCTCCCACTCAGACTCACCCCCCTCCAAATATCAAAATCCTGGCTATGGGCCTGGTCAGAGACAACTTTTGTGGTGTGCATTCAAGTCATTTCCAACTTAAGGTGACCCTAAAGTGACCATATGAAGTTTTCCTCTTCAGAGGATGGTTTGCTTTTGATTCCCTCTGAGACAACCCCCCCCCCCCCCAAATTTCAGGAGCGACTTGAGAAACTGCAAGTCGCTTCTGCTGTGAGAGAATTGGCCGTCTGCAAGGCTGTTTCCCAGAGGACGCCCAGATGTTTTGATGTTTTACCATCCTTGTGGGAGGCTTCTCTCATGTCCCCGCATGGGGAGCTGGAGCTGACAGAAGGAACTCATCTGCACACCTGGATTTGAACCTATGGGGTCTTCAATCCTGCCAGCACCACCCGGGGCGGGGCAGGACAGTTCAAGTCTTGTCAAAGGGCAGTCATTCCACAGCTTAAGAACCTCATCACACTAGAGAGTGAATCCACTAAAAATCCGGTTTCTGCCTCCTGCAGAATTCTGGGGTTTGTAGTTTAGGGAGGAGCCGTTAACAGCCTCACTAAACTACAAACCCCAGAATTCCCTACTAACAGATTTGCAAAGAGTGTTTTGGACACAATGAATATCCTTGAAGCGCCATGGATATTATTATACTTAGGATTCCATGGGAAATATGGTGAACTAATGCTATCCTGTATAAATATTCAGAAAGACACATCCATGTTTGTTTGTTTCAGAATAAAAAGATACAAAGTGACCTGCTAATTTCAAAAATGCCACCAGTTTTCTCCTATCAGGTTTAGTTTTTGAGTATATGTCATATATCAGTCGCCATCTGCCTGCCCATAGAAAACTATGATAACTATATATAAAACCAAACTTCAGTCACCTTTCCTGTAATGAGTCAGGATGGTAGGTGTCCCACTCCTTACCATTATATCCTCATACCAGACCCAATGCGAGGTCAGTGTGAAGGTGAGTGGTCCAGGGTCACCCAGTGAGTGTTCTTGACTTTGAGGATACTTGAGAATGAATAAGACTATAAGAAACTCCATGCTGGATCATATCAAAGGCCTATCTAGTCAAATGGGAAAGGCAACTCTTCCCAGACTTCTGTTCCTGAAAAACTCTGCCTTGATATTGAGGGTGATCTTTAGTATTCAAGGACCAATCTTTTTCGGGCACATCCTTTTGTTGGATCATGCACTCTTTGCAGGAATGTGAACTCACCATTAAGCTCCAGCTAGCTTTACACCTGAGGTATTTACATATGAAAGAAAGACTTCAGTGTGTGTTTACATTTCTGTTTGGAAAGAATAGGTGATAATGGTACTTGAGCTGGGGAATGTATATAGACCATTGATGTGTCCTTGCTACTAATGGTTGGGTCAAAGACAACTTTTGTTGTGTGCATTCAAGTCATTTCCTACTTAAGGTGACCCTAAAGTGACCTTATGAAGTTTCCTTCTTCAGAGGAAGGTTTGCCTTTGATTTAGGGTCCCTCTGAGATTAAGATGGGATGACTTGCCTGAAGTCACCCAGTGGGTTTCCATGGCTGACTTGAAATCAGGATTCTGTTTTCATAGTTGAACATTTAAACCCTTGCACCACATCAGCTTCAGACAATTTACACAGAAGGTATTAATTGACTTAGATTCTAGGGGTTTTTTTTTCAGTGTCCAATGTGGAAGAAAGAACTCTGCATGAGGCAAGTGCAAATGTTGCAAATGGCCAGCTTAATTAGCATTTAATGGCTTGCAGCTTCAAAGCCTGGCTGGTTTCTGTCTGGGGGAATCCTTTGTTGGGAGGTGTTAGCTGGCTTTGATTGATTCTTGTCTGGAATTCCTCTGTTTTTTAGTGTTGCTTTTTTATTTACTGGTCTGATTTTAGAGTTTTTTTAAAAAACACTGGTAGCCAGATTTTGTTCATTTTCATGGTTTCCTCCTTTCTGTTGAAATTGTTAACCTGCTTATTTATTTATTTATTTATTTATTATTTGGATTTTTTGGTCGCCCCTTCCAAGTGGCTCGGGGCGACTCACAGCAGTTGATAACAGTTACAATCAATAAAAACACAGTAAAAACACCGTAAAAACAATACAAGACACATGTTAAAACATGTTGGATGTGTGCATCCACAGTTAAAACCGGCAGAGATGCCTGTCAGCTACATAAAGTCACAACCCTTGGCCAAGTCGTGGAGCCTTAGTCTTGCTCCAACCCAAAAGCCTGAGTGAACAGGTGGGTTTTACAGGCCTTTCGAAAGGCCAGTAAAGTGGGCATCGCGCGAATGGCAGGAGGGAGAGCGTTCCATAGTACAGGAGCGATCACGCTAAAAGCTCTCCGAGTTGTGGTCAGATGGACAGCAGCATGGCTTGGTACTGCCAAGATGTTCAATGACAGCTCAGTGGTCTTAAAGGGCTATATGGGGAGAGGCGGTCCCTAAGACGACGTAATGTGGTTTTAATGTGTTTTATGTTTATGTGTTTAATGTTTTATTGTAGGGCCGCATGTCGACATGTCGTGACATGTTGTGGTCTTGTTATCCGGCTATAGCCTGCTGGGAGGAGCGGAATACAAGAACGAACAATAAATAAATAAATAAATAAGATACACCGGCCCCAGACCGTTCAAGGCCTTAAAGGTTAAAATCAGCACTTTGAAGGTGATTCGGTGCTTATGTAAAATCCACACTTGCCTCAAGCAGACAAGAGTTCTTTCTTCCACCCTGGACATTCCACAGATATGTTAACCTCACTTCCCAAGTTTCCAGGAGACCCCTCAACCTCTGAGGATGCCTGCCATAGATGTGGGTGAAACGTTAGGAGAGAATGCTTCTAGAACATGGCCACAGAGCCTTTCTAGTTTTAGAGTGGAAGTCATTTTCCCTGTGATGTATTAGTCCTCTTTTAGTAGCTTGATTGGACAGTCCTTCAATCTAATCCATTGCAGTTGTTCTTCTGTTCTGAGGAGAAACCTTGCTTTGGGTGTCAGTGAAAAGAACAGTCTTGCTGAAGGGAGAATTAAAAGAGAGGTAGTACTTTCACTAAGTGTGCACACTGTGCAATTTAGAACAAATGTTGAACATGTTATCTAGGAAACAAAATATTATTGTATTTAATACTGTAAAACATGTGGCTCTAATATCCCTTTTTCAAGGCATCTGAGAAGGTTGACTAATATCCATGAAAGCTCATGCTAAACTAGTGTTTAAGTGCTGAATCTTGATTAGTTCTCCTATGCATGTTGAAAGAACAGAACAGGTTCTTGCTTTCTGTTTGTGCATATGGGCTTCAGCCTCTTAATCCATTTACTTAAATGACAGTTGTTGTTTTGTTTGCAGGTAGTGGCTCCTGATTTTCAAAGAGGCCTGTCTGGTGACTACTATGAAGTGTTCAGGGCCTTCGGAGAGCCAGAAACTCGTCTTGGCACTGGAACATGCCCTCGCAAGAGAAGCAAAGATTTGGAAGGTGCCAACTGTCCGTGATTTCACATTGAAGGTACATTTTCTAGACATATATTTATTTATTTCCTATATTTCTACCCCAGTCTTCTCATCCCTGAGGGGGGACTCAGGGAGGTCACAGAAAACCATCATAGGATGCCGAACATCATAAAAACAATCAACAGTCAGCAATGCATTAAAATATTTTAAAAAAGTAATTAAACAATTGATTAAAAGCACGCCTATTAAAATCAGAATCCAAAATCCAATCCAAGGTCCAGTCCGGGTCAATTCATTGTTGTAAAAACTTCCTTTACTTGCTGTTATTAGTGGTCGAACACTTGGTCCCATCCCCAGGTCTTAAGTTTCCTTCTGAAAGACAGGAGGGAGGTGGCCAATCTGACTTCCTTTGAAATGATTAATTATGATGAATATGCTTCTTGAAGAATCATGCTTCCGATCCTTAGGCATCCACAAGTACATCCAACTTGATATAGCAAATATGGTATGTTCTAGAGGACTAATATACTGAATATGCTTCATTATATTTAATCAGCAACATAGAGCATCAACAGGCAGGATGGGCTCTCTAGCCTTTTGGCAACCATCCTATGAGAAGGAAAACTCTAATTAAGAATTTTAAAAGATTTGATATGTCATAATTGTATGGATTGTATTATGTCTTGTTTATTTAAGTTGCTTTTTATAATTTTTATTGAACTTGTTTTTTATTTCCCTCCGTGTTGTTACCCTCAGCGTTGAATGTTTTCCACCATGTTTTATTTTGTCATAAGCTGCCCTGAGTCCCTTCAGGGAGATAAGGCGGGCCAGCGTGGGCTATAAATAAAGCATTATGCATTATTATTATTATTGTTTAGAAATGCATTTCATATTAACTAGTGGCCATTATATAATCGTTTTTGGAACAACAACTCAAAATCCAAAGGGACTGGGAGGCCCAAATCTGGCCTTGAGAAACTGCATGCACAAGTCACTTTTCCGACTTGTGTTCTACAGCAAAATATTTTGGAGTGACATGGTTTGGTTAAACCCATTCACACTATATAAAACCTGTTATTGGAAGTGGAAATTTCTAGAGTTGTTGATAGATGTAGATGAACACTGCTTCTTGCATTTTTGGACTCTTATTGGAAATTGTAATGCATAGCATAAAAAAATTATGGCAATACCAGTGATCCTACTCTGTTCAAAATGTCTTCCATGTGGAAATGAGCATTGTATCTTAATCACGAGATGAAGCAGGCCCCAATATCTTTGTGCTAAAAGAAGTATGTGACAACTAAAAAATGAAGCTTTAATGCAAAGTATTTCTAGTCTTACTGCTAAAGGTGAAATTTGAATCCTGGCATATCCCAAATAATTGTGGTGTATGTTTAACATCTTACTTCCATTTTAGGGCACAGACATCTCCCCATTGTATTATGAGAAAGCAGTTCTGTGGATCAAAGAGTTAAATGCACTGTTTCAGTTTTGTTCTGAAACATTTGCATTGGCTGTCAGTTTGATGAACCGATTGCTGGCAACAGTGAAGGTGAGGTGCTCTCCATATCATGTTTATTGAAATTTGATAGTATTGTGGTAATTTTGTTGGCTGCAACATACATATACATAAAATCTCTGAATTGAACATACAGTGCAATCCTAGGTGTGTATATCCAGAAATGTCTTTCACTTTATACTGTTTATTGGACTGGAACATATAAATTATCCATAG
Source organism: Anolis apletophallus (assembly GCA_030556195.1). Classification (NCBI taxonomy): domain Eukaryota; kingdom Metazoa; phylum Chordata; class Lepidosauria; order Squamata; family Anolidae; genus Anolis; species Anolis apletophallus. The sequence goes on from JARBWK010000001.1 coordinate 83,316,183, forward strand.
GTTCTTTGGCCTTGGTTACCCACAGTTGTCACTACCAGAAGTCTTTGTGGTCTCCCATTCTTCCAGCGAGATATATGGTACGCTTGGTCCAGAAGTTGACCTAACTTTTTAGTTATGCATCTGTTGAAGAAGTGACAAGAGGAAAGTTGGCAGAGGACCATTTCCCTTGTCCTATGTGGGGCAGTACATGAGCAGATTCCTCCCAACCATGAGGAGCAAAAATGGGTTCAGGGTTCGGTACTATCCATGGTTTCGAGCATCATTGGAGGGTCTAGGAATATGTACTCTGAGGATAAGAAGGCCTTGCTGTATACAGAAACAGGGGTCAACAAAGTTTTCTTGAACTGCATACAAATTGCTGCAAATGTAAGCCTAAATTGAATTGTTAGTCTTAATTAGAGTGGATTGATTGACTCCGTTAAACTTAACCTAAGTGTTGACAAAACAAGTTCCCATTGATTCATTGGTCTACTCCAATTGTCTTAATGAGTTGAACTAATTTAGGATGTCCTGTGACTTCCTAAGATTTCAGATTGAATCATACCCAGCATTTTGCACTCCCACTCACATACTTTTGAAAGTGTAATGCAGCCACTTCATATGTATGCTCATTGTAGTTGATGAACTAATCCTGCTTAGTACTTGCATAAAATATGGACAAGACTTTAACTGAGTCTTCAGAAGATGATTGCCACTGCAATTTAATGTATCAATCTTATCATCATTCAATGTAAATATAAAAGAAGTACAGTGCAAGGGGCTTCATGGATGCTATTTTTTGCTGCAAGAATTTCCTAAATATGCCTAAAGTATAGTCAAAATTGTTCGAAGGTGTATGGATTGAGTGGTTCATATTTTCACTTTTGGTGGACCATGGTTGGTGATTACAGTGGTGATTACAGTGGATTGCAAAATAATTCCTTACACTGTGATTTATCATTTTGAATGATAATGAATTCATGCATTAAAATATGTAATTCTTTGAAAAGTTGATATGCAACTGTGAAGGAAAATTGAAGCAAGAAGCATGTCTCTTTAACAACCATGTAAATGGCAGTGTAGTTCACATTTCAGGAACTATGATTGTGTAAAAAATCATAGCAGTCCTCTAGGCTGGCAGCCATGCAACAATGTTGAGAAGAGGGGAATACATCTGTTTTTCTAATTTGTCAGTGCCTTCAGGGCTTCTGTGCCTTTCCGTCCTGGCACCCACTGCATTTCTCAACATGATAGTGCAAGGAATAAGTCAATTTTTGTTTTCTTTTGTTTTGTGTGTGGATCTTTGTTTGTTTGTTTTCTGGACATCTAACTTCTATTTTCAACTTAAATTTCATGTTGGTAATGTCAAATTGAGGATTAGCTTCTAGAAATGGCTAGGATTCTGTTCATGAGTTAATACAGGTCGAACATCCCTTATCCAGAATGTTTATTTATTTTGTAGCTCCTATGGAGCACTTGTAAAAATCTATAAACCAAGCAATTAGATTATATGCACTATATGATGGATGAATGGATCTTTTTTGATTTTGGTATCACACTGCATTATTTTCCTTTTATTTCCTTTCTCCTTCAGGCACAGCTAAAATACCTCAGATGCATTGCAATAGCATGCCTCATACTTGCAGCAAAAATCAACGAAGAAGATGAGGTATTTTTGGTTTGAAATATGAGATGAGATACAGAGATTAGAATGTCTACCTAGTTGTTATGTTGTAGTTACATAGGCTTAACCTACTTTGTTAGGCAGTGTAATTATACTCAGCAAGGGTCCCATCCGCCCAACTAACCCACTTGTCACCTTCAATCTTATTTTAAACCTTTCAGTGTATCAAATGTGTAAAGTTATATCAATCTAGTTCTCAGAAAACAAGAAGCCAGCTTTCACAGACAGAACTCTTTTCCGGCTTTGATTGTAAAAAAAAAGTCTGGGGGTGGAATATGGGGAGGATAGCTGATAAGCAAGCAATGTCTGCATTTAGTCATAATGTGAAATGAAGCGTAGGATGAAGTGACAGACATTAGCTTCCATCTATTAGATGCTATGATAGCTTCCGATTGCCCCAGCATTGCTGGAATACAAAGGCATATGATTACTCCCATATTTTTGAAACTGTTATTAGATTTTATATTTCCAAATATGTGGAATCAACTACTGTATGTTTTTCCCCCTAGGAAGAGTCTGAAACCTTCATAGTACCTAATAGATGCAGACTAATTGGAATGTATATAACTATTTTTCATTCTATCATTAACCTGCAATTAAATGCCTTTGATGTCTTTCATTTGTTTACTTGTAACCTGAGGCATTGTTCAGGAGAATTTGCACAGTATTTTGTGATATTTTGTTTGGATTAATATAAGATACTCTTTGTGTAGACTTTAGAGATTTTCTTATGGCTAGCAAGGCTACTAGTGACAAGCAATAAATAGCTCTTGGGTAATAAAAATGGCTGAAATCCTGTTGGGGCCTTGTATCTTCATAAGTAAATACACGTCTGTGGGAATAAGGATCGGGTCATTCTGTAACAGCCATATTGAGTAAGGGGATGTTGTTACATTACTATGTAGGGAGCTGGAAATGTATCCATTGCTCAACAGGACCCTATACACATCAGAACACCAGCAAGAGAGTGTATTGGAGCGGGACAATTATGTGGAGCGGGACAATCTTGCTAACATAAGTTTCGTAGTGCCTCTGCTATGATAGAGGATTCCAGCCAATATCTTTTAAGACCAGTATTTAGATTTAACTCTAGACTTCATAGCATATAGGTGTTCTTTCAATTTTTTAAGTTCTGTGTGAGGTAAACATGCTGCAGACTCCTGAGCTTGACTTTGTGTAAAATTCAAATTTTAAAATAATCCTTAGTTGGTTTCATGAAGTTGCTGTAAACTCTCGTGTTTAATTGATTGAATTACAAAAATAACAGCTGTTTCCTTTCTTAAAGTGTTCTTTAAGCAAGAAAAGTGAAACTGAGTGTTAGTGGCCAGATCTTATTTAAGAAAGCAAGGGTTCAGTTGGCCAACAGTTGTCAAGGGAATGTTTCATGTAGTCAGGAATCAATTCTTGCTCATTCTGTTCTCAGAAAGCAAGAGCAATTGGAAAAGAGAAATTTTAGCAACCAATAAATTAATCAAAACTACAGTTTTTGAATACTGTTCACAGATCAGTATTCACTCTGTGCAGAAATCACATAATTCCCCCTCCCGGTGTTTTCTGAGCAGAAAATAATGGCCACAATTTTGTATTGTCTTCAGAACTTCAGAACTCATTCTCAGTTTGGATCATCTGTCTGAAGTTCATCTTACACTTATGGGGAATTAGGAAGTGGCCTAAATTATCTTTATTAAAGTATCCATTAATACTGTTGTATAACACAGAGGACACTGGGATTTCTAAATTTTTGATGAAGAATATTTCAAATCCAGATAGGTTGATTCACATGTCAACAGTGTCAAAGACTACTCCTCATTTTTAGCACATTATACACAAAACACCACACAAAAATTCATAGGAATTTTGTTTTGTTTTTAATTATTATTGTTCTTTTGTTTCAAAACAGCTAATACCATCAGTAAAGAAGCTTGCGGTGCAGAGTGGTTGTAAGTGTTCTCCAGCTGAGATATTGAGAATGGAAAGGATTATACTTGATAAACTTCACTGGAATCTTTACACAGCAACATCAATGGATTTCTTAAACATCGTAAGTACTAAACGTTTGGTTTCTTGCACCAAATAAGACTAGAAAACATCAAGGGTGCACATACATTTCCTTTGAGTTAGCCTCACAAGCCACACATTCTTAGTTACCTGCAAGTCTTTTGAGCTGTATTACCATGAAGGTACTGAAATTCTGTGCAAACACCCCTCCGTTCCAAATTCTGAACTTTGATATACAAAGGATGTAAACTCCAATTTTGAAATGACTACTATATTAGACTTTTTGTCAGGATATTCTAACTTATAACTAGGGATCTTTTGTTTATTGTTTTAAATATAACGCTGCAAAAATATTTTTTAATTATCTGTACTCTTAATACTGTACATAAAACTCTTTCAGAATTTTTGCTACATTTCACAAATAGGGCATCTCAGATCAGCTTTCTTTCGTTCACCCTGCATTAACACACTGGACCCTCATATTTAGACAAAATAGATCATTCTGATCTGGCACTTAAGTCGCATCTTATTTGTTTAACATTTACAGAAAGAAAACTCCTCTTTAAGAAGTTACCGTGTGCTATATAATAAGGCAAAAAAAATCATGTGATATAGCAATGTCTCAGAGCTCATCTCTTTATGGCAAAGGGTGGATTCTTATTCCATCCTGATGGGAGGGTTGTTTAGGTATCAAACTTGGTCACAGCCTGGACATTAAGGCTGTGTTAAGCCTGCTTCCAGCATCATCAGTCATCACACACCCCACCCTTGTTTGCTTCGTTTTTGCTGGCTTCAGTATCACCTGTTTCTTAAGCATACACATGAGAAGTCAAAGGACCTGAATTTACAATTGCGACAATGCAATGCATTCAGAATTAATTACATTCAATATACGCTTAAACATTTCAATATTTGGCAAATACGACACAAATGGTAACAGTGGGACAAAAATATAAATAACAAAGTCAAGAGGTTTCCTGCCATGAATAAGAATTAGTTTGCACTTCTGGTCAATGACATATGAAAACGTACAAAGTCCATTGTTGACACTGGTCTTGTTTTTGTTTTTAAAATATATATCTATATATAGAGAGATATCTTATAAATGTTTCTCTCTCTCCAGTTCCATGCCATGGTGATGTCCAAGTGGTCCCATCTACTAAACGGGCTGCCTCAAAGGAATCCTTCCCGCCATGTTGCGTTCTTGACCAGACAGCTACAGCACTGTATGGCATGCCACCAAGTGTTGCAGTTTAAGGGCTCCACATTGGCTTTGGTGATCATCACCTTGGAGTTGGAGAGGCTGACTCCTGACTGGTTCCCTGTGATAACTGATCTGCTAAAGAAAGCACAGGTAGGAGTCAAGGCAGGCTTTACAGGAAAAATCGGGGACCCAGACAAAGATTTGTTTGAAAAAGAAAGAGATTTTAAAGAAAGGAGCTATCAATGCAAAACTTTTTGAATACTTGAAATTATTGTTGCACGTTTTAAAACATATACTTCTCAGGAGTGCATGGTAGAAAGCGAATTTTGGGTTAAAATGCCATTTCTGTGCACTGCAAACCTTTAGTTAGTTAAATGGGGGTTAATATCCCGATGAAGATCCACAGCCACCAAAAGTCTGTTGCTAGAATTCATAACATTATTTATTTATTTCAAGTATTTATATCCCATCCTTCTCACCCCCGGATGAGGACTCAGTGCGGCTTACAAAAGGCACCCATTAGGTACCAACAATATACAGCAATATACATTGCACTTGATGTAGAACATGCTTTCACAATTGTCTAGCATGGATATTTGATGCCCTCATAAAAAAAATTAGAACCATCTATGGAGAACTTTTCACACCCCAGTCATATGTTACTATCATGTTATGGTGCATTTAAATTGCACAGGGTCTCATAGTGAGTGATCATTGTTTAGTTCATAGTCCAAGCTCTAATTGAGATCTGAGGTAAACAGAAAGTTCTTGGATTTGGTAGTAGTTACCAATATATTCATTGTTTACTTTGGGGCTGAACAGACCAACAGTCCTGATAGCATTGCAAAACCAGGGTAGAGAATCCTTGCAACTCCAGACATTGTTGGACTCCTATTATGCCCCAACAGTGGCCATGTTAGTGAGAACTGGGTTACAACAATGCCTGAAATGTTACGGGGTTGACATCCCATTTCTGAGAGGTCAGAAAGTCAAGAGATCAAGTGAGGACAAGTCCAATTGTTTTCCTGCCGCAACAGGCATTGGATGGGATCTCCAAGCATCCTTGGGACATCCCAGCAGATGATACCCTTGCATCACTGCTGGTCCCACACCCTCCAAATACATAGAAATAACCACACTGGGGAGTTAAAAGTGCTTACAAAGTAGAGACTGCGAGGGATTTTGGTCACTGACATGGTCTGTCTTAAACAAAAACCACAAACGTGACCTGCAATGATATATGTCCAAATTGTGGCATCATAGCATATCCCAGCCATAATGTAGCACAAAAATTTGCACCTCACTTTATTTTTCAGGGTTTTTTTGTGATGCTGTTACATAGATTTGCATTCTTGGGATAATGGAAGTCCAAACATCAGGGGAGCAAAAGATTCCCTTTCCTGCTTTAGTATATCATTGTTTTAGTATAGTTATACAATAAGCAAATTGTTGGTGAGTTGCTTATCTGCTTTAGTTTCTCACCTGCTCATAAACTCACTCCCATCTCCACAGTCTGGCAGCTGTTCATAGTGGAGTAGTGAGCTTAACTGTGGTTTGCCAGTGATTTGTAGCTTCAGGTATTCAATCAAGGTGGCATCAACAAACAGTAGCTTTGCAGAAGAGCTTTGATCTGTGGCTACCACACTTGGCTTCTTAGCCACAAACTAACCTTCCAGGATATATGGCAGGCTCAGCTTCAAACCTTAAAGTCAGTTAGTGTCATGTTTCATTGATACCCAGCCACTGTACAATGAGGAAGTTGAATCCAGAATGCTACCCTCTAGTGAATGTGATTTTCCTGCTTCTTGGCAGGGGGTTGGACTGGATGGCCCACGAGGTCTCTTCCAACTCTATTATTCTAAATCAGATAGTTTAATGTACTAGCCCAAATCCATGATAAGAAGTTAAAGGTGCAGGGTGCATAGGATAGTACCGCTCAATGCAAACAGGAAGCAAAATATAGCAAAACATAGGTGAGCTTCATGTTCACACAAAGAGCAAGAAATAATGTGAATTATTGATAGTTACTGAGGGAGTATCGAATTAGTCCTTTGAGTCTCCATAGCAGTTGATGGGAATTTTATCTAGCTCTCTCTTTCTGATCTTTTTTTTGCAGACAAAGCAAAGAGGGCCACTTTATATGTTACATAATCATTTGAGTTGCTTAGCAAAAACTGAACTGTTTCTGCAAGAGAGTTCCCATTGTCTTTTATCAGCAGGGGTTTCATATATCTTTCCCTGGGGTCACTATACAAAGGGCAGTTTAGCATGTTGTTCACAATGTCTTCCACCTGACATTGGCTACAGATGCAAAGTCTGTTTTCCAGCGGCACACTATGGTAATGACTGTCTAACAATGCGGTGGGCATTACTTGGAATTGCAGTTTAGTGAAGGCAATTCTGAAGGATGGATTAATGGTACTGGAGCTGAACTCCCATCATTTTTAGTCAACATAGTGAAGAATGCTGGGAATTGCAGTCCATCTGGAGGTTGCACATTCTTGATGTGTACAGATTGTCTATTTGAAGTATGCAGGAGAAACAAATGAATGCTGGATAGATGTTTACTTGAATCATTTCAAATTACTGTACCTGGAAATACAGGAACTGAAATGTTTCATCCTCATGTTCTTATAATTGCACATCAGTTAAGACTAAGGACAATATGCTAATAATTTCAGGAGCCTGGAAAAATGATTTTGTTGATATACATTACAGGTTGATAACACCCAGTTCATCCATTGTAAAGAGCTTGTTGATCAGCAGCTCCTGGGGTTTTGGTCACCCAACGCCATCTATATTTTCAGCCCAGCAAACCAAAGCATTCAAACTCACCTGGATGGAAGGCTAGCCTGCTGTTCTTCCACAGTGAAAAAGGCAAAGCTAAAGCACCCACAAGGCCAGGGAGACTGGTCTGGCCTTAGAGGCAATGCTCATGAAGATGACACACAGACTGATGAATTTTTTGATGGATTCAAGTGCCTGTATAATGAAGATGGGATGCCAGAAACTGGGAAGACCAGTAGCATGGATGGCCTCGAGAGACAAGAGGAAGGTAGCAACACTTGTCCACCACTACAGCCTGCCCCTCAGACTGAATGGCTGAAGTCCGTGTAGTGACAAGGGATCAGGTGGCCCAAAAAGCTATCTTTTGTATTTCAATGGTTAGCAGAGCTATTGCTAGAAAGCACTGCCTTTTTGTAACTTGCTAACACTCCGTTTTAAAAAATGCTTCCTGCATGCCTTTATGTATGTTTTATTTTGGTACGTATGTTTATATCAAGTTTTTGTTACATCAGGGCAGAAGAAGACACAGATTAGAGCTATACAGGGACAAAAATCTCAGGGATCAGCATTCAACAGAATCCTATGCTAGAGACATGTAGAAAATAGGGTGTGTAATTATCCCAGGGAAAAGGGGAATCTTGCTAAGTTTCTCCTTTGAATAGTTTAAGAATTGTTTTTATCCTGATAATAATTTTACTTTCCTGCATATATGAAACTACTGGGTGTTATTAATGAGCTATGGATAAGATCTAGATATGAGTAGCATTCCTTTCAGGTAACAAGCCATCTTAGCTTAGCTGCATAAGCTAAAATCTTAGACCAGGTATTTTAATGGTGGGTTCAGACATATAAGACACAGGAATGAAATGGGTCCATCATTTGGAGAAATGTTGAGTTGGTCAAAATCAGGGATGGGGAAGATTGGGTCTTCCAGTTGTTTTCAGAAATTGGTGCCTGTCAACCCTAGTCTGCATAACCAATAGTGATGGCTAAGGGTCACCAATTTGCTGAAAACAGTCATTAATCTGTGCCACAAAAACAAACAAGATTTGGTGAACAATATAACTTTTCTACCTGTACTCATTGCCAAAAGTTCAAACACATCAACTCTTTTCTTTGCACGTCTGTATGCAACAGCTATTGTTCTTCACTACCAAATCTCACAAGCACATCAGAAATGTGTATTTTGACAAGGTATGAATTGCAGAAGGTGTTATTTCAAGTATTACCTATTTGAAAAAAGATAAGCCATTATAATGTTATTTGAGCAGTGCCTAATATCCACGTTTTCTCCCAGCATTTAAACTAATTCATACAACCCTATGTTCCTTATTGTGCTTTTCTACCCCAGGCTGACAGTGCACATTCAAGTGATCTTATGATAAAACAATAATATAATCCCTGATGGATCATGGCACACACCGAGAGAATCTCTTTAAAGTACTGTTTTACAGTGGGGTGCCAAGTCCAATGCGCTCTATTGGAGCATGTCTAAATGTACTCTGTTGGAGGAAAGAAGCCAGGCACACAGCCAGGGGTTTATGTGACTCAGCTGTGAATGAAGAACGATCAAGATCATGCATCATTTCTCCAGCTGAGTACATGACTGCTTGCCTATGAAAACTGGACAGACCTGCTTTGAGGCAGGTGACATATGCTTGCTAATAGGATGAGCTTCACTAAAAAGGAATGAGTGGTGATCCAACAGTAAAAACAAAACAAAAAACCCCCAGTTTTATCCGCTGTTAAAATGTGCTGTCATTTGAGTACTGCCTCTATCGCTTTCCAGAATTTGTCAGACTGCAGCTCCCAACAATCCCTAGACCACATACCTGCGGGCTTGAGAAGACATGCACAGCAACCTGACAGTGTCACACCCTCTCCATTCCTGATTTATACAGCTTCCAAATTGCACAGAATTCAGCATCCCAATTTCAAAATATAAATATATACATTAAAAATGTGTCTACCCCCTTGGGCATATGAAAAATGTTATGCTATCATTCCTTTGAATAACTGAATAGGGCATAGATATTCCCTCCAGTATTTTGTCCTTAACTCACCCTATGAGCTACGTTAAGGCTGAGAGAAGGTTATTAGTAAGGATTGCCCAAGTCAGCTTCTCCATCCGAGGCATCTGAATGCAGGAACTCTCAGAAGTCAAGAAGATTAAGGAAAGATAGTGCTTAGTGAAATCAATGGTGCTCAATGAGCTAAGGGATGCTCGAGTCTCATAATTTATGCATTATCAAAAGTTCCTGATATGGCACTGTTGTTACTTGAGCATATTATTTTGGTATTTGCACACCCTCATAAATCGATGAAGGATCACATAATTGGTTAAACAGTTTAAAATGTTTCCTTGAAGGAAGTACTTCTGTTGTAGCACCACTGCTGAATTGTGCAGTGCAATGGGTTATGGCTCTATAATGCTTCAGGGTGAGATAGAGCAATAGTAACTTAGCTGTACATGAAGTACTCACACAAATGTTAGATCAACTGAATCACAGGATTTGTTGTTGGATGAACAATCTCCCTCCCAAAGTTCACTTGATCTAAACATCAGTAAAAGGAGTACACAACTGGTTTCAGGCAAATGCTGGTATTATCACATAGAAAAACCATTGGTCAATAAATGCAATGTTACAGATCCACTTTAGGTGTTTTTCCTAAACCCTTAAAAGGCAATTGTTTTTTCACTGTGCAGCTGGAAATACTTTAAAAACAAATGTCATAAGAGTCAAGAGATGGCCCAAAACAGTGAATGGCCGAAATCCTGCTGTTACGTCCCGATTATGAATCCTCAAGATTTACTTATGTGCTGGCTCAACTGAATCAATAGACTCACTCCAGTTGGGACTAGCCAATAAGATTATAGCCTTTGACACCCAAAGCAGGAAAATAATACACCTCAGGGCACACCTGCACAGAATGGTAAAATGTAATCATATATTCAATAATTAATAATCTGCTAAACAAAGAATGGTGCCCAAAAGGATTCCATTTGCCGTGAGCTATCCCAGTCTTTCCAGTGTTGAAGGCTGGAAGGAACAACATTGCAGTGCTCTCATTAAAACTATCAAAGACTGAGCAGGAGAGTTCTGCAAAATGTGAGAATATTAAGGTCATGCTTGGTATCAATAGGGAGGGGCCTTTCATATAACACTGTAGTCATGGAAGCTTTAAACATTCTTCATACCAGGTTATTGACTAGTTGGATGTAGGTAGACTCCAAATGTATGAAATGCATAGTTGGTTTTGATCTGCAAGAAGTCAGTTCTCTGCATGAGAGACAAAGAACATGTGCCTATTCACCTGACCCTTTTCTGTGCATTTTTCCTGTAGTGGCCACATGCCTGGAGGAGGCACCTTTGAGGCAGGATGGAACAGGGAGAGCCATGTGAAAGTATCCTCTTGTGCTTCCAAAAGCGCAAACTGTGAATGTTCTGCATAGTGTTCAAGAGCCCAAAGGAGCACCATGCCAGAACAGCAGCATTTGAGTGCTGCCAATATACAATAAATAAGGTAGGAACATAGGCATTTAAATTACACAGCAAACTATGCAGCCAAATCTGTGTGAGTCCTCCGCATGTGTGGATGTCTCGTTATTAAGGAAAAGCTCGGAACAAAAATGTTCTCATCCTGCTTTTCAGCTATAGGACCAAAAGCACTACTCTTTTTCTGTGATCACAATCTGTGACTTACATTTTTCATGTTGGCAAATCTGTGTACTTGACTTGTTTTTTAAATGTCAGCTTTTCACCTCCCCTTGTTTTGATATTAATAAAAACATAATTGCAATCTTATGCCTGAGTCAGTTTTTTTAGGAATGCCCATGGCCACACAGCTTTTGCCAGGTGTGTGCCTACATTTTGAAATCCCACACACAGAGTGCTTCAGTGAATTCATCAGATGGATCTCATGGCTGGGTAGACATGAATAAGGCAGCAGCTTGGCTAGAAAAATCCACCAATATATTTCAGCAGGTTTTTTTTTTCAATCTCACTAATCCTGTTGCAAAAATAAATAAAAATAGCCACACATGGTTCGGGCTGTGGCTTTATGTCTGAGGAAAGTGCAGATTTGTTCAAAATTTGATATGCTTTTGTTTGTTGTCACATACCTCCAAATTGTTTCCAGCTTGTTTTGTTTTGAGGGGATTGTCTGCTTTCCCCTGAGACTGAGTGTGACTCGCCCTGTGAGTTTCCATGTCTGAGTGTGGGTTCTAACAATAGTCTGCAGGGTCGTAGTCCAATGTTCAAAGTACTGTGCTGTGCAGGATCTTTTGGTCCCTTTAAGTTATCTTTCCCTCTTTCCCATTTAAAATTGCTTCAAATTAATTTTATTCACACTCCACTCATGTCCTATGACACAGAAACATCTACAGGATGCATTCATACTGTCATGTAACACAGAACTTTCCTCCACACTGTATTGAATCAAACGAGCTCTTCAGATCAAAGCTTCACTTCCTCTAATGGTCATATTTCTACAATATCAAAATGAATGCATTCCTTGAAAACAAAAAGACTGCATATTGTGGTTATACCTCTGGATAGCAATGGCCTGGACTGCTATGAAAAATACATCAGCACCCACGCTGGATTGTATTTTATTTTCTTCCAGATCTAATTCATTGTTTCATTGTCTTGGTAAAATTCGTCACTGCTACTGCTTACAATTTTACCACCCTTTAGCAATAGCAGTGAGGTCAGACAAATTTTGATTAGGTTGATTGGTTGGATAAGGAGATCTACCCAAAAGTTGGGTAGAATTAAAGCAGGTGGATACCGTAATCCTGAACGTTGCCTGAAAACTGCTGAGAAACGTCAGTTGGTCCAAAGAGCAGAAGTGAGACTGCCAACAGGTTTGCTACTGGGAGTGGACAACTCAGCTGTTGCAGCAGCTCCAATGGCTGCCAACACATTTCTGGGCTGGTTTTGACCTACAAAGCTGTATATGGCTCCAGTCCAGATATCTCTTTCTAGTAACCTGGCAGACATTTATGATAAACTGGGAAGGGTTTTTTTCTGTCTTAAGTATGGTTTTCTGTCTCAAGTGTGGTGGGAATACAGAGAGGGCCTTTTCGATGGCTGTTTCCAGACTGTGGAACTCCCTCCCAAGAGAGACCAGGATGGCCCCATCCTCAGACTTCCTTAGGCAGGTCAAGACTTTCTGCCAGCAGGCATTTGGAGAAGGATAAGGATGATGATGTTTTATGTAAAATTGTGTAAATTTATATTGCCATTGTTTTATATATTTATGCACTTCTTGTACTTCTGAGTGCTTTTGTGAGCCATCCCAAGTCTCTTTGAGAGGATGGTGGCGGGATATAAATAAAGCATTATTATTGTATTGTCGAAGGCTTTCATGGTTGGAATCACTGGGTTGTTGTAGGTTTTATGGGCTATATGGCCATGTTCTTGAAGCATTCTCTCCTGGCATTTTGCCTGCATCTATGGCAAGCATCCTCAGAGGTTGTGAGGTCACAATCTCTGAGGATGCTTGCTATAGATGCAAGTGAAACGTCAGGAGAGAATGCTTCTAGAACATGGCCATATAGCCCCAAAAACCTACAACCCATTATTATTATTATTGGGCACATTGCTGGGAAGTGTGGGTGGGATTCAGGATGTGTGAGTTTTAAAAGCAATTTTAAGTGTATTTATTACATTTTAATTTTTTTTACCTTAATCCACACTATTATTTAATTATTTAATTTTTGTCTTCACTTTGTTTTAAACTGTAACCAACTTGTGCAATTGTTAGCCATCTTGAGTCCCAACAGGGAGAAAGGTGGGGTATAGATAAAGTAAATACATAAAATAAATACATTCATAACAGAAAGGAGCAACTGAGAGTCAGGTAAAAGCTGGGGGTCAGTTTACACCTTCCTGTTTACATTATCTGGCCAGTTTACATTGTTTTCACTTTACCTTCTCAGTGCACTGTAAAATCTGGCAAAAGATAAAAAAATGTAATCGACTATTGCATTTTTTTGGGCATGAATTTTTAACTCTGGGTTTGATGGTCACCCCAAGGAGGTTTTTATTTCTTTAAAGGGGGAGGTTTACATATGTAACTGTTTGGTTTCATTATTCCAAGGTGATAGGATTTAATAGCAGACATGGATTTACAGTCGTTGTCCCCATGTCTTCCTTCTAGACCAGTGGTTCCTAACTCCAGATGTTTTGGACTTCAGCTCCCACTATTCCCAACAGCTGGTAAACTGGCTGAGATTTCTGGGAATTAAAATAACCGGAAGGCCAAAGGTTGGGAACCACTGTTCTTAGATCTTCATATTTTGTTGTTCTTCAAAATGGTTTACTGATCAGGTTGTTTATAGTACACAGATAAGAAAGGATACTCCGAGCAACTCATGAAACAAGAGAAAATGCAAATCTTGAAATGGGGAAGGAGAAGACGTTGACTCAAAGAGAAGAAAAAACTCCACTATCAAATTAGATACATTATTATTAAGAAATGGAACACATCAATTATTTCATGTAAAAAAATCTCAAAATACATTTACATGAATTAAATCCCTGTGAAATTGTTAGTGCTAAAACATACTAGAATCACACAAAAAAGTTAGGGAAATTTTAATATATTTTTTAAAAAATGGAATGACCATTAATCTAATACACAAATATCAGAAAAGTGTGGGATGTTTGTGCAAGAAGGGTACAGAATATTACTTTACAGATTTAAAGCAAACTGGGTAAATGTTTTATAAACACCTATTTACAATACGAGCTTATGTGTGTGAGATTGTAATTTCCATTTCACATTGAACCATTTCCCCAAATGTGTTTAACGGAGGAACTCTTATGTTCTCTCACCATCAGGTAAAGATTAGTATTTTGGTTTTAGTGCATGCCATGCATTTAGCTGGAATTAACAGGTTTTTAATTAACAGAGTTCTACTTAATAAAGAAACCTGGTTCAGGTAATGTGGTCCAGATCTTGTTTTAGATTCTCTTCTGTGCATACATTGCAAGCATTAAAAAGTAGAAGCACCAATTACATTTCTTCTGTATGAAGTGTTTTGGCCTTAATAAATCTTCTAATTTACAAATCTTCCTGCTGCAATGGAGGATGCACTGGGAAGAGTAAAGAAGCTACAGAAAGACAAGAGAGAACCAGTTTTTAGCTTGCTGGCTTGCTTAATTACATGAACTGTATAGCAAGAAAGCACATTCTCCAAAAAAGGGGGGACGACGACAAGAGGGTAGCTTATTTGAGCCAGAGAAACCAGAAAGTCTAGTTATGGAGATATAAATGCAAAATTTCATACTGTTAGAATCAAAACACACTTAACTTAGCAGCTAAAGTTTAGCAGCCACCACCATTTGACAAAGAAACACATACATGTATAAAATGTTGTCACACCAAAGCTTAAATCCTGTTGTACATCATGACTACCTGATCCACAAGATTTACTTATGTGTTGACTCACCATTCAACACTGACTGAATGGGTCTACTCTATTTAGGCATCTGTTATTGGGAATCCTTAAAGTGGTTTCCAACTTAGGGCAACCCTAAGACATATTTATCAGGGTCTTCTTGGCAAGCTTTGTTGGATGCTTGCCTTTGCTTTTGCCTCCGAGTCTGAAAGAGTGTGACGTGCCCATAAGACTGTCTTCCCTAACCTGAATGCTTTTAGATGCTTTGGATAATAAATCCCATATCCCCAAGCTAACTGGAGGAATTTAGCTTAGGAAAAGTTGATTTAACCAAGATTTCAAAATGCCCAATTTAGAAAGTGTGTGCCATCCTATTTCTGTAATTCATTTTCCAAGACAAGGTAAAAAGGCTAACCTTAGCTTTCTCATTTGACTCCTTTATAACAGAAGTTGTCCATGACTTCAACACTGATAATATTAATTATATTGTCCATTACTTCAACATTGATAATATTGAAACTAATGTTAAAACTGCCTTTTGGGAAGTCACTGGTGATAATGCAATAGGCCATCCAATTTTTGAGGGGTTAAGGGTGCTGAACCCTTGAAAAAAGTGGAAAGAACAGAACTCTCTCTCACACACACATGCGCGTGCGCGCGCACACACACACACACACACACATATATGAGAGAACATTCCTCCATGAAGCACTAGATCTTCCAGGGTGAATCTTTTCCCAACTTCTGCTGGAAATGGATCAACAAATCATGATGAAAGATTTAGGGATTCCTAGAAAGAATGTATTAATCAAATCCAAACCAAAGTTAAACCCATAAATGTGGAGGTGAGTCTGTATATGAGAATGCAACTTGCTCAAAACTTTATCTAACCAATACCACTTTACACATGCAACTTTAGACTAAGTATGTTCCTCCAAATGTTGATGGGCATCTCCTATTATTCCAGACATGTGGAGAACCAAAGGGTTACTTACCTTTACTTTGGGGATTTATGAAAGCACTCATTCATATCCAAGCCAAACTCCACTATTCTGAATCTAACCAGCAAAGAAGAGCCTTCTAGAATGGGTTTGACTTTTTAACATGATCAGTCATGTGGACAATTCTTTTAAAGGCAAGACTTGACATACTCAGAATAGTTTAATTGAGAATGAGTTATCTTCACTTTCTGGAGAAAATTATTTTATGTCTATTCATATATCAACCATATAACAGATAGTTGTGCAATCTTTTAAAGGTCCAGACAAACTCTAATTGCTACTGCGCCCATGTGCAAAAATGACTTGGAGGCACTGATCTCAGTCCAGGCATCAGAAGTGGGTGATGAGGAGTTATAGCTAGAAAGGCCAAGGTCAGAAGGGTCCAACTATCCTCCCTCCCATTACAGCCTTCATAAAATTTGAGGAAATGTGTAAAAATAAATCAACAAAGAATTCAAACTGAAATTTAATGTTTAATAAAAAGAAAGAAAGAAGTACAAAGGAAATTGAAAAAAAAGTTAAAGGTTTTTTTTTTAAAAAAATGCATGAAACGAAAATGAGGGTGACATGGTAACATTTCATGAAAGTAACTCCATGGGTTTTTCTGTTGATTCCTTGCAAGTCACATTCTTCCAGGTGGAATCCTCTGCTCTTCTCTCATTTAAACAGACTACAAAATTAATAGCCAGCAAAAATTCACAAGCTTTGAGTACAGAAAAACATGGGGTAGTTAAAGTTCAAAGAATACCTCTTTCCATTAGGAGAACAGGAAAATCAGAATTGCTGCTTTTTTTCTTTTACCTCACATAAGTCTAGTGAGATGACCCGTCAAGCTTAGTTTTAAGATTTAATTTAAGATTAGTGTCACATTATAACAACCAGAAACATATTAAATAATGTGTTGAATTACCATATGCAATTTGGTCCCATACAAAAAAAAGAAGTGAAGTACTGTACCAAACAGAATCCCAACCAAGAAAAAGGTATGGGCTTCTATAAGAGAAGTCTATTAACAAATAGATTAACATAGACAAGAGACAAATGAGGCCAGTATTACACCCAAAATAACAACTTTGTCAGCACAACATAAAGTATATATACATACACTATATATAATTATAATAATTATAATAATAATTATTAATAATATATTGTTACATACATTCTGAATGTCTTCATCAGAAATATACTGCCATTGAGGCTATGTTTCTATGTGTTTCATCATTACCATAATTTCGTAGACTTCCAAAAAAGGGCAGGGAGTTTCAGAAAGCCGGTCAGAAAAATAAGATTTGCATAGAAAATCTTGTTGGCTTTACAAATTGCTAGAAAAACTCTCAAGTTGCACTAGTTTGCATATCAGATAAAAACTGACTCCTACCACCCTGCAATCTCCTTTGTGTTTATCTTCAGGCTGAACACAAAAAGCCTCTTGGTCTCACATAGGAAAACATGTTTTGCATTTTCACTCTAACCAATCATGTGTCAGGATTGTCATAGCTATAAGGATAAACTGTATCTGATCCTGTACACAACTCCCCTCCTCCCCTGTTAGTTTTTTGAAAGTTACTTTTTAGAAAATAGATTTAGCTTAATAGAGGCACAGCCTTTTTTCTTCAAAAGAGGAGAGTCAGACTATAACAAAACTGCTCTCGGAAGTGTAAATATTCACTATGTCACACGTTCGGTGATCTGCCACTAAAAAGTACCTGTATAATTTTTTCATGAAGTTTTTTTTAATCTCTTAGTAATATCAAGTAATACTGTAACAATTCTCAATATATTCAGACATTGGCCTTTAATGGAGAAAAACAGAACTAGACAATATTTGATCACTGAAGCATCTAAAGGAAGTGCAAGGTGAAGAAGCTCAAACCCACAACACAACTAAATGCTATGCTTGGAAAGGCAATTAAAATGCCTCTTATATTATAAATATTAAAACATAGGCTAACTACAGCTACACAGTGCAGAAGGAAATTTAAGTGGAAGGCTAAAATATGTCCAGAGCAAAATGATCTTGGGAGAATTACTAATGCGACCCAGAGGTTGGGACCAGACATGATGGTCAAACCCAAAGCTGGTCTTAACTAAAGCAGATTTGTTAGAATTGTAAGTCAACAATTATTAAAATCGCACTTATTCAATGGGCCTACTCTAGTTGGGACTCACAACTGCATTAGGCAGTTGTCTAGAGCTCACAGGTTTCACACCAAATGTGAGAGATGTATCCCACTTTGCACATAATAGCGCAAAAATATGGACAACATCCAGTGTTTCTTTCCCGCAATCATGTACTTTTCTATCTAACGTACAAGCCAACTTTAACAGCTAGTCAACACTTTCCTCTTATAGATAGAACAGATTGTACTCCCTTAAGGCAAGTATTAGATGGTATATGACCCAATTTAACTCTGTTCTGCCATCTTGCATCCTAATTCATGGAATTACTCTGATTGTGCAAGTGATTTTCACATCATAAGGAAATACTTTGCTCTGGAGGGTCTGGAACTTTTCAAGCTCCATTTGGAGTCCTAACTCACAGAATTGTCAAATGCACATCTGGACAACCCTACTGAATCCCTGGATTGCCTATTTTTTATAAGATGGGAAATTCCTGAAAACACATGTTGTCCAAAAACTTCCTTACGAATATAACTTTTTCTCAAGGTAAAGGGCAAAACAGGCAGGGCATATTTAAGTCAAGGAATTTCACTTTGACTGGGTGGCCCCCACAGTATAGCAAAACATGTACACTTGCATCTTTCAACAACACGTGAAGAGACATGGTCTTCATAGGTATTAATCACTACGTATCTATGTGCTTAATTTAGGCCAGTGCGTCCCAGGCTATCTGATGTGGGGGATGGCATTTTGCTTCTAATGTGCCAGGGATTGGTACCACATTGGGGTTCACTGACTACAACTTTTTCTTTATTGGAAACTCTTCGAGGACTGGCACTGGTCTACAGGCCACTACTCTAAATAGAAGTGCATTAGGCAACAACTCTCACTAAAAGGCTAAGTACAATAGACGTTGTATTATAAAAGCCACTTCTTTTGAACATTTTTAATACAGCTCAAATGACAGTAGCCCTTAGCTACTGGGATAATCAAATCCTATGTGCTAAAAATGAAGGGGAAGAAGCACCATATTTGAAAGTTGATAGCTGGAGTAAAAAAAAATTTAAACGGCATTTTCTGTATCCTACTTTTGATTGCACTAGTGGTCTTTATTTTTTAATGTATGTTTGAGGAAGGAACAGCTGATCACACAGAAGCATATACACTGATTAACAAAAAGATGTCGCTTGACTCCTACAACAGCAGTGGGCAACGTGTGTTTTGGGGTCTCCAAGACCCTGCCCTCACAACACGACACCATGGAAACAAGCAGCAAATAAATAAAACAACTTCAAAACAAGCATATCCTACTTGTTTTAATGGCTTTCCTACATTTTCCATCCACATTCGATGAAGCACTTTTGGCAATGGCAGGGCAGCCCATAGTGGGTTCCAGAGGCAAAACCCATCCCCAGACCTGATGATGCTGCCTGGTCCAGTGCACAGACTCCTGATGAATCAAGTGACATCCCAACAACAGAAAACTCTGACCAATGCCATTTCTGACCACCCTGACATGCTGCGCACAACATTCAAGACGTGTGTTGCTTAACAAAACCATTTATAGAGTTGTACACTCTGGTGCATAAGTTATGACAATCAGAGTTTCTTTCTTCAAAGAAAAAAACGCAATGTCTTACCTGATACATAACACACTTATGTTACTTTTTGTTGATCTTTTATACCAACGTCAATGACAAAAATTGAAATAAGGTATGTACTGGATGCATTTAGGGGCAGTTTATAAATGAACAGTTATTCTATGGGTTTAAAGCAAATGGATTTACATCAAAGAAAACTCCCAACATTTCAAAACCAGACATCCGAAGCATTTTTCACAGGGAACTTGGAAAGAAAAGGGAAATATTTCCTCTTCTTAACAATGTTAAGTCACAATCCATTCTCTGAAAAAAGGCAGAAGTTGATCTTTCATGTTGTTTTCCCTGGACAATGGCATGACAGAAGGATTCACAGGATGGAAAAGCAAAGCAACTAAAACACATGAATGCACAGAGTCCACTCCTGGCATATAAATCTGCATGTTAAGGTTAACTGAAACAAAAACATAAGAAGCATGAATTAAAACAATAGAAATCAAACAGAAGGAAAACAAAATAGAGAATATAAACAGAACATAAAATATAAACATATAGTTGAAAAACGTGACATAAGATTTTGAGATACATAGTGTGATCATTTGTTCTTAGAAATCTACAAGTTGAAACTGGGCAGAAAGCTAAAGTGTAAGAGTGAGGGTCCTTTGGGTTACCCCACACACCTAAAACCCTTTCTCCAAACCAAAGTGTATACAGTTTTCAACCGCCATTCTTCAAGGCTGAAATAACACAATTACTTCTCTCCTGATAGCAAGGGCTTAAAGCCCAAATATGCAAATAAAACTGGTCCCAACTTTTCACCTCAGGCTCCACCCAGCACTGGAATGTACACTCCTCCCCCAAGAACATATCTGCAATTGAATTTGGGCCCCCGAAGGATGCTCCCTGTCCTCAGTTTATGGTTCATCTTAATAGCAGAGTACAGTAATTGAATAATACAAAAACTCGGGTTCAGCCCTTAGTTTTCCTCCATTGTAAAAAATCTCTAGTGGCAAGAGAGCTTGGAATTAGCAGTGACACTCTACAAAAAGGAAAATGTGTATTGATCTACACTGCAGAGTTTATAGTAGCTTTATCACATGTTTACTGCCACAGCTCCATCCTACGGAATACTGGGATTTGTAGTTTGGCAAAATAGCTAAAATTCTCTGCTACAGAGCTCTAGGGAATTCTTCTCAATTGAGTCAGCTTGAATTCTGTCATCTCTCACCAGACTACAGAAACCAGGAGTTAAAGTAATAGAATAATGCTACAGCCATGTAGTACAAATATTCAAATAAGTCAGTATATGATACCTAACAGAGTCTATAGAGTTAGCTTGGTCATAAGAAAAACTACAGCTATGCTATCACCTAATGGCATTCATGCCTTTGCCAATTCAGCCGAAATAATATCCTTGAACAGACTGTTGACAAAACAATGGTGCATAACCTGTGGCCCTCCAGGTGTTTTGGACTTCAGCTCCCAGAATTCCTGACCATTGGACCAGCTGGCTAGGGCTTCGGGGAGTTGATGTCCAAACCACCTGAAGGACCAGAGTTTGTGCAACACCGAACTAGAATATAAGCATAGGAATGATTTTCTGAGGCATAGGATACTAATAGGTGGTATTGCCAGTGTGCCTTGCTGTGAAATATAGTTTACAGCATGTTTCATTTATTGGTGGTCTCCCAGTCAAATACTAACCACAGCTGGCCTGACTTAGCTTCCAAGATTAGACAGATCTTGGTATTTCGCTATCAGTCGTAGATACCAATGTTAGTCATAGCTATTGTAAAGTGGAGATTTTGCAACAGGAAATTGCAATATGAAGTTTACATGATAATTCAGATCCATGTATTTAATAATGATTAGAAGATAAGAATCCCTAGGAACAATGTTGTGGCTTGGTTCTTCACGGTCTCTAGGTCTTATGCTAGGCAGGAACTCCTAATACGAGATTGGATAATTTATCTAACGGCTGCCACCTACTGGATACAGTGGCTGCTACACTAGATAGCAATTGGGTAAATCGTGTATGTTCATTCTGGAACAGAAACACATTCTGCAACTCCTTCAGTGCTTCTTCCTTAGTAAAAATGCTAACATTTACTGCAAATAATAATCACAATCACAACACACACACACACACACACATCTTCCTAACACTGCAGTTGTGCTGAAGTTCATAATGCAATTAAAATATATCTGCAATAATAAAGTAGCCACTCCATTTTGCCTTCTCTATTTTGATTACTATAATATATATGATTAATGGCAAAGCAACAGCGGCACACACATGCCAAATACAGTATGCAAATACATTTTGGTCTAAATTCATTTTTTTCATATTATCTTTATTTTACTTCAAATGCCTTTTACTGTTTTTTATTTGTCATACCCAATTAATGACCTCAGTAAATTACATTTTTACCTATCAAACAAAGGATTTACACTGTTCCCATTTCATAATTAAGACAGCTATAATTAATTGTGTTTTAATTGTGGACTGAGCTGTAGGCCAGTTTCATCAGTCCATAATATATATCAATCATCAAATAATTTTAAAAAGTAAACAGTTGAGTAAGCGATATAAAACCACTTATGCTTTATTGGATTTGAGTTATTGGTGCAATTTATCACTAATATGTACTGTGGGAATGACGGTTGAACTTGCTAATAATCTTATAATACAGTTCAAGTTTGCCCAGTGTAGGATGAGAAGGGTCCTCTCTGGCAAAGTGATATGTTCTGCTTACAAAAGGAACCAGGCACAGTGTTTCCTAACCATAGGGTTAGGAAACATTCCTTTTGAATCCCCCAAAGAGTTGCTGTCAATCATTGTGACTTAGGGGTGTGCAAAATGCCACCTATGGGACAATTACGTGACCCTTAGGATTAAAACCATATTTGGGCTCCCTGCACCATTCTATGCCCAAGGGAGGACTTTTTAAAAAGGTAGTGTGTTGTAATGAAGACTTCTTTGAACCTCAAGTGGTTGACCCATCCCCATCCCCCAATACCCTTTGGGGCTGTTTGACAGTATTTTAGGTCAATATTTTATATTCAGGTAACAGAACTGTGGTGATACAAATTCTCCAAAGTTTCCTGAGTGAAGGAAAGTTGGCTACCTCTACAGTGGACAGTACTGAACTATGACGTTCCAAAACTGACCACGTTTACAGCAGCTTCCTAATTCTGTTCTATGGCTCCCTTCCCTCTCCCATTTTAGGAACTCTTCTAAGTGGCTGTATACAGGCAAATACTTCCTCGTGCATTTGCAGCTGTAGTTCCATGCTGTAGCTTGGGACACCGTATACTACATCCTTGTCTAGTTACTATATATATTCATCTAGGCCAGTGGTTCTCAACCTGTGGTTCCCTAGATGTTTCCCCAGATGATTCCACATGGAACCAAGGCTGCAAGAATTATGTCTGGGCAGAGATTAATAGAGCAGGGACCAATCCCTCTTCTTCTCAATGTGCCCCATGGTATAACTACATGAAATACCATCTCTAATACTGGCAAGAGCCAAGCTTTCCTGGGCCACAGTTCCCTCAGCCAGAAGCTTCCATGTTGTGGCCATGCTGGCTGGGAAAACTCAGGGAGTTGTTATCCACAATGCTGTGAACCCAAAAAGAATAAAAAATGAGGGCACTCTAAGCAGGAAATGTCATTATTTTTTCATTGTGAGATTTTTGTGCACTCTGGAGACAAAGGGGAAAGCCCTAAAGCTGTGCTTTTAAGTGTCAACTTGAAACACGACTGCTAAATCCTGGGCTTGTAATCTCTCCATTATTACAATGGTCACATACTGTTAAAACTGTTAGTTCAATTTATATATTAATATGACGTGCAGCTCAAATGATGTGTGTCGTGGATTTCATCTAAATCCATTCACATTTTCTTAACTGCAGGCAAACTAATCAAATGCACTGGCTAGAAATCACAATCTCCTGAAGAGGCATACCATTTTAACATAGGGGCAGGAGGCGCATTGAGGTAGCCAGGTGGATCTGTATCCAAATGAACCACAATGGAGAAGATGAGTGAGGGAGTGAAACCTGGCCAAATAAATCCTATCCCTTCCCCACTCTGAAAAAGGTGAGTTTCAAGATGCAGACAGGACTGTGAGACCCTGGTGGGCCATACTGGGGATCCCAGAGGGCAGACAATTGACAGGAGGCAGAAGCTCCCACTGCCTCTTTTAGAAATTGATTTATTCAGCCACAAACAGTGTTTCTCTTTATATGTTGAAAACACATGCTACAAAATCTGGTGATGCAGAGAGATGCTGCCACCATTGATTTAGACGGCTATATAGAAGGATCAGACAAATCAATGCCAGATTACTGGAGTCAAGCATGGGAGGGAGGGCTCTCTTCGTCATGTTTTCTTTGTAGGCCTTCCTGGGGCATATGGCTGGCCCCAATCAGTCAAGAGAGAAGAGAGGTTATTGAACTGCAATCTCCACAGTCCAAGCCAGTAAAAGAAGGAAGATGGGAACTGCAGTTCGAGAACATCTGGTTGCCCACCCTGAGACAGAATTGTCAGCTGTTCCAATAACTCTCATGTTCACGAGGAGCAGCTTATTTTTAGTGGCTCAATAGCACAGAACATGCTTTGTATGCAGAAGATGTCCACCAGCTCCAGCTAAAAGGATTTTGAGTGACATTGTTGGAAAAGATCTCTACCGGAAACCCTAGACAGCTGCTGCTACTGAGAAAACATGATAACAGGTTATATGAGCATTGGGCCAATGAACTTATTCTTTACAAGACGGCCAAATATGCTCATATGAGAAGGAAGACCACAGCTAATTGCTTCACTGCTATGAGCTGTGATGGGTATCAGGAATAGGTTGATTATATCCTCCTTTCCTGGTTTACCCTGCTCTCTACCTTGCTTCTTTTGAATATTTAAAAAAATAACCAATTGGATTTCAATATCCCATACTACAAAAATCAGTACTGCTTTTTGTTGACTTTGCCAATAAGTTTTTAATTTTGTTTGATGACCAAGTTGGCAATCAGATAGAAATGTCTTTAAAATCCAAGATTCTAGGAAAATCAATCCTGGGATCATTCTAAGCCTGAACAAACAAAACAGAGAAGGCTGTGTTCAATATATAAAAGAATACAAGATCAATGATATCTCTAAATCTAGTGGTTAGTTAGATGAGAGTCACGAAACCCTGCCAAAGGGATACAGATGCGGTGTGAGTGGTATCTTGGCAGGGGATTATTTGTACTTTAATCTGAATGTATACTATTTGGGCAATGTTATAATATTGGGGTTTTATACGCATAATGCTAACATATGATCTAAAAACCTGGATTAATTGATTCATATAGGACAGGTTTGACATTTCACCTCTATATTGTGTATATGTACAGTTGTTGGGTAATCACTACATGATACCTATGGTATAGAGTTTGTCCTTTTGGCAGGGCTTCGTGACTCTCATCTAACTAACTGCTAGGTTTACAGATATCATTGATCTATTTAGAATCTTGTATTTTTTAATATATTGAACACAACCTTCTCTGTTTTGTTTGTTCAGGCGTCCCAGTGTTTCAGTGTAGATCATTCTAAGCCTGAGCAGATGCAAGGCCTGTAGTCTCTGGAAAAGTTCTGAAGCCAAGCATTACACGTATAGGCCAATGCTGTGGGCTTATCCTCCATGTGTTGAAGTAGTTCTGAATGTAAAACTTGTGCTAATTAATCTTTGTCATCTACCAAAAACAATCTCCAAAGCTTTTTCTGTTTTAGCTAATTAAGTCATTGGAAGCCTTAGACAGCTAAGTCATTTTCTAAGTTGGAGTATATCTCATCATATATAGAAACAAAGGGAATATGAGGTCAGGATGCTTACTTTTTCTTGTCTTTATCTTTCTTCAGTGGTTGCTGTGAAGTGGCTTGCAGGGACTGGCACTGCAGGGTTTCAACGGCCACCTTTCGCCTGTTGAACGCGTTCATCTCCTCCTCTAGCTCTCTTCGCTTCTCCTCCACCTTCCTCTTTTCTTCCTGATGTATTCTTTTAAGATGTTCAAACTTCTCATGCAGCTGGAACAAGAAAAAGGAATTGGCCAGTCCAGTATATGCTGCTTTCATTTCTGCCTGGTGGTAAGATCTGATCCTATCCTATTGTAAGGGGTCTCTATGTCAAGCCAGACTGCAGAACTCACAGAAGGGAAAGAGTCCAGCAACTATTCCACCATTCAGCCCTCTGGAAAAATGCATCTTAGCTGTTATTACAAGCAAGATCCCAGAGGGAGAAGTGGTAAGAAACCAGACAATTCACACAGGCCTGCTTAAAAAACTTCTTGTTTGGGTTGCTGTGAATTTTTTGGGCTGTAGGGCCATGTTCCAAGTAGCATTCTTTCCTGACATTTCACCTGCATCTGTGACTGGCGTCTTCAGAGGTCCTCCGAAGATGCCAGCCACACTTGCAGGCAAAATGTCAGGCAAGAATGCTACTGGAACATGGCCCTACAGCACAAAAAACTACCAGCAACCCAGTGATTCCAGCCATTGACAAAACTACTTGTTTCTTTTCCTTTCCTTTTTCAATATTCCTTTTTATACTGTGGATCTGTTGCTAGGAACTGCCTTTTATTGGTCATATGAAAGACACTTCAGTAGCCTTTTTGGCTAAGGTGCGTGAATGAAATATAACACAAATTCATGGTCATGTAAACAAGTTGCAACAATGTGAATATAGATGCAGAAAGCTACCCCCTATTTTTTTTCAACACCAAGATAACCAACAAAATGAACATCTAGCTGTGTCGCCATGAAAGGATAAGGAACACACTACACCAAGATATGATGATGGCTACTAAAAAGAAACCCATTTATTTATGAATTCTACAGAAAGGGCATCTTATACTTTTAAGAACCTGATTATGTCTTAAAATCCCTGTTGGAGACCTGCTTGCTGTCTCACTATAAAAATCTGCAGGGCTTCTTAGTGGCAGTCCCTACACTGAAGAACTTCAACTTGATAGATATATGGCCAACTCTGATATTAGGAGGTTTAAAATATATATTGTGTTTTGGAAGAGGAGTACTTTTAACCAAACATGATTTTATGCTGCTTTTCTTGGTTATCTAAGTTTAGGATTCATTATGAATGCACTGATTCATTGCTTAATTAATGTATAATTGATTATTTTAGGCTTTTCTTGGTTATCTAAGGTTTGGATTTAGTTTGAATGCACTATTCATTCTTCAAATTATTATCAGGTAACATGTAGGGTTGCTCTAGAAAAGAAGGAAAGGAGTGCCAAAGCCTCTTTCAGAAGCATACTGGAGGTCCATGGGGCTGCTAACCCTACCAGTCTGTTTACATGCCTTCAAATCCCAGCTACATATGGCAATCCTGGGGATTCTGCATGAGTTTTCTTGCACAAAGAAAGCTCAGAGGTGGTTTTGCCTATTCCTTCTTCTGGAATATAGCCTACGACACATGGGGTTTGTTAGCAGTATCCCATCCAAGTATTAACGGCTTGGTCCTACTTAAAATGCACTTACATTGTATAATACCACTTGAACGTTTATGACTCAATGCTATGGAACCATGGGAGTTGTAATTTGTGAAGGCACTAATACTCTTTGACAGAAAAGGTTAAAGACTTTAGTTTCCAAGATCAGATGGGATATTTAAGGTATTTAGACTGTAGATCCCATAGATAGATAAAAGTTCCCCTTTTCTGAAAATCAGCTGTAGAGGGGTTCGGGGAGCACATTCTCCTCCTTCACAAGTTTAATATACTCAGAAACTGAAAGGGAGTCTTTGTCACAGGCTTCAATCTGCAAGTGGCGTAGTGGGTTAAACTCTTGCTCTGGCAGGACTGAAGACTGACAGGTTGCAGGTTCGAATCCGGGGAGAGCGCAGATGAGCTCCCTCTGTCAGCTCCAGCCCCCAATGCGAGGACATGAGAGAAGGCTCCCACAAGGATGGTAAAACATCGAAAACATCTGGGCGTCCCCTGGGCAACATCCTTGCAGATGACCAATTCTCGCACACCAGAAGTGACTTGCAGTTTCTCAAGTCGCTCCTGACACACACACACACACAATCTGCAGGCAAGGTTCATTCCCTGCCATACTCACTTCTCTCTCCTTCTCTTTTAATTCTGATTCTGTCTCCTTGACCTTGTTCACAAACATTTGTCTCATCTCTTCCTCTTTCCTCTGCAATTCACAAAGGAATTCTTTTCTTTTGGTCTCATATGTTTCTTGAAGGCTGTTGAAAACAAAAACAACAATGCCAGGCACACAAACTCCATATCATATCAACATTTGAAATGAGTTTGGAAAAAAGAGTTAAACATTATAACCAATCATAAAGACATACACAAAGTATGAATGAGGAAAAAGGGAAAACACCCCAGCAGGCAGAGAAATACAGATCAGCATTAGTCATAATGTTTGCAAAAATTCTACAAATATCATCAGAAACTCCAGCCTCTGCATATCCATGTAGGCATGGCAATGGGAAAATGAGTGGTAGGTAATGCTTTCTCTCACCTGAAAGGCTGGTTGTCAGGATCAGTGTCTTTGAACCCCATTTCTTCTAGCTTACACCGCCTATAGAGCTCATAATGGCGAGTGTGAGTTTGTTCCCGAAGATCTTCCATGTTGACCCGGATCAACATTTCTCGTAGCTTTACAAAGTCAGAATGGCTTTCATTTTCAACTGGTTAAGCAAAAACACATAGTGGAACCACTGGTGAAAACTGATGTTTTGCTCTCTCACCTTCTCTAACTGACACCTCTGTTGTTGGAATATCATCATAAACAAAATTCAAACAATATTTCACCTGGCAACAAAATCACAACTTTGTGAAGCAGAAATTAGAATGTTCTAGGATTTAGCAAATTAACAATCTTTACTCAAAAGTAAGTCACCCAAGTAGCCCCTGGTAGCTCAGCAGGTCAAACCACTGAGCTGCTGAACTTGCTGATTGAAAGGTTGGCAATTTGAATCCGGGGAGCAAGGTGAGCTCCCACTGTTAGCCCCATCTTCTGCCAACCTAGCAATTTGAAAACATGCAAATAGAGACTGCTTCTGCAGAAAGGTAATGGTGCTCCATGCTGTCATGCTGGCCACATGACCTTGGAGGTGTCTACAGACAATGCTGGCTCTTCATTTTAGAAATGGAAGATGAGCACCACTCCCCAAAGTTGGACTCGACTAGACTTAATGTCAGGGGAAACCTTTACCTTTAAATCACACATGGCCCAAAATGGCATATTCCCTAGCAACCTTGATATTATCCTATTCCTTATAATGGAAGGACATGTGTATTTGAAATGTTTATTCAACTGTTTCTTCTTGTATTTCTGCTACATTTTAGAAAATGACTGAATCACAGAGATGGAAGAGACCACAAGGCCATCCAGTCCAACTCACTGCCATGCAGGAATATACAATCAAAGCACTTCTGACAGATAGACATCCAACCTCTGTTTAAAATTTTGATTCTGATAACAACACTAATGTTGACATGTCAACAAGCAGACTGAAATACTATCCCTAATTTAATTTTATATCATTATTGCTGAGACTATTTTGAATTCTTACAGACATGATCTTTATGGAAGTTTGTTTGAGTAATATCTAATTGTGCCATTCTCTACAACCCAAGACAACCGGATTCTGAATAGAAAGCAAAGCCAGTAAGTTCACTGCTTGTGGTGGATCCATACAAGGAGTCATTCCACAATGGCTACCAAAAGACCAGCATACACAACACACACCACTGTCAAACACCCAACTTCCAACTTACCTTGTACAACACCCCATGGATACTGCCGAGCTCTCACCATTTTATTTCCAACCTTTACCTCTTCTGTGCTTCCCACAACAGCAAATGGCAAATGAGCCTAAAAGAATCATATA
This sequence comes from Anolis apletophallus, assembly GCA_030556195.1. NCBI lineage: Eukaryota > Metazoa > Chordata > Lepidosauria > Squamata > Anolidae > Anolis > Anolis apletophallus. Next base: position 83,345,874 of record JARBWK010000001.1, read on the forward strand.
TAGTAATACATTTCAGTGCAGAAGGCAAAATGTCACTTCTCATTCCTGCAGCACTGTCACTATCAGTCTGGTCTTAGCCTCCAAAGTCTCTCAGTATTCAGAGACCTGCTTTCTATATCTATGATAGCAAATAGTAGGCAGAGTTGCAACATATATATATTTTTTTAAAAAACATACTTAAAAATATCTTCAGCACATAGGCACATTTTGAAAAAACAACAACCATATGTACATTTCTCAGCTGTAAGGGAAAAATTGATACAAGACATAGTCAGGATAAAAATGTACTAAAATCACAGTGGAATACTGTGAAGCGCAGTGAAAGTGGGATGAGGCTTAAATTCCAAAAAAGGTGATGATGATGATTTATTGTTTACCCACCTCTTCTCAAAACTTGAGAAGTGGGTACAGCACAAAACTTGAGAAGTGGGTAAAGCATAGTTAAGATACATAGATAAAACAAGACCATCAAAACACATAAAAAGACATCTAAGATTAAAGCACCTAGCTGTATTAATAAATTAGAAGTTTAAATGGATAGGTTAAAATTGACTGGGTAGGCCTGCTGGAAGGTACCAGATCCCATTTGACCTTGGAAGCTATGCAGGACCAGCTCTAGTTAGCACTTAGACCAGTGGTTCTCAACCTGTGGGTCCCCAGGTATTTTTGGCCTACAGCTCCCAGAAATCCTAGCCCGTTTACCAGCTGTTAAGATTTCTGGAAGTTGAAGGACAAAATATCTGGTGACCCACAGTTTGGGAACCACCAACCACATATACATGGTGTATGTGTGTGTGTGTGTTATCTATCTATCTATCTATCTATCTGTTACCTGATATATCAGAGTAAGAACCTGCCAAAAGCACTTCTGAGTATGTCTTGTCTAAGAAAACCCTATGAAATTCAAGACTGCAATCCGACAGGCAACCCATAGTACCAATTTAAGCAGGCGATACAAAAACCGTCCCATTCCATTCAGGTAATGAGGTTGCTTTGGGGTTTTAAAAGTAACACTTTTCAGCTTTCTGTCTACCAAGATGTACCAAAATACCTGTGGGTACTGAGACTCAAGTGCCTCTACATACATGATATCAGACAGCCGCCAACACCATAGCATTCTGCTGATTCCTCATGCAAAAATGAGCTCCCAGCTGAGAATGGGAATAGCAGTCCCTAAATACCACAATGAATTCTGTCAGTGTGATCTTCATTTGAAAATGTCATTTATTAAAATGTCACAAAATTATACACACAGAATGGTAAAGTCACCACTCACATTCATAACAGAGTTAATCTCAGCGACAGCATCGTCATCAGTGGGGAACTGATAAATCTGGACTCCATTACTGACCAGCTCACTCATGATTTTAATCTTGAACTTGTGCAATTCGCTCTTGGAGATGGTGTCAGCTTTGGCAATTATTGGAATAATGTTCACCTACATGGGAGAGAAAACCAGTAGATATAATTTAAAATTGCATTTTTAAAACCTATCATTCATTAAGCCGCAATCAATCAAGTTCTGGCTCTAAAACCAGATTACATGCAGTAAGAAATACAGCCAGAGCTGAGGTAACTTGAAAGAAACAAAGAGGCTGAGAGTTGTTATTCAATGGAGTAATTTTTTAAAGAAAAAGGTTGGAATACCTTACGTTTGTATATTTGGCACCACTACATGAAGTGAAGGAAGGGAAATTCTAGATGAAATAATTTATGGACTTCAGAATATGTCTGTAATTCACTGAAATACATGTTTCCATAAGTATGGAAATGTTGAGTGAAATGTTCCAGTTATTAAGAACGTTTCATTACTGAACTGACTGAAGTACTTTGAACAACTTATTTAATGCTTATTTAACATTAATAATTTGTCAGATATATAATTAATAAAAAATAACTGTAATATTTACAATGAGACTATGTAAATGAGTCTATTTCCAGGAGGAAAATATCCTCCTATGTTAGTACTACTCCGCCATATCAAGCAGCTGAATTAGCCCATGTTACCATTCCGGTTCTGCACATAATTGATTTTCTTGCATTCAGATAATATCTAGCTTGCTCTGATATAATGTGTTGTTTGTACCCTTAGTATACCATAATTACATTCATCAGAGTACAGTGAAGAAAGACTGGGGCTGGAGTGAATGCCGTGAAATCAATGTGCAAGGCATGAGCAGTTGCTTAGCAATCCAGACAAAACTCGCAAAACGTACCCTGTGCCAGCAATTGGCTTTCCATTCCAAATACCTATTTTCTCTGCACTAAAGGGATAAAGAAAAGCCAAGAAGGACCAGGATTTATGGTAATCTTTTCTGATTATAGTCTTATGCTTTGGAGAGGGAAATGATTTGGAAAAGTGAAAATTTTGACCAGGATCCACCCCTGCATACCCACATACACAAGCAAACAATATCCATGTCGGATTTGGGGGGGGTGGTGGTGGTAATTACTTCCCATGGTAGTTCCCTGTAGTTCTGAGGGCTACAGTACTATATTACTAGGCAGGACCACCCTGAAGCTTCAAGACTGCTTCTGGAAAGGAGAGCTAAAAAGCCCCCTTCTCTTCTGCCCAATGGTCTAGCAGGGCCCTGCACGAGATCATTTGGATCTCAGCCTTTAATGCTCTGCCTAGGAGGCTTTTTGAACTAATAAAATTTATGAACAGATGGCAGCCAACCTCAGGGTTAACATTTCTTAGAGCTAATTGCCAGACTATTTTATTCAGTGACTGCCAAGTAGCTACTAAGAAACACAGTGATTTAAAAATAATATGAATTAAGTGAGAAAGAATAAAAGGTGTTCATGTGTTCCAAAAACGAAGGTGATGATGATGCACCAAGAAGCCACTAGAAATCAGCATTCTAAGAACAGCCAGGAGACTGTTGGAATTGAATCTATAGCTGAATACCTGTCCATCCACCAGTGCCCAAGTACATCAGTAATAGCTTTCCCATGTGTCAATACAAAAAAGAAAAATAAAGAATCAAAAAGTCCCTAGGAAACTCTATTTACATTTAATTTGCAGGTGATTAGCTTGCTGCATGAAAACTAAAGTATACCTCTCTCTTTCAGTGCTGTGGCCATTAGCGTGATTAATTGGCACCTCCTTGATGGATTGTCACCATGTCATGGTGAGGGGGCTTGTGTGTTCTAACAAACCTGCAGGCAAAACCTTTGCAGTCATGTACTCCCAGGCGGGGCAGCAGCAGAGGATCCAGACCAAGAACAATCTGAAAACCTCAATGGTGGAGTAGGTGGATGACAACATGGTACATGTTGCAACAGCTGTGAAGGTGGAAGAAGGCTGTAACAGATGAGAAGCCACCATCATTGTGTTAACCATGCCACTGGATGTGCACCTCATTATGTGAAGACTGTGTGTTGATTGTTTGTGCACTGACCTCCACATATAAAATGCACAGGCATCTTCCAAAAAAATTAAAACAAAACCCATGAAGTCCCATGGTGATCAGTGAATGGCAACGGGAGCAGGACTGTGAAAGCTGGAAGCCCCTAGTCACAGACTGGCACATGGGTGGTGGATATGGATTCAGTCATTCTACCTGAAGGTCTGAGGTAGCTGAGTAGTCTGGCAGCTGTATCCATGTCTGAGCTGCACTTTTTAGGATCCACTCTGCTCTGCACATGGCGAGGGGGCTAGAAAAGGTGCCCTAAACATAGTCTGCCTCTCTTATCCATGATTGGACTGCCATATTCAGATGGGTCACCACTTTGTGGCCAAACATGGAATGTATGGACACTGTTGGGACAGCACAGACAGTGAACACACTGAACGTAGGACTGCTATTATTGCAAGGAGCTGAGACACATTAACATCGACACAGCAGCACTTCAAGAGACCTGGAGAGCAGGAGAGGGACAGCTGAAGGAAAAAGGGGGTACACCTTCTTCTGGAAGGGACTGTCTGAAGAAGAACGAAGTATACACAGAGTCATCTTTGCTATCAGAAACAACATAGTAAAGCATATGCCTAAAGCATCCATCAGCATTAATGACTCTCAAGCCTCCAAATTCACCTTGCCAAAAAACAACAAGCAACTATCCTAAATGCCTACGCATCAACATGAGATGCTGATGAAAACATCAAGGATTTTTTAAATTGTTAGTTGGACACCATCTTGTCAGAGATACCTAAGGAGGACAAATTCATCCTCCTGGGTGATTTTAATGCTAGAGTTGGACAAGATTTGACCTTTGGCCATAGATCATAGGAAAAGATGGGGCTGGAAACAGCAACCCAAATGGCATCTCACCAAATATGTGGAACACAACCTTGTCATGACAAACACATTCTTCCACCAGAAAACAAGCTTAAGACATCATGGAGGCAGCCCCAGTCAAAGCATTGGCACCTCTTAGACTATATAATTATATGTGCCAGAGACACCGCAACATACTCCTCACAAGAGCTATGACAGGTGCTGATGATTGCTTGACAGACCACAGGTTTATCTGATCCACAATGGCCATCAAGACTGCCCCCAAACATAGGCTCCAAGGAAGAAAGATAAGGCGCGAAATACACACCCAAGCCATTCAAGATCCCTCCAAATGAGTCCTTCTCCAAACAACACTCAAGGATCATCTATAAACAGATCATCCAGAAAACGTTGAGGAACACTGGAATAAACTGAAGACTTCCATCATCATGGCCTGTGAAGAAACCATTGGATACCTAACTAAGAAACATCAAGGCTGGTTTGATGAAAATGACAACAAGATCCAACAGTTAACTTATAAGAAAAGGAAAGCCTTCCAAATATGGCAGAGAGACACCAACTGTGCCGCTAAAGAAAAGATCTGAGCTACTGTAAAAGCTGAGGTTCAAAGAAGGACTAAAGAACTCAAGAACATCTGGTAGACAAAAAAGGCTCAAGAAATCCAACACCTTGCAGATGTCCCTGATGCACAGGATTCTTTAATGCCACAAAGGTCATCTATCGACCAAGAAACCATGGCATACACCCTCTATGCTCATCAGATGGAACCAAACTTCTGAAGGATAAAAATCAATCACACTACATTGACAAGAGCACTATCACAACCTCTTTAACCGTAGCCCCAACATGGCCAAAGAGGTTCACCGCTTAGTGAGGAAATCAGCAAAGCCATCGGTCAACTGAAAAACAACAAAGCCACTGGACCTGATGGGATCCCTGCTGAAGTATTTAAAGAGAGTGGACCTGAGCTGACACAACAACTCAATGAGCTCACTGAAAGTGTGGGTGACCGAGAAAATCCCAGCAGACTTCAAGGATGTCACCATCATCACTCTTTTCACACACAAAAAAGGAGGGGGGGGGTGAACAACAGACTGTGGAAATTATTGAGACATCTCACTTCTAACCTTTGCTGGGAAAATCCTTGCAAGAATCCTTGCAAACTACTTTCTACCTATTTCAGAAGACATCTTCCCAGAATCCGAGAATGGCTTCCGCCCCCCTCCAGAGGAGCAGTGGATATGATTTTGACTCCATGACAGATGGAAGAAAATTGCAGGTAACAAAATCAACCTCTGTACATGGCATTCATTGACCTTAGAAAGACATTCAATACAGTGAATCGTAGTGCTCCAAAAAATTGGATGCCCTGACAAATTTATGAACATCCTGCAGCTCTTCCATGATGAAATGATGATAACAGTCTTGGACAGCAGTCACAACAACATCTGTTATGGAACTCCAATATGCTGGTGATAATGTAATCTGTGCTCATTAAGAAGAAGACTACAAGTCACTCTAAACACCTTTGCAGAAATATACAAAAAGCTTGGCCTTTCACTGAACATCAAGAAAATCAAAGAGCTCTTTCAGCAGGCAACAGCCAATCTATCTGCATTGCCAGCTTAATGGTGTAATGTTAGAAAATGTTTCCACTAGCTTGGCAGCCACCTCTCCACAAAAGTCAACATTGACACTGAAATACAACATGGTTTGAGTTCTGTGAGTGCAGCAGTTTTCCCAATGAAGCAGTGAGTGTTTGAAGATCAGGACATTCGTAGGGAGACCAAGATGCTTTTTTTTTTTTTTTTAAAAAAACAAAAACCCATTGTCCTCCCAACCCTGTTATATGCCTTCAACAGAAATCCTAACAGCTGGTAAACCGGCTGGGATTTCTGGGAGTTGGAGGCTAAAACACCAGGGAACCCACAGGTTGAAAACCACTGGTCTAAGTGCTAACTAGAACTGGTCCTGCATATATTCCAAGATCTACAAGGTGTCACACTCAATTTCTGGAATGATTTCATCAGTGTTGCCTCTGAAAAATCCTGCAAATCTTTTGGGAAGACGGGTGGACAAATGTCAGCATGCTGGAAGAACCAAAGACCACGAGCACTGAAGTGACGATCCTCCACCATCAACTTTGCTGGACTGGCCACGCTGTCTGAATGCCTGATCCCTGCCACCCAAAGCAGCTACTTTACTCCCAATAAAACAATGAAAAATGGAAAGTTGGTTGACAGGAAAGGAAAAGTTAAATATGGTCTTAGAACCAACCTTAAAAATTGTGGCATAGACTCAGAGAGCTGAGAAGCCCTGGCCCTTGGGAATTCTAACTGGAGGTCAGCTGTGACAAAAAGTGCTGTGGAATTCAAAGAGGCATGAATGGAAGGTGAAAGGGAGAAACATGTCAAGAGGAAGTCACGTCAAGCCAATGCTGACGGGGACCACCTTCCACCTGGAAATCAATGCCCTTGCTGTGGGAGAACATGTGGATCCACAATAGGTCTCTACAGCCACCTACGGACCCACCGCTAAGACAGTACACTTGGAATACAATCATACTCAGACACAAGTGATCGCTGATTATTAGTTAGCAATGCTTGGACTTGTTTAGTCAGTCGGAAGAGGGTTTGGGGTTGTCTGCAACCTCAGGTAGGAGGCTTCTTGCTCCTTTGTGCCACCTGACAACCTGATTTTAAGGGTCAGTAATTGAAATAAATGCCCAGGACATCCATTGTGTTTGGGAATATGGCAGCTCTTTTCGAATCCAACTCCAGTTTCAACATGTCATGTTGAGACCAGAAGCAACTTGTAGTTTCTCAAGTCACTCCTGACACGAAAAAAAATGTTGAGACATTTAAACAATGAATTGCCACCTCAGAGGAATTCTAGAAAAGGCAACCCATTACTTTTTTTGCAGGCCAGGGAAAACAGGCAGTCCCTCTATTGTGGGTGTTTTGGTCTCCAGCTCCCAGAAATCCTAACAGCTGGTAAACTGGCTGGGATTCCTGGGAGTTGTAGGCCAAAACACCTGGGGACCCACAGGTTGAGAACCACTACTCTATAGCAGTGTCTCCCAACCAGTGTGCCGTAAGCGATCATCAGGTGTGCCATGGAAAATTGGGACCTCCAATCCCCTTTCTTCCCCCTCCTGCCGAACACTTTTTCTTCTCCACTCAGGCTCCCTTCTTTCCAGCCTCGCTCTGCTCGCTTTGCTCTGGGGCGAGTCTGCGCTGTAGCGCCCACACGGGTCACGCCTTCCCCCCTCCCCCCCTGAACACACTCACGCTCCCTCGAATCAAAATGGCGGCAGAAGCTACAGTGTAGAAGAAAAAGTAAGTGTTGGGCAGGAGGGGGAAGAAAGGGCGCGAAGGGGAAGGGGGAGGAAGAGGTCTCTGTAGAAAGCTGGCATGGGCAAACTTGGACCTTCCAGGTGTTTTGGACTCCAACTCCCACCATTCCTAGCAGCCTCAGGCCCTTTCCCCCTTCCCCATCAGCCACTTAAGCAGGAAAGGGCCTCAGGCTGTTAGGAATGGTGGGAGTTGAAGTCCAAAGCACCCAGAGGGCCGAAGTTTGCCCATGCCTGTTTTAGGGACCTTAAAGTGGTGAGCCTCCTTCCAACATTGTGATTCTGGATAGAAAACAAACAACAACATAACATAACATTGTTTGAGTCCACAGTGCTCTCTGGGTGTAGGTGAACTACAACTTCCAAACTCAAGGTCAATTCCCAAGCAAACCCTTCCAGTACTTTCTGTTGGTAATGAGAGTTCAATAGGCCAAGTTTGGTTCATTTCCATTGTTGCAAGAGTTCAGGATGCTCTTTGATTGTGTGTTAACTATAAATCCCAGAAACTGTAACTCCCAAATGTCAAGGTCTATTTTCCCCAAACTCCATCTGTGTTCACATTTGGGCATATTGAGTATTCATGCCAAGTTTGGTCCTGATCCAACATTGTTTGAGTCCACAGTGCTCTCTGGATATAGGTGAACTACAACTCCAAAACCCAAGGCCAATGCCCACCAAACTCTTATAGTATTTTCTCTTGGTTATGGGAGTTCTGTGTGGGAAGTTTGTGTCTTTCTGCCCTTCCTGCCAGGATATCTATGTTGTGTTCATCGAAACAGGCCCAGGTCTCACACTGAGTGTATAAATAAATTTAAAAACATATTAACTATATGTATTACTGTGTTAGAGTGTCATTTTGGTTGGTGGTGTGCCCCAGGATTTTGTAAATGTAAAAAATGTGTCGCGGCTCAAAAAAGATTGAAAAACACTGCTCTATAGGATGGGTGGATGGCTTAGTAAGTAGTTGCACAACAACATCAAAAGTGTTGGGAAGCTACATGCATCCCTGGAGCTGCACTTTTTTCCTCCAATGACCCAAGGACTCCACTATTTCTAGATTACTTGTCAACCCTACTTTACAACATTGGGAATAAAGCTAGACTCTATCTCCTGGACTATCACCTGAAGCCATCAAAAGAAAGTTCACTCAAAGCTTAAAAATGCATACTGTGTTACACCATCATGCCAAAATAAAGCAGTCATAGATCAGCCCCTCCCCATGTTTTAAGAAACATAGTCATTTCTCTAAAGAGAGACATATGGTGAGTCAAGATATAGGTCAATCGGTCAGGATTGGCTCCTTTGAACTTTGTGGTTATTTGACACAGACTGCTAGACATGGTTCAATTCCAGTCTACCTCACATGTTTCAGTGGCAAAGTCATCCATATTTTATAAAACTAAAGAATTTGGCTTTGAAGATGATTTACTTTTGGGCTGTCTGAAAGTAATCAAATACAGCAGGACCCAGCTGCTTTGGTTATAAATTCAGCTGTGCACATATGCATGATGGAGGAAGAAACCAGGCAGAAAGATGTTCTGCCCCGGAAAAGCCTGGTGAAGTCACTTGGGTGAACAAGATATATTCGTATCACAAGAAACCCAGACAGTCTCCTCCCCACGTCTGACATCATTGTGCTGACACTGCAGAGCACTGAACAGCTGCCCTCATTGATGCCTAACTAGTTCATATGCTTACCAAAACACAACTTTTCTATGTAGATGTCTGATCTCTGGCCAATGTGGTTTCTAAGTTACACTCCATCTAGGAGGGGTTCTTAGAAAGAGGCAGAAATGAGAGGAAGGAAATGAGAACATTAATAGAGAACAGCACAAAGTATTTTGCCAGCTGAGACAAAGGGCAACATGGTGTGGTCTTACCACATGGAGCCCTCCATCTACAATAGTCCATCAGACTGGCAACTGAGTCTTAACCCTGGTGACAGGATAGCCCTCTGTTTTACCCAAGGACAGGAGGCACTGGTATGGTTACATGAAATATGCACCTCCTCCTAATGTGTGCCCTGCAGTACTGACTAATTGAAACCTAATTGTACCTAATAGTAGGCATGTCCTTAGCATTATTTCTTATCTAGTCAACATATTTTAAATTAATTCTTTAGTGTTTGTCATTCAGATCTATCCTGATTTTCACTGAATCCTTATATTATTTCTGTCATTCTACACTCTTCTGCAAAAAGCAGGTAACGTGTGTGCTTTCAGAAGTATATTGATAGCTAGCTATTCTATTAGGAACCATGTAACTGTTTATGAACATCACTTGATCTGTACAAAAGGAGGGTCACGCACTGAAAATGTTCTGCAGTGGAATCACACAGCCCTAGTTAGACACTTTTCTGATCACTGATCTTGGATGGATGTCTCATACTTAACTACTTCATGCACAAAGACTGGTCGAAATTAAACTTAACTACCACATCGTCAGCTTGTTTACTTCGGAATTGTACTTACATTGTTTATGGGAGGTATGGAATATGTGCAAATATTGTATTGAACACAAGTAATACCTGCATATAGAATTGGCATTATCATAAGATGAGAAGCAGCTTCTGAAGTAGGAGGGAAATGCTGATACAATAGTCACAGGTTAACACAAAGTTAACAGACAATACTCAACCATGCCTGGGAATTGTGGGATGTATGGAGCCAAACATGTAAAATTGTATTTCCAGAGGACTAAGGATTCTCCATTTTGCTCCTCATGCACTTTGAAATAGTTATGCAGAGATAACTAGAGAAGCTGAGTAAAGTCAACTGTATAGCTCTGCAAATGCTGTGAAGGAGGACTCGGGGGGCTACAAACTAGATAGTCAGACAGCAGTAGGATAGTGAAAAGTTTAAATACAGTTAGAATAGTCAGAGGCAGAGTGAAGATATTAATAGGGGCTTGGAGGGCTGTGAACGAGGGAAGAGATCTGGGATATCTTGTTTGACTTGAATGTTAGGTAATAAATATGGACATCCTTTATTTTCTATAGCTCCATTTAAGGTCACCCATACTACACTGAAGCCTTACTATACTGGCCAACACAACTTCTGGTCCATGATAGGGAGAGGCTTGAGGGAAGCACGGGGCCAGCCAAGAGGGATTACCCTAAACTACAATATTTGGGGAAATAGTCAGGTCTACTTCCTTGGGAGAAAAGATTTTGAGAAATGTGGCAACGCAGTCCCGGTACTACCTTCTCACCACTACAGTTTGCCTATCTTGTTCTGCATCTGCTGGCATATTTCAAAGTTCGTGAATCAAAAATGGTTATTGGAGAGGACTGGGTTTATTTCTACCCTCCAACAGACAAGATGTTCCTGATCATTCTTTAAAAAGGACACTGCTTGTTTGCTTTAGGTATTGAGTATTCTTTAAGTTTCAAAAGGCCACTCAATGTGAACATGGCTGTTTTTTGTTTCAGACATTAATCTTGTGTCATTAATGACCCCAACCTTCTCCTTCACAACATATATTTTAGAAGACTTGCTTTTTCTCTCTGAACTGTCATACAATAAATCAAGCAGCCAATTATCAGCTAGGTTCAATAAACTCACACTGTAAGGAAACCATTATCTATGTTCCTAAGAGAAGTTCTGTTTAGCAACCACTGCTGCAAATGGCTGTTACCTTAGATGCACCCTAAAAGAACAATTTCTCACAGTAGCTGCTGCATAAAAATAGCAGCACTGCACACAGGACAATGTATTGCATGAATCGTCTTTTCGCCAGTTTTGTATTCAGCTGTTAAGAAAAGGATTTCCTTTCCTTCACTCAAGGCTGGGGAATCTTTGGCCTGCACAAGTTAAGGCTTACGACTTTCACCAGACATGCTAGGCAAGGACAACAGTGAACAACTGTGGGAATTGTTGTCCAAAACCGTAGGAAAGCAAAAGGTTCTGCACTCAACCTCTGCCCCAATGGACTGCCTTTTTCTAAACATCCCTGGGAGCACTGAAGATGTGCACTAATTCTCAACTGCCAATTCACTCTGGATTTTAGTCTAAAAGAGCTATCCAAGGTGGTGAACTTGTTTTGGGGATGAGGTCCAGAATATTGGACGGCTCCTTTAACATTCAGATGAAAATTCAGTACAAATCATCACCTCATTGCCAGAAAATACCATTATCAACCAATGAATTCTATACTATTAAACTGGATCAGAAATCAGTCAACATTGTTTTAATGAATTGGGAGCAAAGTACTATACAGGCTGCTGAATAAAGGCTAAATTTCACCATCTTTGGTGAGAAATAGATGGAAATGGGAATATGTATTTAAATTATTTTGCCTCAGTCTAATTTTTGTGGCAAATATTTACCGATATTTATTGTTAACCACCCTGTGTCCCCTTGAGGAAATAAGGCAGGGTATAGATAAAGTTTTTATTATTTATTGTAAATAATAGTTTTGAGAGGAAAGTTTTTGAACATTTCATCCAAAGTATCTGTCATCTGAAATGCTTCCAGAAAAATGAAAAGGTCCTCACCCAGCCTATAAAATGTCTATGTTGACAGCTGGACTCCAGAACTGTAGTAGTCCAAAATAGAAAATCTCTCTTTGTGCTAAACACATATGTTAACAGAAAGCCAACAAGGACAGGGAGTGTGAACAGCAACAGGGTATGTGTGAACATACATACCTTGCTATCCAAGTTCTTCATGGTTACCAAATCCAGAGACTTCAATGAGTGGCCAGTTGGAGTGATAAAGTAAAGGCAGACATGGATCCTTGTATCATGATAATTAAACAGGGAGCGCCGAATCTTCAGCTCTTCTTGTAAATAATTTTCAAACTGCATATCAATGTATTCCACTATGGGCCTGTAACTAAAAACGAATTCCATTAGCAACTTGAATGGTACAGTTAACTGAGACTAGTGAGACATTTTCACTTATGGTGTTTTGATGCTACAGGGGTAATTACCTGTAAGAAGAATGGCCAGTCAAAACTTTATTCCTGGCTCTCTGAGCGAAGGTTAGGTTAAGAATATAAGTAGTAAGAAGAGGATAATGAAAAAAAATTAAAAACTTATATTTTGTATGTCTTTTCACATTTACCAGCAGACTTCCAAAAGGCGGCACTAACAAAACCTATACAGAATAAAAGTCGAGGATAATTTTGGAGATTTCCAAAATTAGCTCCCTTGAGGATTAAGCATGCGGTTTTGATCAAAGTCAAAGGTTTGATCTTTACAAGATTTTCTAGAAATCTTCTCCAGACTGCATAGTTTTTAAAAAGAGAAGGGGTGATGGAAAGAGCAAGGAAAAGAAAAATAAATACTTTCTGAAACACCATGAAGAATCACTAGGCTACATTTTCTTAACAATAAGTTCCCTTTTTTACTATGAGGAAAATAAAATAAAAGACTTTCTCCACTCTACTCTTCAAACATTCGGTGGGTAGCATCTATCTTGAGAAAGTGCATGAAAGGCCTCAAAAGCTGGCTCAGAGTCCTCTAACATTTTGGCTGGCCCTAAGATAGATTTTACTCTGCAATTGGGTGGAAAACCATTGGCTTTCTTGATATTGTTGAACTATCTAACACCAACCACTGGTCATGGTGACTGGACCAATAAGAGTGTGAGTGTAATGCTGTCCTTAGCCCTGCCCTTCCTTTAATTCTAATTTTTTTTCTAACAGATCAACAGAACCATCTAACCAAGGCATTGAAAAAGAAACCACTGCTTCTCCTTAACACTTTCACTGCTTATAAATATGAGGGTTGAATGAAAAGTAATGCCTCCACCTTCGTAACGCCTCAACAGATGGCAGTACTGGTATGTAGTAGGTACTGGCTTGTTCAGTAAATCTCCTCTACAGTTCTATTTTGATGGGAAGCCTTAGCATTGAACAGTTGTGTTGTTAAAGTGCAAAGTATGGAACCCTGTGCAGACAGTCGGTCAATGCAACTTAAGCAACATGCAGTCATTGAATTCTTGACAGCAGAAGATGACACCCCAAAGTAGATTCAACAGAGAATGCAAGTTGTTTATGGTGATTGTGTTGATGTGAGTACTGTGCGTCATTGGGCGAGTAACTTTAAAAATGTTCAGGTGGGAAAATCTGACTTCTGTGACAAAGAGTTGGACGTCCTGTGACAGCAACCACTGAGTTTCACAAGCAAAAAGGTTGACAGATTGATTCAGGACAATCGTTGTATCACTCAGAGAGAAATTTCAAGCACAATCAGTATTTCAAAAGAACGTGTGAGTCATGTTATTGCTTTGCTTGGCTATTGGATGATCTGTGCACTATGGGTATCCAGGATGCTGACGCCTGAAATGAAAGTACACCACAGCAGAACTTCAGAGACTGGATCTCACCACCGCACGGCATCCTCCATACAGTCCAGATTTAGCACCGTCTGCCTTTCATCTGTTCCCGATAATGAAATAAGATCTGCGGGGACATCATTATGCTTCTGATGAAGACGTTGAGAGAACTGTGAGATTCTGGTTGTGGAAACAGAGTGTCAACTTTTTCTGTGATGGCTTCAGAAAACTTGTTCATCGTTGGCAGAAATGTATCCAATTGTCTGGTGAGTATGTGGAAAAGTGAATAGTGGTAGTTAAAGAGCACATTCTAAGGATTATTTCTGTGTTTGATTTATTAAAATATTTCCATCCAACCCCAAGTAATGAAGGTGGAAGCATTACTTTTCATTCAACCTTCATAGATCCAGCTTCTCAAGCCAAATAAGCCAAGGTTGGGAGAACGAAGCCCTAAAATACAAATTAGGCTAAAGTAATCATCCTAATCCCAGAATTAAAGAGTTGGGAATGATTCAATGGACCATTTAGTCCAACCCATCATCAATGCATGAATCCACAGATGAACAATTTAAGACGTTGCCATCTAACATCAGATTTAAGTATCTCTACTGAAGGAGAGTGCTCTATTACTTTCTGGGGCAATCTCTGCCTCTGTGGAATAGCTGTTATGGACAAGAAAGCCTTCAGTTGGAATCTCCCTTCTTGTAATTTAAACCTATCCATTTGTTTTCTAGTCTCTGGAGCAGCACAAAACAAACTCCCTCAATATTCAACATGACAGCCTTCCAGATATTTAAAGACAGCTATCAAATCATTACTCTGATTTCAGTTCTCCAAGCTAAATAAACAATTATAAACACTGGATTAGTCCATTTTCATTCAGAAAAACAAACAACAAAGGAGGACCAAACAAGATTCTAAAATAATACAGGTTGCAAATTATTTTCTTCTCATTGTCCTCCGATATGCTAACCTAAGCCTATCTGGACAATTAATAGTGTGCGGTCTTTAGATTGAGGTTGGTGTGTTTAAACCAAAATCAGCTTTGTTATTGTTGCTTTGATCTCTGTGATCAGTTATACTTTGGCTGATTACCCTGCTAATCCGAGATATACGTGAGTTTGAATGAAAACATATATGCCGAAGGACTGAAAAGCTATGTATTCAATATTCTTTGAAATCCAAATAGGAATTTGGTATTCAAAAGAACACTATCAACACAATAAAGACCTCTTATTGCAAACATATTTAGTCCTAACCTGTGTGATTACAAAATTTGCACTACGGACAAGTACTGTCTGCATTGCATAAGTATAGCCAAAGGAAGGTCAAACACAGAAAATAGCTGCTATAAACTGCAAATCGTCCTCTTGGCCTTCCCATGAGCAAGCACCTTCTGTCATTGAGCTATTTACTCAACTAGTTTTGGCAGCTTGTTTCTAAGAACAGAAGTTATGGGAGGGGAAGTTGCATGTAGTAAAATAATAGAAAGTAAGCATAAAAACATAGGTTATTTATCATTCTCTTAAGAAAGTAATAGAAGATCTGCTGGATTGGATTATGGACTATCAAATTCAGCACATGTGTTGGCTGGGATATTTTGGTAGTTGTAGTCCAAAAAAGTAAATTTGTTCAGCTCCAATCATATTTTGGGGGCAATTTGGGGGATTTAGCAGCCTAACCAAGGATGCCAGGATTCCACAAGATGTCACCACTGCAGATTAAAGTGGCAACATAGCACTATAATTGTGTTATGTGAATGGGTCCCTGAAGTGGATTGGTATCACTAGCATCTTCTAGATTTTCTTCCTGTTATAAGATGCACACCAACCATCATCATGAGCAAAACAACAACCAGCTTATTGTTACTAGGAGATGGGAAGAAGTAAGTATGGATGGATGGAACAGTTGAAGAAGCAGAATTTCAAGCTGTATCCTCCTAAATTCTCCTTTGGCCACAAAACAAAAGATCTGGGGCCAGCTTTTTTTAAAAAATAAACTGTTCATAAACTTTTTTCATAGACTGGATTGATGGTTTGTTATATAGCTTAAATCTGGGGTATGCAACTTAGCACACTGTGGAGGTTACCCAACCTTAGTCTGATGAAGCACTTAGAATTTTCTTCTAGGCAGCTCTCATCCTCTTCCCTGAACTACAACACTTTCCCATCAAAGCAGAACTCTCAGGATTCTGTAGGATACAGCAATGGCATTTAAAGTGATATCAAACTGCTTTAACTGGACAGTATGCATGCACCTGAAGTATGACTGAACCTGACTATATGTAGGTAGAGACATGACTTTCCCATTCCTTTTTCATTCTTATTTTTGAGACATAAGAAATGTTGCAAGCAGCTGATACTAGTGGGCACTATGAAAGCCAAGCCCAGTGTATTCCAAGTAGAACTATGTGACTTTATAAGCCCAGCATGTTTCTTCTGCACCAAACAGGAAAGTGACTTGCCTTTCATCTTTATTTATCTGATCGCCAAACCCCACGGCATCTACAATAGTCAGCTTCAGATGAACATTGCTTTCCTGCAGATCGTAAGTCCGTGGCCGCAAGCGAACTGTGTGCTCAAAGTGACTGGCTTCTTCAGTCTCAAATGTCGTGTTAAAGAGTGTGTTCATCAGTGTGGATTTTCCAATGCCAGTTTCACCTAGGAAATATAAGAATAACAGAATAAATTGATATTTTTTCCTATAACAATTTGTGGAGATACTGAAGTAAAGCATGCCCACGGAACGGTAAGAATTAAAGGAACTCTCATAGATTTTCCTATTACGTGCTTTTCAAACCCAGACTCCTAATGAACAACACAAACATCTGTATATGCAATTGTCCGCTCTCTGTCAAATGTAAATGCTGTATCCTATTCCTTTCCCACTTCCTTTATTTTAATAGCACACAGCAGTATCCTTTCACTGTTATAAACATTTTCAGTTTTGAGGTACAGTGTTTTGCAGAGAAGTTCAGTCCTCTGCACTTTTAACTAGCTGCAGGCTGGCTTTGCTCTTCTCACTATCAAACTTGAAACAGCTGCAAGATGTGAAGACCAGCAAGACAAAAGTATGTGCAATCTTAGCGTATACCAAGGCATTATGATGAAAGGTAACCAAAGGAAATACATGTATTGGTTTAACAGAGAGAACATTTCCCATTGATCCCTTGACACACCAGGAATTGTTGCAAAATAGAAAACCAATACATTTCAACAGAGGATAGAGCACCAGAAACACCCAGGTTGGCACTTGATGATGCAAGGAAGTGCTGTTGGCAAAGCTGGCAATGCAAATGGGAACAGAACCAGGGAATATTTCACTCCTGGCTATGGCTGGCAGCTACCCAAGCTTGTGAAATAGTAGTACAATAGTATGGGTATATTTTGAAATGTGAGCTAACAAAAAGCTTTCAAAGCTGGCCCAAGCCAAGTAATAACTGAAATTCTTTCAAGATGTTCCAACCAGTAGAAAGATTATTCATACATTTCTTTTGATTTATAGTCTTTAGCTTTAATCCCTTCTCCCCACCCACAATGCTGCCTCAGCACTCATTGCTAGCTCTTGCTGTCAAAACTGACATCATCTACTATATTAATTTGTGTTGAATGCAGAACAGAGGCAGAGATCCCAAATTTTTATGAGTCCTAAGGTCAAGCTGTTTTCATTTTCTAGGGCAGTGGTTCTCAAGCACATTTATCACATCTGTTATCCAGATAGGACACAGGCTTTTCAATAGAATTGCTATGAATGCACTCTCCATCCATATCCATGTTCTGCAAGTCTGATATGCTATTACCATATATACCCGAGTATAAACCACCCTGAATATAAGTGGATGCATTTAATTTTACCACAAAAAACTGGGAAAACAGATTGACTTGAGTGGGAAATGCAGCAGCTACTGGTAAATTTCAAAATAGAAACAGATACCAATAAAATTACATTAATTGAGGCATCAGTAGATTTTTTTGAATATTTACATAAAACTGTAATTTAAGATAAAACTGTCCAACTTTGATTAAACCATTATTCTAATCGTCTTCAATATAATTGTGCTTACGTATCCTTCCAATAATAATAAAGAGAGTAAAATAGTAAATTTAAGAATAATAATAGATTAAAATAATAGAAATGTTATAATAACAGCAATAATGGAATAAAATAAGCAGGAAAAGTGGGGAAGGCAAAAACCAATAGTTATCAGTAGATACTAGGCCTGGTTGATCCATGGTTCTAAATGGTTCAAAAGTTCTGTTTTGTAAGTACTTTTGAACCATTTAGAACCATGGACCAACCTGGCCTAATAGATACCTTGCATATATTAACATTCCTTATTGAGCTATTTTTGTTAAACACAGGTCATATGTATATTGATATTTTAAAGCTCTGATGTCAAACCTTTTTATATACTTTCCATATTGGGTGGCTAGTTTATATAAAAAAAACCAAAATGAATATATGGAATTTTTTGTTTCAGCTAAATCTGCAAATAAAAGCAATATTTGGCTTTGTAGATTGGTTTGCCCTGAAGCCAGAATCTCTTTCCTTGCCAATAAAACAAAGATCATATGCACTGATGTGTTTCTGGGTAAAAAATAAATCAAAGGACTGAAGTATCATTGCCGCTAGCAAATTGTTCCAACATGATAGCAATCATACACAAATAACAATAATGTTCCATGTGAAATCATGAAGTACTGAGAGGTGTATCTCTCAACATATGAAGAGGAAAGAAGACATGACACTCAAAGGGACACATATAGTCCTTTCCCTCATATCAAGCTCCCAAAATATGCTCAAAAGAGAAAGCCACCCTACCTTGTGTTCACTATCTCCAGTAATGCATAACATTAAACCATAACTATAGTTTGAAGATGTTTACATCTCGACTGAAGTTCTTTTGTGTTAAGGTAGTTTCCAGAAACCGAAGAAATCAGATCAACATCTTTCTTTAAACCAGGGGAAGATAAAGCTATTTTGGATAATTATTCAGCATGATGAAAAGCACAAAAAGGAGCCACAGCTGAGTCACAGACTACACAACTTAACAACTTAAGTATCTTCACTACCTACATCTTCCATTAAAAAGAGGGATCAGTTATCAGGAGATACCCATGACCCTGAAAAACAGCAATTATATTGGAACTGCATTGCATAACTCAAAAATTGTGAACAAGAGCTTAGGAACCATATGCAGTCTGGGTTCGGGGAGTACATTTTTGAGACCCCTCAGGACCTTTTACAAGTGCTCTGAATACTTCTCTCCCACCCAAAATTGTTTTAGTCAAAAAAAGAGGAATTGTTAATCCTCATTTCCTGTTGGAAAGGAGAGAAACAAGGCCTTCCCATATCTTGTTTTGTCTCAGATCATCTACCTATAAAACCAATTCTACACAAATGGAAGTTTGGCCACTTCTGTTTTTGCATTTCTGAGATGAGCCATGGCCCCCAGAGGTTCCCAGGGTGGATGAGTGGCCCCTGGGCTATGTCGACAAACAGGCTGACCTGACAATGCGACAGCTCCCTCCCTTCCTTAAAAACAGCTACTCGTATCATTACATTGTTCCTCCTCCTGCACATAGTTTAGTCTTACTTATCCGTGTTGTGGTGTTGTCAGCAGCATGATGTCATTTCTGCTCATAGTAATCGTGGCCCCATGGTGATACCACAATACAAGAAAGGGAGGAGAAACTTCAACATGCTAGCAGCATTTGGGTGCAGCCATAATGATGTGGTTTGTCACAATGTAGATGGAACTTTTACTCATAGGCTACTACCCCTCCAAGGCAAGAACAGAAGCATTTTTCCCTTTTGTAATTAGACAGAATCGGTTATGCATGTGAACATGGCTTAACTGTGGCTAGTCTAATAACCACTACAAAATTCACTGGGCAGTTGCAAAAGCTACATTTAGCCCAACACTGGAAAATGACATACATATTCCACAGGTTTCAAAAGGGCTTGAAATAATCTGCTACAAGATCTTTATTTATTTATTTATTTTTATTTATTTATTTATTGTTCGGTCTTGTATTCCGCTCCTCTCTGCAGGCTTGGGGCGGATAACAGCATATAAAATAGGCAGCATGTACCAATCATGCGGCCATACAATAAAAACATAAAAACATGCATCACATCCCGAGGTACAAGATAAAATACAATAGCATTTCCTTGAACCAGAGGTATCGTTACATAAGGCAATTACACTAGGCCGGTTTGACTAGTTGAAGGCTAGTCTGAAAGGGTGGTCTTGCAAGCCCTTCGGAAAGGGATGAGCTCTGAGATGGGTCGGGTGTCATCTGGGAGGGAGTTCCATAACACCAGAGCTGCCACAGAGAAGGCTCTTTGCCTGGTGGTGGACAAATGGCAGGAGCGGATCGATGGCACCAGAAGCAAATTCAATTCCTCTGAATGTAGTGATCTGGGGGAATATACGGAGCAAGGCGCTCCTTCAGGTACGCAGGCCCTAGGCCGTGTAAGGCCTTAAAGGTTAAAACCAACACCTTGAAGGCAATTCGGTACTCAATAGGAAGCCAGTGCAATTGCCGAAGGATGGGCGTAATGTGCTCCCTCACTGGCGCTCCGCCAGCAATCGAGCAGCGGCATTTTGCACTAGCTTGAGTTTCCGGATTGTCGACAAGGGAAGGCCAACGTAGAGGGCATTACAGTAGTCCAGCCTCAAGATGACCGTCGCTTGGATCACTGTGGCCAGGTCGTCCCTGGACAGGTAGGGTGCCAGTCGCCTAGCCTGTCGTAGGTGAAAAAACGACATCCTGCTGGCCATGGAGACCTGAGTCTCTATGGTCAGCAGGAGGTCCAGTTGAACACCCAGGCTCTTAACAACGGGTGACGGGCTGAGTCGCTTGCCATCCAGGGTAGGCAACCGGCACTCATCCAGCCCAGGCCGACCAGGCCACAAGATCTCCGTCTTCGACGGATTCACCTTCAGCCAGCTGGCCCGCAGCCAACCAGTCACGGCTTCAAGGCAAAGATGGAAACAATCGGGTACGGTGTCCAACCTACCGTCCATTCTCAGCAGAAGCTGGGT
This sequence comes from Anolis apletophallus, assembly GCA_030556195.1. Lineage (NCBI taxonomy): Eukaryota > Metazoa > Chordata > Lepidosauria > Squamata > Anolidae > Anolis > Anolis apletophallus. The sequence goes on from JARBWK010000001.1 coordinate 83,366,802, forward strand.
GTCATCAGCGTACTGATAACACTCCAGACCAAAGTTGCGGGCCAGCTGGGCCAGGGGGCGCATATAAACGTTGAATAACAAGGGAGAGAGGATGGCCCCCTGGGGGACCCCACAATTAAGTGGGAGTCTCCCGAGCCCCCCCCCCCCCTCCACACGTTGTCCCCAGTCCTGGAGGAAGGAGGCCACCCATTTAAGGGCAGTCCCCCCAACCCCAGAGCCGGCTAAATGGTGGGTCAACAGTGCGTGATCTACGGTATCAAACGCTGCTGTTAGATCTAACAAAACAAGCAGGGCTGATCCACCCTTGTCCAGCTGGCGGTGAAGTTGGTCTCTAATGGCGACAAGCACGGTCTCCGTCCCATGCCCAATACGGAAGCCGGACTGGAAGGGATCAAGTCCAGCTGTGTCTTCTAAGAACCGCTGCAGTTGATCCGCTGCTGCCCTCTCAATTACCTTGCCTAAAAAAGGCAAGCTGGAAACAGGCCGGTAATTGGAGGGAGCCGAAGGATCTAAATTCGGCTTCTTCAGCAGCGGTCTTACCATAGCCTCTTTCAATCCCCCTGGGAAGACTCCTTGCTCAAGGGAGCTATTTATGATCTTTCCCAGGGGGCCTCATAGCCCCTCCCGGCAAGCTCTAACAAGCCAGGAGGAGCACGGGTCGAGGGAGCAGGTAGTTGGTTTAGCTGCAGCGAGTAACTTATCGACAGCTGCTGCGTCCAGCAATTGGAAACGGGTGAAGGTGGGCCCGTCGAGTGGTGGCAGGGTCTCGAGTTCGCTAACTGTATCAAGAGTGGCTGGAATATCCTGGCGGAGAGTCGAAATCTTGTCGGCAAAGTAGTTCTGAAAAACCTCAGCTGTTGGAGCCAAACCCCTATCGTTTGGGACAGTTGGGATTGTTGTCAGGGACCGAATTATCTTAAAAAGTTGAGCTGGGCGTGAACTAGCCGACTCTATCAAGGAAGAGTAATAAACTTTTTTGGCTTCCTTGATAGCTTGCTCATAAACCTCTTTAAACTGTTTATAAGCCGATTTCGATGCTCCGTCACGGAGGCTCTGTCACACTTCGTCTAGCTGTCTCTTCCTCCGTTTCATCGCCTGTAGCTCCTCGGTAAACCAAGGCGAGCGATTTCTACGGGGGAGGAGAGAGCGCCTGGGGGCGATCCCGTCGAGGGCAGCAGAAAGACTGATATTCCAGCATTCCACTTGCCCATCAACTGAGTCGCTGGGGAGTTCCCAATCCCTTAGAGCATTCAGGAACCTAGTGGGTTCCATAAGTCTCTTCGGGCGAACCAAAATAGGTTCGGCACCCTTACCGGGAGGGGAGACAATTTCTAGACGGACTTCCAGGACACTGTGATCTGACCATGGAACCTCCATTGTGGAGGTTGGGATCACGCAAATTCCGGCAGCGAAGATCAAGTCTAGAGTGTGCCCGGCCTGATAAGTGGGGCCGGTCTTGCAGAGTGAGAGTCCTAGTGCCTCCATGGTGGACACCAGGTCCATGACTGCTGTTGAGGGGGAGGTGGTATCAGCGTGGGCATTGAAGTCCCCCAAGACAATAAGCTTAGGGAACCTCAATGCCCACTCCGCTACCACCTCCAGCAGCTTAGGTAGGCTCCCCGTTGGCGCGTTGGGTGCACGGTACACCAACAGGAAGGCTACATTCTCACTAAGGTCGCACACCAGGCCCGCACACTCCATTCCAGGAATGTTCGCTGTCGGAATCGTCCTGGAATTAAAATTGTCTCGGCTGAGGATGGCGACCCCCCCCCCCCCCGGCCTCTCTGTCCTCATCTGGCAACTGGCAACAAACCCAGGGGGAATTATCTCGTGCATAATGACCTCGTCTCCCTCTTGGAGCCATGTTTCAGTGAAACAGGCCAGGTCGGCCTTTCTCTCAAGGAGGAAATCCCTGATGGTCCCTGTCTTATTACGCACGGACCTGGTGTTGACCAGTACCAGAGTTGGAGGAGAGGTAATAGGGGACTCCTCATCTGCGTGCCTTGGGATAGCCCATAGGTCAGAAGGTGGACGAGCCTTTTTTTGGCTCCTCCGCCTTCTCTCATAAGGCCTACGTCTGCCGTCCCTATTGCCCCTTCCCGAGATCACACGTATTGCCCGCCCCCTTTCACAAGAAACTACAGTAGGACACAAACAGACAGATATAGAAAAGACATATTATCTGTTTGTTGACATTCTAGTAATAAATAAGGGGCAATATTATCTCTAGGAATCTCTAAGTCCTTCAGTGTGACTCTGGTTAACATCCTCCAGTCACACTGAGCACCTAGCGATTTGAAGAGAGAACAACTCTCTGGGAGTCTCTAGGTCCCCCAACGCACTTTCATAAAATCATGCTGGAAGGTCTTCACTCTAGAAATCTCAGTTCAGTGGGACCTTGAGGGTTGACAATTACAGTGAAAAAGCCTTTTGTGTGCTATGCTGTTTATTTTTGTCATTATTTTTAACAGTTCAGCTTTTAATTTTATTGAATTTAATTATTCCTTTAGCTTTCTATGATGCCTTTTGTACAGGTTGAGTATTCTTATCTGAAATGTTCAGGACCAGAAGTGTTTTGGATTTGGTGCGTTCATCCCCACAGATTTTGGAATATCTCTATTTGCATATATGTACAAAATGAGCTATCTTTGAGATGTGACCAAGTATAAACATGTAATTAATTTATCTCTTATTTACATATTACTCACATAGCTTGAAGGTAATTTTATAAAATATTCTGAAATCATTTTGTGCATCAATCAAAGTTTGTCTATACTGAGCCGCTGGAAAGCAAAGGTGTCACAATCTCAGTCATCCATCTGAACATTTTTGAATTTCAGAGTTTTTGGATAAGGGATGCTCAAATGCATAAGCGACTTCTCAAGAAACAGCAACAACAAACAACCATACCTTTACCACAAAATATAAAGATGATACAGAGCAAGTTAGATGATATCACTCAAGGGCACCTTTCCAAATGGGTTTCCCCACTCCTTAGGGGAAAAATTACTGAGATTGATACTGCATGATGAAGTTTCAGCTCCACCCTTGAAAGATTATGTGGCAGCTCAAATTTTAAAGATTTTGGTTCCTAGCATCTCAGCCCTTCTGAGCACACCAGCATGAGACACCGGAAAGAACAATTTGAAAAGACGTGCTAAGGAATATGGGGAAATCCTTTACTCCTAGTCAACATGCCTAATTGTTTATCCAGAAGTTGGAAACATTACTTTTGGGAGTCTAAATCCAATTGCTATATCCAACTAGAGCAGATCTATTGCTGAAAGGTAGGGCAACAGATGCCCTATAGTCTCATAGACATTTTTGTTTAAAAATCAACTCTAAAATCCTGGATTGACTCATCCACTTTAATTCTTATTTTTAAGAGAACAACTACTTGTCTGAGTAGAGTGTGAAAGGCAAGAGCTTATTCCATCCTAGTACGAAATAAAAGAAGCACTGACCCCACCTATTCTCTCTGCCACTTCTGCCTTCTGAATGCCTTGGTTGGGAATGGCAATGGTGGCAGCCAGGGGTGGCTGACCATTGCAAAATGACTGACTAATCCACAGGTCATATCAAAATCCATAGTTTTGGTCTCCAAATCTGCCCTCGATTTATACATATGGTGGAATTACACATGATCATAGATACTATGTACAATCCACAAATTTAGGTCACCTCTAGTTAGGATTAGCAACTGGATTTAGTCTACTGACTATAAACCTCAGAATTTCCAGCCACAGGGACAGCATACTCTGATTTTCCAGGATCTCAGGTAGTTTTCTTCCCCATTTATTTCTACCTGCTCCTTTCAGAGGACAGTGCCCAAGCATAAGACACTCTGTGCACAGAGCAGCTCTTCTTCCAATGAGCTACAGGCCTCCTACTCCCTTCCGACAAGTTGGTTTCTGTGTTTTTATTCCCAGGCAGTCCTCCTTCACAGTAAACATGCTACTTACCCACGCAGAGGATGTTGAAGCTGAAGCCTTGTGCCACAGACTTGCTGACAAGCTGATCGGGAAGACTGTCAAATCCGACATGGCCTCCTAGAGCAAGATTCCGCTTCTCCTCATTCTGTTAAAGACACAAGGGATGCCATTTAGCTGGGGTTTACAGCAGGGAAGTTGCTGACAGCTTGTAGAGTCAGAAAGAGCTTGAGAAAAATGAGTTTACAAGTTGTAAAGGAAGGTTACCATTTCCCCTGAAGCACAGATAACTTCCCAAGTCACAGAAGCAACCCTACTGCCACCCACACAGAGGTTTATTATATTTTTATGTGTGCCACATTCCAGACATACTGGTAATTATTGTCAAGCATCAGAAGGAAAAGCAAATCCCTCCCTGATCTTAACAGGGAATTATCTTAAAGAGACAGGAGACTAAATTATGAAGTCACACTGAAAGGAAAATCAAAACACTTTAAGATCTTCCACCAACATAATTAAAGTGATTCGTGGGGGATGGTAGTGGCATAATTCACATATTTTATTTATCACCCATAATCTATTCATTTCCTAAAGTGCCCTGGCATCTGAATCATGTGACATGAGTGCTGCTTCTTAGGAGTCCTTGATCATTTTCCTTGGACTCAGTTGTAAGCAGCTTTGTTCAATCACTCTCCTGTGGAGAGTGGAGGTGGGGGGGGGGGGCAAGGGGCTGCACCACAAGACTAGGAACCAGCTCACCTCGCCGCCTACGGCTGCATCGCTATTTTTTGCGACAGAAATATCCTGTTCTAACCTCATCCCTTTCCCATCTCCGGGAATGTCCACCTGTTCCTTTCCTCTTTGTATCAGACTGAAAATGCTTTCCTAAGACCTTTGTTTATATCAGATGCAGATAACATTTTTCGAAAGTGAACAGCATGTACAAATCACGGCATTAGAAAAGATCACACATTAACTAGACTTAAAGCAGATCTTAGAAATGTTACTTTTTGAGCTACAATATGACCACCCCCATCCCCGCCTATCTGCAAGGGATCAAAACCATAGATTATAGAGAACCTTATCAAAACAAAGGACTTCTGGCCAATGAATATCACAGAATTTCACTGGATGACTTAGAAAATGTCTGGAGATGATTATACACAAAACCATGGATACCAGTTCCACAAATATGGGGGCCGTACTTTACAGCTTCCAGGTCCCGCTAAGATTCTGGGAGTTACAGTTAAAAAGAAAGGTAACATTCCCAAGCTTTGTTTGACATGCAGGATGAACCACACAATCAAGACCACACTGAGTAAAAGGCTGTCACAAGGCACAAATGCTGCCATTAAGTAATTCCAGTAGTTGCCATAACTTCTTAAGCAAGAGGGTTGAGCCACATTCCGCAAGAGAAGGTAACATAGGCCTTCACGGTCTCTAGCAAAACTTTTCATGTGCTGCAATTATTTGTCAACAGAAGTAATATTGCCACACATGTAGCAATGTCACCCACCTGTAGGAGCGGCAATGATATTCTAAGCAATGTATTTCAAAATAAAATTTTGCTTGCAGCCAGTGTGGCACAGTGGTTTGAGCACTGAATTATGACACTTGGGTCCTAGAAATCCTTTGGAGGACCTTGAGCAATTCACGCTCTTTCTATCTCAGAAGAAGGCAAAAACAAATTCCTTCTGAAAATAAAACTTGCCTGAAAATAATACAGAATATCAACAATTTATGTTGGGGGTCTGGAAAGATTCCTGCCTGAACCTAGAAGGACTACAGATGGAGTATCAAATCTGCAAGATTAAAATCATATTGATATTAAATGATATCAAAGGGCTGCCTTTGAAGACAGTTCGGAAATTACAACAAGTCCAACGGGCGGCAGCCAGACTACTAACTGGAGCTACATACAGGGAGCATACCACCCCCCTGTTGTGTCAGCTCCACTGGCTGCCGGTCCAATTCCGGGCTCAATTCAAAGTGCTGGTGTTGACCCTTAAAGCTCTATACGGTTCTGGCCCAGCGTACTTGTCCGAACGCATCTGCCGCTACGTCCCACCTCGTACTTTAAGATCATCCGGGGAGGCCCTGCTCTCGCTCCCGCCGGCTTCCCAGGTGCGGCTGGTGGGGACGAGGGAGAGGGCCTTCTCGGTAGTGGCTCCCCGTCTGTGGAATGCGCTCCCTAGCGACATACGATCAATTCCATCCCTCCTGATATTCAGGAAAAAAGTGAAAGCCTGGATGTGGGACCAGGCGTTCGCATAGTAGCACAGGACAACACTTTAGTAGTTTTAATGGAAAGTTGGTGAATAGGGCTCAATGCTTTTATGGATGGAACACTGTTTTTAACATAGGTGAATGCATAAGATGTGTGAATATAATTATATTTTAATGTATTTTAGTGTCAAATGCTGGAGGGTTTTTATATTGTGTTTTATACTGCAATTGTGATGTAGGCATCAAATTATGCCTTTTGGAAGCCGCTATGAGTCCCCCCTCGGGGGTTGAGAAGAGCGGGGTAAAATGCCATAAATAAATAAATAATAAATAATAAATTCCCTTTCATTGATTTTATTTTACAACTGATCAGTAGTAGCTGGTGCCTTTCATATCAACAGAGAAATAATTCCATTCAATCTTTTAGTCCCTAGTCTGTGGAATGACCTCCCGGAATAGCTAAATAAGCTGTCAAAATTTAAAACACAATTTTACATTCTCTTCCGGCAGACCAACCTAGTCAATTTTAAACTATGCATTTTAAATTTACATTCTATTTGTACTGTATTTTAATCTCTGTAATACAGATTTTAATCTATGTATTTGATGGCAATGCATATTAATATATGCATTTGACGGTATGCATTTTATGGAAATGCGTTTTACCTAGTTGTACCCCACCTTCAGTCAACAATAGCCCAAACTTTAGAAGAGCCTTCCAAACAATGTCCATTAAACAGATTCACTACGTTTACAGTTTTGTCTAAAAGCCAGAGCGGCTCCACTTCCCCAATGACACAGGCGCCATCGGTCACCAGTGCAACTCTTTGGTTTCACTTACCATCTATTGCAATGTAGGGAACTAACAAATAATAACAACAAATTTTTATTTCTAACCCACACCTCTCTCCCCAAAGGGACTCAGTCTGGCTTCAAATGTAACGCAAACAAGACAAGCATTCAATGCCTTATAATATAAATATTTACATATACAATTAAAATAATAAATGACTTTGGCTAAAAGTTGTAAATCAGTCAGTCAGGCATCAAATAAAACAGCAACCTCATTTGGCACTTGTCAAAGGAGATTCAGGCATAGTCTTCTGGCCTTTTTCTGAGTTGATTTTCTGGTCCTGCCTTCCTCTTATTTTTCAAGTGAATCCTGTCTCTATATGTCACAAAGTGAAATCAATTGCCTTATGTGACAAGGAAGTGTAATGATGGATGGGAGCCCATCTGTGAATTATTTACGTCTTCCACATACTGCTCCAGTTTGCTCTGGCCTCCAGAAATCAAGCACCTAATTTCTGCTAGCATCAACACCATTAAAAATGTTTCACACACAACTCTTTATCTCAAACCAAAATTACTTCAGAAGACATCCAGAAGGGAGCTGAACTCATTTATTACTTCAAAAGTTGGTGGTTCTGTTTTACTACCTTTCTTGCAACATAAAACATTAACAGGCTTTGTTCTGGACCTTGGAGCTTTTCCCTATTAACAGCAATATCAAAGACAGACCAAGGTTCCTCCTTCAACATTATCACTGCACCCTCATGCCAAGAAGAGCTTCTGTGATTGGTTTTAAATGTTTTAATGCTTAGTATTTATTTATATCTTATTTTGGATATATTATGCTTTATGTGATTTTTGTCTTTTATATTTCATATTGAATGTGCTTTGATTTGTGAACTGCTTTGGGTCCCATTTGGGAGAAAGGTGGGATATAAATAAAGAATTATTATTATTGTTATTATTATTTGAAACACAACATGATGAGTCCACAGCAAACAAGATCACTCTGCTGGTTGTTGTATTGGATCACACGTCAGACATTTCCCAAGTGTCTAGGTCTGTGTGATGTATCAGCGAATAATGCGTGCAGATGCCAGTAAGATGGCTTTTTGCAGCTGGCAGATGGTAATTTTGCCAGCGCTGATTGTGTTTAAGTGCAAGCCAAGGTCTTTAGGCACTGCACCCAGTCTGCCGATCACCACTGGGACCACCTTGACTGGCTTGTGCCAGTCTTTGCAGTTCGATCTTTAAATCCTCATGTTATGTCAGCTTTTCCAGTTGTTTCTCTTCAATCCTGCTGTCGCCTGGGATTGCAACATCAACAATCCATACTTTGTTTTTTAGCACGATTGTGAGGTCAGGAGTATTGTGCTCCAAAATTCTGTCTATATTCAGAAGTCCCAGAGTAGTTTGACGTGTTCATTTTCTGTAACCTTTTCAGGCTTGTGGTCCCACCAGTTCTTTGTTGCAGGCAGATGGCATTTGTGGCATAAGTTCCAATTAATCATATGAGCAATGGTGTTATGCCTCTCCTTGTAGTCTGTCTGCATGATCTTCTTGCAGCAGCTAAGGATATGATCTATTGTTTCATCTGCTTCCTTATTTATTTATTTCCAACATTTCTACCCCGCTCTTCTCAACCCCCCGAGGGGGGACTCAGAGCAGCCTTTCTCCTTTCCTTGCAGAGACTACACTTGGGATCTGTCATCGACTTTTACATTCTGGCTTTGATGGAATTTGTTCTAATGGCTTGTTCTTGGCCTGCCAGAATCAGACCCTCCGTCTCCTTTTTCAAAGTTCTATTTGTGAGCCACATCCATGGTTTTTTTTGTCAATTTGGCTCTCAATTTTTCCGAGAAACTGTCCATGGGAAGCCTTCTTTTGGTAGTTTTATGTTCTGCTCTGCATTGTGTTTTTATGGTATTCACTCTTTGTCTTTTGCACTTTAAGCAGCTTACTACTATGGACTTCCCTCAATGTTGGTCCTTCTTCTTCTTCTTCTTATGTATTAAATACATACTTCTCATGTAGTTCTAATAGGTCCAGGAGATCTAGTAGAAAAAATTCTGGCAATTCCAGTGTCAAATCCTACAAATAAGACAGAGGGAAACAAGTATGTATCCATCTTGATGGATCATCTCTCTCAGTTCCCATCCTCATAAATCTTGCCATGATGGTCAAGTAAGCAGGGTAGCTGAGGGAAGCTAAATGTTTGCAAAAGCCTTGAATGGTTGCCAAATTAACAAAATGTATTTTCAGGAAAGAGATGAAGGCGTCTCTTCACACCCCAAAGATTAACAAACAAACAAAAATAAAATATTAGCTTGTTTGGTTTATGCACAATTGGGACATTTTACTGCCTTCCTTCAAAGGACAAAACACACACTCGTTTGTTTGAAATAAGGTAACTCTGGCATTAAAGTTTTCTTTGAAATGATCTCACCACTTTTCCTGCACATACTGATATACATTGCTTTCTCTCCTCCATCTTCCCACAGCAGGGGAAGTCATAAAGGAAGATAATCTGACCACAGTAAAGAGTGAAGCTGCCACCTCCGATGGCAGTGTGCCAACACAGGTGAATTGAACTGTTCCTCAACCAAGAGGACTAGCGCTCTGCTGCCTTCCTTGTGCTTTTCCTTGCTTTCCGTGGGCGGTTTCTACTTCTCATCACTCCATTTTCTGTTTCCCACTGAGGATGGATTAAAGAAGGGTTTCTTAGTATGGTCAAAGGAAGCACCACATTCTCAATCCTGCTTTCTCAATTCACATTCCAACTTAACACAAGCACAAATTAAAGCACTCAAATAATTTCAGCTCACAAACTGCATTCTAAGTGAAAAATTACCCAGGCAAAACATAAACATGAGTGAGGAATATGCAAATACTCTTGAAGACTCTATCAGCATCTCCACTGACTGTAAACGGAAGTAAACAGGGGTTTGGCAGAAAGGTATGATTAGAATATGAATGCCCCAGAAGGCCAAGAAAGGTGTTTCTAGGCAATAGCCAATACCAAAAATATGAGGGTTTTTTTAAAAATAAAAAGGTCAGTCATAGCTAAATCATGCTACAAACTAAGATATTTGCAAAAGGGGAGACTGAAAACTACTAATGCCATATGCCTCAATTCTCCAAAGTGTGCAAAGGTGATTTCAAAGTTTAAGCAGACTATATTAGACATTTCATAACAACAAAAGAGCACTACTGTTGCCCTACAGCAAGTTTTCATAATTCATAAACAACTGTTTTAATCACAGCACAGGAGAGGAGAGCAGAAGAAAGCTATGAATAAAACCTTACCATGGATCCACCTCCTGAAACAGGCTTATACAGGTGAACCAGGTCATGCACTGAGATCAACAAGACATACCTGAAGATGTAATGAGGGCCATGTGTTTGAAATCTCATCTTGCAAGGTACTGTGTTTAGAAGGAGTTACATTTACTTGGTCTTCCATTGTACATGTACTTCAATGAACAAGGGTGACAAATAGTCCTGGCAGTTCAAACACACTATTACAGCCAGAGTTTGGGAAAGTTGCTTTTTGGACTGCATCTCCCAGATCCTCCAGATAGATTTCTGTCTGTAAGAAATCAGACCCACATGAAGTTTCTACCACTGTCGCTCTAGTCTTCATCCCACCCATTTCATTGCTGCCAGTTCCTTGAAAAACTTGTTTAGCTCCACTTCATAAGGAAGGATGCTACAGGGCAACTTCACATGGATGTTAAAGTCTCTTAGCACCTGAAGCCATACTACTACTACTACTACTACTACTAATAACAACAACAACTTTATTTATACCCCGCCACCATCTCCCCAAGGGAACTCGGGGCGGCTTACATCAGGCCACGCCTATCAATACAGTAAACACAATATAACACAAGAACACAACAGAAAATCAGAAAATAAAATAACCTAAAATACAAAACCAATGTAAATAAACAACACAACAATATGAAAACAAAACATTAAGACACTAAAAATGATCACCGTGGACAGGGCCAAATTCAAAGATTTAAAAAATTTTAAACACTGGGAGATAGGGCAATGTAAAGTATCAGGGAGGGGATCCGGGGGATGAGGTAGGATTTAATTGCACAACCAGAGAATAAAGTGCTTCTGATGGCATTTTATGCAGAGTTTGGTCAGGGATTATCATAAATTCAATCATTGAAGGCACATTGGAACAGCCAAGTTTTCAGGCTCCTCCTGAAGGTTGCCAGGGTGGAGGCTTGCCTAATATCTCTGGGGAGCAAATTCCAGAGTCGAGGGGCCACCACAGAGAAGGCCCTTTCTCTCGTCCCCACAAGTCGCGCTTGCAATAAGGGTGGGAGCGAGAGAAGGGCCTCTCCGGAAGATCAAAGAGGTTGTGTGGGTTCATAGATGAAAATGCAGTCATGCAGGTAAGTGGGTCCTAAACTGTTCAGGGCTTTGTAGGTCAAAACCTGCATCTTGAATTGGGACCAGAAAATAAATGGCAGCCAGTGGAGTTCCTTAAACAGGGGGGTTGACCGCTCCCTGTAAGTCACTCCAGTTAGTAATCTGGCTGCCACCCGTTGGACCAGTTGGAATTTCCGGGCCATCTTCAAGGGCAGCCCCACGTAGAGCGCATTGCAATAGTCCAATCTAGAAGTAACTAAGGCATGGACCACCGTGGCCAAATCTGACTTTATGAAGTATAGTCACAGCTGGCGCACAAGCTTCAATTGTGCGAAAGCCCTCCCAGCCACCGACGATGCCTGAGCTTCAAGGGTTTGAGCTGAATCTAGGAGGACACCCAGGTTGCGGACCTGTGACTTCAGGGGGAGTGCAACCCCATCAAGCGCAGGTTGCCACCATATACCTCGATGGAGACTCCAACACAACCCCTGATTCCACCCTAGCTAGTTCAGTAAGGGAGACTGATGGGTAGTATACAAACAAAATCTATAGTCTGTCCCAGCTACTCAGCTATCAACTCTACTCCCAGCTCCCAGGCGAGATTAATCCCACCATCCACCTCCACCACCTCAGCCAACCAGGTCTCTGCAATACATAGCAGGTCAGCATAGCAGCTATTTCATCATTCACTGACCTGTCATTAACCAGCAGCATTAGTAAAGGAAAGTTATGCATTACAATGCAACTGTTTTGCATAACTAGATATAATCTTATACTGAGCTTTCAGGCATGAAAAATACATACTAAAAAGCCAGGAAATAAACTGGGTTAGAATGCAAGCTCACTCCCTTGAAATTGTACTAGGATATTAATATATTTTACATGACAGTGCATACATCAACCACCTCCCACAGACTTCTTAGTGTTAAATCAAGACAGTCTCGGATCAAGCAAAATGCTGATAGATGAGTAGCAGTCCAAGGAGCTAAGATACTAATGAAAGCATGAGTCTTCCACCCCTAAATGTATAGAAGACTGAAGGGTTTTGCCGTATATCTGTAAATTTGTTTCTAGGTAGATTTCTCAGAAATCGCCAATTTGGTCACTTGGGCTCCCAAACACAAATTTCATGAAGAGGTCAGATCAACATCAGTATTACTCTTAAGAATCCCTTTATCTGTGGATTCTAAGGATGCTATTTCTCCTGAACAAGTTCAACAGCTTTAGAGACATACTCCTTAGAGGTAAGGTTATATAAACCTTATCTAGTTTAGGCACAAATACTCTAGGCACTGGAATATATTGCAATATAACAATGCATACAAGAAAACTAACTTTTCTCAACCCCACTTCTTCAATTACAACATTTCCCAGGACAGTTTCTCTTAAAAACAGTATCTTTTTGGATGCTAACACCCATAATCTCCCATCAGCATTGCCAGAGTTGGTCATTGAAAATAAATACATTGGCCAATGAAAGTGATTATTCAGTAAAGCACAGGGCTTTATTGATATCTGATTATTGACAGTATCAATGTAAACAGCAACAGAGGTTGTCAATTATGAAACTTTGCCTATATTTCACTGTAATATACTGTGTGTGTGTGTGTGTGTGTGTGTGTATATATATATATATATATATATATATATATATATTCTCATGTATAAATGTAGAAATTTTTGTCAGAAAATCAACTGAAAAAACCCTGGTTCAACTGAAAAAGGTCAGTGTAAGTACTGTACCTTAATTTTTTATGGGGAAATGTGATACTTTAATCTGTTATGAAAAACCTAATAGAAGCACCAACCCCCTCGATCTTCTCTGCCTCATTGTTACTTCTGCCCTTTTTGAATGGCTTGGTAGAAACATAATGGTGGTCATGGCAGTTGGCTCTGTGCTCACATTTACCCTTCTCCACAGAATGACCCTCAATTTATCCACAGGCCATGTCAAAATCCATAATTTTGGCCCTCAAAACCTGTCTCTGACATGAGGAAAACTTACACACATGTACATACAGTATACCATGTTGTAATATACCATATTTTATAATGGACTGCATTGCACAAACAATGCTCACACGTAGCTTTGAAATCTTGACAGCAGATATAAGCCCTCAATAAACTATTAATGCCTATCACCCAGAAACACCCAGAACAATGGCAACTTATCATTGACTAGCAATGCATTTTACAGTTCTGATTTTTGCTTCCAAAAGCCTGGTACTAGACCCAGAGTACTCATTTGAGGCATGAGACTGCTAACGCTGCCCTCTAATCTTGTAGCTAAAAGAGTACAGAGTTGTAAACCAAGAAATTTCGATTTGGAGAAATACGACACTTCTATCTTTCAGATGATCCCAAATGCAATAATGTTCCAGTTTCATTCGTTTCTATACTACTTTTGAAAAATCTGATAATTCATTTGATGTGGTGTTAATGCATTATGTGCTATCATTCTCAAAAACTGGAGAGTAAATAATCTTCAAAGAGAGAATACAGCAAAATACATCTGAATTATAGTTCATCTGAACATTCTAATTATCACTAAAGGTTTGAACTAGAATAAACATTGTGTTGTTTTGTAACTCAACACATGCATCAATTTTTTTTACCAATTGTCATGATTTTGGACAATCACCCATAAGCATTTTTGTGAAATGCCAATGCATAATGCAAAACTGTCACTTCTTCTCCCTGCAATTTCTTGTCTCCAATCAGAGGAAATGTAAATATATACTTGACATTATGCATAAAACACAGCTCAGGAAGTGGCCACGATCTTTATGAATGTATCCACCATTCCAGGCTAGTTAACGCTGGAATAGTTGCAAAACAGGACCTCCTTTGCACACATGTATGAGCTATTTTAGGAATGATGACACTAGTAAATAATTAACAAAATGCAATATACAAGAGGGAACAGCACTAAAACATTTCAGCCTGCAGAGACCAACACCCTGATCCCACACAATTTTTGTTCAAGTAATATGTAAATTACTGGTGGCAAGAGAAGCATCAGGGCATTCAGGAAGTGAAAGCAAGCAACACCTTTTTCTCTCAGCCCTGCTCTATTGGGTCTGAGTAATTGCGCCATTTGAATCACTGATAATCCAGCATTATTTTGCTTCAACAAACAAACACTGTGGATCCTCCAGAAAGTGGAACAAAACTAGTCCACACAGCTTTACTTTTTATAAGATACTGTATGTTATGCTGAAATACTATTTGTCACTATAATGATGGAAGAAGCTTGAGTCCCTTGAATTGTTGATGGATCCGATCCTGTTTTAAAAGCTAGTTAAAGAAAATCAAAGCTAGGACACCTTGGTGAACAACTGGAAGAATAGCTTAGATCTTGGGCTTTAGATCTTTCTAACCTACTACTAGTCATCCTATTATATGCCTAGTAGGATGTAGTAGATCTGTATTTTCAGATCTGTGTGCTTTTGTATCCAATTTGTACAACTGTCTCTGTTCTTTCCAACAAGAAGTCTGTGTAACCTGAAAGTTTCAAAGTCCGACACGCTGGGTTGCTACAAGAAGGTCATCTCTTCTCTTTTTTGCTCTGGAAACTGCAGGATAAATAATCTATATTTTACTCCAAGTCTGGCCATAAGCCACCAAGTTCTGTGTTGATCTCGGCAGGGTGTCTGATGCTTCGCTTTCCAAATGCAGCCCCCATGCTTCCTGACAAGATGCTCCTTGAAACTTGGCAGATCTTGAAAAGCTGCTCCCAGCTCCACACAAGGAGTTGCGACCGGGGTGGGGTGGGGGGTGGAGTAGGAATGTCCCCAGAATGCACACAACAGACAAATGGGAAAGGCAAGAGAACTTGTCATTTCCTATTCTTCTCCTCCTCCTCAGTCTTTTTTCCAACTAGAGAAGTTTTTATTGGTCTGCTAAATCTGCTCAGTATGGCTGGTAAGTGAAGAAATGGAACATATCCAAACAGTTAAAGAAATGGTGGCTTTCAAAGAAAATGGGACCACTGCAAAGTCAAGAATGCTTCCTATGAGAAGAAAAAGTGGAATCTAGGCTCAAATCAATTCATCTCAGTGCTGACTAAACAGACATCAACATGGCAGAGAACCAACTTGACAAACTGATTTCATGGTTTTTCCTGTGCAATGTTCCAGAATTAAGACTGAAGAACCTCTCATTTCTGTATTTTTCAGATCAGTACATTGAATCCTCTTTGGCTACATCGGTTCCTCTCTTCCAAATTCTATGCCTCTTTCCAGTGTACACCTGCTTCCTGGGTAATAAGTCTCACAGAATCTATTTTGTTGGTTTGTGCTTTCAAATAGTTTCCAGCTTATGGTAATGATAAGGCACACCTATCACAGTGTTTTCATGGCAGCATTTTTTCAGAGATCCAACATTTTGAAACACCGTGTATGTATTTTGTCTTCAGCTGCACCGAGAATCCTTTGGGAGTGAAAATGTATCAAAAATAATATGACAAGCACCACCACTGTTCCTTTACCTTCTTTCTCACCTAGGATGCAATATTCATTGTGCTAACAATAGGAGGTTACTCTGGTCTGGAAAGCCCTCCTTGTTGAACTCTTCTGAAATTACAAAAATGCTTGGAGGCAGAGCTTTCTTCCAAATGTTATGAGATTTAATGCATTCCTCCTTATCTCCCAGTCTCACAAATATTGTGACTTTATTTCACAGGACGTATGAGGGACAAATTGTGAATAATGCTTGTTAGAAGGTCCTTTCTGACATTATCAACCACCTCCTACAGATTTGTGCTGCCAGCAATCTCAATCTCACTGCAATGCATAAAGCCTCCTAAATAATATTCATGTCAGGAATGGCCAAGAATAAGTTTGCAGGCAGTACATGAAACAAAAACAAAACAAAAAAACCTTCCATGCATGGGGATAACACCAAGGATCGTCTGAGCCACATGAAGAATTGAGACAGAAACTTACATCCATGGAATAGATTTTTAAAATTACTCTATGCCTCAACAATGCACCAATGAAAACAATGATTTATGTTTTTATTTGTCTGAATATAATGCATTTTTACAGTTACTGGTCCATCAAATCACTATTCATATGGAGATTGAAAATGTAAACCTCTTATTTAAATTATGTATTCAATGTGAAAGAGCCAATGTGGTATAGTAATTTGAGCATCAGACTATACCTGTGGAGACCATGGTTCACATCTCCCCTTAGCCCCAGAAGCCAATTAGGTGATAACACTGTTTCAGCCTCAAACAAAGGCAATGGCAAACATCCTCTGAATAAATCTCAACAGGAAAAAGCATGGTAAGTTCACAGTATGGTTACTATACATTAGAGCTTACTTCCAGGGGCGGTCCGTCCATGTAAGCGAACTACGCGGCCGCGTAGGGCGCCATCTTGGATGGGCGCCGTTGCGCCCGCCACGCTGCCATAGCAAACCTCCCTGTTGCTGGCCTGCTGCCTGCAGGAGCTTCTGGGCATGCGCAGAGATTTTCGCGCATGCTCAGAAGCTTCTGCAGGCAGCAGCAGGGATCGGCGCCGAAGCAAACCTCCTCCCTCGCCCCCCCCGCGCGCCTCCTCCCTCTATTGCCGGCGCTGCTGCCGCTGATGCACGTGGCGAGGGAGGAGGAAGCAGAAGAGGGTTAAACTTCCCGGACCCAGTCAGCGCGAGGGGCATCGCGTCCGTGGCGGCGCCGAGAACATCCTCTAGTTGAAGATGGAGAAGGGAAGGAAGGAGCGGCTGAGGAGGCGAAGGGGCTGTGGAGGCCACCCCCCTCTCCCCCAAGCACGACCTTGTCTGCCAGCTCCCTGACCTTCCGCATCGCGTCCGCGGTGGCGCTGAGAGGATCCTCTCTGCCTAGGCCCAATGCGCCTCCCGTCCGGCCGCCGCCGCCTCCGTTCGCCGACTGGCGAAACGGAGGCGGCGGGCTGGACGGGAGGCGCATTGGGCCTAGGCAGAGGATCCTCTCAGCCGCCGCCCGCCCCGAGACGCGATGCGGAAGGTCCGGGCTGTGCTTGGGAGGGGTGTGGCCTCCACAGCCCCTTCGCCTCCTCAGCCGCTCCTTCCTCCCTCCTCCATCTTCAACCCAAGGTGCTGCTGGGGTGATCTCCCTGGTGCCTTTCCTCTCTCTGGGTGGGGGCGAGGGCGAGGTCTTGCAACCATGGCCCTCGCCGTCACCCAGAGAGAGAAAAGGCAGCAGGGAGATCACCCAGAGCGCCTTCCTAAACCCTCTCCCTCTCTCTGCTGTCTCTCTCTCTCTCTCTCTTCCTTGTATTCTCTCTCTTTCTCTTCCACTTATCCTCGCTTTCTCCCTCCCTCCCTCCCTCCCTCCCCCTCTCTCTCTCACACACACGCATACCCACTCTCCCCCTTTCTCACACTGCACTCTTTCTCTCTCTCTCAAATTCTTCTCCTCTTCCGCCTCGCTCTGTCGCTTCTCTTTCTCCTCGTTGTCTTCCCCCCTCCTTTCTCTTCCGCCTCCTCTCTTCCTCCCTCCCTTCTCTTCTGCCTCGCTCTCTTCCCCCACCAACTTCAGCCCTCCAGGTGTTTTGGACTTCAACTCACACAACTCCTAACAGCCGGTTGGCCAGCGTTTCTCAACCTGGGCATCAGGACCCCTAGGGGGGTCGCGAGGGGAGTTGCGAGGGATTGCCAAAGACCATTAGAAAACACAGGATTTTCTGTTGGTCATGGCAGTTCTGTGTGGGAAACTTGGCCCAATTCAATCACTGGTGGAGTTCAGAATGCTCTTTGTTTGAAGGTGAACTATAAATCCCAGCAACTACAACTCCCAAATGTCAAGGTCTATTTTCCCCAAACTCCATCTGTGTTCACATTTGGGCATATTGAGTATTCATGCCAAGTTTGGTCCTGATCCAACATTGCTTGAGTCCAGACTGCTCTCTGGATGTAGGTGAACTACAACTCCAAAACTCAAGGTCAATGCCCACCAAACCCTTCCAGTATTTTCAGTTGCTCATGTGTGTTCAGTGTGCCAATTTTGGTTCAGTTCAATCACTGGTGGAGTTCAGAATGCTCTTTGATTGTAGGTGAACTATAAATCCCAGCAACTACAACTCCCAAATGTCAAGGTCTGTTTTCCCCAAACTCCATCTGTGTTCAAATTTGGCTGATGTTCCGCTTTTGGGCCTTGTGCACTCCGACGCTTCTGCGCCTGCGCACAGGAGCTTCTGGGCATGCGCGGAGGGGGCACCAAAATAATTTGGGGGCGCAAAAATAATGTTAAACACCATTTAAAATGACCTTAGACCGCCCCTGCTTACTTCAGACTACAAAACAACATAACAAATGTGAACTCTGGGAGAAAAATAATAAATGATTTATACAGTATGCAGTATCCTATACCAGTAAAGCAATTAATCTCATGGCCAGTATGGAATAGAAATATTAACTGGTTAATTAATTAATATGGTGTGGTGGCAAGATACATATCAACAGCAGTATGGATTAACAACTTGTTCCATGTCATCAACTGTTCAATGGAAACATGAATATATGGACGAATATGTTGCTGTATTAAGTTATGTGATAAAATGTGTTTGATGCAGAAGGGTGAACTTCAAACATGCTTTTAAAACCTGGATGCCATTTATTAACTATAACAGTGTTTCCCAACCGGTGTGCCGCAGCACACTAGTGTGCCGCGAGCAATCATCAGGTGTCCAATATCCTTTCTTCCCCCTCCTGCTAAAAACTTACTTTTTCTTCTCCACTCGGGCTCCCTTCTTCCCAGCCTCGCTCTGCTCGCTTTGCCTCGCTTTGCTCATGCTGCTGCTTCTGCTGCCATTTTGATCCAAGGGGGCAGCGTGAGCGTGTTCAGGGGGGAGGGAGAAAGATGTGACCCGTGCGGGCGCTACTGCACAGACTCACCCCACATCTTCCTCCCTCCCCCCTTCCCTCCTGAACACGCTCATGCTGCCCCCTTGGATCAAAATGGCACCAGAAGCGGCAGCATGAGCAAAGTGAGGCAAAGCGAGCAGAGCGAGGCTGGGAAGAAGGGAGTTCAAGTGGAGAAGAAAAGGTAAGTGTTCGGCAGGAGGGGGAAGAAAGGGCGCGAAAGGGAAGGGGGAGGAAGCGGTCTCTGTCGAAAGCTGGCATGGGCAAACTTGGACCTTCCAGGTGTTTTGGACTCCAACTCCCACCTCAGGCCCTTTTCCTCCCCCCCCCCCCAGCCACTTAAGCAGGAAAGGGCCTCAGGCTGTTGGGAATGGTGGGAGTTGAAGTCCAAAGCACTCAGAGGGCCGAAGTTTTCCCATGCCTGTTTTAGAGGAACCTTAAAGTGGTGAGCCTCCTTCCAACATTTCTGGATAGAAAACAAACAACAGCATAACATAACATTGTTTGAGTCCACAGTGCTCTCTGGGTGTAGGTGAACTACAACTTCCAAACTCATTCCTGCCAGGATATCTATGTTGTATTCATCAAAACAGGCCCAGGTTTCACACTGAGTGTATAAATACATTTAAAAACATATTAACTATATGTATGACTGTGTTAGAGTGTCATTTTGTGTTATTTTGGTTGGTGGTGTGCCCCAGGATTTTGTAAATGTAAATGTGCCGCGGCTCAAAAAAGGTTCAAAAACACTGAACTACAAGATGATGCACAGACCAAGTGAGCAGTCAATGCTGCCTATACTGAACAACATGTAATAAGGAAAACAACCTTGTGAGGCTCAGAGGATTTTTTAAAACCCAGTACAGTTCTATTTGATAATCACAAAAAAAAAATCTCCTGGGTACCAAATGAAATCATTTGGCACCAAGAGAAAACAAACTGCACAGCCCTCAGCCCATCGATGGGAAAGAAAACATAGCAGTTAAGATTGCTAACTTTAAAAGTGAAAGCAATTAGCTGCAAATTCAAATGGTATGTAATGCACATAAAACCTCTGCAAGGTTTGACAAAAGCTTGGCAAACAGCTCCCAGACTCTGCAGGATCCACTGATTACTTTAAAAATAAACTAACAGGAGACAGTCTTTGACCTGGTTAATATAACCCAAGGTGCTCAATTAGAGCGCAGCTGCAAGTCTGAATATCCTGAGCTCCAAGCTGTTGGCATGAAAAGTTAGGGTCAATGCTGATTCCAGGGCAACAAAAATATGACACAACACAGATTTAGAACAGAAACTACAGAGATGGCTCCTGGTTCATTGCCCAACAATATTCAAAGTGCAAAGCTGCATACAGATTATGACCACTTCACCTATGCTATGAGACCGGAACTTGCGGTCTCACTTACCTGCATCCAACAGAATATGTTCTATGTGGACATTTTCTAAGTCATCCATGTAATTCTATGGTCTCTTTTTGCTAGAGGTTACCACAGAGTTGCACTGGTGGACCAAAGAAACGCCTAGAGAAAACACCATGATCCTATGGTAACTTTCAGTGGATGTTGTTCATTTCAATAAGGCCCACTTCGATCTGTGACTTCATGTTTCCACAGACAGTCCAGGAACATATCCCCTGCTAATACAAGTGTTGTTCTGTATATATTGCTTAATGGGCCTCACCAACTTTTTGAGAGATTCACAGGAAGGCATTCTCTTATCCTCACAAATGAAGAACCTTCTCAGTGGCGGCTCCCAGGCTTCCCACAAGTTAGGTTGGCCTCTGCTCTCCTTATGCTTTCAAGCACAAAAACATATTTATTTTGACAATTAAATGGCTCTGCACATGAATTATGTTGTACTCCCTTCCTCTTTCTTGTCATGTTTTTACATATTTTAAAACCCATTTTCAATTCAGTGTTTGTTTTAATAGAATTGCTTTATTTAATGGCTCTCTAATTGTTCACCTATCTTATAACTGATTGGTTTTTCAACTTAATTTTGTTTTAACTTGTATTGAAAACTGCCTTGGGGCAAGACATAAATGAAAGGAATACATACTTGACAGCAACACATGAAGCTCAGTTTCAGTTTTGTAATCCTTGAGTCTCACATTAGTCAAAGCAGAAAAAAATGTACCTGTTGAACACTAGGACTGTGTTTCTGCTAATTTTTAACTCATGCAAAAAGGACTGGCTTAGGTTCTTGGGCAGATGCACAGATTTACCTGCCTGTCTACCTTCATGCTTTCACCTGCACCCACAAGTGAGGTATCCCTTCAACAAGAGGTGGGTGTCCTGGCCCCAACAACGAATACTAGACTAACATTCAAGAGGGTAGGAAGGAACACAAAGCGGGCCTACTAGGGAAAGGCACAGCACTTCTTACAATGAACACACAATGAACATGCTTTCTATGAACCTCAGGCCAACTCTATGGCTGAAATGGAGGAAGCAACCTTAAAAAATTAATGGTCATAGGTCAGATGTGAAGGTGAGGAGTGCACCACCAAGGCCTATTGTGACATTTATCCTCTGGTTTGGCTTTGGATGGTTGATTCCACCCAAGCATGAGAAACAGAAAACTGGACTATGGTATAAGTAAGACAGACATAATACTTTCTCCCCACCACAAACACACACAGTCACACAGAGTCACCACAAACACACACATATTCCTCTCTACACATGAAATAGAGGCTCTCATATTGGTACCAACGGGAGCATTCAAGCCAGGCATGGAGAATAAGGAGGCACACTTCACCTTCAGGGGTTGATCAGGAGAGACACATGACTGCTTCTGTCCACCTAGTTTCTACCCAATATCATTACTAAACCCTTTGCTTTACTTCACAGGGACTTCCCTTTGCCCATAATGTGACGATTCCCAACTCAGGTCATTAGGAATACTGGATAATCTACTAAAGGTAAAAATGGTTATTTATAGGGGCGGTCTAACCTAATCCGGGGGGGGGGGTACGCAAAGGAAATTTTGTGTCCCCCCCCGCCGCCGCGTCACTCGCCGCCGCCACGCCGCCTCTGCGCCGCCTCCGCCGCCACACCGCCGCCACCGCCACGGCATGCCTGCCGCTTTGGAGCCAGCGCGTGTGCGGCGCAGGTTTTGCACATGCGCAATGGCTCCAAAGCGGCAGGCACGCTCGGGAGGCAGTGCGTGTCTTGTGCTGTTCGCATATGCGCAGAAATGTCTACAGGCTCTACAGCACCTTCGGGGTTCTTCTGCTCGGCGCGCCGGTGGGGCCGGGTGTGAGATGCGCCCAGCGCCCAGCACACCCGTAGCGGCGGCACAGGGCAGTGCAGCGGGGCGCGGAGCGGTGGCGCCCCCTCCCAGCCGGTGGCGCCCCTCTCAGCCGGTAGCGCCCTACGCGGCCGCGTAGGTCGCGGAATCGCAAGGACCGCCCCTGGTTATTTACTACAGATGGCCTTTCAAAAAGACAACTACTAGCAAAGGAGATTACAGTATTTCAAAATGTAACCAAAGACTCTTTCAGCTTAGAAAACACCATATTGCCATGTTTTTAGCAACATTACTATTGTGGTAAACACTGTATCCTGTTTTGATAATATTAAAACAGTGGGAGCGACTTTTGGAAGCATAATGGTTTAAGCTGGGTTCTGATGCTCCTGTCCCCACCTAAAGAAAGCTATTTTTAACAGAGGAGCAACCTGGAGCAATCTTCCTGGACTCAAAGCCTTTTCACATATAATTTGCTTCTGGTATGTTAGGTTTATGTGCCCAGACATTTAATGTACTGCAATTTTGTTCTTTTACTGTTTGCTTTTATTGCAATCACCAGTTTTACTACACTGTTTTTAGATGCTTAATTTTTAAGAGTAATTAAATGTTGGGTTAATGTGATTTTTCACATTGTTAACATTATCATAAGCAAACAGCTGTTTTAATAAGGCAGAGAAGAATTTTAAAAATAAAATATATGTCATCCCACTGCTCAAGCTTTTATAAGAAGAAAAGAATGTCTTAATATACTACCAGGTTCTTATTGATCACAGTTTCTCAAGTAAAATGTCCTACTTTCCAATCTATGGTTCTAGAAAGGCCACATCAGAACCTGCCACACCAGCAGAAGACACAAGGCAAAGTCAATATTACACTTTCGGCATGGAGAAATTGTGGAGATTTTAGCTGTAGAACCATTGCTAGAAGGTGCTGAAAGGTTTCATTAATCCTTCAAAAATTACAAAATCTCATGAGAACCACAAAGGAGAGAAAACAACCACCTACACCGTTGAACCTCCTCTTTTCTCCTCCTCAAACATACTCTGAAAATCTACTCTAGTAAGTGTCCCAAATTTCCGGGACAAATTTACACAGGCTATAGGTGAGCAGGGTATCACACACACTGGCCCAGTTCTGCCGATGGAAGTAGTGGTGCCAGCAGAAAAAACTGGACTGGATTTCACCCAGAAATGCTTCAGACATTTTGTATGTCTGCCTATGGCACCAGAGGGCACACACATCAAATGCTCTGATTATGTTCCAAGTAAATGGCATTGATTAAAATGCCATTCCTTTGCTTTCTGAAAAGTTTAACAGCTTATAAAGTTCCCTTTCTGCTGCTCAGACATAATTCTGGCTCCACAAAGAGAGTTAGAGGGAAAGGCACAAGAATTCTAAGAATACACTGGTTCTTTTACGTTGCCTTTGGACAAAGGCCATCTTGCTTCCATCATCAGTGTGTGTGTGTATCCGCATTTAAATTGTATGGCGACAGCATGAATTTCACAGAGTTTTCTTAGGCCAGAAATACTGTGATGTAGTTTTGCCACTTCCTTTCTCTGAAATATAGCTTACAGCACCATGAATTCATTGATGGTTACACAAAAGTACTAGTCAGGCCAAACTTTGCTTAGCTTCCAAGATCAGATGGTATTTTGTAGTTATGTCATAATTGCAGCCAAGAGTGGAGGTTTTTGGGGAGAAGAATAATTAAGACTCCTTTAATGGGGAAGAGGGATGTGCTAATGAATTCTGGGAATCATCATCTAAAGAAGCCACACTTCTCAGCCTGCCTTAAGGAGAAGAAGACTGCTGCATGACAACTCTGGGAGGTTTTTTTTTATTTTGATGGCCAGAATCTTACAGTTATATTAAAGGCATGCAGTTGAACACACCAATTAGCTATGGACCTCTGGCTCACTGAATTCCCAATGTGACCTTACTTACAGGCTGACAAACCCCTTGCAGTCACTCTTAAGCAGGAGCAGGCAATGTAGAAAAGTAGGGAGCTGCAATAGCCCATAACAAAGCCTGGAGGTTTTGCATCTGCTCCTGAAAAAATAAAATACCTGACCCATGTGTCTCCAGCATCTTAGGTACTTTTCAGGCCTTATCCTACATGTCCTTGATCCATGTTTATGTTGCACCTTCTTTATATTTTTTAAATTAAAAGATTTTATTTACATACAATAACAACTTACAATGTAAACAAAACACAAAACAGTGAACATTTTACATACACATAACCCACCACCGAGGCCTGAACAGGTATCCTTTCCTTTGCCATATATTTATAAATCAACCATTAATCAAATGTCATATCCAAAATTCCTGACCAATAGGGTTATATTGCATTCCATTTTCACTCTCTAAAGTGTATTTAATAAAGTGTATTTAATAAAGACCGACCAGTATGCCTCAAAATCTGATCTATTAGTTTCCCCCCTGAATACCTTCATTTCCATTGTTAGTTTATCATTTAAGGCTATGTTCCATACCTCCCTATACCAAGCTTCCAGTGTAAGATTAGTTATTATTTCCCAATTCCTTGCTATTCTAATTCTTGCCACAGTGAATAAAATAATCATCAATTCTTTCTTTTCCTTTTCTAAATTCAACATTGTGGCATCCATTAGTAATGCTAACCTAGCATCTGGAGTAATATTTAGCCCTATAATATTGCTTATTTCGATAAATATATCATTCCAAAAATTCTTCACTTGAGGGCATTCCCACCATAAATGAAAATATGTCCCTTTGAGCATGCCACATCTCCAGCAGAGGTTGCTTTGCTTGCTATCCATCTGATGTTGTTTGACTAGTGTGGTATACCATCTCCATATAATTTTAAATACGTTTTCTTTTAATCTTGTTGATAAATTCTTAACCACTCTCCACTTCAGAACCCTTTTCCAATCGAAATCTGTCAGAGGCCCTAGGTCTCCTTCCCAGACCTTTTCAAACAGCTTCAGCCCTATTTCTTCGCCAATTAATCCATTATATATTTTCCCAATTAATCCTTTCCCTGTTATTTCTTGAGATTTAAGTTTGCTTAGCCATTCCTCATATGTATTCAATGCTCTACATCTGGGGTTTTTACTTAACCAGTCCTTTTTCCAGTTATTCAGCTGTTGTCTCTCAAACCAATTCAGAGCACCTTGTTCTTCTAACTTATTAAACTTGCCCATTGAATTTTGTATCCATTCTTTCCAGGAAAGAGCAGTTTCCACCTCCACTAATTTTTTATACTTAAGTTTAATTCTCAGGTCTTCTGGAAAATTCTCCAGTAACACTATTGGGGATAACGGGGAAACTCCTGGAAATTTTTTTAACTTAACCCATATCTCCATAACATCTTTAGCCAGGTTATTTTTACACTCCTTAATTTCTTTGCCTACTTTTTACCTGAAAAACATTTCCCCATAATCTCTTTGCCAACATTTCCCTTCCAGTTCCTGACAGATTAATTTAGGTTCTGAGAGCAGCCTAAACACTCCCTTTATAATGTGATCCATAACGGTCCACGTACATATTTGCACCTTCTCTATAGATGGGACTAGAGTGGTCCATGTCAGCCAGCTAGTGACTCTTTTGTTAAACATAGCACCTCTCACCTTTAGGACATCTTTGCAATACATGAAAAGAACTTCCCATACAGGAAGCAGAACAGTATTCATTCTGTTGCAACATCAGATGACTATGTGTTTTTTCCCTATACAATAAGCTTGTAGCTGGATGAAACTACTAGAAATATGCATATGCATGCCTGAATGCTCCTCCATAAATATTACATTACTGTCTATAATTTGCCATCTGTGAACTCTTTTATGTGAAATCCAGGTATGTGTTTTCGAATGAAGGAACATTCAGATCTGACAGCCTCCCCAGCTGCTCAGGGTGCCACAGCCCTGAGATACAGTCACCCTGAGCTTCCATTCAGGTTGCACAAAGAAACATTCTCTTGTTAGCATCCAGGTATCAGCCATGAGTGACAAGTTAATTTACCACAAAGTCCTGTCCAAGTAGCTGCTCTATCATTACTTCAAAACTAATGCTTTCAGACATCAAAAATCCAGACTGCATCTGTGTCGAGCCACACAGTAGCCAAGTAGGACAGATTGTGTGAGGTTGGAAAAGAACACAGGAAGGATTACACTCTATCCTGTTTGTTCATTTGCAACCAGCAGTACAATCCCAGAAAGCAGGCCAAAGAAATGGGAAGAAGCAGCAGAAAAATGTTCCACCAAACTCTGTGGCTCCAGGCAGTTTTAAAATAAACGCTGCTTCTTTCCACACAGGGAAACTGAGATTCAAAGCAAGATGTTCTCACGCTCCCCTCACACACAGAGCAGACAATGTACCAAAAATAACATTCAGTTCTTCTTATATGTTCAGCTGCAGCTACATTGAAAAGCAAACACTTAAGTTTCACTCCAAATGTAAAGGCAAGAAACCACGTTCTAACCCACTTGTTATGTATGTGTTCCCAGTTCCATTAAAGTGATTTTTGCATCATAAAGCAGACTCATCATAGTCTCTGTGTTCCTTGAATGCAGGTAACATAAAAAAACCTGTGTCTGAGCACAATTGCCAGAGTTGTGCACAGAATCTATTTCTGCATTTGGCCTCTATGTACATCTCTCTCACACTCTTCCAAATGATTTTTTATCTTCCTTCCAGTTCTAACATTTTTTCAGCCTTTTACATTCAAGATACAATGGGTGTAACTTACATTTTGAATTGATACTGTGCAGCACATAACATTCAGTAAAGCAGACTTGTCACAGAAGTTGGTACAAAAACAGTTGATGGGATGCAGACATTTATTCTGCTCCTATAGATCAGGGGTCCTCAAACTAAGACGCAAGGGCTGGATACAGCCCTCCAAGGTCATTTACCTGGCCCTCGCTCAGCATCAACCTAAGTTTGAAACAACTTGAAAGCACACAACAACAATGATCCTATCTCATCAGCCAAAAGCAGGCCCACACTTCCCATTGAAATACTAATAAGTTTATATTTGTTAAAATTGTATTTCATTTTACTTATTCGAGCTTGCGTGGAGGGGTTACGAGGCCCTCTGTTGAATATAGTCAACTGCTCCCTTGAGCAAGGAGCTTTTCCAGAGGAGTTAAAAGAGGCGGTGGTTAGTCCATTGCTGAAGAAGCCCGGTTAGATCCCGCGGCTCCCTCCAATTACCGCCCAGTGTCCAATTTACCGTACCTGGGCAAGGTAATTGAGAGGGCAGCAATGGACCAGCTGCAGATATTCCTGGATGATGCAACCTGGCTTGACCCCTTCCAGTCCGGCTTCTGTTCGGGCCATGGGACAGAGACCGCCCTGGTCTCCATCACAGACCTAATCCAATGCCACTTGGATTGAGGCGGATCGGCGCTGCTCGTGTTATTGGACCTCACGGCAGCGTTTGATACTGTCGATTACCAACTCTTGACACACCGCCTGGCGGTGGCGGGGGTGAGGGGGACAGCCCTCAACTGGCTGTCCTCCCTCCTCCAAAACCGCTGGCAGCGAGTGAAGTGGGGAGGGGTGGTCTCCGGGGGCTCCCCTTTACATTGTGGAGTTCCTCAGGGGGGCATTCTCTCCCCGCTGTTATTTAACACCTACATGCGACTACTCGCCCAATTGGTACGGAGTTTTGGGCTGGAGTGCCATCAGTACGCTGATGACATCCAGCTCATTCTGAGGATGGACCCCGGGGTGGAATCTGTACCCGATAATTTCCATCTCTGCCTAGAAGCCGTAACTGAATGGCTGCGAGCCAGTAAGTTGAAGGTGAACCCGACAAAGACAGAGATCTTGTGGCTGGGCCGCCCGGGGGGGGGGTAGAGACCCAGTTGCCGACGTTTGATGGTGTGGCACTTTGCCCACAGCCCCTAGTTAAGAGCCTTGGGGTCCAGCTGGACATTCAACTGTCGATGGAAGCGCAGATTGCCTGCGCTTGCAAGACAGCGTTCTATCATCTGCGGCAGGCAAAACGTCTGGCTCCTTACCTCTCCCACTGCGACCTGGCCACGGTGATCCAAGCCACGGTCATCTCGAGGCTCGATTACTGTAATGTGCTGTACATTGGCCTACCCTTGTCGGCGATCCAGAAACTTAAGCTGGTGCAGAACGCAGTAGCGCGCCTGCTGTCGGGAGCCCCAAGATCTGCGCATGTGACCCCACTCCTGCGTGCACTGCACTGGCTTCCTATTGAATTCTGGGTCTCCTTCAAGGTGTTAGTTCTAACTTTCAAGGCCTTATATGGTTTGGGGCCAGTGTACCTGAGGGAGCGTCTTACCCCATACAAACCCAGAAGATCACTGCGCTCCGAGGGGCTTAATCTACTAGAGGTCCCTAGTATTAAGATCTGTAGGCTGTCGAGCACCCGGCAGTGGCCGCTCCGACCCTCTGGAACTCTCTGCCGGAGGAGATACGAGCACTATGGGGTTTGTTGGCTTTCCGCAAGTCTGTGAAGACTTGGTTATATAGGCAGGCATTTGGTCCCAACTGATGCCTCCTATAGCTTGCCAGCTGCCAACATACCGTCCTGCCATGTATTGCTTCTGCATATTGTTGCTTGCCGGGATCAGTTGTGGGGAGTGGGGTTTTTGGGTATACGTCTTTAATTTGTTTTATTGATGTTTTATTGATTTTATGTTGTAAACCGCTCTGGGCTCCAGAGAGAGTGGTCTACCAAATCGAATTTATAAATAAATAAATAAATAAATAAATTATTGCTTTTGTTTTTTGCACTACAAATAAGATATGTGCAGTGTGCATAGGAAATCATTCGTGCTTTTTTCAAATTATAATCCAGCCTTCTAACAGTTTGAGGGACTGTGTTTAAAAAGTTTGAGGACCCCTGCTGTAGATGTATAAGTATGTGCCTTCATGTTGAGTCAACTTATAAACTTCATAGGGGTTTTTTTTAAAACAAAGGATATTCAGAGATGGTTTTGCCAGATCCTTTCTCTGCAATATAGCCTACAGTACGTAGATGGTATTCTCCCACCCAAATGCTAACTATGACATCCTGTTTAGTTTCCAAGATCAGACAGGATCCATACCTTTAGAAGAGGTCTGCACAACCAGCTATTCTAGCCGGCTGTTCCAATAGTCAGGAATTCTGGAAGCTGAATCCAAAACACCTAAAGGGCCATAGTTTTTTTAAAAATTTATTTATTTATTATTTCGATTTGTATACTGTCCCTTCTGACTGGCTCAGGACAGTTTACAGCATATCGAATTACATCATAAAACATATCAATAACCATCAGAACACATAAAACAAGCAATAAAACCAATTTAACAATATTCTGTTGTGCAGGCTTGTTCTAAAGGCACTGGATCCAGTCTGATATTGTAAGCTAAATTAGAGTATTAACAAAGAGAAATGAAGCATTGCATCCTCTTATCCTAAATAGTATTTTGCCTGCATAGAATCACTCTACATAAAATCTGAACACAGTCAAAGGTAAGAAGTTCCTTCTGATTAGGAAAACAAACCTACCAGCTATTCTGGAGGCCGGCAAAGAAGTCAGAAACAAGAGTCCAAATAGTAATCTTTGTGCTCTCTCTTTTTACTAAGATCCCCCGGGCAGACCACTTGACTGAGATGTAGGGTCTAGGGAAGACTGCAACAATTTGGAACTCTCCGTATGTATTGGATAACATGATCCATCAACCCCCATCCAACACATTCTTGGACATACTGCTTAGGAGTAATATGAGTTGAAACATGATTGTTACAGTTTTCTGAATAATCCTATTGTATTCCCCACAGAAAAGTGCCTTTGAACTTTAAAGAAGTCTTCCATGTTCACTTCCATATACACTTCAAAATTAATCACCGAGTGAGAACACAACACATTTCAGATTTCCCTCTCTCTCTCTCTCTCTCTCTCTCTCTCTCTCCTCTCTCTCTCTGCAGCCACAGGTACGTACATATTCATCATTTAAATCCTCAAACAAAGGAGCCAAGATAAGAATAGTAGTCAAGCCTGTCCAGAGCTCTCCCCCAATACATTTTATGTTTTCATTGAGAAAGAAAGAAAATAATCCTTTTATCTCTTTCTTGGAATGTCAAAAATGTCCAGGCAAGACTGAAGGCCAAAAGACACATTAGAACTGTCACTCCATATACTGACTGAGTCTGTCTTCTTTCTCCTGCCGCAAACAGAGAAGAAATGGGAAGATACAGGGCATCTTGAAGCTCCCACTGCTCTTTAAAATTTTAAAAAGACTTGCAGAACTGCTTATAATGGGTCGTTCCTCCCCCCACCTATTGTTCAAAGCCTTTATTATAATTGAAATGTCACAGATAATAGCTCAAATGTCATAAAGTAATTAAATACAGAAGATAATTTTTTTCAATAAAAAAAATCCAGAGATCATGGCAGGCTGATTTGCAGCCTATATTATATACTCACCCAGGATAGTGAGACATTGTATTGGTCAATCTGCTTTTCCCCACTTGCCGAACCCATGTTGTCATTTATGCTTTGCAAAGTTAAAATCCTGATCTTAATCTGACTATGATTTGAGCTACATATCTCACCATTCTCCTCTGGCACAGATGGGAAGAGGAGATCTGAAGCTCCCTTTTCCATTTTGAACTAACCACAGTTTCTCATTAATTCCAAAACCAAGAAAATGTTAGTTTAGATACAGTTAACTAAAGTTTAGAGAAGAAAATAGTCAAGTTCAAATCAGACTTATAATAGGCGCAGCGTAGCCCTCCAGATGATGCTGGGCCTCAAATGGCGAGCACTCCTCATTATCATCCACTCTAACTCACGTGAGTCAGAGATGCAGTCTAATGCCATTTGGAAGGCCAAACTGTGTCCATTCTGCCTTAATCCATGGTTAGGCTGGGTTAAGCACACTTCTTGCTTTGGATGAAATTAGTAACCATGGATTGGGGGGGGGGGATATCAGAACTGGAGAGCAGATAACATGGGAAACCCATGATCTATAGCAGGGGTGGGCAATTACCGGCCCTCTAGGTGTTTTGGACTTCAACTTCCAGAAATCCTAGCCAGTTTACCAGCTCTTAGGATTTCTGGGAGTTGAAGTCCAAAACACCTGGCGGGCCGGTAATTGCCCACCCTTGATCTAAAGACTCTCACAGGGAAGTTCATGTATTGCTAATCTCTGGTGGTACATGCCTTAGTTACATCCAGTCTGGATGACTGTAATGCGCTCTACGTGGCATGGAAATAATCCCACAATATGGTCACCCTGAGGAAAATGATAATCAATAATATTGTGATTCCCAGATTTCTTTCCACTATCACCAAAAGACAAATTCAACATCCCATTTAATGTATTATTATTTACTCAATTTTATGCTGATTTTATCCTGATATAGGGACTCAAGATGGCCAACAATAAATACAAAACAATTTTAAGAAATGGGAATACATTCAAATACAAAACATTTTTTTTAAAAAATACATAATTTATGTTACTAAAACTAATAACATTAACATATTAAAATGTATTAAAACATGCTATACACTTTAAAATCCCAATCACACCATCTTTAAAAGCCCACCCTTCTTCAATTCAATTCCTTTTAACTAAATGATGCTTTTTAAACCATCTCCCAAAGGAAACAATAACTCTACCTCTCTTTGCCTAGGGATTGCTCAATTTGCAAGCATCTTAATAGCTAAGCAAAGCCTAAAGATGATCAAGATATTAAGTTGCAAAAGGACCAGCTGCTTAGTCCAGAAACACATGCTCTCCCAGTTGCCCATCCCATTTGTAACAACAAGGAGCTTATTGCTATCATGCACATTTACTTACACACACCTCACACAAACACACCCATTTGGCCTTTTCTTCTGCATTGGTTAACTGTAAAAATTCTAAAACAAACATAAAGGCAGAACAACAGCCTATTTTTGAATATATGGCTGGACATAATTATATACAATGAACACAAAAAGATGACTAAACTGTTCTTCATGCTTGGAACCCAGTGGCATTATGCATTATAATCTTCTCCCTCAACTATGATGTGTTTTAATATAACATAAAGGCATCCTTAAGTGTCAAGCAAGATATTAAAGGGAATGTGTAATTAATCTGCTTTCTCTTCCACAAATATATGTGCCTCAGCAATCAGAGCTTCACCCTGTGATCACTTTCTATTTATTTACCATATTTATACCTCACCTTTCTCAACCCCATAGAAGACTCAAGGCGGCTGTTATGTATAGACAACTATTTGATGCCATGTAAACATACATATATAGTAAAATAAAGAGATATATTAAAACGATAATTAAAAACCAACATATCAAACTTCAAAACACTATTTAAAATCATGTTATCCGAAATCATAGTTCATGGCCATTCCAAATTGTCATTGCACTATTCCATAATTCTCTAGTGGATTACTAACTGAATGCTTGATCCCACATCCAAGTCTTTAGCCTTTTCCTGAACGTCAGGAAGGAGGGAGCTGATCTAATTTTGTTAGGGAGGGAGTTCCATAACTGAGAGGTCACCACTGAGAAGGCCCTGTATCTTGTCCCCACGAACTCCACCTGTGAGTTTGAGTGATGCCGAAAACACGGCATACTAAATACAAGAGGTGCATGTAAGAAACACTTTAAGCTATGACCAACAACTATATTTTCTCATTAAGAAGAGCAGTGTTGGTGGAAAAATGAGGAATGTATTGTTTAATTTGACTCCAGAGGTCTCAGGATTTGGAACATAGAGCGCTATCTCCTAAATCCTAAGGCATTTAGAGTCTCAAGGGATGGGATCCAATGAGCCAAACACAACATTTTTCATCTGACCACAATTGTTTGCATTTCTCAAGAAGTATGATAATGAAGGGAGACCCCAGTGGTGCAATGGGTTAAACCACTGAGCTGCTAAACTTGCTGACCAAAAGGCCACTGGTTCAAATCCGGGGTGCGGGGTGAGATCCCGCTGTTAGCCCCAGCTTCTGCCAACCTAGCAGTTCAAAAGTGTAAGTAGATGAATAGGTACTGCTACGGTGGGAAGGTAACGATGCTCCATGCAGTCATGCCAGCCACATGACCTTGGAGATGTCTATGGACAACACCGGCTCTTTGGCTTAGAAATGGAGATGAGCACCAACCCCCAGAGTCGGACACAACTGGACTTAATATCAAGGGAAAACCTTTACCTTTGATAATGAAGAACAGATTAATTCAATGTCCGTAGGTGAGTTTGAAAACTCCTCCTGCGAACATAGAATTACTTTTGACATTTACACGTGGTTCTATTAATCCTGACCTTTGCACAAAGGTTGAACCTTGCTGCATAATACCAAGTGCTAAATCTCCTTGTCACTAACTATACAACAAGCCTCTGGTATCTACTGAGCTTTGGGTCCAGGACACATACATACATATAAATCCATCCAAAATCTGTGGATGCTCAAGTCCTCTTCCATCCAATGGTGCAGTGAATTGGTATCCCTTATATAAAATGGCTTTTTGAGTTTAAAAATGGATACAATATATGTGGATATGGAGAAATGGCCTTCCTTTCTTGCAAGTTTTTTTCCCTTTTACTTTCATGTCACCTTCCCACCTAAACAATGCTCAAGGGGATGAAGCATAATATAAATATCATACTGTAACAACAAAGTTAAAAGCACACAAGGTGGAATCTCAGTCAAAACATACAATTAAAACTAATAACTACACCTTACGATGCCAGCTTATGGGGCAAAGGTGGATCAAAATAAATACGTTTTTGCCTGCTCGTTCCGTATGACATCTTTACTCCATAAGAAACAAAATGAACAACCATTCTCTTGGAGGTTTTCTAAAAGCATCCATGGCAGAACTGAACAAACATCTATAGATTGAAAAAAATGAAACTTTCCCTAGGCTAGACAAGGAAGCCAAACCCGCATAGTTGGCCTGAAACTGCTAACCCCTCAGTCTGGATACACTGAAAGAATAGCCACCTAGTTATTTATACAGATGGGTAAGGCTCTAGGAATGATGCCTCTCCCACCCTATGCATACTGCAGGAATGCTGCACTACCAAGATTTTTAGATTTGCTAGATTAGCGAAGCAGTCTAATGTTTATGGAGATAAGAGAGAGCGAGAAAATAAGATGTGCTCTGGCCTAGCTCTGAGTGTAGAAGGAAATGCCTGTCTGTGCTGGATCATTTCAATTCGCAAGGATGGGCTCACGCTCCTTCCTCCATAGACATATTTCTTATAGCCAGAACACTAAAATGGAAGATAGAATACAAAAGAAAAAACCCTTCCCCTTATGTATACCATTTTTCTATGTAAAGGGATTTTTTTAAAAAAAGCAATGAAATCATGTGAATCTCCATTGGCAGATTTCAATGGTATAGGCCAGATTCCAGAATAGCAAACAAACCCAGCCTGTAGCACTGACCTTCAGAATGGTTTTTATAGCATAAATTGTGCCTTGGCAGAGTGACCAAACATGGAGACCACAAAAAATATGAAAGACATTTCCTCCAGGATGACCTTAAGGATGAGAAAGTTCATTGCTTGAGCAGCACAAGAATTCCATTCCCCAAATGAAGTCACTCTCAAAAAAGGAAAACATGTTCTGGCTCTTTAAGGAAAAGGAAAAAGGGCCAGGTCGGTAATAACAACAAGTCAGGGTTCATCTAAACTTTCACAGGAGTTATACTCTCAGGTTTCCTTGGCAATGGATAGAGACTATTGTACTGGTCTCTCAGCCCCCTACTCTAACACTACTAAACTTACTGGCTCCCCTTTTCAGAGGTTATGAGTGCCTTCAAAGCATTTCTGACTTGAAGCTATCCTCTCCTAGAATTGTACCTCATATGCACATATTCCAGGTGTATGGAGTTGCTATGCATTTACATTGCTTATTAGGTCTATCTTTGAAAGCATTCGAGCACAAGCCCCAGGCTGACTGTGGATCTGGTTTTATGACAAATACAGAAGGTGGCAGAAGGGGTTGTGTGTCCAGATGGTTTTTCCATTTTTTTCTTTATAGGGAAAAGTATGGTCTATAAGCCACATATATGTAAAAACAAGACCCCTTCAAGTAGACAACGTAAGCACCGTATGGCCAACAATCCCACGATGGTCAACATTTTCCCTATCAATGTTTTGGATCACCACTCCCATAATCCCTTACTATTAGCCTCCCAGGAGTTGTGGCCTCCGGTTTCTTACCTCTATTGCAGTCACTATATTATACTGCTGTAAATGGGAATAAGCAGGGGGAAATCTGCACTGTGTACACCAGAGCACTGTACACCAGGGTATTTTTTATCCCCAGATACTAGCCTAAGAAAATTACTTCTATATCCTGGATAATCTATATAAATGAAGGCTGCAACCTTATGCCCACTTAAGTAGGAACATGTCCTGGTAGCTTTAAAGGGGAATTATTCCTGAGGGGGAAAGCCCACAAACAATAACAGAAGACACAATACCTGCTAGCTAGAAGGGAATTGTGCAGGGCTGGTCTCTCAGCACCCTACTCTAACACTACTATCCATACTTGCTCCTCTTTGCAGAGGTTACAGATGCTTTCAAATAATTTCTGCCTGAAAGCTGCCATCTCCTAAAATTATCTTGTCTGAATTTTTTTCACATTCCTCTGAAGCTGAGAGCACATCACTTGCCCAAATTCACCCAGTGCATTTCCATAGCTGAGTGGTGACTTTAATTTGGTCTCTTGGAGTCCTAATCCGACACGCAGTCCATAGCATAACGAATTAAGCAAAATGGTTGCCCCCCCCCCCTCCAAAACAAGCACTGGAAGATGTTTTGAAATCAAACAGTGAAAACGGGATTCTGAGTACTGGAGATTTTAGACACAATGATGCACTCCCCAAAGTGGCAGTGGATCCTTCAGGCCTTTCCCAGTGGAACCTCCCAGGACTTCAGACATAATTCTTAGCGGCTTCTCCCACTGGCATCCTGAGAATCCTCCTGTATTGGGAAGTTCCAGCAAAATATAGCATTATTTTTGCTTGCTGCTTCTGCTCCAGAAATTTGTAGTTATGTGGGTTTAAAAATAAAATAACTATTTCTGTTCTTCAGAGAAGAAGTGCTTTATGCTGAATCAGATCAGCCCATTTCTCTGAACACTGACTAGCAGTGGCTCTCCAAGGTTTCAGGCAGCTAATTTGGCACTTCTACCTGGAGATGAAGCAGAATGGGGTAGTATTGCTTTGAGTGTTGGGTTAGGACTCCACAGAAGTCCACTTAGCAACAGAATCCCACTGGCTGAGCTTGGGAAGATCACAATTTCTCAGCCTCAGAGGAAAGAAATGCCAAATATCCTCTGAACCAACTTTACTGAGGAACCCTCATGACAGGGTTGTTATAAAATAGTTAAAAAAAAACCTTGAAGGCACACAAGAACCTGGGGATGTCAAGGATCAAATCTAGAACAGTCACTCTGAGAACCCTTCTGAGTTGAAGGGCAGGATATGAACATAATGAATGGAGGCAAACCCAGCAAGAGGGCAAAACCTCCAAAACAAATACAATTCCTGTTCTAACAGAACCGAGAAGCATCAGATGGCTTTTCCTGAGCTCAGCTGGGCAAGTCAGCCATCACCCTGCTGCTGCACTATGGCTCTCAAGTACAATAACACACACACCCCTTTGAAACCACAGAACCCACATCTGTGATTTCACACTCCCAGGGTAGGGTGGGTTGGGGTGGGGAAATGGTCTCTCTAGGAATTTGCTAGGTTCTCCAGCTTATTATGGTATGCAAACCAAGAATGGGCAACTTGGAAGTCCCTGAATAGACTCAAAAGCGGAAGGGCAGATCAAAAGACAACCTGGCAAAATGGCATTACCTAAAAGAATCCCACACCTTGTGTGACATTGGAGCAAAACAGACAACTCCGCATTTGTATGCCTGTCCACTATGCCCTGCCTCATGTATGGAGGAAGAATTGTTGGAGGCTACAGACAATACAGTTGCTGTTGCCCGTT
Organism: Anolis apletophallus; assembly: GCA_030556195.1. NCBI lineage: Eukaryota > Metazoa > Chordata > Lepidosauria > Squamata > Anolidae > Anolis > Anolis apletophallus. The sequence continues at coordinate 83,404,211 of JARBWK010000001.1, forward strand.
TTTGGTCAAAAGATATTTAGCCGCCTGTGCTCCTTCTATTTTTATCAGTTTTATACTAATTTATGCAGTGAAATAAATAAACCCTGGAACTGTGCTGGACAACCTAACAAATTTGTAGAAAGGAGACATTTCCCTATCAAATGCAGTTCTATGGTATGTTAGAACCAGAAGTGAGATAATTTAATGGTGTTCAATCATTTTTTAAAAGTTTCACATGACTACAGATCTGGAATGTATTCCACATGGATATGTTCTTCTTTTTTTACTGTACTGGGAGAATCCGAAATGTACTGGAAACTGTGGGAAACATCCATATCAATGATCCAGATCTGAAGCTCAGGGTGAGGATGGAGTATCAGCTCTGACATCTTGCTTCCCTTTAGAGGCAGTCCAACATGATGCAACACCCCCAGATAAGACCCAGTCCAACTTTGTTCAGAAAGGGCCAGATTCCCAGAAGCCACCAATTTTGCCTGGCTAAGGAAGCCAGCCCAAATGTATGAACTCCTGCAAATGAGCAACTTTTCCATACTGTCAACCTCTTATTTCAGACACATATGTATACATGTTGGAGTTTTGAGCAATCAGCATGACAGATGCTTTGTTTGCGCTGATTTTCTTTAAAAACCCTCTTGACTATATGAAACACTCAACCTTTGAACCTGGCTGAAAATCTGCCCCCTGAATCAAGGCCCCCTTCTCCTTCCCTTATAGATACATAAAACAATATTGTGTTCTTCATTTCTTTCCCCCCGAATAGCATTTGTGGAAGAGGCAAGCCATTTTATTTATAGTTAGGACTGTGCTGTTTTAATCTTAAAATGTTTATATAATTTACAACAGAGGAATTTTGCACATGCATTTCCATCTGCTTTGTGTACAATTACCCACTTTAGTTTAACATCTGCTTCTGTTTGGCATTTCTCAGCAGCCTCTCTCAAAACAAAGCAAAAGCTCAGCTTCCGCCTCGACTACAGAGTCATGGTTGAAGCATATCAGAAATAGCGTCTCCACTTTGCCTAACTAAACACTCTTAGCCAAGCTCTGTCCTATTCAGGATATCAGATATCGGGGTTTGCTTTTCACCAACATGTGGACCTCTGCCGGGCCCTTCAACTGAAATTACATGGGAAACAATTGGGGAACAGCCTATCTTGGAAATATCTTATTTACAGAATACAGCTTAGGAAAGTCATTCTTCTGGACTACAACTCTCAGAACCACCACCATCACATCCACACAATCATGATAGATGAGGATTCTGGGAGCTGTAGTCCAAACAAAGCAACATTCCCAAGATCCGCTACAAAATAGCCTTCCCACCAGGGATGCCAGCCTGATGCCAAATGTGATGTCAGCCCAACCAGCACAAGGGAAAGATGTTTTTTATTCAGCCGGCATTCCTCCAGCATATAACACGGGCTGCTTTGAACCGTGGTTTTATCTGCTCTGGTGAACGCTTGCTGCTGTCTCAGTGTCTGTTTGTTTTCATTGTGAATTTAGACTTTAATGATTATTATTTTATACATTTTAGTGAATGAGACCATAACAGCAGAAACTTCCCAAGACTAACAAGGAAGAAATGAGCCACTGTGTGCACTGGGGCAGGAATTTGAAAGCACCACCCTCTTTGCTCCTTCTGGGAGAGAGTCTTTGCCCCTCGCCTTTTCTTTTCTGGTTTGGTAGGAAGCACCACAGAGCAGAGCCAAGGCAATTCAAAGGGAAATCGCAGCACGCCACTTTCCCACAGCAATACCCTGCAGAACATTTCACAGTTGTGGTCTGTTATGAAATGAGAGCAAGGCACCACATGACCCGTTCTCACACTGTTGCCTCAGCTATTTGCAGCGTTTTTAAAATGCTTCCCTCACACTAAGAAAATCTCTTTGAGTTACCAAGAACACCCCAACACCTAAAATCTTGACACCCAACAGGGGGAAATTGGAGGCTGAGCATTAAAATAAATGCCCACGTGTGTCTTGTGTGGGTTCTACAGAACAGGCCTGGCTTCCCAGATTGTTCACCATCAACTGTCAGGTTCTTACACTAGTCCCTGCAGTCCTATTTCACATTTAGCGGAGTGGGAGGGAGGAAACCAGCTTCTTTGAAACCACAGCCCTGGAAGTGATGGCAGGTCTCCAAACAAACAGTCAATCACTCCCCAAACCCAGCTTCAGACGTGTCAACAGTTGACAAGGTATATTTAATAAGGCCTTCCAACCCAGACAGCTTCTCCTTCACATGCTGAGGCAATTTATGCATAAAAGACAACTAACTATCATGAACAACCTAAATGGAATCTTGCTGCAATGAAGACGAAGATAAGAACAAAGGCAGCTTTGGTTTTGGTGTATAGAAACTGACACAAGCTCCCAGTGCAGACAACCGTGGAAAAGGGCACTCTGCACATGCTTCCCATTGAACAGAAAACTGACCTTAAAATAGATAACAAGATATAAATACTGCCAACTACCCACATTTTGTGGATTGGATTATTTATGGATTTGATTAATATGTCAGGTGGCACAGTGGATTAAACCACTGAGCTGCTGAACTTGCTGACCAAAAAGCCACTGGTTCAAATCCGGGGTGCAGGGTGAGCTCCCACTGTTATCCCCAGCTTCTGTTAACCTAGCAGTTCTAAGACATGCAAAAGTGAGTAGATCAATAGGTACTGCTCTGGTGGGAAGGTAACGGCGCTCCATGCAGCCATGCCGGCCACATGATCTTGGAGGTGTCTACGGACAGCATTGGCTCTTCGGCTTAGAAATGGAGATGAGCACCAACCCCCAGAATCGGACACGACTGGACTGTCAGGGGGAAACTTTTACCTTTACTTTTAGGAATCTCTAGGTGCCCCAGTAGGTCTCTATTGTCAACCTCCACTGGACATTGACCACAGAATTGTACTGCAGGACCTAGAGATTTCTAAGATTTCTGGGCATTTGTATATTCTCCAGCATGGTTATATGGTCAATTTGCCCATAAAATCACATTGGAGGACCTGGAGAGAAATTCACTCAAATACAAAAAAAAAAAACACCCCAGTTTATTTGCGTTTTTTCTACTTTTGTTGGAGTCCTGAGACCCTCTCCCCAGATAATTTGATTTTATCTTGCCCTATATTAAAAGACTTCAAGGTAGGTTCTAAGTAAATAAATGAATATTAAGATGTTTTTAAACATTGTGAACAGCTTCAAAATGTGTAATAAAATCCACAATTTTTTTTAAAATGTGGCTGAATTATTACAGCACACACACATGCCCTGGCAAAGGTTTTGATAACCGCCACCATTTTAACATGGTGCCAAAATAACAAGGCTGGTGCCTGTTGAGCCAAGAGAAGAGATCCTTCCACAACTACGATGCCATGACTGAAAAGGCACTCCCTTGCCCCTCGATGGAGTACACTGCTCCCAGTGATAGGACACAGAAGAAGTCTCCCTTGGCCGAGATCAGTGGTTGGCAGTGAGGAACATGGAGGCAGAGAAGCCATCCTATCTTGAATTTATTTTCACCACCTGAGCTCCTCAGCCTGCAAGGACAATGTCAAGCATATTTTCACACACCCAAAAATACAAATCACACTTAACCTTCCCTTTTGGCACCTGAACAAAGTGAAGCACTCAACTTCCCGATCAAAATTTCCAAACAACATGTACAACCCAGTCTCATTCACAGGAGCACCTCCCTCATAAATCCATGGATCTCACTCCCAAACGTGAGTGGGGATGCAGCCTTCCAATTCATTTAATATCTATTATATCTCTTCATGTGCACAAAGCAAATATCAGCTTGGTAAATATTGGCAAATGCTGTAGGGAAAGGGAGATAATATAATACAAACAACATATCCACATATGTACACTTCAAGAACCATACATACCTTAGACCCTGGGTAACACTGAACCCTATATTGTGGCTATACGTGGGCTGGAAGCATATAATCAGATTGCACTGGAAGAACCTAGGGAGGCCTACAAATACTTGAGGGGGGATATTTCTTTGGAGCATGGATAAGCAAAACCATGAGTACTGAATCCGTAGATAAGGGTGTCACATCATATAATAAAATAAAAAGCATCCATCGAAGGACCACTTCAGTACAGAGATTTAAATATTATCCCTGCATTCACCCTGTGGGATGAATAAAGTGGAGAGAGCATGACTTGCCCAAGGCAACGGAGGGAGCTTCATGGCTGCTCAGTTTGCTCACACCACTAATTAGTATTGACCAGCTCATTCGGAGGCCAGCATTAAGGTCACATACAGACAAGAGCACCATGGTGTTCTGCCACGGGAGAGGGGATTTTACATAACAAGTGGGGCTAGAGGTGGGAATGGTGGGGGTATGCATTACTGCAGTCATAAACAGGGCAAATTCTTAAAGCAGCACAATGGAAAAACAGAATAACACCTACACTAACAATACTGTATGCCAACATTTTAAATTGAGACCAAACATATTTTATCTTCACGTTAGGCCACCCAGAATCTGAACCTCTGGGGCTTATACAGGTGGTCCATGCCAGGAAAATTATTCCTAATTTTCAATGTGGAGGAATAATGTATAAGCATGGAACAGCTAGTCCACACTGAATTTATCTAAATGTGGCACAGGATTATCCAGAATTCCAAAACCTAAAATCTTCCAAAATCCAAAGCTGTCCAGATGGGTGGCTGAGAAGGCGACAGCTTTGCTTTCTGATAGTTCAGTGTAGACAAACTTTGTTCCATGCACAAAATTACTTTTAATGTATACAATCACCTTTAGGCTTTATGTATCATGTGTATGCAGAGCACAAATGAATTCCATTTTTAGACTTGGGTTCCATCTTTAAGGTATCTTGTTATTACATATATGTAAACAGAGGTATTTAGAAAATCTGCATACTCAGCCAGTATCTCCATAGCTTTTCCAATTTTGAACATCAAGGTTTCCTTGGCCTAGTCTGAATGATAAGCAATTTGCTACTTTGATAAGTTATTTTCTGCATCTATACTCCACCTTTCCTCCAGTGACCTCAAGGCAAAGTATATGAATCCTCTTCTCTTCAGTTTATCCTTACAGCAACCCTGTCAGGCAGTCTCACAAGCCCAAGGTTGTGTAGTGACTGTCACAAATCAGTGAGGGTTTCAACCTGAATCTCTCAAGTCTAACCCAGCACTAATCACGACATCAAACTCTTTCCCCACAGTGATCCAAGTTCTCAGAGATTTGTTCTGTATTTGTATTTTTAAAAATGTCTTTGCCCCTTTCTTCTCCAATGTGAGGTTCTTGTTACAATTTTATGTGACTTGTTTTATACTTTTGTACCATTTTTACCTGTTGCGTGTTATATGTGCATCCTGGAGTGCCTTGTAAGTTGTTCTGAGTCCCTTCGGGGAGATGGTGGTGGGATATAAATAAAGATTATCATCATCATCATCATTAGTGTGTGTGTGTGTATATATATATATATAAATTTGAAAATTTAAACTGCTTCCTTGCATGCAGCTTACTTTTGTTTTCAGGAGTCAAAGACACACAGAAGCCGAAACATTTCCCTAGTTGAAACTCTGTTTGTTAATCCCTCTAATACAAACACACACATTTCATAATATATTAATTTAAACTATATGAATGTTGACAGTACTATTTGTCTATTTTTATACTGTCATGCACATTTTACAATGCCATGTAAAATTATAATAACGATACTTTTTTTAAAAAAAACCCTCACAATTCAACATCCCATTGAGATTTTAGGAGAAAAGGGGAGAGATGGGGACAGAAAGATGCATCCACTGCAATAGTTTAGGAAGCAGAACTACTCCAAATACCGAGAAGCAATTTATTTTTCATTATTATGACTAATTTCAAAGAATTTTACAATAGAACACAAGCTTCTAACTGCATCTTTAAAACTCAGATTTCATCCAGTTCAGGTAGCAATTACACAATCTGCACCATTCACATTCAGTCAATTATATTTTAGATCATTTATTTATGTATCTTTTAGGAAATGCACCTTAACATCCAAGCTGGTTGTTTTTGTACTCCCAACTATTGCTAACATTAGTCTGGGAACAATTTCCCCCTGAGCTGGCTGCTAGATAGAAACATAGCAGCTACCGAGAGCGTGTTTTGGCAACTTATCAAAGCATCCGCACAAAGCCAGAATGCAAATGAGCTTGTCCCTTTTCTCAGTTTATTTTTATCCTCCTTATATCAATTTTCTGCACACCCAAAAGGGATGGCAAGCTGTTAAAATTATTGCCTTCCCCCAACAATTTGGGGCTGCCACAACCATTAAGTATTTGTGCTTTGGCTATTGGAATGACACCATCATGATGGATAAAATAATTGGGTTTGGGCTTATGGATGTAAGGAAGGATTGTCCCTCTGCTTATTAAGACCCAAGGATCTCTGCAATTACATGCAGAGATGCAACCACTCCCTACTTCCATAGACTCAAACCCAATTCTTAGTCTCAACCAGAAGGTCCAGCGTTCTAGTGTAACCCCTTGCCGTACAAGAGTATACATGAATTTGTTATCCACATTTGAATTTGTCCACAATCCAACCTCTGGGCCCAAGAAGTGTTTGTGGGACTCTCTAGGTTCTCCAGTGCTATCCTATGGCATGTTTCTGACCCAAGTATAGTCAAAATATAAGGCTCCCTATTATTTATGGTTTCAGGTATCTTTGATGAGGAGGTAGCTTTGGAACACATTCCTTGTGGACACGAGACATACTGCAGAATTACAGAGGTCCTGAAAAATACCAATGCAATCTGTTTAAAGACTTCTGAAGACAGAGACTCCGCCATCCTTGCAGGCAGTCCATTCTACTATTAAACAGCTCATCAAGTAAACAAGTTCTGATGTTTAGGTAGAATCTCTTTTCTTATTATCTGAATCCACTGGTGCCCCTGGTAGGATGGTAAAACATCAAAACATCCAGGCATCCCCTGGCCAACATCCTTGCAGATGGCCAATTATCTCACACCAGAAGCGACTTGCAGTTTCTCAAGTTCCTCCTGACACACACAAAAAAATCTGAATCCACTGGTTCATGTTCTAGTTTCCAGAGCAGCAGAAAACAAATTTGCTCTATCTTCTATGTGACTTGCCATTCAGCAATTGATTAAATAGATTTACTCTAGCACAAATTCGGAGCATGGGTGCCTACTAGGCATGGTTTCGAACCCAAAAATCGTGATTCTAAAACCAACTGGGGGTTGTGATTAGTAATAGAAAGACTTACAAAAAAATTCAAAAATCTCTAAAATGTAACTTAATTACTAACGAAATTTGTTAGTAGTTCGTATGCCAGCGCATGCGCATTCCAGATGGTTTTGGCCTACAACTCCCAGAAATCCTAACAGCTGGTAAATTGGCTGGGATTTCTGGGAGTTGTAGGCCAAAACTTGAATAAATCACACTGAATTCTAGATGGGACTCTCCAAATAGGAAGGAGGGAGGGAGGGAGGGGGTATTCTATTCTTGGAAGCAGCAAAAAAAAAAAGGAGGAGGCCCCCTCGCTCCTCGCTGCCTCTCTCTCACCCCGATCCTGAGGGAGCGAGGGCCCAAGTTTGCCCAGGCTGAGAGGACAAGGAAGAGGCCTGAGGCTGTGAGGAATGGTGGGAGTTGAAGTCCAAAACACCTGGAGGGCTGAAGTTGGCCCCTCATGAAGCCTCTTCAAGGCTTTAGATCCTGGCAGGCAGAAGGGGCAGGGAGAGCCGTCCACTCCTCCTGCCCTGCCAGGATCTAAAGCATCAAAAGAGTATTGGGGTGAGAAACCAACCTAATGTATAATAGAATGAATGCTACTGTAAGTGCCTAATATTATAAGTGATCCAACTGGTCATATACCTACATTCCATGCACATGCAATAATACAGCAGTAATAACAATGGGTATAAGAAGAGGTAAAATTCAAACCGAAGTATTCTGACTGTGGTCCCTCCTCAAGCGGTGCAAACTGCAAAGGCTCTTCTCTCTGAGCCCGGAAAAGGCAAAACCCCGGGCACAGCGTTTGCTGCCTGGGTGCACACATACATATTCTTGGGGGATTTGCTGCAGAATCCCGGGCTCATAGAGAAGATTCTGCAGCAAATCCCCCAAGAATATGTATGTGTGTGCACCCAGGCAGCAAAACGCTGTGCCCGGGTTTTGCCTTTTCCCGGGCTCAGAGAGAAGAGCCTTTGCAGTTTGCACCGCTTGAGGAGGGACCACAGTCAGAATACTTCGGTTTGAATTTTACCTCTTCTTATACCCATTGTTATTACTGCTGTATTATTGCATGTGCATGGAATGTAGGTATATGACCAGTTGGATTACTTATAATATTAGGCACTTACAGTAGCATTCATTCTATTATACATTAGGTTGGTTTCTCACCCCAATACTCTTTGATGCTTTAGATCCTGGCAGGCAGGAGAGGCAGGGAAGCCTGGAAAAAATGTAAACAGAGAGGTTTACTCAGAAGTAATACTGCAAAGGAGGGCACTTCATCCAAAGTGCCCTCCTTTGCAGATTTACTTCTGAGTAAACCTCTTTGTTTACATTTTTTCCAGGCTTCCAGCCGAAAGAAGGAGCGAGTTTAGGGCTTGCCTTGCCATAATACTTATTGGCAAGGGATGCGGGAGGGTGGTGAGAGAGAAGGAGGGTGCCCCGCCATATGCCCCCCCCCCTTATGATAACGACACTTAAGAAAATCCTGGCCTCCGAAGTTCTATAAAGAAAGTCCACTTCCTGGTTGGCGTTCCAGATGCGGAAATACTCAAAAGTAGCATTTCTTCCGAATTTCTTCCGAATCATTTCATTTTCATAACTTTTTTCTCATGCCTAGTGCCTACATTAAATTCTGCCATGCTACCAAAATCATGACTATGCTGCCCAGATCTGCCATGCTTCATTATTTCAGAGACAGTGCAATATGCACTTGTCCCTCCATATTCATGTGTTTGACTTTTCCAGATTTGACTAATCATAGATTTAATGAAAAATGCTCTGTCTATGAATCTCTAAGTCCTCCAGTAAGTCTCAATTTCCTCCAGTCATGTTGAAAACCTAGAGAGAATACCTCTTCAGGAACTTCTATGCTATCCAATGTTATTCTATAGTTAGTTTCCTATGGAATTTGACCATAGAGTCATGCTGGAAGATGTAGAAATTCCTCAAGAGGTATTCTCTTGGATAAAAATAAATTTTTCTTTACTTACAGTTTTTCACTTTCATGGTGGTCCTGTGGATTGTATTGGTTAGAATCTGAGGCTGGGATTTGGCAGATCCAAGGTCATGACCTTATAGCACCATAAGATTAATTGGAAGACCTTCAGACAGTCACTCTCACTCAGCCTAAGCTACATGACAAGATTGTCCTTGAAAACATAATGCAGAGAGAAGACATTGACACCATTTTGGGCTTACTGGAAGAAAGTCAGGACAATTTATGAATTGTCTTCCTCTATGAGCTGCTTTGAACATGACCCTTTGGAAGTCTTTTTTTGAATTGACAAGGCTTTTTTTCATGTCAGGAGCAACTTGAGAAACTGCAGGTCACTTCTGGTGTGTGAGAATTGGCTGTCTGCAAGGATGTTGCCCAGGGGACACCCAGGTGTTTTGATATTTTACCTTCCTTGCGGGAGGCTTCTCTCACATCCCCGCATGGGGAGCTGGAGCTGACAATGGGAGCTCATCTGTGCTCTCCCCAGTTTCAAACTTCTGACCTGTTGCTCTTTAGTCCTGCTGGCATAAGGGTTTAACCCATTGCGCCACCAAGGGCTCATAATTGACAAGTGAATTTACACAATGAAAAGCATGAGGGAAAGAAAATAAAAAGAAAGAAAAGCAATAGTTTTGCAAAATTGGCAGTCGCCATTAACAGTGTGCCCCCCCCCCCCCCCACACACACACACATCTGTTGTATTACATGGGCAAGTAATGCATGCACAACACAAGATCACAGCCAGACATTTCATAGGCCTGTGCAGTGAAACAAGATCAAACATGATGGGCATAGGAAGTGACAGATTGTGCATATACTAAAATCACTTCAGCTTATAGCTTCTGGTTATTAGTTACCAGATGAGGATGAATTGATCATGTGATTATCTATATTTTATTACATTTTACCCTATTATTTTATTTCATTTTGGAACCTCTAAATACAAATCAAAATACTCTATAAGAATAATACACATTTTCCAGGGTAACGCTATGGCATCTCTTCAACTCAATATAGCTTAGTGCCTCATCAGGTCTTAATCCAGGCCTGGACATATGGTTCTTTTTCCTATAGAAAAATGATTTCCATTTAGGCCCATCTCTCACACAGGCTGTTTCACTAAGCAGATTCAATATGCTACTGCCTTGTTACTATTTGTATCTAAAGTCCTACTGCATTCTTGTTCCCAAACTAGCACACCATGCAAGGCACCAATATGCCCACAGAGCTTTCCATTCAAGTCAATGTACTGGACTCGAGTTTCTGTGTCTCCTTGACTGTCTTGTATACGTCCATTGTGCGTCTCTCTCCAAGTACCCCTCCTTCTTAACCTTCCTCCCTCTGCATACAATGGTACTTTCAATGGTCAAGTCAAACAAAGACAACTGTACCAATGTCTAAACACAACAATACACCATATTAAACTATTTCTGCCTCCGGCAAAATGTAAATACACTGTTCACTGTGATGTTTACAAACCGCTATTACATCATTGTGTTTTTATTCCTTCCAGGATATGCAACCTATTTGGTTCTCAAAAGATGCTTTAATTTTACATTACATTTCCACTGCTTTGTTTAATAGATATATCTAACCTACTGTACATCAGGAATAACATGTTGATGGACTTGGATTGTTTTAAATGTTTTTAACTCTTAAAAATCTTCCTCCCTGCATTAATGTTTAATGCAGTCTATTTGGTATTGTGTGTGTTTTTAATGCAATTGTTTTATGTAAATCGCCTGGAGCATTTTAATGGAGGGCGATTAACAAGTGAGAAACTGATGATGATGATGATGATGATATACTTTTGACACTGCCAATGAGCTGCATTGCTCATACTGAAGGTTTTGTATCCCACCTCACATTCCCATTCCAAATCCATATTAACACCAACCATCCCAGGAAATATCACAAGCTCATGGTTGCCACAAAATATCTCACAATACAGGATATCAGCTCAGCTCACAACAATGTATGCTGTCAGCCCAAGGCAGACAATCCAACATTAGGTTAGGGGGACAACATATACTACAAAGTACACTGAAGAGTTGAGCAAACATAAAATAAAAAGCAGAAAACAAGAATACAGACATAGAACAGAGACAATGAAATATTTGGCCATCTGGAGGTATAGGACTATAATATAGTTCTTTACCACTATTCGTGTGGAGTGAAGATAGTGAGAGTTAAAGTTAGCAACATTTAGAAGGCCAACGCTTCCTTACTCCTGCCTTGTAAATGTTGTAACTGTGTGTGTGAACAGAGTGAGTCAATGTAACAGGCTCTCCAGAATGGTAATTGTTTACCATTGTAACAGCCAGTAGATACCTTTCAATATCCATAAATGCTATTTAAACAACCGCTCTGCTTCGCACAGGCTGGGCCAAATGTAACCCGTTCAAGCAAAAATCAACTGATTTGAACACAGGAAAATGCTGAAGAATGCTGCAACCCGGAACCCAACAAAACCTAGCTGCTAGCAAGTCACATGTTTCCCATCTATAATCTACGTTATTTTCCTCACCTTATGGTAATATTTACAACTTTTATTGGCAAGATCTTGAGGAAAATGTTGTTGAAATGCAAGCTTCTGTTTGTTCAATTGTCATAAACCAAATCTGCTTTACATCCTCTCAGAAGCTAGAGTTCTACTTGGCTTCTGGCCATAGGAGGGCATCAAAACGGCAACAGCAAATGCTTCCAGATGGCCACAGAAAGTGCTTGTGTGGATCAACACAAGTGACAAAGGTCATGCAGGAAACATTATAACTGCTCAATTGAAGCACAAGAAACAAATGCAACGCACAGCAGCATCAGATTGATCCAGAGAGCATCTTTCACTGAGTGTAATGAGATTACACAACGTATACTGTTATACTGTTACTGTACAATGTATATGCAAGCAGCTGTATATTATGTACACAATATCCCAATTCTTCTCCATAAGACAACAACCACCTCTTTCAGGCTCACCATATCAAGATCCAGATTTTTCCATCTGACCGTTCAATCACACAGCACTGGACAGTTTAATGCGGGCTTTATACATATGCAAAGCAACCTTTAATTGATTTTGCCATTCAGAGACACCCACGGTGCTGGCTTAGAAAGCCATCTCTATGCTTCTGTCTTGTTTGGATGCCAACATTTACACAATTAAGGATTTGCAATGGCCAGCGACATCTGGCAACTCAAACAAAACATTGGCTGTGTCTGGATAAAAAAGAAACCATAATGGCACACACAGAAGTCTAACAATCGGCTTTCTGAAATTATTCTGAAAGAGAAAGAGAAAAAACCCCCAGCTGTTTGTTTTAGTAAACACCAACTAGAATTTATGGCGCAGATAAAACTGGATTAAGGAAAGCAAAATCCTACCCCTTCACAGACCTATGGACTGTCAGAAACAGACCCACATGGATTAGCTATTATAAATGCATCAGACGTCTCATTCCATTCAGAGAGGCCTCTTATCTGACACATTGCATCACAGACTTGTGAGAAACCACTTGAGGAATTCAAAGCTAATAAAGGCCCGGAGCTTTTATTATCTGATCTGAGCTAGCATTCCCAAGGTAATCTGACACAGGGGCTGATGCTCTTAAGGGAGTAGCATCAACACAACCAACGGGCCTTGAGCAGCCATAGTACATTACTGCATTGCTACAATTGCATTAATTTAGGTTGACGGGAACAAACAATTTAGCTGCAGATTCAAACGCACAGACACAGGCTCTTCTAGCTTCTTGAGACAATGCCGCCACCAAAGACAAAAGCTGACTTTAGGGGCCAATTATTTAATCGCTAGAGCTAGATGCAGGTTAAAATAAAATGTTTGATTTGTAAGAACCAACAGAGCAGCATCTTCACAACCTCCGCTAGCATTTCTGCTGATCTTCATACTTTCCATCTCTATTGAGAAAGCTTTACATATTCCCCATTAAAGACAAGGCCACCCATTTTGCACTTAGGATCTGTCAAATGGGCTTTTTGGAGAAACTTCTTGGCTCATGGTGGGCACTGAATGCTGGAATGGATAGGCATTTGGTCTGGTTTGGCAGGGCTCTTCTGAAGGTCGACATAATGCAGTTTGACACCAATGCTCAACACAATAAAATGCAATCCTGGGAGCTGTAGTTTTTAAAGGTTTTTGGCATTCTCTGCCAAAGAAAGCTGGTGCCTCGTCAAACTTCAGTCCCAGGATTCCACAGCACTGAACCTCGGCAGTCCAAGTGGTGTCAAACTGCATTCATTCTATAGCATAGAATAGGCATGGGTGAACTTTGGCCCTCTAGGTGTTTTGGACTTCAACTCCCACAATTCCTAACAGCCTCAGGCCCTTTCCTTTCCCCCCTCAGCTGCTTAAGTGGAAAACAAAGAAAGGGGCCTGAGACTATTAGGAATTGTGGGAGTTGAAGTCCAAAACACCTGGACGGAGGGCCGAAATTCGCTCATGTCTGGTGTCGATGTGCAATAAAGGACAGAAGATACATGAACACAAACAGGCAAACATCTTCCCAAGTTTCCAATGCTTTCAGTGAAATGTTCACCTCATCACACTAGAGAAGGAATCCACTTAAAATCTGGTTTCTGCCTCCTGCAGAATTCTGGAGTTTGTAGTTTAGTGAGGCTGTTAAAGGCTCCTCCCTAAACGACAAACCTCAGAATTCTGCAGGAGGCAGAAATCGAATTTTAAGTGGATTTTTTCTCTAGTGTGATGAGGCCCTTATGGAGGGAATGGGCGACAATCAGCTTCACAGAGTGTTTTTACTTCCAAACAAAGGTGCTCTGGGACTGGGCAGTGAGCCTGCATAGGCCTGCACCTGTCCTCATCTCAGGAAGAGCCTAAGGGGGGGGGGGCAAGCAGGGCACCCGCCCAATATTAAAAAAACCCCAAAGGAACATCTGATCTACTGGGATGCACAGATCCCCAAAACAGATCACCCTCAGGGACAGCCTCTCCACCCATTTTGCTGCAGAGCAAAGCACTGGCATCTCTGGACCTTGGGTGCATCTCCACTGAGGAAGGAATGCAAATGGACAGCTGTGGCAGTGTGGTGCACAAGACGGGAAGGTCCGAGCCCCCTTTGTATGAAGAAGGGATGGAGCTGCACCTCAGAGGAGGAGAGGCTTGGTGTTCCAGCTTGGACAGAGGTGGGGTGTGTGCGCATGCGCGCCTCAGAGCACCGGCGACTCCTGGGCCAGGTTCTCAAGAGGGCGCGAGGGGAGGAAGGAGGAAGGGAAGGCGATGCAAGGAGGGAAGGGCCGGGGGTCCGGAGAAGCCGCTGGAGGGCGGTAGGGAAGGGTCCCTTCCTTGCCGCCCTCTACCAAGCCGGCAGGGGCTCCTCCAGACCCCCAACTCTTCCCTCCTCCTCATTCACACACACACACAACACACAGTCCGTCGGGGGCGCGCGCGCCGTCCCCGCGCCAGCCAAGCCTCACCGTAAAGCGCTCCAAATCGGTGGCGGCCATCAGGCTGCTGGGCTGGGCTCCGAAGCGTCCCCAAGGAGGCGGAGGCGAACGAGGGCCCCGCTGCTGGCCTCCAGACCCACCACAGCCGCCTCCGAAAGTGCCGGGCAGCTCCGCTCCCTTCGGCAGAGGCGACTGAATGGATCCAATATGGCCACTTCCTGGAAACTCCCCCTCCGGCGGGGCCAGGGAAAGGCGGCTCCCCCTTTACAAAAGCCCTCCCAGTGGCGGCCGGCCGGCCTCGCCTAGGAGGGATGCTGGGAGGTAGAGTCCTCCTCCTCCTCCTCCTCCCACCCGGAATGCGGCTTCTTGGCGCCGCTGGAGCTGCCTGCCAGGGATCATGGGCGCTGTAGTCTGGCCAGGACTCCGGCACCACGCCAGGCTGCAACTCCCAGGATCCCAGAGCACTGGGCCATTGGACTTCCAGGGCTGGCAAACCGCATTCAACCTACGGCGGGGATGCACTCCCCCGGAGCACTCTTGAGCACCGCTGTGTTTCCCAGGGAGGGAGTGCAAGAGCCAGAGTGCCCATCCAAACCACGTTTCCGCCCAGACTGCCATATTCTGCTGTTGGAAACGGCATTCTGTGGCCAGTGTAGATCAGGCATGGGCAAGCTTGGGCCCTCCCTCCCTCCCTCCCGCCAGGTGTTTTGGACTTCAACCCAGGGGCGGTCTAAGGTAATTTTAAATGGTAAGCGAACATTATCTTGGTGCCCCCAAAAACACATTATTTTGGTGCCCTCCTCATTGGGGGCTTCTTCACAAACCAGATTAGCAGCCAAGATGGGGGGGGGGAGAGAAAGAACCCTTGTCTGCTTGAGGCAAGTGTGAATATTGCAATCGGCACGTCTACACTGCTGAATGAATGAATGCAGCCTGGCCTTGCTTAACTGCCACGGGGTCCTGGGAGTTGTAGTTTGGAGAGGCACCTGCCATAGCCTAAGGCAGTGTTTCCCAACCTTTTTTGAGCCGCGGCACACTTTTTACATTTACAAAATCCTGGGGCACACCACCAACCAAAATGACACTCTAACACAGTGATACATATAGTTAATATGTTTTTAAATGTATTTATACACTCAGTGTGAAACCTGGGCCTGTTTCAATGAACACAACATAGATATCCTGGCAGGGATGGCAGAAAGACACACAGGAGGGTCTTGCTCAACAGCTGTCAGTCTCTCTCTGTGTGTTTAGAAATAAATGTGCCCATATAGCTTCAAAGCAGTCCACTAGTACTGTTCTTATGCATCAATACACCTCATGGAACAATAATGAGGCTTCCACCTTCAATATATATGCTCTTGTATCATTCCAGGTTGGCATTAGATGAGTCCCTCGTGTATAACTGGTGAACAGGAGAGTTGTTACACAGTTACTAGAAAGGCTATCACATCCAGCCAATGCCAAATGTAGTAATAGTTGGTACACATAAACACGAAAATGGCCGAAGAAGGTGGCGCCCCAGCCCCTTCTTCACCGCTGCCCGGCCCTTCCTCCCCCCCCCCCAAACAGCAGCAGCAGGAATTCGGCAGGAGGGGGAAGAAAGGGGGGAAGAAAGGTTTTCCCACGGCACACCAGGTGATCGATCACGGCACACTGGTTGGGAAACACTGGCCTAAGGACCTTATGGGGGGGAGAGAGAACAAACTCCCTGGGACCTCTGAGTCTCGAGAAGGGGAGACAGGCCCGCCCGCCCCAACCATCCATCCCTTTGCTGCTGCTCTTCCAAGAGAGAAGGGGGTCCTGGAGGGAGCCAAGGAAGGGAAAGAAAGCAAGCCAAGGGAAGGGAAGGGAGGTAAGCCCCGCCTGGCCTCACTTCCTCGCGGGCGCCCTCCGCCGCCTCCTCCGCCGCCTCCTCCGCCGCCTCCTCCGCCGCCTCCTCCGCCTGAGGCACCGAGGTGCTGCTGCCTCTCTCGCTGCTGCTGCTGGCCAGGGCGGCTGCCGAGGCCAGGGCGGACATGGCGGTGGTGGCAGCAGCGGCAGCATAAGCGACTCGGGGCCTCTCGGGTCCACGACTTGCAATATTATGACTAGGAGCGAGGAGCCGCCTTCACCGCCCTCATGCCGTGGGCCCCGCAGTCTGAGCGGGTGGCTTCGCGCCTTCGCCCGACTGGTGGCTTCCCGCCTGAGGGGCCACTCTGGTGGAGACGGCTGGCCGCGCATGCAGCCCAGGGGCAGCGAGGGGGGCGGTGGTTGTGTGCATGCTCTGGGAGAGGGAGAAAGGGAGAGGGAGGGAGGCTGGATGCTGTCTGGCAGGTGGGGGAATGCGCCCTTACCCAGATGGCACCCCATGCGGCCGCTTCCTTGGCCTACCTGTAGGACCGCCCCTGCTTCAACCCCCACCATTCCTAACAGCCTCAAACCTCTAAGCGGCTGAGGGGAAAATGAAAGGGCCTGAGGCTGTTAGGAATGGTGGGAGTTGAAGTCCAAAACGCCTGGAGGAAGGGAGGGCCCAAGTTTGCTCAAGCCTGATCTACACTGACCATAGAATGCTGTTTCAAACTGCATTATATGGCAGTCTGGGCGGAAACGATGTTTTGATGGGCCCAAGTTTGCTCATACTTGTGGTCCACTCATAGAATGTATGTAGTTGCATTCTATGAATTGACACTGACCATAGAATGTAGTTTCTAACTGCATATATGGCAGTGTAGATGGGGCCAATGTAACCATGCGTCTTCCAGCATTCAAAGCATTTCACCTGCATTATCTCTGGTAATACTGGTGATACTTGCAGGAACACCTCAGCAAGTGAGAGTCTAAAAGGGGCAGGCTAAAACCTGGAATCTCAATCAGTGGCTGATACCAAATGAGAGACTCGCCGCTGGGTGACTTAGAAGGCACTGAGGGCACTGAACACTGTGCTCTGGCACTACAAGATGCATAGCTAACCTTACGAAATGGGATTCCACAACATGCGAATGTGGAGAAGAGCAAATCACAGACCATTGTACATGGGAGACCTGCCACATGTACAATGGAGGAACTTCTTACAGCAATGCCAGACACACTCCAAGTGGCCACTTTCTGGTTGAAGGACATTTAATATAATGCCGGAGCCCCCAGTAGCACAATGGGTTAAAACTCTTGTGCCAGCAGGACTGATGACCGACCAGGTCGGAGGTTTGAATCTGGAGAGAGCACAGATGAGCTCTCTCTGTCAGCTCCAGCTCCCCATGCAGGGACATAAGAGAAGCCTCCAATAAGAATGGTAAAACATCCAGGCATCCCCTGGGCAACGTCCTTGCAGGCGGCCAATTCTCTCACACCAGAAGCGATTTGCAGTTTCCCAAGTGCCTCCTGACACCAAACAAACAAACAAAAACAAAACAGTATAATGCCAAGTTTTTAACTTTGTGTTTTTAAATACATTACGACTGCATCCTCAATTCACTTCTGACACAATAATTAAATCCCGTGTCCTTATGACCAAAACTTCTTTGATATTTTCCACCCTCAGCCCCTTTTTGTCTGAGAATTTTGTGTGTATATTGGTATATAAAATGGGTCTAGAAACCAAACAATTACTGAAAACAAATCAGCATTTGCAAGGCTTGCTAAACAGGCTGATTTACCTTTCTATGAAGTACAGATGCAGCATTTTCTGAAGAGTAAACACTGTAAACCAGGGGTGCTCAGAATGGTGATCGGGATCACCAGGGTGATCTTTGGGCCTCATCCTGGTGATCTTCAGGCCCCTGATGAGGTTTTTTGCTGTTGGTCCTCTTCACGCGCCCCTGCACGCTGCAAAGAAGTCCTCTGTCGTTGCTCCTCCCTGCTCCCTGCTTGCGTGCCGCCTCCAAAAGCTCCAGAGTCCAAGAGGCAGAATGGGTCCCTCTTTTGGCTTCCTCCCCCCCCCCTCCGTCCTTCTCCAGCCATTCAGAGTCGTAGGAGACCAAAGGGGGCGGGCCTGGATGATGCAATGCATGGCTGGCCCCGCACGCATGCGCAGAAGCGCTCATTCTGCCTCTCGGACTTCTCGTGAGCTCTTGGAGGCGGCACGCATGCTGGCGGCGTGGAAATAGGAGCAACGATGGAGGAGAAGAAGAAGGACGGTTTGGGGTCATTTCCTTACCGCATCTCAAAGGTCGGTCTTTTTACTTTGGGGTGGGTGCTTGATTGTTCTGTGGCATGTCTCTTTGCTTATTTTTAATGTTTAAAAATGGCCTTTAGCTCCAAAGCCTCTGTGCTTGTTCTGTTCCTTGAGAAATATATATTGGGGAATATGGAAATGTGGGAGAAATGGGGTGGTTGGATGTATTTTTGCATGCCCCTTTGTTTACCTTGCTGAGTATTAAATGGCCTTGCAGTTCAAAAGCCTCTCTTCTTACTTTCTGGCTGATAATATGTCTGGTAATATGGCAGTGTGGGAGAAATGGGGTGGTTGGATGTATTTTTGCATGCCCCTTTGTTTACCTTGCTGCGTATTAAATGGCCTTGCAGTTCAAAAGCCTCTCTTCTTACTTTCTGGCTGATAATATGTCTGGTAATATGGCAGTGTGGGAGAAATGGGGTGGTTGGATGTATTTTTATGCTCTGTTTTATATTGTTGTTATTAAATTGAAATGTTGATGTTACATAACTTCACTTTATGTAAACTGCCCCAAGCCTGCTGGGAGGAGCGGCACATAACAATGAATAATAAATATAAATAAATAAATAAGAAAATAGTTGTACATTTTACATTTCTGGGTAGGTGATCTTTGGGACATGGTTTTTAAATCAGTAGCTCCCATGCTGAAAAAGTGTGAGCACCCCTGCTGTAAACACATTGTTACCAACAGATTCATGTGAGTGGGTGGCATTCAGAAACCTTTTGGTGTTGCCAAATATTCAGTGACTCCAACATTGAGCTAAAGGGGTTGAAGCCCACAGTTTGAGAAGCAGTGCTTATAACCATAAAGCCCAAAAGGTGCTGCCTGATCTTGGAAACTAGGCAGGGTCCACCTTGGTTAGTCCTTGATTGGGAGAACATTATTAATAGCAATGACTAGTGAGAGTATCCCAGGGCCCTTTCCACACAGCCCTATATCCCAGAATATCAAGGCAGAAAATCCCACATTATCTGAGTGTGGACTCAGATAATGCCGTTCAAAGGATCTGGTTTCCAAGCCAGACGAAGATGTGTTTTCAAAGAATCAAACAATAGCCTGGCCGCCTCAAGGGCTAGAAAAGCTATAGGTGGTCATTGGACAAACATTAGTCATTTTAATCTTATCATATTTTCCTCTCTCTTCATTGTTTCCCGCCTGGCCTGCCTCCTCTCTTCCCATTGGTCCAGAGGCCTAAAAGGCACTGGCTCTCCAATTGGGCAAGGCACAGCTAAGCCGGCCACGCCTCCCAGCCAGCTGCTGATTCCATCCAATCAGCATGAAGCCGGCAAGGGAATCGGGAGCGGGAAATTTGAATTTGAATCTGTATTATCTGTATTTTCTATAAAAACTGTGTTATTTCGCCTTGGGAGTCATGTTGGCTCCTGGACAAATGATTGCAGTTGACATCCCTTCCAGCTGGAATGAAATAAACAACTCGGTGGCATTTTCTTCAACTTTGGTGAGATTTATTTGGGAAAATTAGGAAAATTTCTTTTAGGTGCTTTCTTCTTGCCAGGGTTAATGGATCCTCTTTGGTGGGTCTGGTCGGTCTCAAGGCAGGACCCTCTAAATTCGTGTTCGACTTCATATTGTCAAAGGCTTTCATGGCCGGAATCATGGAGTGTTGTGTGGTTTCCAGGCTGTATGGCTGTGCTCTGACGTCTCTGCTGCTTTTGTGGCTGGCATCATCAGAGGATCCTTAAGGTGATTCATGAACATAACAAGCACAACAATCCAATTTTGAAAAGGTGGCCAAGTCATTTGAATTAAGATCAAAATGTCAATATTGACTGAGCAAGGGGAAAAAAGAAAACCTAATGCAAAAACTAAAATAAAAATAAATCTAGAATTAATGTCTGCTAGAATTTGCCGGATTATGTGCTGAATTAAATCACTAGAGCTTAGTGCCATTGTATGTATGTCTACTGGGAAGAAAGACTCATTCAATAGCTTGGATTTGAAGTGTTAATGCAGCATAGCGGCTAACAGGTTTAGGTATAAATCCTATTGATGGTCCCAACTAGGGCAGAACCATTGAATGGTGAGTCAGTACATATGTAGCTCTCATTGAGTTAATTGATATAATATAGTTGGACCCACTTTGATACAACCTTTCAAGTTCTTGTGGGACAAGCAAGGTCTCCTTTTCCTGAGAAGCCAGACTAAGGATTCATTTACACCAGGCATGGGCAAACTTTGGCCCTCCAGCATTTTTAGATTTCAACTCCCACAATTCCCAATGGTTGGTACGCTATTAGGAATTGTGGGAAATGAAATCCAAGCGCATGGAGGGCTGAAGTTAACCCATGCCTGATCTACACTTTATTTATGCAGTTTGACACATTACAATTACAATGGCCTGGTGCTATAGAATCACGAAATTATAGTTTTACAAGGACTTTACACCTCTCTGCCAAAGATTGTTGGTGCCTCAGCAAACTACAATCGGAATTAAAGTGGAATCAAATTGCATTATTTTTATAGTGTAGAGCCAGTCTGAATGTGCCAAATAACTACTGGGCAGCGGCAGTATTGGAAGGTGAGACCAACAGAGGATTTGGCAGCAGCAGCAGCTGTGGCACTTTAGCTAACCCTTGGTTAGGCACCAATCAACCACTCCTGAATGCCTTTTTCACAAAACTCCTATGATGAGAGGGCCGAAAATGAAACAACAGATAATGCCAAGGTCAAGCAGATACTGACTGTAATAGTATTGTGTCTTATGGCACATTACAAAAGACATTCAGCTTCTGACATGTTTGGAAATGAAATAAAAACCCAAAACTATATATTGTATACAGTAGAAACATTCAATTTGAGACATGTACAGTACATTAGGGAATCATAAAATGTGAAATGCAGCACTACGCTCAAAGTAGGCAAGGTTGGGGCATTTTCAGTTACATAACACTATTTAACAAAAATTGGGGAAAATCTGTTTCTGGTTTGAAAGTATTATTCCTGTTTAATTGTGCTGTACTTAATTTAAAAGTCATTTTGTTTTTGTGGCAGCCACAAACTAGGTTGAATTGGTTGTGACTCGAGATATTCATTGAAAAGCTATAGCTTGCCAAAGTTTTTGCAGTTTAATAAACTTTTTCCATGTTTTTTAATGATAGAGCCAAATAGGAAATGACAATTATAACCCAGGAACAAAAAAAAGTGTTACATAGTATAATTATACAATGCTACTCTGGAAATGACAATCATCAGAGGAAAAAGAGTGCCATTAACAGTGAGGCAAAATGTAGCAAAAGCAGACAAGGGATATAATGTAAAGTCTAACTAAATAATATCAATAAGACTTCAGAGGAAATTATTAAATATAAGTCTTATCCAGGTTTGTGCTTTCACCATAGAGGCATATGAAAACAAAACTAGATGGGTGTCCAGCAGGAAATCAATGACATCTCAAAACAGAACATGCTGATAATAATATGATTGGGATGCAAAAGAAAGAACCAGAGCAGACTATGAGTGCTAATATCAAACAAATAGAATAAAACTAAAGAAGTACACTGAATCAACTATTATTTCAAAATGCAACTGGTAGTACATCCTTGTAGAGCATATTTTAAATACTAACCCTATCTGACAAAGTACCAGAAGACTTGAGCAATGGACATTTTGGGGAGATAATGTAAAGAAGGCTGGAGCTACACTGCCATATAATGCAGTTTCAAAGTGCAGACTAACTGCATTTAATTGGATTATATGAGTCTGCACTGTAATCCAACACTCAAACCACTCCCATTGATTGAATTCCTTCCATACAGTGGCTATCTACGTACATTCGTAAAGCATTGTCCCCCAGTCCTGAGAGCAGATGGATCAAACTTACTGACAAGAGCCTTATATGGCTGTGGTGGGCAACAGGTGGTTCTCCAGATTTGGTTGGTCAACAATTGTTTATTTATTTACAGTATTCACCCCGCAAGGGACTCAGGGTGGATTACAATGTACTTATACATGGCAAACATCCAATGCCATTTAGACATACAACATATATAGACAGACACAGATGCAATTTAACATTCCAGCTTTCCAGCTACATGAGGGTATGCTTGATTCTGGCCACATGGGGAGCTGTCGCTTCACCATCCACTTGTGACACCGAGTCCTTGAAGGAGTACTTCCTCATTCTCGTGCATGCTGCTGGAAGGTTTTATAGTGTTGTAAATTAGTTAAACTACCCTCCCCACATAAAGACATACCTACATTTCCTATTTGACAGATGACACTGTCTTTCAGGATGCATAGGTCAACAGCAAGCTAGACTATTAATGGTTGGGAGCTCAGTCTGACCCAGGCTGGCACTGAACTCTTGACCTCTCGGTCAGTAGTGATTTAATGCAGCTGGCTACTAACTAGCTGCACCACAGCCTGGTCCAACAACTCTTATAATTCCGTTTTCCCATTGGCCTGGCAACCTAGGGCTGATGGGAGTTGCAGGCCAACTGCATATGGAAGGTCACAGCTTGCCCAGCCCTGTGAAAACATGTGAAGTGTTTCTACGGAGAGAACCATTGTACACCAAGCACATTCATATCCTTTCTTTGTGGTGGCAGACTTTTAACCCCCACATGAACAATAACTGGATCCATTATATAGAACATCTCCAAGTAGGAAGCTTGGTGGACTGTACAGATGAATCCTTGCGAGTATTTTGTCTTCCTGTCATTTCTGGTGATCAAGACATGAGATGTGTCACTCTCCACTAAGAGTAACCGAGAAGACAATTTAAAAAAATCTTGCCTTGAAAAATCAGATGCAGTTTTCTTTAGAGAGAGAAGAAGCGGGTAGAGCAGGGAGCGACCTGTGAGTCATTTGCAACAAGCTCTCTGCTCACTACTACAAAAGGGAGATGCTCTGGAGAGGTTTTTAAGAGACATTTTCTACTTCACCGTTTACAATGAGATTTACATCAGAAAGAGGAACAAAAATCTTCTCAAGATAGAAAATTTTATACTCCAACCTTTACAAACTGATCAAGGTGATCATTTGGTATGGAGATATCATATCAAGACTGAATGCTGCTAAAATCCTTGATTTACAATCTAATTTTCATTCTATGTTCTACATTTTGTGTGTGTAAAGATGTGTGTTATGAGAGGAAGAGTAAAAGATGCTTTCTGTTTTCCTTTGGAAGTATTCAGCACTGTTGTTTTTGCTGCTGCTTCATACGTATCACAATAATAATAATAATAATAATGGGTCATGATTCTGTATCACGTAGGGCTTATCTATACTGGCTGCTCAATCTGTGGCCACATACTCCATGCCCAACCCATGGTGGCGGTGAGTCTACAACATGGTACAACTGGATCAAAACTGGCTTGACCCTGCTGGATTGTCAGCTTTCCTTCCCCATGCTGATATCAACAGAGACCCATGGGCAACGAGAGAAGTGGGGGGTTGCCCTTCTTGGCCACGTGGGCATTTCTGCTAGTATCAGCACAGGGCACCCATGATGGCCAGG
This sequence comes from Anolis apletophallus, assembly GCA_030556195.1. Taxonomy (NCBI): domain Eukaryota; kingdom Metazoa; phylum Chordata; class Lepidosauria; order Squamata; family Anolidae; genus Anolis; species Anolis apletophallus. The sequence continues at coordinate 83,428,476 of JARBWK010000001.1, forward strand.
GGTTCTCCTGGAGCTTTATGGCCACCTCCAGCGGCCACAAGGAGCAACATGGGTCTGATCCGTTCCTTCTTCCTTGTGCCAAAGATTCTTAACTCCTGCTTTTCTGGCTATTTTGGAGTTCATTTTCCCGAATCCCTCATCATGGAGTATGCTGGTTATTGAGTGGATGTTATTAGAACTACTGTTGTAGCCTCTCCTTACATACAGACCACTTGGAAGATCTGAGAAATATGCAGATAAAAAGTTTTAACAGGACCTGTTAATAAGCTCTGTGCCTTTTGTTGCATGCATCCCAACTGAAACCACAGTCTGATGGTCACTGTCAAGAGAGAGAGAGAGAGAGAGTAGTCCCTGGAAATGTGAAGCAAAACCACTCTAGACAGATAGAGTTGGATCCCAGTTTAAGATTTATGCAATTGGACTGGCAAGAGTAGACTTTTTATTTATTTAAAATACTTACACCCTATCCTGCGTCAAAAGACTTTAGGAAGGGACACCAAAACCAAAGCAACATAAAAGCAAACTTGGGAACAAATTCAAACAGTTTTTAATAATGTATAATGTGTTAAACCAACCTAATCAGGCTTCTCCACTCCCTTCTTCCCATCCCACCCTCTGAAAATGCTACAGAGCTAGGAGGCCCTGCTCGGTGGAGTAGGCTCTAGTGTTGGGATGAGGGGTGGAGAGGCTCCCTCAAAATCAAGTGGGTGAAATAATCTCTACAAGTACTATCCTTTCACTAGCAGGTGGCTAATGCCAAGTCAAACCTACTTAATTTATTTTGTTACATATTAGCAGAGAAAAACATTAAAAGAAGAAATGTAATATACTGTTAGTAACATAGCAGGTGAGAGTAGATCAGAGAACAGGGAACCTCTACTATAATTTGAAGACTGAGAATAATGAGGCCTTTGTATTTGCTGCAGATCATTTCCAACTCTGGCTGTGGAGCGGATGAGAGATTTAGAGATGAAAAGTACCAAGCAGGAATGGTAGCAGGCAAAAAAAAATGGGGACCTAAGTTCAAAATAACTTGGAAGCAGGCAGTCGACCCTACAGCGATGGCCAAAAGTGCCTGGGAAGCTCCTCTCAGAGAGGACAAGCAAAGTCTTTGGCACGCAAACAACAGGCAACTGTCTCAAGAAGATGTGTCCGTCTTTGTCTCTTCATGATGATTGCCAAGACCTTTTCATAGCCCTGTACACAGACAACTTCCGTTTCTTTTGCAGGGGACATGATATTTGCATTTCATTTCTCTCGTTTGACTGTCACCTCACAAGTCTTGCTAGGCTCAGGCCACATATGGCAATTGTCAACAAGAATTTAATATTTTCTCCTTCTAAATCTGCAACATCAATTTAAATAACCAATGATTGATGACAAATGTGTATCTGTAAATAAACATTTTCCCAATTCCCACTGGTTCTCCACTTCCACACCCATTTTCAATTGCTTTCCTTTTCCATACACAGTACAATGTGGTTAAAAGCAGTGCTAGATGACTGCGGTTGAGACTAATTGATAACAGCAAGCCTTGATGCCTAGATAGACCAGAGTCCATGAAAGCATGTGTAGAAATACATTATTCTTAAAAGTGTGGTCAGATTCGGTGAGCCGGTCTGAGTCCCTCTGTGGAGGTGAGACGATTGGGGTACAAAAGTTTTAAATAAATATATAAATTCTCCACACCCCACTCTGCTTTTGCTTTCCTTCTTGTGCTCAAACAGACAATCACCTTGAAAACTGCTACAAAGGAAGAATGAACGTGCCCATAATTTAATTTGCTTTGCTTTATATTACCTTTCTCCAACATGACACCCAAAGTAGCTCACAATATAAGTTAAAACAATGAATGGGACAATAAACATTCAATCATACACAGCACACTCCAATTAAAGATCTTTTGCAATGGGTCGCTATTAACAGCCAAAGCCTGGGTAAATAGAAAGGCCTTTGCTTGCTGGCAGATCCAAAGAAGAAAGATATCCAATTTAGCTTTTCATGGGAGGGCATTAGACAGTTGGGAGCTGCCATGGAGATGGATTTCTCCTGTGTCCTCACCAAATATGCTAGCAGTTGTGTCACTAGGGGTGGGGGATACATACTTCACCAGGTGACACCAAAATTACTGTCTCACCCATATAGCGCACAATCCCCAACCACCAGACTTGTAGATTCCAACAGAAAATATTGTCCGTAGAAATGCCCAATGGGAATAACAAAAGGGGGAGACTGGCTTTTCCAAATACAGTGGCATGGTAATCCTGTGACTGGAAACACCATACTGGGATGGAAAGTGTCGTATTATCCAAGCAGTGACAAAGGGGAAGGGTGAACCACCTGGCTCCTGTTATCCCCAGGGCTATTTGTCTATATGGGTTCCATTTGAGGTAGCTGATAGATCCAATCCAATGCAAATGAAGCCTGGTAAGATGTTGGCAAATCTTCCCAGGATGAGGAAAGGTGGGCAAAGATCACTGCATGACTTCAGTTGGTGACTTCTCCAATAATTTCATAATGATAGAAAGCATAGACAAGATTACTCACATAAACACACATAAGGGGCTGTGGTTGTAGGGGTAACCAATTCTGGAGGCCTGGTCCCCACAGGTTGAGAGGAGACACACAAGTCAGGGCTTACGGGGACCAGGGGGGGGGGCTCCGATCTCCCCTGCATCACCCAAGTGGGAAAGAAAAACAAGCAAATAGTAAGGAAAACCTGGGAAGAAGGACAGGTACATAAACGTCCCAGGGGTTCCTGGGGTTCCCTGAGGTCTTGGGGAAACCTATACAGGGAATTGATGGGTCTGGGAGGGCCCTTGGGGGCCTCAGATCCAACCTGAGAGAAAACAGTACAATTGGGACCATGGTTATGGGAATAGATAGGGGAATATGGGTTAGGTAGTTAGTGGGGAAAGGAGAAGCAGGCAGGGAAATAAAGGGGCTACCAGGAAAATGGGAGTTCCTGAAGACATAAGGCACAGATGGGGGGTGTCAAGGGGCCCAGGGGACCCCAGTCACCCAAGATGGTGGATATGGGGGGAGGAGTGATGGGTTTCTGTATCTGTGGTTTAAAGGTACGCAGCCCCTGGCTCCCAGAAAGGTCAGGACTCCATTCTATATGTTTTATTAAGGTTAATAATGTGTGGGGGAAGAAAGAGGAGAGGCACAGGACCTGCCGTGGGTCTGCGGTGCCTTTTACTGGGTTCTCACCAGCTGACAAGACCCAGTAACATGGGTCTTGTCCAGAACATGGAAGGACCTGTGGAACTCCCTGCTGCAGGTCCTGGCTGTGAGATTGTTGCAAATAAATAAGGAAGGGTCCTTTTGTGGCTCGATATCACAAGGAAAAGAAGGCAGCAGTGAGATAGTCTGATTTCCACATGGGCTCCTGCCTGCCAGAGCCTGCCTCCATTCCCTGCACTGGCTGGCATCAACAGTGATGTTTTTACTAGATATTTGTTATTATGGTGGGACTGAGATGAAAGGCCACACATGGATCTTAAAACCCAGACAGGCTTTTTTCAGATTGTTTTTAGATCAAAGCCATACAGGATTTTATAAGTCATAACCAATATTTTGAATTGTTTCTTGGAAACAAACTGGTAGTGAGGGGAGCTGTTTTAACAAGGGAGTAATGTGTTCCCTATAAGTGGCTCCTGTCAGCAATTGGGCCACAGCATTTTGGACCCACTGCAGTTTTCAAACAGTTTCCAAAAGGTGGTAATCCCACATAGAGTGTGTTTCCTTAATCCAACATAAAGTAACTATGTGGCCAGAATTCATCAAAATCAGATGTCCTACATGCTGACTTGCTTTCAATTCTTATGCACCGGGGATGCTTATTCCCCCTAAAAATACGTTTTGTTGCAGAGCTCACAAAAATCTAGAACTACTGTCTAGGAATTCTGGAGCTTTGTCCCCTGGCAGTCATAAGTTATTTCGTCCAATGTCAGTCAGTTTCCATGTACATCTTCCCCACCTCCATAAAAATATAACTGGGATACATTGTTTTGTCAGTGGGGTACTTATTTGTCCTCAGCAACACAACTCAGGTTGCATCTACATTGCAGATTTAATGCAATTTGACATCACTTTAATTAGCAGAGCTCAGTGCTATGGAATCCTGGAATGTGTAGTTTGGCAAGACAGAGAAGGCTAAAGAAATTGCTAAACTACAGCTCCCAGGATTTCATAGCATGGAAACATGGAAGTTAAAGTGGTCTCAAACTGCATTAATCCTACAGTTTAGATGCACCCATAGAGGGAGAAAAAAGTCCCATGTCATTTGGGGAGGGGGTGAATCATAATGCAACAAAGCAGAAATGGCATGCTCTGGTTATCAGCCTCATTCCAAGGAGACTGAATTTCCTATGTGTTAAAGGGTTTAGGGCCTAAATACCCTAAAAGCCACCATATCACATTTGATCTTGAAATCTATGCTGGCTCAGCCATCTTTAGTACTTAGATGGGAAACTGTCCATGAATATAATGAGGTGCTGTGGGCAATGGAAACTGGTCAAACCACTTCAGAGTATTCCTTGCCTAAGAAATCCCTATGAAAAATTCATAAGGTTGTCATAAGTCGGCATTTGACTTGAAGGCACACAAACCCCCTTAAAGGATTTACTCGCATTCCAGTGAATAGGAATACATGCCCCCTGCAGACCTCTCTTTACCAAACAGGCATACTAGGCATTTAAGGGGTAAGGCTGGCACATGCATGGGCACTATGTGGGGTTATCATGCACAGTCCAATCCTTCTTATCCATGATGCTTGTATCTTATTGGCTAATGCCCCAAAAACCCAGGGAGTGTTTGGTATGGAAGTGCTGGTATAAATGACATATTCTATGACAATGGCTCGGATAGGGCAGGATAGGCTCTCTAGCCTTTTGGCAACCATCCTAGGAGAAGGAAAACTCTGATTTCAAACCCGGGCAGATGGTGCTCATTTAACCCTGTAAGGTCAACCATCTAGAGAAGGAAACTCGAACCAAATCTACGACCTGAGGACCTCGCTGCCATCATCCCAGCTTGCTAGGCCCCGGCAGATGAGCCTTTGGTTTAAAGGGTGAGGCTAGTTCTGTGCACGCTGCGCTCCACCAGAAAAATCCATTGCACAGGCTCGAAGGACACATCCAACCTCTGAATCATCAACGTGCTTGTAGAAAGCATGGGATGAGTCCTTCCTGAATCTTCGTTTGTGAAGAAAAGCCAAGATGACAATGGCATTCCTAAGACAACATAATTACAGGCAGGGTGTAGCCATGCTTATGGGAGCAGAATCAACACCACATTTGTTTTGGCAGGAGCTACTCACTCCTCCGGTCTTGCCCTGGAAGGCAACTCCGGCTGTTCTGTTATGGGCTAATATCCTCCAGGAGAACCACCCTTCAACATTCCTCTGACTCACTTGGATGGGTATGTTCAGGTTTCTCTTATTTGCCTACCAAAGCAGACCTTTCACACCTGTTTGTGAAAAACTTTGCAAGCCAGCAGAAACTAGAATAAGGATCGTAAATAGTTTTAGTGTTGCACTACAGTTGCAACAAAATGTGACAAGGGCTGCTCTCTTAGGCCCCATCTATACTGCAATATATGTAATCCAGGTTCTAAATCCAAATTATCTGCTTTGAACTGGATGATATGGCAGTGTCCTCATAGAATTCAGTTCAAGCAGATGATCTGGATTCAGAAACCGGATTATATGGCAGTGTAGATGGGGCCTAGGAGAGCAGTCCTTACCGGTATTGGACATCTTACTTCAGGGCTTTTAAAAATTGAATAGAGTAATTATTTGCCTTCAGCAATTAAACATATAATTTAAAGCTTCAATAAAGACTTGGGAAGAAGGTGACTATTTCTCTGCTTGGAAAAATGACTTCATTATTTCACAAATAAGAAAGTACTGCACATTGTTCGAGAAGAATCATTATTGTTGTGTGCCTACAAGTCATTTCTCTCTTATTGTGATCCTAAGGTGGGTCTATCATGGAACTTTCATGGCAGAATATATTTATCTTTGCCTTCCTGTGAAGCTGAGAGAGGGTGACTTGGCCACTTGGTCTCCTACTCCAACATACAAACCACTAAACAACAAATGTTTCTAATTGTGAAAAAAAGAATATTCCTTGGTACAATTAAACCATTGCATGCTACACAGTTCTGCCACTCTTATTTACACATGCAAATCAAAGGGCCCATCTAAATACTCAGTGAACCCTTGGAATTGCTCTGTTTTAGAAAGTAAACAGAAGATATGGCTACAACTTGAATCCTTGGAAAATGTCACACTCTCTCAGCTTCAGGGGAAGACAAAGGCAAACTTCCTTTGAACACATGCTGCCAAGAAAAACCATATGGTGAAGTTTCCTTATTTTTACCATATGTTGGGAATGTCAAACAATAACCACAACAAACAGCTCTCAGTACAGTTAGGCTGCTAGAGGCGTGGATGCAAATCTATTGGTTTGCCAAATAACAGGTTCATATGCCATAGATAAGGAAGCTTTTAGTGACTCCATCCAGCTCAATTTATAAGAATCAACTTACAAGACAAGTGCAAGAAAGATTATAATGTAGATGAGGTTTCTCTCCCACCTTTGCACACACAAAAATGTCTTTTAAAAAAAAACAGACGAAAGCTTGTCTACAACAAGAACACGATTCAGTGTGGCTTCTTGAAAAACAGCACGTAATGTCCATCGCTCAACACAAAGTGATACATTTTAGAATTGGCTCTTGATTTGCGTCCAAGTCTTTACTCAAATAATGCCTTTTATCTGAAGGCACCCCCACCGCGCGGCTCTCCTCTGCAGGCTCTTGTTCGATTGTTTATCCATTGACATTTTACTGCATCTCTCTCCTGAACAATGAAAGAGCTGTTTGCCTCCACAGAGCATCCTTTTTGTTTCAGAGGAATATATGAATGAGGAAATCCAATATCTCTGGCTTTCACTGTGGGTTTTTTTTTGCCACAAAGACAAGGTTTCAGCCCAGTAGAAGGTTCACTTTGCCATGGAAGTTTAAAAATATCTCCACTGCTATTTTCATGCATTTCAGGAAGGATGAGTGGGGGAAGCTAACAGCCTTGCAACTCTAAACTTCCATCCATTCAAGCTGAGTGGAAAAATCACATTCTTCCTGCTTATTCAACCTTGCTATGTTTTTCCATCACCTGAATTGCAAGGCCACACCTTACTTATGCCAGAAGTACAACTGGACAGGTTTGGGCAGGAAAGATCATCTGACTGGAAAACTGCCCATGCTGACCCTGAAGTTTTCAGAATAAAATAAAGCAAAGCTGCTGTTGGTATAACCCCTTAGTATCCCTAGGTCACTCTAACAAACATAAACAGGATACATTTAAATAGCTATTGTTGTGATACGCCTCCAAGTTGGCTCTGATATAAGGCAATTATACCATAAGGTTTTCTTGGCAAGATTGGCTCAGAGGGTGTTTGCCACTGCCATCCTAAAAGGCCAAGAGAATGGGATAATAATAATAATACTTCCAAATTCAGACTGACAGAGTTTTGGAGCACAATACTTCTGACTTCACGATCATGTTAAAAAACAAAATATGGATAATCGATGTTGCAATCCCAGGTGACAGCAGGATTGAAGAGAAACAACTGGAAAAGCTGACATGATATGAGGATTTAAAGATCGAACTGCAAAGACTCTGCCACAAGCCAGTCAAGGTGGTCCCAATGGTGATTGGCACACTGGGTGCAGTGCCTAAAGACCTTGGCCAGCACTTAAACACAATTGGCGCTAACAAAATTACCATCTGTCAGCTGCAAAAGGCCACCCTACTCAGAACTGCACACATTATTCACCAATACATCACACAGTTCTAAACACCTGGAAAGTGTCCAACATGTGATCCAATACAACAGCCAGCATAGCGACTTTGTTTGCTGTGTCCTAATCTTGTTGTGTTTCAAATAATAATCATAATAATACATTATTTATAACCCGCCCTATTTCCCTTGAGGGAGAGCTGTTTCCAATAAAAGAGGCAGACATTCAACTTGCTCAGACACCCAGTGGATTTCTGTGGTTTAGTGATGATTTGAACTCTGTTTTTTCAGATGCCTAGTACAACACTGAAACTGCTATACCCACATTGACTCCCCAAAATTGGAATCATATATTTGTGCTCCTGTTTACTCTTGTCCCCATTTCCTTTCCCCTTCTCTCCCTCCTTTGCTCTGATACTTCATTTGTCAGCACCTCAGGACTTTTTAATTTCCGTGCACATGTATGATGGTGATGATTAAGTCATTACCCTAGGGATTATTAACTATGTCTAGGCATGGAAATGAAAAGCTCTCTTTTTATGATGTCAGCCTTGCATATTTGCAGGTTTGGCTTTTGTAGATTTGAATATTTGCAGATTTGATTAAATTAAGAAATGTAATCTTTGATTTCCGAGGTCTTCTGGTGAGACTCCAGTCAACTTCTACTGTTTAGATATTATTTGAGAGAACTTCTGTAGGTCCACCACGGCTATTTATTGATAAGCTTGAGGTAGACATTGACTATACTAGCATATTCTCACATTACAAAAACTTTTCAAAGAATGCATGGTTTTCCCATTTTTATAGGGATCTCTAACCCCAGTAAATGTGTAGGGCTTCCTGTATAGTGTTTATGTTCATAGAGCTGGCCAGTCCAAGGCCACCCAATTAATTTCATGACTGAATGAGGACTTGAACCTGAATCTCCCAAATTCTGATTTAATACTACAACCACTGCAATGAATTGGTTGTTTGGAAAAGATGGACAAAATTGGGATTATTCTGGCCTCATCTGAAAGAGGAACATAAGAACATAAGAACATAAGAAGAGCCATGCTGAATCGGGCCTCAGCCCATCTAGTCCAGCATTCTGTGTCACACAGTGGCCCACTAGTTGTACACAGGGATCTCTAGCAGAAAGGAGGGCAAAAACATCACCTGCTACTGACCCCCACAACCAGTACCCGGGGAAAATCCTGCCTGCCTCCATCAACACAGAGGTGGCACATGGATGTCCATTTCAGTAACTACTGATTCCCTTGGTATCCATGAATCTGTCTAATCCTGCCTTGAAGCTGTCCAGGCTGACAGCTGTCACAACCTCCTCTGGAAGTGAGTTCTATAACCCAATGACCCTCTGGGTGAAGAAATATTTCCCTTTATTAGTCCTAACTTTCCTACCTTGGAGCTTTAGGGAGTGCCCCCTAGTCCTAGTGTTGTGTGACAGAGAAAATATTTTTTCTTTATTCACCTTTTCTATCCCATGCATGATTTTATACACTTCGATCAAGCCACCTCTTAAACGCCGTCTTTCAAGGCTGAAAAGACCAAGGCGTTGCAACCTGATTTCATAAGGGAGCTGCTCCATCCCTTGGATCATTTTTGTTGCCCTTCTTTGTACCTTTTCCAGTTCCGTTATATCCTTCTTGAGGTGCGTTGACCAGAATTGTACACAGTACTCCAGATGTGGCCTCACCATAGATTTGTAGAGAGGCAATACAACATTTGCCGACCTATTTTCGATTCCCTTCCTGATCATGCCAAGCATAGAATTTGCTTTTTTTCACTGCTGCAGCGCTCTGGGTTGACATCTTCATTGAGCTGTCCACCAAAACCCCAAGATCCCTTTCCTGGTTTGTCTCAGAAAGTTTGATCCCATCAGTTTACAAGTGTATTTGGGGTTCTTTGCCCCGATGTGCATGACTTTACACTTGCTTAGGTTAAAATGCATTTGCCACTTTGTTGCCCATTCACTCAATTTCGAGAGATCTTTCTGGAGCTCTTTACAGTCAGTTTCATTTTTAACTACCCTGAACAGTTTAGTGTCATCTGCAAACTTTGCTACCTCACAATTTACTTCTACATCCAGATCATTTATGAATAAATTAAAAAGTAACGGTCCTAAAACTGAACCTTGGGGTACGCCACTTCTCACCTCTTTCCACCCAGAGAAGTGTCCATTTATTACCACCCTTTGTTTCCTACAGTTTAGCCAGGTTCCAATCCAGGACAAGACCTGTCCCCTGATTCCATGGCTGAAGAGCTTATTTAGGAGCCTTTGGTGAGGAAGGCTTGGGCACATGCTTGTGAATACTATCTTAAATAGTTTAAGTTCTTGTTTTAATTTTAAAATCTAATTGTGTTTTTCTATGTTTTATTAGGCACCATCTGCTCAGGCACCAGAAGCTCTATGATCCACCTCGGAGGTTAAGTTTGTCGAGGGAGGCCCTGCTCTTGGTCCCACCTCCTTTGCAGGTGCGGCTGGTGGGAGCGAGAGACAGGGCCTTCTCAGTGGTGGCCCCTCGTCTATGGAACTCCCTCCTCAGTGAAATTAGATCAGCCCCCTCCCTCCTAGCCTTCAGGGGGGGAAACCTAAAAACATGGTTGTGGTACCAAGCTTTTGGCCTGTAACGTTGAATAGTGCAATAAGTGACTATGAAACTAATACAATGACAAATTGAATGGCCCTGGATAAGGATTTGGATTGTGTCCACCTATTTAAAAGGTTGATTGCTTTGTTTTTATTTTTCTGACTATTAAAAAAGGCAGCATACGGAGTCTGGTGAGGTTGAGAGTTGCAACATGTGGCCCCAGGGTTGCGCTCTGCCATTTTTGCCCAATAGCAACAGATGAGAGGGTGCTGAAAGAATTGAAAGGCTCTAGAACTGGGCTCGTGGGTGAAAGACCTACAAGCTCAGCTGTTCCGTTAATAGCAAGTTCCAAACAGGCACAGATTCACCTGCTCCTTTATGTAGGCCTTGTTGGTGGATCTTGTAATTCTAGTGATAAGCAAAATTCATAAAATGTGCCTTAAGTCTTCCCACGCCAGAGGCCCTTTCACACTGCACAATTATAGTGCTATAATTCCACATCATCTGCCCTGACAACATCCTGTGAAATCCTGGAATTTGCAGTGAGCAACATTCCATTTTGGGGCAAGGTAAACAGAAAGTGTGATTACTTCTCAGATGCAAGGATTCATGGATGAAATGGATTGTCTTAATCCATTTCAGACTGGTCTCAGGCATGGTTATGGGAAAGAAACAGGTCACCTTGGTGGATGACCTTCAGCAGGAACTGGGCATGTGAGCGTGTCTCCATTGGTTCTGCTAGCCTTTCTTGAGGATTTTGATAGTTTCTACCTGAGCAAACTTGCTGGAATGGGACATCATTTTACAGTCGCTGCATTCCTTCCTGAAAGAGTGAGCCAAAAAGGTGGAATTTCCTCTTTGACTCATTGGTGCCTGACCTACAGAGTCCCTCTGGGCTCTGCTATGTTCTATACAAAACACTTTGGCTGGCTGGCTGGCTGTCAAAGGGTGCATCTACACCACTGATTCTCAAAGTGGGCGGTACCGCCCCCTAGTGGGTGGTGAGGTGATCCAAGGGGGTGGTGGGAGGTTCAGGGGAATTTGGGGGGAGGTGAACCCCTTTAAGGGAGCGGTGAACAATTGGGGGTTCTGTGTGCCAAATTTGGCTCAATTCCATTGTTGGTGGAGTTCAAAATGCTCTTTGATTGTAGGTGAACTATAAATACCAGCAACTACAACTCCCAAATGAGAAGGACTATTTTCTCAAAACTCCACCAGTGGGCATATTGAGTATTCGTGCCAAATTTCATCCACATCCATAGTTGTTTGGGTTCATAGTGCTCTCCAAATGTAGGTGAACTACACGTCCCCTAAATCACTGCTAATTCTTCCTAAACCCTCCAGTATTTTCTGTTGGTCATGTGGGTTCTCTGTGCCAAGTTTGGTCCAGTTCTCTAATTTTGGGGGGTCTCAGTGGTCTGTGGAAGTCAGAGCTGAATCGATTGAAGGTACTGCAAATCCCATCATCCGTTGTCCATACTCCCCCAAACATATTGTTTTTGTGATTAATCACAATGCTTTAATTATGTTCAATTTGTAACAATGAAAAAACATCCTGCATATTAGATATTTGCATTAGAATTCATAGGAGTAGCAAAATTATTTATGAAGTAGCAACGAAAACATGGATGGGGTCATCACAACATGAGGAACCTTATTTAGGGGTCACAGCATTAGAAAGGCTGAGAACCACTGCATTAATACATATATCTTTCTGTTTAATTGCTATTAAATTTTTTAAAAAATAATTTCTAGGGGGGCGGTGAGTAAATTTTCTTTCTGGAAAGGGGGCGGTAGGCCAAAAAAAATTGGGAGCCACTGATCTACACTGTAGAATTAATGCAATTGGACACAACTTTAACTGTCATGGCTCAATGTTATGGAATCAGTTGAGTTTTACAAAACTTGGTCTGCCAACTAGTGCTGGTACCTTACCAAACTACAACTCCCATAATTCCATACAATTGAGCCATGTCAAAGTTGTATCAAACTGCATTAATTTTAGAGTGTAGAGAGGCACCCCCATGCTTCTATTGGGAGATTAGAATAGCCAGTTCCTTGTCATCCCTTCAGTTGGCCCACTTTTATTTTCTGGTTGCTCTCATATGACACAGTTAAAGTACTTTGATTAAATTACTTCAGCTTCCTTCTGAGGAATTCTGAGATTTGTCATTAGGCAAGGGATAATCACAATTCTATGCCAGAAACCTCTAATGCTGTGGTTCAGAGGAAGGCACCACATCTCATTACAAATCCCAGGATTTAATAGTTAGTATTTCTCAACTTGGAAGTCAGGACCCCTGGGGGGGTCATGAGGGGGCTTCAGAGGGGTCGCCAATGATAATTAAAAAACACATATTGCTGATGGTCATATGTTGCTGATGGCAGAGAAGACTGAAGATCTCTTCCCTTCCTTTTTGGAAACAGAAGGTAAATCCTTCCACCAAAAGCCCTCGTCTGCAGTGATTGGCTGAGTGGCCAGCCTCTCAACCAGCCTCTCAACCAAGGGGAGGTCTGTTTCTGAGACTTCAAGAAGACAGCAGGCAGATGAGGTTGGAGGGAGAGCACGTGAGGTTGGAGGGAGGCTGGTGAGGTTGGAGGAAGAGCACGTGAGGTTGGAGGGAGGCTCGCACCAGCAGTAGAGTCCCCTCAAGTGCAACGTGGGACTGAGAGCGGCCTAGCATCATCATCATTGGAGGAGGAAGAGCAGAAGTAGCTTAGGTAATTTATAACGCTATTTATTAGGGAAAAAACAGTCTTTTCTTTTGTTATTTAGAAAATGCAAAAGGATGTGGGTGAACTACAACTCCCAAATTCATGGGTCAATCCTCCCCAAACCCCACCAGTATTCAAAGTTGGTCACAGTTGGTCTGTGTTCCAAGTTTGGTCCAGATCCATCTTTTTTTGGATTCAAGTGCTCTGTGGATGTAGTTGAACTACATTTATTCTAAATCATTATCAATTCCTCACAAATTCCTGCAGTATTTTCTGTTGGTCATGGGGGTTCTGTGTGGAAGTTTAGCCCAATTCTATTTTTGATGGCATTCAAATGGCTCTTTGATTGTAGATGAACTATAAATCCCAGCAACTACAACTCCCAAATGTCAATGTCTATTTTCCCCAAACTCCACCATTGTTCATATTTGGACATATTGCATATTTGTGTCAAGTTTGGTCCAGATCCATCATTGTTTAAGTCCACAGTGCTCTTTGGATGTAGGTGAACTACAACTCCAAAGCTCAAGGTTGATGCCCACCAAACCCTTTCAGTATTTTCTGTTGGTCATGGGAGTTCTGCGTGCCAACTTTGGTCCAGGTCTCTCTCATTTGTGGGGGTTTCAGTGGTCTGTGGAAGTCTGAGCTGAAGTGGTTGAAGGTACTGCAAATCCCATCATCCATTGTCCATACTCCCCCAAACATATTATTTTTGTGATTAATCACTATGCAGAGTGTGCAGCAGAGACAGCACAAAAGAGTTCATCCGCTATCTTAAGATATCTCAGGACGGGAGGAGGACACTTTATACCGGCGGCACTTAAACTTTTTGAAGTAAAATCAGTCGCATAAATGCTGTATGGAGCCCAGTTTGGACCCTTCTCAAATTATGCCCCACTAGAGCGTGTCCAATCGAAATTCCTAAGAGCGGCTCTACAGGCTCCCAGATGTGTCCCTAACACTACCCTGCGATTGGAGACAGGCTTCGTGAAAGTGGAAGCAAGAATATGGACAGCTATTCTCAATTACTGGCTACACCTATGCTTCTCCCCATGTGGTCTTGCCAGGGGCGGCCCGACCTAATTTGGGGGGGTACGCGAAGAAATTTTGTCGCCCCCCCGCCGCCGCGTCACTCACCGCCGCCGCCACGCCCACACCGCCGCCACGCCCACACCGCCACCACGCCGCCGCCGCCGCCCCATTGGCCGCGGCACACCTCCGCGGCGCACCTTTCTGCCGGCCGGGCATGCGCAGAAGCACCTACAGGCGCTATAGCGCCTGTAGATGTTTCTGCGCACGCGCGAATGTACGAGCACGCGCACTCGCTCCCAAGCGCGCCTGCCGCTTTGGAGCCAGCGCGCATGCGTGCAGTGCAGGTTTTGCGCATGCGCGCTGGCTCCAAAGCGGCAGGCGCGCTTGGGAGGGAGTGCGCGTGCTCGAACGTTCGCACGTGCGCAGAAACGTCTACGGCGGCGCAGGGCAGTGCGGCGGCGGTGGGGGCACGGAGTCGGCGCGGCGGCGCCCCTCCCAGCCGGTGGTGCCCCTCCCAGCCGATGACGCTCTACGCGACCGCGTAGGTCGCGGAATCGCTGGGGCCGCCCCTAGATGCCATGCCCTCCCATCGGCTGTACTGGAGGGGAGGTATCAGAAGACCCCCCTTCAAGCTTAGACTATGCCCCTGTGGGTCTGGTAATGTGGAAACAACTGAGCACGTGCTTCTTCAATGCATGTTCTACAGAGATCTTAGATCCAATCTCATTGGACCATGGCTTTTAAAGTACCCGGGGCGCAGTGAAAGATGTTATTCCACCCTGCTGCTTTCGGACTCTAACACTGCAATGACTTACAGTGTTGCTAAGTTCTGTGCTGCTAAATCTATTTTTATACTGTTTTCTAGTCTGATTTTAAATAACTGTTTACTGGGGAGTTGTCCTTCTCCTCTTAGGGCGCTTGTGCCCGCTTTGTGCTGGTCTGTGACCGTAATAAAGTTTTGATTGATTGATATTTTTGTGATTAATCACTATGCTTTAAATATATTCAATTTGTAACAATGAAAATACATCCTGCATATCAGATATTTACATTACGATTCATAACAATAGCAAAATTAAAGTTATGAAGCAGCAATGACAATAATTTTATGGCTGGGGGCCACCACAACATGAGCAACTGCACTAGGGAGTCGTGGTGTTAGGAAGGTTGAGAACCACAAGGTTAGAGCCATTGCAGTTAAAATAGTATCAAACTGCTGTAATTTTGTTGTGTGGATATACCCTCTGACAGGATTTTGAGAACTGAAAGTTTTTAAAGAGAATGCTTTTTATCGGGTGCCAGACTGATGTATTTGTCCTGTTTTAAATTGCTGTTTAATTGCGCCCTTTAAAATGTTTTAAAATGCTGTGGTAGTTTCACCCCATTTTGCTTTTGCTCTTTTATATTTCAGACTGTATTATATTTTGATTTGTAAGCTGCTTTGAGTCCTGGTTTTGGAGGAAAATAAGGGATATAAATAAAGTTAATAATATATTGATTATTTTAACATTAAAAACATTCATCACCATTGTTTGTGATATATATACACAAGGAAATGTTGGTGACATGTGGGTTGCCATTTTATGGATTGTATATACAAAGTACAGTATACGTAAACATAAAAAACATGTGTTGTTGTTTCTATCACATGCACAGATCTATTCTCAAGCCTCGATTACTAGTACATTGTTTAATAATTTTACCCACAAGTGGAAATTATGGCTTCCAGTTCCAAATACAAGCACACATCATTCCATTATTTTATGTTGCCTTTGCATATTTTGCAAACTACCACAATTGATATATATCAGACATATCTGAGAACAGCCTGTGCTCCACATCAGTGGATCTACCCCTTCCTGCCCTGACCTTGGGTGAGAAGCTCCTAAAAACCTAATGGCATTCCCTGTGTTACTAGCGCCACCCATGGGACAATGATGGAAATTCTTCTAGATTACAAGATTTCATCTGGTCAAGGCTCACTGAGCCTGTGTTTACACACTCTTAGGACTTCATCCCATGAAAGCGGGGTTCGAGGGGAAATTGGGGGGGTGGACGAGACGGGACTCTTCTTTAGCATTGCATTTTGTGCTTTTCTTGGTTATTTAAAAACATTTCTGTATTGTTGAAGAGGTTGAGGATGCCTGTCATAGATGCAGATGAAAGGTCAGGAGAGAATTGATTATATTTAATTCACACAATTACAACATATTAAATCCTTAAAACTCCTTAAAAATCAACTTAAAATTATTGAAGATGGTAAACAGCAGATTAACGAGGTAGATGTTCAACAGCTAGGCGAGGGTGCATATAAGGTGTCATTAGTCCTCTTATTTTCAATAAGCTACAGTACATAGATGTGTTTTTAAAAGCTTTTTAAAGGTGAGGAGAGAGGGGGGCATTTTTAGTTATTTAGGGAGGAAGTTCCATAAGTGGGGAGCGATCATGGAGAAGGCAGAACTGGTGTCTCAATGTACGGGTGCAGCTGGTGTGCAAGTTTTAACTGTGCGAAGGCACTCCTGGCCACCGCTGACATCTGGGGTTCTAGGATCAGCAATTTATCCAGGATCATCCCAGACTGTGAACCTGTGACTTCAGGGGGATTAAGACCCCCTCCAACACAAGCTGTAACCCCACACCTTGGTCCACCTTCTGACTGACCAGGAGTACCTCTGTCTTATTGGGATTTACCCTCAACTTATTAGCCCTGATCCAGTCCATCACTAATGACAAGCAGTGGTTTAGGGGCAGGATGGCATCCTTGGCATTCAGTGGAAAGTAGTAATAGAGTTGGGTGTTGACTGCATAAATTTGATGGTGGGACACAAGGAAGTGTTGATACATAGATCTGGTGGAAAAAAGCACATGGGAACCACATGTCTCGCACGCTTGCTCTGGTCCTTTTTAAACAGGTATAAAATCCAGTGTGATGAAAACAGCTTTTTGAATGAATGACTATGCAGTTATATTATTTTGCTGTCTTTGTTTTGCCTTCTGTCTCGGTCAAGACAGTCCATTTGAAATGTTTGTCCTAGGGGGTTACGGGGTGTCAATGATTCTGTGCCAAATGTGCCAGGAAAGTTCAGGTTATCATGAAAATGATTCTGAGGGTCAAATGGAAAAAAATGTGTGCATGGTTTTCAACTGTGGGCTCTTTGACAACTCATATGATTATTACTGGACATGTCCTTGGAATGAGAAATGGATTTAAGATGTTCCTGTTATACAAAAGGATCTTCTATAACTTTTGAGACTAACTAAATGAAAGGAGTTGTCAGCCTAAGCTTTTAAAGACTTAAGTCTACTTCATTAGATGCATATTTAATCTGTATAGTTTTTCCAGAATACACACTTTGGCACCCATTTTTCCCTTATACACTCCCTTTTGTGGTGATTGCAGATTGCAAAATTCTGAAAAGTGTTCATTTCAGTGCACAAAGGCATTTTCCTTTGCTTATACATGCAACAGGGACGAAATCTGTTGAATTTATTCATATATTCTGACCTCTCATTTTCTCCTCCTAATCCCCATATTTTCTATGTGCTTTTCTAAACTGTGCTCTTCTATTGTTATGATGTGATGGATTTAATCACCAGCCTAATCCCCTTTCCTTACCTTCAGAGAAAGAAATGACAGGTGCATTGACTACATGCATTATTAAGTGAGTCCATAAAGTGCTTTCTCTTTCTATTAATGTCGTATAAACCTTGTGCTACTTGAAAACCTGGTCTGTTTATTGCATAACACTGTCACTCTGCCTTTCATATTGTTTATACTCATGACTCCACGCCCTTTGCTTAAGTTTCCTATTATATGTGGGAAGTTTGTGGAGGTGACTTTTCCAATAGACTAGACTTTTCTCTCTCTTTCAATGGATCTACACTGTAGAATTAATAGTTTGACAACAATTTAACTACCATGACTTAATGCTATGGAATCCTGGGAGTTGTAGTTTTACAAGGTATTTATCTTTCTCTGCCAAACAGTGCTGGTGCCTCACCAAACTACAGCCCTCAGGATTCCATAACATTGGGTCATGGCAGTTACAATGGGGTCAAATTTATTATTTATTTATTTATTTACATCATTTATATTCCACTCTTCTCACCCTGCAGGGGACTCAGGGTGGATCACAATGCACATATACAGGCAAACATTCAATGCCATTTGACATACAAACATATATACACAGACATAGAGGCAATTTAACATTCCAGCTTCTGGCCACCAGGAGGAGCCGTCACATTCCTTCATTCTTTTTTGTGTACTTGGAGAGATTTTATGGCCTCGTAAATCAGTTAAATTTAGCCTCCCCACACAAGTGGTACCTAAATTTCCTACTTGACAGATGCAACTATCTTTCAGGTAGCAAAGCTACACAATTGGTCGAGAGCTCACCCCGACCTGGGCAGGCCTTGAACTCATGACCTTCTGGTCAGTAGAGATCTTATGCAGCTGACACCCTACCAGCTGCGTCACATTCCCAGTGCTAATTGCATTAATTCTATTGTGCAGACACACACTCTGTCACATACACATGTCAACAGGCTAAGGGCCCTGCACATATGCGTCAGGCTGCTCTTGCACACATGTAGAACAAAACCAACTCCTTTCTCCTTTTTATTATGGAATACTTTTTTCGTGATGTGCAATCATTTGTCAGGATAAGTCCTTAGTTTAGTGGGTTAATTCCATTTAAACTGATTGACAAGATTACTTGATCATCTGGATCTTATGGTGCTGAGTTATAATGAGAGTGGGCAGCAAACAGGTACAAGCTCAGAGCCCCTGTTTATTTGCAGGTTCCAGGACTGAACTAAGGGCCTCATCACATGCAATCTGTTGAATTTATTCATATATTCTGACCTCTCATTTTCTCCTCCTAATCCCTATCTTGTTTATTTAAGTTGTTTTTATAATTTTTATTGAACTTGTGTTTGATTTGTTATATGTTACCCTTGGCAGTGAATGTTTGCCATTGTGTTTTGTTTTGTTGTAAGCTGCCCTGAGTCCCTTCGGGGAGATAGGATGGGCTATAAATAAAGCATTATTATTACTATTATTATTATTATTACTAGCTGTACCTGCCACGCATTGCTGTGGCCAACCTTCCCTCCCTCTTTTTCTCCTTTCTTTCTCTTCTTCCTTATCTCCCTCTTTCCTTCCTTCCCCCTTTTTCTTTCCCTTCTTTCCCTTCTTCTTTCTCTCCTTCCTTCCTTCCTTTGCTCTTTGGTTCCATCCATCCTTCTGTTTCTTTGTTTCCTTCCCTCCCTCTTTTTCCCCTTCTTTCCTTTTCTCCTTCCTTCTCTCTCTTTCCTTCTTTCTTTTTTTCTTTCCTTCTCTCCTTCCTTCCTTCTCTACCTCTTTCTTTATTTCCTTCCTTCTCTGCTTTTTTCCTTCATTCCCTCTTCTCTTCCCTCCTTCCTTCTTTCCTTCTTTCCCCCGTTCTTTGTCTCTTTCCTTCCATCTTTCCCTCCTTCATTCCTTCCCTCTAGACATAGGCTGGAAAAGAGTTGGGCTCGAAGCCAGCACTTGAGAGAAGTGTGTCCCTGTTCTCTGCAGAGCAAGGGCTCCATGGTTAGTAAGCCGGACTGTATTGTCTGTATTGTCATTTAGCTTTTGGGGGGTTTTAAGTCCTTTCTGCTCCTTTGGGGGGGGGAGGGTATGAGTGATGGTCACTCATTGGTCTGTTAAGGGTGTAGTGTCCAAATTTGCTGTCAATTCGTCCAGTGGTTTTTGAGTTATATTAATCCTACAAACTAACATTGCATTTTTATTTTTATGGATTATCATCATCGTCACCATCATCATCACACAAGACCATTTCTCATGACATCGTTATAGCACTGTAGTTCCACTTTTGCTGCCATGAGTGCCCTCTAATGAATTCTGGGTTTTGTAGTTTGATCAAGGGCACCAGAAGAACCCTCTGTCTGAGGATTATAAATTCCCAAATCTGCAAATTCCAGAATGCCACAGAGTGTTGCCATGGCAACTGAAGCAGAACCATATTGTTACAATTGTGTGGTGACAAAGAAACCCCAAAGGCTTTGAGGTGAAAATAATGCAGTATTGGTAAAACCCTACTTCACAGAATGACAAAAACCTTGGAAGCAAAATAAAGGGGTGGGGTGGGGGGGGGGGGGGGACACCTGAAAATGGCCTAAATCAGAAAGTGATTGTAACATTCAGCTTCATTTTTAATTGTGCATCAACCTTGGGAATGGAGAGAGCAATGCGGAGTGGGGTGGGGTGGCAGAATCCCCTCTGATATTCCAGTCAGGGACTGGAGGGAAGGAGAGTGGGAGGGAGAGAACAATGATGTCCTGGTATTTATGTAGCAATATATTTATCAATATCATAACATTTATACAACAGGATTTACTTTGGATGAATCCAACATAATGGTGCTCCATTCAGAATTCTCATTTTTTTTCCTTCTATTGCTTGTTTATAGACTTTGGGTTTTGTTCCACTCTCTGAGACGAACACAGCTGAGCTACCTTCATTTTTTGAATTGGAGCAACATAATTATCAGAGGATAGTTTGAGCAGGTGCAGAGTCAAGAATGACTTGAATAATGACTTATAATAGTGGTCTTATGTAATGTATTTTTCATGGATCACTTTTTCTGTTTTAACAATAATGTTGTATTATCAAATGCACAATGTAAATGCATACTAGTCAGTGGAAGGAGTACCTGGTGAGATCGACTAATGATAAGGCAGCATCATATTTTAATTGTAAGGCAGCTTAATTGACTTTTTGAAGCTGCATTCTTGCACCTGCTTTGACATAGACCTGTCAAAAGAATAAAAATAGTGCAGGAAGTAACAAAGAGGAAATGCAGCACTGTATCCCATCCCAATCGGCAACCACAAGCAGCCATTACCAGATAGCATTTGAGGAAGGAGGACAATTCTGTAAACTTCTTATTTTAGAAATAACATAATAAGTTGTGGAAAGGAGCAGAGGAAAAAGCAGCCAATTCTTTTCCTATCAGTACTAGGGATCACATAAGGAAACACAGTGGTGCTCTGACCTCATTCAACAACATCAAAAGATGACAAATGTAGGCAAGGCATACAAATGCCCCAGAGAGATGTGCCCTACTTGTGTTATCTTTACTTTCCCGAGAACTTTGTATCTCACATGGGAAGTTACATTTTGTCTTAGTCAAGGAAGTTACAAAACATTATCAGTAGTAATGATCAGGAATCAGGCTTTTATTCTCTAAGTCTAGCTAGACTGTATCATTGGGATATGGTATGTTCTCTATCCCCAAAAACATTTTGGAAACACCCAACTGCCCAGCAGTCAATGAGAGCAATGATGTGGGTTCAACACTAGAGAGGAAAAAAATCCACTTGAAAACCAGTTTCTTCCTCCTGCAGAATTCTGGGATTTGTAGTTTAGTGAGGCTGTTAAAGGCTTCTCCCCTAAACTACAAACCCTAGAATTCTGCAGAAGGCAGAAACCGGATTTTAAGTGGATAACTCTACTGATATAGTCTTTTCTTTTTCCCATTGACAGATTAGAACCATGAATTGTTTCGTTGGAATATTTTAATGCAAGTGTACCAAAATTAACGGAGTGGATGTGTTTATGGGCATTGTTTTTTTAAACCAAAAATATGTCGTCAGGGACAAAAGCAGCCTGGAAAAAATATATGTGGAAGTGTCGGCATCACAAAAAAGAAGGGCAGTGATTATTCAAAACTGACAATATGCACATTTGAAATGAAATAGCCAGGTCAGGTAAGCCTCACATAAGTAAACATGAAATGGTGAATTTTCTAGGGACCTGTTGAAAACTTCTTCTAAAACAGGCATAGGGAAAACTTCAGCCCTCCAGGTGTTTTGGACTTCCAACTCCCCACAACTTAAAAAAAATTTTTTTATTAGGGTTTTAAGTTACAATTTTAGTAAAAAGAGAGAAAGGGAATAAGGGAAAGGGAAGGTTTTTGGTAGCTAGGGAGGGAGGAGATGGTATTGGAAGGGGAAAAGAGTGGGTGTTTGGGGTTGAGGGTTGTCAAGGAATCTTGGTAGGCAAAAAAGGGTATAGAAAAGATAGAAAAGGGGGTCTTGTTAACTTCCATCTTCTTTCTTCGGTGGTTAAGCATAGTTAACTATTTCAGTCCACAACTCTTAACAGCCTATCTGAAGTGCCTATGCCTGTTCTAAAATGCATCCCATCAGTACCGTAGCCAGGATTTTGGGGGGGGGGGGGGGCTGAGTCTGAGTGAGAGAGGATCTACCCTAGCAAACCTTTTGTATCGTTATCCAAATACCCCCATATATATGGGATATATTGAGCATGGTGATCAGATAATGATATGAATACACATAACAGTTTAAATAATCTACCAGTAAGGCCTTCTCATGGACCACCCTGAAAATTTCGGGGAGGGGGGCTGAGCCCTTCAACCCCCCCCCGCTACGACCCTGCATCCCAGGATTATTCCCCCTCTCCTGCCTCCACGATTTATAACTTCGGTTTCACTGGCCAAAATCTATGCTATTATAAAACACGCCCCTGGGGGGAGCTGATGAGTCAGGCTGATCTGCTCTCACTGTTCCTCTCAGTTTTGCTGTTCACACATGCACAGTAAAGCATTCATGGTATTGCTTACTGTGGGCCGGCAAGCACACATTGTCCCAAGCAGAATCCCACATTTTCCCAGTTCAGGCTTAGTTTATCCCATTTTATACTGCAGACAAGCTGCTACAACCCAACACGAAAAGTCTGCTCATCTTCCCAGTGTGGATGCCTCTAAAAACCCTCTCAGCAAAACAGTAGATATGAATTAATGTTGCATAAAAACCCTTTGAAAAAGAAGCTTCACTTTCAGGGAAATTGTAAATGGAGGTAATACCTACTGGAAACATTGGGAAAGTTTCCATCTCATCTCTGCATCTCAGCAAATCTGGGGGGAAAAAATCTTAATTGGAATTAGCCTTTTATCCAATCAATTGCAAGATGTTGGTGTTGAGTTTCAATAGCTTCAAGTAATTTGGCTCGCAGCAAAGGCAGATTGCCTTTCTGTTTTTGACCCAAAAAAGCAGAAGTTTGAGGGTTATAACAAGAGTCATGGGGAAGCAACATGTGGTCCTAGGATAGATGTTGCACTTCCCAGTCTACTTTTGAGAAGTAGATGGTTTTGAAAGCCGGGCAGTAAAAAAAAAGCTGATACTCAAAGCATGTTTGAAATGAAGTGCTTGAGAACAGTTCTTCATGGCAAGCTAAAAAGACAAAGCAATGAGTCCTAGAGCTAATTAAGCCTGAGCTTTCCCTAGAAGTCAAGATGACTGAACTGAGACTACCGTACTTTGGAAATATGTGGGTGGATCAAAAAGTAATGCCTTCAGCACCCTAACTTTTATATCTTTCACAGCTACATGACTATCTATGCATGATATTATAGAGATAACCTTATTTGGCTGATGCAGTCTTTTCTTTTTCTGATTGACTGATTTGAACAATGAATCTGAAGCTATGAAAAGAGCCATCATTGAATTTCTGGCAAAAGAAGGTTGTGCACATGAAGAAATCCATAACTGCTTAAGGAATGTTTATGGAGAAGCTGTAATGGACATCAGCAACGCGCGACCTCTGAAAGACAACCTACATGGTTTCAGATTCAATGACTTGAATGACATTCAAACAGCTTTAAAATTATGGGTCACGAAGCAAAACCCTGATTTTTTCCAAAATAATTTTGATGTCTGGGTAAAGCAATGACGCAAATATATACAAATTGATGGTGGCTATGTTGAATGGTAGTTTTGTGTAGAGCAGGGCTGCTCACAACATTGATCGCGATCAACCAGTCAATCACGGTCCCGGAGTTGGTAGATCGCAGCCGGATTTCAGAGGGGTGCTTCTGCCCCGTGCACGGTGCATCTTCCACCGGACTTCCTCATGCTACCCCTGAGGTGACTCCCCACCTCTATCCTCAGTGCTGTTGCAATATGGCCTGAGGAGGAAAGAGAAGGAGGGTAGCAGAGCGAAGGAGGGGGCGGGCGCATTTGGAGCGTGCGGCGGCACGCGATGACAAGCCACGAGGGAGGACAACCACAAGGAGGCTTTAGCAGCCATTTCCTGCCAAAGCCATCTGTGACTGCGAGTTCATCTGCTTGGCCACATTGATAAGCATTGAATGGCCTTGCAGCTGAAAGGTCTGTGTGCTTTCATTCTGCCAGTTTATATTTGTGGAATTATGTCAGGGTGGGAGAAGGAACTCTTGTCTGGATGCATTTTTGAATGTCCCATTGGCCACATTGATCAGCATTGAATGGCCTTGCAGCTGAACGGTCTGTCTGCTTTCACTCTGCCTGCTTATATCTGTGGAATGATGTCAAGGTGGGAGAAAGAACTCTTGTCTGGATGCATTTTATGAAGTGTCCCTTATTTTTGCGGAAAATGACGTAAATGTCCCTTAATACTTCTATCAAAATATGGGTAGATAGATAATTTTAACTTGGTTGTTTATAAGTAGCTCGCATGCTGAAAAAGTGTGAGCACCCCTGGTGTAGAGGATAGTTCAAGTGATGATCCATAGCAACTTCTGCTGTTATATGTTCATTCATTTTTATGACGCAGGAGGCAAAACTTTTTGACCCACCCACATATCATGAGATATTACAGTATTACATCTCTGACTAGAAAAGACAGTAATACTTGGGAAGATGGAAGATGGAAGGCAGCAGGAAAAGTGGAAGACCATATTACAGATAGATAGGCTCAATCAAGGAAGCTACAGCCCTGAATCTGCCAGTGTGATTGAAAGTCATTATAGGGTTGCCATAAATCAAAGTTTACTTGAAAGTAGTTAACAGTAAACATTATAAACAAAAAATGTGATGGTGACTGACTGGGTGAACGATCTCTCATCCACATATTCATGTTTTCCTTCTTTGCTATGTTTGGCCATTTCAATCCTGATATCTGGTGAAGCCAACATGGACTGTCCAAAGTACTCAATCTTATTCCCCAAACAGCTTCAGTACTAAGCATAGCACGTTGAAAGTTTAAACTAAACCTCAGGGCAACTGCACTGCCTATTGATTTGAAAGCCACATCTATATAAAAATATTATATAAAATGTTAAATCAGTGGTATCAAGGGGCACTCATCTCATTTCAGACATAGTTGCAGAATGTGATTGCCTCCTGATACTGAGAACAGCAGGCACATATTTTCAACCCAGCACCAAAATCTTCCCATCTTCCCTGCTGATAACACCAAGCACATAATTTCTTTTTTTTGCTAATCTTTGTACTTCTTGAACATTTTGTTAAATTACACACAAGTGGTAATAGTACATTGGAAGGCACACAATGGATTCCTTGCCTAAGCATTCCACAGGGCATTCCATAAAGATGGATCCCATTTGAAATCACAATACCTCTGTAATCATGAACTACACATGAGCCTTGGAGTTTCAGATTATTACTGACTAGCTGTACCCACCACACGTTGCTGAGTCCAACCTTCTCTCCTTCTTTCTCTCTCTCCTTCCTTCCATTTTTTCTTTCCCTCTTTCCTTCCTTCCTTTTTTCTTCCTTCTCTCCTTCCTTCCTTCCTTCCTTCTCTACCTCTTCCCTTCCTTCCCCTCCCTTTTTTCTCTCTCCTTTCTTCCTTCTCTACCTATTCTTGGACTGTAACTCCCAGCAGTCCTCCTGATTGATCTATCTACTTACTATCTCTATCTATCTATCTATCTATCCATCTATCTATCTATGTACACTGTGTGGCCCACACAGTGTACAACTGGTGGGCCACTGTGTGATACAGAATGCTGGACTAGATGGGCTGAGGTCCGATTCAGCATGGCTCTTCTTATGTTCTTATGTTCTTATGTACACACACACATACATATATACGTACATACACATACAAACACACACACTATGGAGGATTGCCAGGAGTTCCAGTCCAGAAATAGGAAATATGTATGGATTGGGATGTTCTCAAACAGGCATGTAGTAAGGTCTTATCGTGGACCACCCTGAGAATTTCGGGGGGCTGAAGCCCCCTGAGGGCCCCCCAGAAATTCTCAGGGTGGTCCACGATAAGACCTTACTGGTACAATATTTAAACTGTTGTGTATTTATATCATGATCTGATCACTATGCTCAATATATTCCATATGCATGGGGGTATTGGGATAACAATACAAAAGGTTTGCTAGGGTAGACCCTCTTCCACCCAGTCTCAGCCCCCCCCCCCCCCGAACCAAACTCTGGTGTGAGGGAATCCTTTGTGGGAGGTGATTAGCTGGCCCTGATTATTTCTTATCTGAAATTTCCCATTTTGTGAGTGTTGCTCTTTATTTACTGCCCTAATTTTAGAGTTTTTAAATACTCTAAGATTTTGTTCATTTTCATGGTTTCTTCCTTTCTGTGAAATTGTCCACATGCTTATGGATTTCAATGGCTTCTCTGTGTAGCCTGACAAATTAGAGTGGTCCAGCATGTTTGTGTTCTCAAATAATAGGCTGTGCCCAGGTGGGCCCATCAGGTGCTCTGCTATGGCTGGCTTCTCTGGCTGATTTCGTCTGCAGTGCCTTTCATGTGTCCTTGATTCGTGTTTGGGCAATGCTGCCTTTGGTGGTCCCTGTGTAGACTTGCCCACAGCTGCATTCATCAACAACCTGTTGGTGAAGGTGTCTGAAAGAATAGAGCGGCATAAAACGGCACCTGTGGAAGAACGGAAAAACTGCCCAAGCCAAGGTACCAAAGGTCCTCCCTCCCTCTTTAATGCAAGCACAGTCTTCAAGCTCTCCCACTTATGGGTCCCACCAAGTTCAAGGAGGAGTTTTTACCCGCCTGAAAGGACTCCCTTCCTTTCCTCCCTCGCACCCGGTGCGGGCTTCCTTCTGTCCCTTCTGCGCGTGGAGGGAGGGAGGGAGGGGCGCCCCTCGCCTTCACCTGGCGCACGGGAGGCGCGCGCTTTCTGGGCGGAACCATTAGTGTGTTTCGGGAGGGGGTGAGGGAGGGAGGGGGGGCAGTCGAGGAAAGAGCTCCGGCGCTTCCTCCAAATCTTTAGAACTGAGGAGAAGTAGTGCCTGAGCGCAGCGCTCAGGTGTGCGTAGAGGGCGCGGGGGGGGGGGGGGGGTGGACTACCAATCCCGGGGCCCTCCTTCGTGGGTGGCCTCGGCCGCCTCTTTCCTCACCCCCCTCCCCTTCCTCCCTTGCGCGCGCTCTCCGCCCCCCGGGAGCCGCTGCGTCTCTCTCTCTCTAGCGGAGGAGGCTGCCGCAGCAGAAGCAGCAGGTGGCTGCCTCTTCCTTCCTCGCGCGCTCCTTCTGCCCTTGCTCTCTCTCTCTCTCTCTCCCCGTGTGTGTGTGTGTCCCTTTCCACTGCTGAAGGGGGCCATGGGCGAGGCGTCCCACTCGAGCCAGGGCGCCGCGGTGGGCTTCCCGCGGGAGCGAGGCGGGCGCTCGCCCCACTCGGAGGAGGAGCAGGGTCCCGAGACGGTGGCCGTGGCCCGGGAGCAAGAAGGGGCGCTGAGGAAGAGGTTCCGCCTGGCGGGCGCTCAGCGGGCACCTGAGGAGGGCGACGTGGCTCAAGAGGAGGCGGAAGAGGAAGGAGATGGGGACGGGAGCGAGGAAGAAGAGGAAGGCGGAGAAGAGAACCCCCCGCTGCTGGTGTCCCAGCTGAAGAGCCTCTTCCAAGGGGAGCACCCGGAGGCGCCCAAGCTGCCCCAGGCCCGCCTCGCGCCGCCGGGCAACCCCGAGAAGCCCTGCATGCTGCCCGTGCGCTGCCCGCCGCGCGCCCCCAAAAGCCCCGCCTTGGCCCGCCCTCAGCCTCGCCGCCTTCGCCCGTCCCCTCGCGGAGGGCCTTGCCCCGCTCCACGGAGGCGGCGGCGGCGGCGGCGCTGGACTCCACCGAGCACGAGTGGCTGGTGCGCGCCACCTCCGGGGAGTGGTCCCCGCAGCTCCACGGCCTGCTGCTCCGCGACCGCAGCCTGGCCAACAAAGGCGACTTCCTGACCGGCTTCACCGTCCTGCACTGGGCGGCCAAGAGCGGGGGGCGGGAGGAGGCGGTGGCGCTGCTGGTGCGCGAGGGCGGCGCCCAGGTGGGCCTGCGCGACTACAGCGGGAGGAGGCCCTTCCAGTACCTGCGCGAGGGCGCCTCCTTCGCCGCCCGCCACCTCCTGCGCGACCCCGCCCTCCACGCCCGCGCCCACGCCCACGCGCCCACCCTCAAGAAGAGCCCCAAAGTGGCCGCCTCCATCCTCAGCTCCACCAGCACCGTCCTGGGACTCTTGTCCGACGACACCGCCTTCTACGAGCTCACCAAAGGCCTCAAGAAGCCCGCCTCCTTCAACAAGTTCCTCACGGCGGCCACCGCCCCCCGGAGGAAGCTCAAGGCCAGGGCCACCTTCTCCTCTTACTCCTCCCTGGCCGAGGCCGTGTCCGAGGAAGAGGCCGAGGAAAGCGCGCCCCCCGCCGCCCCCACCAAGCGCAGGCCCATGTCCGAGCTGTTCTTCGGCCACTAGCCTTGCTCGAGTCCAGGGGGAAGGAAGACTGAGCTCGGGTGGGAAGATTAGCTGGTCTAATCCAAGGACTGAAAGGAGATGCTCAGGGAGCGTGCCTCTCAGGCATGAGCAAACTTGGGGCCTCCCTCCAGCTGTCTTGGGCTTCAGCTCCCTGCTCCCACCATTCCTTTTCAGCCACAGGCCCCTTCCTTTTCCCCCTTAGCCACTGAAGCCAGAATATGAACTTTTATCTCACAGCCTTTTCCATCCGAAAAGTTGCCCCCCCCTCAGGGCCATAGCCAGGATTTTGATTGGGGGGATAACAGTTTAAATAATGTACCAGTAAGGCCTTCTCATGGACCACCCTGAGAATTTCAGGGGGGGGTCTGAACCCCTCCAGCCCCCCCCCCCCCCCCTCTACATGCCTGCCCCCACGCAACTCATTTGAAGTTTCACAAAAGTCTTGGATTGCTTGCTTGATGTTAGTGAACCAACTTTAATGGTTCGCTTAGGCTGCCTCAACTTGCATTGTGATGCATTTGATGGAAACTCATGGAGTGAGCAAGGCTGCACACCCATTGACTCTTACTTGGGAGTAAATCAAGCCAAAATGAAAGAATGTGTTTCTAGATACGCTGGGATTAGACCAGGCTGCATACTATCTGGGATTAGACCGGGGTGCATGTATACAAAGCAGCATATTTTGAAACAGAAACATCACATTTAATTCATTGCATGAAGCATTCTCAAGGGCAGGACGTTTGACTTAAAGTCTATGAAAAAGTCTGAAATGGGGATAAAAAGTATTTTTGTGGGTTCATAACCACTGAGCTGCTCAATTTGCTGACTGAAAGGTTGATGGTTTGAATCCGGGGAGCAGGGTGAGCTCCTGATGTTCACCCCAGCTTCTGCCAACCCCACAGTTCGAAAACATGCAGTTATCCCGGCCACAAGACCTTGGAGGCATCTAAGGACAACGACGGCTTTTCAGCTTAGAAATGGAGATGAGCGCGCGCACACACACACACACCCCAAGAGTCGGACACGACTGGACTTAATGTCAGGGGAAACCTTTACCTTTACCTTAACTTTCTATCCAGCTCCTCTAAAGCAGATGAGTTTATTAAGGAAAATAAGGACTTCCCTCCCCAATGAAGTGCAATTTTCAATGTTAGAAATGTGGAGGCCTTTGTGTTGTAGTTTATGCTGGATAGCGTTTTATGACAAGCACCTTCTCAGAATATCTATGATTCCTGTGGTTCAAAGGACAACATTAAGAAAATATAGAAATGTGTACTCTATTTTTAAAGTGGAAGCAAGAAATGTAAAATGCTGCTTTTGTATGAAAGTTTTAGGTGCAATTGAAGAGGGAAGAAAAATGTCAAGATTTAACTTTAAAACAAATAATCTTTATATGCCACCTACCTAGTAGTGTATCTACCTCAATGCTGTCTTTATTTGGCCAACTCAATGTCGTCTTTTAGGTAGAAAATCTATACAATGCTTACTGCAGACTTGCACAGTGCTGTGCTGTTCTGAATGTAGTGACAGCTTTACAAAGTGTGACAATAGCTTTTGGTCTTCTTTGGAATTGTTTTTGAATAGTGTAACATAGTAATGGAAAATAACAACAACATAGAGTTAATTGAATGAACATGGACATGATTTTGATGTGTTTGGAAAAGATGCCTTTTTAAAACAAGTTTGAATGCATTGCATGTTCCATCTCCTCTTAGTCGTATCAAAAAGTGGCTAACAGTATAAATCAGGCATGGGCCAACTTGGGCCTTCTGGGTGTTTTGGACTTTAACTCCCTCAATTCCTAACAGC
The DNA here is from genome assembly GCA_030556195.1 of Anolis apletophallus. Taxonomy (NCBI): domain Eukaryota; kingdom Metazoa; phylum Chordata; class Lepidosauria; order Squamata; family Anolidae; genus Anolis; species Anolis apletophallus. The sequence continues at coordinate 83,458,935 of JARBWK010000001.1, forward strand.
CTCAGGCCCTTTCCTCTCCGCTTAAGCAGCTGAGGGGGGAAAGAAAAGGGCCTGAGGCTGTTAGGAATGGTGGAAGTTGAAGTCCAAAACACCCAGAGTGCCCAAGTTTGCCCATATAAGTGATGTACATGTCTCTTGAGAAGTAAGCTCACTGAGTTCAATGGGACTCAGAGGTAACTGTGTCTTGGACTGCCATATTGAAATATATGAAATGCCATCTTTCTTTGGACAGTTTTAAAGAAACATGGAAGCTTTTTGTTAAAAAAAAGCCTTTGGTGTGATATTTGATTTCCTAAAGTGTGAGTTAGTTTGTAAACACAGGGAGTAAGCATTCCATTTCATAAATGTAGAGATGTTTGATTTAAACTTATTTCAATACAATTGTCTATTCAGTGAAGCTGTGTAGGGACTTCTAACCTGACTCTATTTGGTTTTACGAGGAAGTATATTTCATTTATCCATTCATTCTTGCATGACCGTTCACTCAGAGTTAATATGCATGCACTTAACTAGATTTTTTTTCATAGCAGGAGCGACTTGAGAAACTGCAAGTCACTTCTGGTGTGAGAGAATTGTCCGTCTGCAAGGATGTTGTCCAGGGGACGCCTGGATGTTTTCATGTTTTACCATCCTTGTGGGAGGCTTCTTTCATGTCCCCACATTGGGAGCCGGAGCTGACAGAGGGAGCTCATCTGCGCTCTCCCCGGATTTGAATCTGCGACCTGTTGGTTTTCAGTCCTTCCGGCACAAGGGTTTAACCCATTGCACCACCAGGGGCTCCTACTTAACTAGGTAACAGAGGCACTAAGAAACTTGGTCCCTGCACTGCAAAGATGTGAAAGAAGACTCCAGCAAAAGTGTTCAGTATCCATTAGGGATGCCCAGAGTGCATTGTGGGCCTGATTTGCATTCAGGTCTTTAGTACATTAATTCCAATTTGCTTCCATCCTATTGAACAGTAGTTCCTTTGCCAGTTCTTCTCCATAACATCAGCCCTATATTGGATATGAACGTTTCACATCTTCACAATTCTGCTCCCTGCAGATGTGAGTCCACTTACAAACATGCAACGCTCCAACAGGATTCCAGCCTACATTTATAACCTTGTTGGATGAGCTTATAAAACCAAGATAAGCTATATATAGTCTGATCCATATACAATCTATTTCACCCAAGAAAATATTGGTTGGGATGACAACAGAAGTGGATCTGTTGGTGCCATTCTGTTTCCTTCCACTGCCTTACTAAGCCCTGGGCATTCTGTGTACACTTGCTTATACAATACTTCCTCAGCTACAACAAAATGACTTCTCATGTTAGAAATCTCATTAAAATAGTTTGCTTGTCAATAATTTATTAAATATTTTAATTTCAACAGTCACATACTACTGGATAGTTCTGAAATTGTTTTCAAGGTCAAGTTCTTTTACTGCTTAATTTAAGTACTTGTTTTTTTTCCTCTCTCTTTGACTATGTGTGCGCGTGCATGCATAATAGTCTTTAATAAAGCATTTCAACAAGCTGTAGTCCCAAATCTGTTCCAGCAGTGGAGACGGGATAATTTTTTTCTTTGCAAGCATGCTTACAATACAAGATAAGAGTTAAAAGTGGACCAGATTCCACATTATGTTACTGAAATTTAAATCAGCCTCATCCATTAAGAAAGAGAAGATAGGACTCAGAATGCATCAGCAATAAGGAAAGAAGAGCAGTTGGTAGTTAGAGCATTTGGGACTAGATTCAGTCATGAAACTCATTGGCTGATCTTAAGACAGGTTTTGCTCAGTTGGAACAACAGGGTCTCTTTGAAGATACAATGATGAAGAGGTGTATGTCTTTTGGAGGAAAGGAATCTGGACATTCCAGTAATCTTATAGTGCAAAACATGCTTTCTTTCTTCAAAATTTATCATAATCTCAGCATCCCAAATCAGAATATGGGGCAGCATTATGACCCATTGTTTGGATCATGTGATACTTTGTTCTCTACTACTTAGTGAGACAACACCTTTGTAAGTATAAAAGTAACTGTAAAAGTTCTATTTATGTTGTAGAAAGATTCAAAGATATGGTCATGTTAGTCTGGGTCAATACGCAAAAAAACCTTTGAGACTAACTGAGAAAAAAAGTTGGCAGCATAAGGTTTTTGAAGACTTAGATCTATTTCACAAAAGCAGAAAATGTACCCCTAATTGTTTTACTGTTGTAACTCAGGCCATGTCTACACTGGCCAGTTAATCTGGGATCAGAAATGCCCCAGACTTGTCCCAGAGGTGACCACATATACCATCCCAATCTCATGGCAAGAATGAGATCTAGTTCAAATCAGATAATGCTGATTTTCTGCTTTGGTAACCTGGATTATCTTGCAGTGTAGAAGGGACCTAAGATGAGATGTTATGTTTTCTACAGCTCAGCTTTCAGGTAAGCTTTGGCTTTATCTCAAAATTCAGTTCATTTTATGGATTTTGGCCATGTTAAGGTGTGGTTCATTGCAAAATCAACAGAAGATTTATTTCCATTTAAAATTTGCAACTTTATAAATCACAGACTACCAGGAAGAGTTAAAAACATGTCCACCACTTTCCTGTTCAACTTTGAGTCACCAACCTAGTTAAATCAGCTGAAATTGATTACCTATTTCTGATATCTGATATTTATAGATGTTACATTATTTGAGTTGGATTTAAATTACAGATTGAATAACCAATAATTTCCATTAAGCTTGAAAGGACTGATCTAAAAAAGAAAATTATACATAAGTACTGAGATGAGAAGCTAAAAATAAACCTTTATTTCAAGGTTGTTGTGCTTGGGCTTAAATTACAATAGAAACAGGCTCATACATCCCTATCATATCTTTTTGAAGAAAGACAATACGTTGTCCTTCAGTTAATAGCCAAAGAAATTGGATATTACACATGTAATGAGTATTTTCATCATATTTGTTTGGTATGATTTTTAAACAATTGTTCAGTACATATAAGTTAGCTAGTGTAATAACAAGTTTAGAATGGTAAAAGGTAATCTTGACAGTTCGCATAGTCCAAGACAGAGAGACTAAAATGTAGGCAGCTGATTTGATCCATGTCAACAAATCCATTCTAAGTGTTTTAATCTATACGAGAAGCAGCTGTATTGTGATGACAAGTTTTCTTAATGCTTATACAAGACCAAGCCACTCCAAAATACTTTGGACTACAAGAGGGAAAACTCATAACTTGAAATAAGGCATTTCAATGGCAAATCAAGTTTTCTGTATCTGAAGAGGTGTGTGTCACACACTAAAAATAGCAATAGCAACTTTATGTCAAGCAGTTTAGTACTAGAAATACATGTCTCTCCTACATATTTCAGTCAGCCAGTGTGTTTTCATATGGTGTTACCTGAACATCAATTATGATGGTTCCTCACCATTGAAATGCCCATCCTAAATGTGTGTTTGCTGGCTGAGTAATCTTATCAGCAGACCACAAACATGCTTTCACTACAAAGCAGCTCTGCAAGGCAGCAACGCCCAGCAACAAGGGACTAAAGTTCATCTAGATAAGTGCTTCCCTGTTTACCTTTGTGCTAAGGAAGAAGGAAAAACACCCTTATTTATTACCCAAAATCGATACAGCTTGTGATAATGGTTTTAAGATCCAGCAGTTGGATGTGTAACAGACATTAAGCAACAGCACCCTGAGGAGTTGTAGCCCAAAGGAAGAAAGAGATGCAGGAAGAATTCTGTTTGCAGGTAGACTCAACAATCCTAGAAGAAAATTAGGGCAGAGGAGAAACTGCAGCAGAATAACCACCTTTAACTATGTCGGTCAGATAATGGGAGTGGTGGGTTTCTCCATGTTTAATTCAGTTATCTACAAATTATATTTTAAACGTCAGGCGCTCCAGGAATGACACCATCCCTTCCAACCCCCCTTTTGTCTTTTTCCATGTCAAGAGTTCAGCATCAGAGAAGCACCACTGGAGACCTTTGCATACCTGCAGTTAACGGCTGAGGTTAGATTTCCCTCTCTGTGTGCAGACCTACCTTTCTCTTTTTCTTGTTTGGAGAGAGGGGGGTTCACAGGACTATAGCATGCCCTCCTGTGAACTAAAAATCATGCTCAACTTGCAAGGATTTCTTGCACAAAAGGTGACTGTAATTGGCAAGATCAGTGGTTCCCTACCTTGTGGTCTATAGACCACCAGTGGTCCACAAGAACTACTACACTGTTGCAACGAGAGCGACTGGTCTCACAAAGCCCTCTTATAGTGCTGAGGCTTATTAAATAAGGTTTTCTGTAGGTGAGCAGATGGTGACTACTGGATAGCATATGTTTTTTTTCTCAGAAACTAGGGCTGATGTGGTCTATCCAATGCAATTTTCTGAATCAGCACTCCAAATAACCGACGTAAATCTAAAGTTGATGAAAAACTGATTTGTAACCCTTTTAGTACTAATGTTGGACAGTGGTCCCTGCTCAAAGTGGTTTCTGTTCAAGCCATCCCTGGTTTAAGATGTATTATATTAGATCTTTGTCACATAGAATTGTATGTTCTCAGAGCTGAAAAGGATCACAACAACCAACTACTGTACATACAGAAATGTACAGCTAAAACATTCCTGAAAGATGATCATCCAACCTCTGTTTAAAGGCCTTCAAAGATGGAGAGCCTCCCACATTTTGAGGCAATATGACCCACTGCTAAACAATTTGTTAAAAAAATCTTTCCAATGGAATCTTGTCTTGTAATTGAATCCATTGAACCTTGTTACAACCTAAACAGCTACCCCTTAAGGTAGGTTACTGATATCATCATCGTATTTGATGTTGCCAAACCTGCAGCAGCCCAATAAAGTGAATCTGAGACATGCAACTGATGTTTACACAGGGAGTTAAGAATGTAGAAGAAGCATGATTAATTGTTCCACAGATATAGCCAAGAGCCAAGCGCTGGCAATTTGTTACTTAATACCCAATCCTCTCAAATGGCATGTCTTAGTGCAGGCATGGGCAAACTTCGGCCCTCCAGGTGTTTTGGACTCCAACTCCCACAATTCCTAACAGCCAGTAGGCTATTATAAATTGTGGGAGTTGGAGTCCAAAACACCTGCCCATGCCTGTTTTAGTGTGCAGTTTTTCTCATATGCTTCTGTTTTCAAAGGTGACAAATATCCATCATGTTTGTCCCAATAAATGGAAAATGTTAAGATTTTTGAAACATTGAGCTCTAATTCTGTGTTATGGCCTGGATTCTTTGGTAGGCCTAACTAAAACTAGTGCATGAAATCAAAGGCATATACCTGTGTAATAACTTATGATTCAACAGTCCACTGAATGTGTCTCCTGTAGTTGGGATGACCAATAGGATTTAGATGCATGATCAAATGGTCTTAGATTTTGCCAAGATTTAGGAAAACATTCAGTGGATTCTCGTTCTGGTCAGAAATGTGAACAGTCCTTGCCAATGTGTTGTCAAAGGCTTTTATGGCCTGAATCACTGGGTTGCTGTGAGTTTTCTGGGCTGTAGGACCATGTTCCAAATGCATTCTCTCTTGACGTTTTGCCCACATCTATGGCAGGCATCCTCAGAGGTTGTGAGATCTGCTGGAAACTAGGGAAGTTGGGTATGTATATATATATATATGTATGGAATGTTCAGGGTGGAAAATAGAACTCTTGTCTGTTGAAGCAAGTGTGAATGCTGCAATTGGCCAGCTTGATTAGCATTGAATGGCCTTGCAGCTTCAAAACCTGGCTGCTTCCTACCAACTTTCATAACAATGAAATCCTCTTCAATTCCAGGACATGGGCAGACCCTTCAGAAAAATGCTCTGTTGGGATTCCCAGGAAAGCCCAATTGTGGAAACTAAAATGTTGCACGGAAAGAATACAATCCTGTGCTTGCCACACTGAGCATTTGCAGATTAACATTATTGGTTTCCCATTTCACCATCTTTTTTGTGTAGCCTCCTATAGAGAGTTTCACTTTTGAAGACCAACTACAATTAATGCCCTGTTTCTGTGGGGTTTTTTGTAGCAAAAGTTGTCCCTCATTAAAAATCACGCTGCACAAGTTTGGTAAATGATGGCAGGCAGCTTGCCCCTGTCTCTTTCAGACATTTCTACTGTTTCTCTGTCAATATTCTATCTGAGATAAGGTCATGTTCTGCCTTTTCTTGAAGATGAAACATATGTGATCACTGACGTCAATCTGGAACCATGAGAAAGGTGTAAACATTGCAGTACAAGGTCTGTGAAAATACCCTTGTTAATTCTCCCCTTTTGACTGCCTCCTCTTCTAGATATTCTGGGTGACATGGCCTACATTCCCTTGGTGTTCTTTGTTATTTCATTTGCATGCGAATCCAAGTGGGCAGGGTGACAGGAATTGATGTTTCCAGTGATTAGTGCTAATGGAGAAACAGCTAAATGAAGATATTCACAGTATGCCCTTGGTAGCTGCAATTTGTTAGGCATAAACAAGGCAGCAATTATCGGCAGTAAACAGCTCAGCGTGGGTACCAACAGCTCCTGTGTACCAGGACAACCTCTGTCTATCACTGCTCCCTTCTGGGTGATTCATGAGTATTCACACATGAGTTGTGGTCTCTTAGCTCTCAGCACACACAAGTGAGCTGGCATCCATCCAAGCAGACTGCTCACCTGAGAACCGAACATGGAGGCAAACTTCCCTCCCAAGTCCTGTCTACTCAGTCTCTGTTCTTCCCAAGTTAAGGAGCAAACCCTGAAGGGATGTCTAGTCACACAAGCCTGGACACAAGTCAAACTCTCCATCCAATTCACAATCCTAAAAATATTGGGGTTCCAAATTGCACACAGTCTTCTACATGGGTAGGTTAGATACAAAGCAGGAAAAACAATGGATATGGGCAGTGGGAGTCTCTTGTCTGAATGTCTGCATATCTTCACCCACTTTTAACCCATATGTGAACAAGCTAAACTCAAACCTGGGGCTACAGCTTCCTTTCTAAGGGCCCTTCTACACAGCCCTGTATCCCAGAATATCAATGCAGAAAGTCCCACATTATCTGAGTGTGGACACAAATATCCCAGTTAAAAGGAGATATTGTGGGATTTTCTGTCTTGATATTCTGGGATGGGCTATGTGGAGGGGCCCTTAGTAACAACGCATGGAAATATAACCACTTGGGATGAAAGCAAAGCAGCTTGCATAGATTTTCATGTGTTCTAAAATACACAGAGCTCAAACAAAACCAGAGCCACACCCAGTAGGGCTAAATGACATGAGGCAAATATGAGAGGGAGAATTGTGCCAGTGAATGTTTTACTTCGATAATGTTTTTCATTCTTAAACAGAAGCCAGCCCCAGCACTAGACTTGGGAATAAGGTAGCTGCCTTGGGAAACAGAAGTTCTGGCATGGGCAGCAGCACCTGCGACAGCAGGATATTGCCTGAGCTGCATGCACCCCTTAAAGTAGCCCGTTCACCCCTTCTTCTTAAACTGTGGGTTCATATCTCAAATGGGCTCAATGTTGAGATAACAACAAATTGGCAACAGCACATGGTTTCTGAATGCCACCCATTTACACAAATCTGTTAGCAACAGCATGCAGTGATTATAGTGGACTTTGCAGAAAATGCTTCACCTGTACTCCACAAAAAGAAAAAAATCAGCCTGTTGAGCAAGCCTTGAAAATGCTGATTTATTATCAGTAAATGTTAGATTTTTATACCTATTTTATATAGGGTAGGTAAAGGTTTTCCCCTGATATTAAGTCTAGTCATGTCCGACTCTGGGGGTTGGTGCTTATCTCCATTTCTAAGCCAAAGAGCCGGCATTGTCCATAGACACCTCAAAGGTCATGTGGTTGGCAAGACTACATGGAGCACCGTTCCCTTCCCGCCAGAGTGGTACCTATTGATCTACTCACATTTGCATGTTTTTTGAACAGCTAAGTTGGCAGAAGTGGGGGCTAACAGCGGGAGCTCATCCCGCTCCCTGGATTTGAACTGGTGACCTTTTGGTCAGCAAGTTAAGCAGCTCAATAGTTTAACCCACTGCACCACAGGGGACTCCTCTACTTTATATACCTATATAAAATGTATCAGAAGAAAAGGAGTTAGAAATGGAAGAAGTTTAAGAAGCTCTGCCATAGAGGATGCTGCCTTATTATACAATGGAAACGATTCAGCTGCCAATGTTATAACTGGAGTCTATAAACAGATTTCTTGTATCTTATCTTTGGTTGAGGCAACAAAGTATCTTTGTATATAAATATATATAGAACGAAGCAGTGAACAAAATGTGTCCTCCAAGATGTTTCTTGCAGCGAGGGTTTGGTCCAACAATTTAGCAAGCTACTCTTTGCTCACGACAGGCTTTGATGGAGCTCTGAAAAACTGGCCAGCTTAGAGGAGCTGTAATCCTAAAGGCTGCCCACCGATTACTAGAAGATGACTCATTTTTGTTTTTGCAAAAGTTTTTTGCATTTTGAGGGGAGAAATTCATTTAAATTGGGTACAACCTTTGAAGGATTAACCTCCAGAAAAATAGCTGTGTTCCTCTCAGAGGGAAAATAGCAGACACTTTCCGCAATGATATATACTATATAGTGTACTTTTATACTCAAGGGGTTATGGCTCATATGTGCTATGTCACCTGAAATGCTGCAACCTAATACCCAGTTTTTATTGGTGTGGACTGCGAAACCAATGAAGGCACAATTTGCAATATGCATGAATCACAATTCATTATGTGAAATAGCAACATATGTATAACTCCATCTTTATCAGCTTCACCTTAATAGGCATGCTACTATTGTCCACCAAAGTACAACTGTCCCTATTAATTTTATTTTTCAGAAGGGCAGGGAGAACAAAATACCCTACACCTACACCCATAGTCTGCCAGCAACAGAAAAACACTATTCGAATGAAAGTGGGATTTCTCCCTCCAAAAAACATAACATTTTATATTGTTGTGAGCACCCTGCTATGCTCCATGTTTTAGCAGTCAAATGAAGAAGTTAATAGGTTGCTTTCCTCTTTTTGTCTTGGAATATAATTAAAATAATTCCCACCTTGAAGCTTAGAGGAAGCTGATGCTAAGCTTTGTCCAGTCTGGTTGAAAATGTAGGAAAATGTATGGACTTGGCAAGATAAATCAATCTATACCAGCAGTGTCCAACCTTTGTTTTTAACTTCACCTGTTTGTCCAGATTGTCCAATGCACAGCAATTCGGGAGCTAAAGTCCAAAACACTTTGAGGACCAACTGATCTATAACTTTAAAAGCTAGCAGGAGAAAAGTCTATCCTATGGCTCTGTGCATTAAAAATGTGGAGGATCTGTCTTTCCCCCATAACACGGCTATGTCAGCAGCAGCACAGGTACAAGGAGATGAAGTCAGCAGCCTAGGTTTGAGCTTCCTTAAATAAATGGATTACCACTGCTAAATGTGCATGTGGGTTCAGAGTGGATGTTGGAGGCTTCTTGACAAACAATGCCATGCCCGGGGGAGGGCAGGCAGTCGTAATCCCGTTTGAAGTGCTTGATTTCTTAACTGTTTCCCCCTTTTTAGAATTAGAGAGCTTTAAGTATTTACTATCATCTAAATTTTGTATAGGACTTATGAATGTTATGAACTAATGGTTGCTTATATTCATGATTCCTATGTAACCACCAGTTGAGGGGGCAGGAAGGTCCCCTAAACTGGAAAGCCCCCCCCCCAAACAACAACAACGTCTAGGCATGGGTAGGTTCGTTCGGAATCTTTGTTATTTGGATTGAAATTAGAATAAATCAATTTTTGAAGCAATTTCGAATTGATTTGGGAACCCAGAAGTATTCTTGCCCTTTCGAAGCCACTGTCGCCATCTTTTTTCTGATTCAGGAAGTGAATAGGAAATGAATCAGTTTTGGAGGCAAGCAGCTGCTTGCATGCTGGGATGCTTGCCTCCAGTCAATGAGGGAAAACCATCTTCGGAGGGGCGGGGTTTCGGCAAGGCAGCCATTGCCCTTTAAAAAGGGCCGCGCATGCCTCGTGGGCTCATTGTGAGCCGGGGACGCGAAGGCAGAGGGACTAGGGCAGGCTACTTGGGTAGGAAAGGTGCCACGCCATCACTTTGCAAGGGAAGGACAGGGTTGGGAACAATTTCTCCTTTGCTGTTAATTCGATTCCTGAAGCAGGGAATACAACTTCTAAGGGTTTTTTCTCTCCTGAGGTTTGACTTCTGTGCTTTAGAAAACCAGAATTCCCCTTTGCTGTTAATAATTCCCTTCCTAAAGCAGGGAAAACAACTTTTAAGGGCTTTTTTCTCCTGGGGTTTGACTTCTGTGCTTTGGAAAACCAGAATTCCCCTTTGCTGATAATAATTCCCTTGGGAAAACACACAAAAGTTTGGAGGCCCCTTTGTCTGCCTGGGCTTACACATTGTAGGGAACTAGAAATGTAGTAATCTAATCTTTTCTTTGGGGAACAACACAAAAAAGTTTGGAGGCCCGTTTCCTCTCCTTGGGGTTACACGTACTTTTGGAAACTAGAAATCTACCAATGTAATCTTTTCCTTGGGGAACAACACCAAAAACATTTGGAGGCCCCTTTCCTCTCCTTGGGGTTACACATTGTACTTTAGGAAACTAGAAATCTAGTAACCTAATCTTTTCCTTGGGGAACAACACAAAAATGTTTGGAGGTCCCCTTCCTCGCCTTGGGCTTACGTGTGGTACTTTGGGAAACTAGGAATCTACTAATCCAATCCTTTTTTTGGGAATCAACACAATAACACTTTGGAAGGCCCCTTTCCTCTCCTTGGGCTTACACGTGGCCAACGGTGGGCAGCCACAACTTGGAGGGCCGGAGTAGGATGCTGCCGTCCTCTGGGGATTCCTCCCTCCTGATCTAGGAGGTGCAATGTTGAACAGTGGCTTACTTTAAAAATTGTCAAGAACCCAGGGATTTTCTAAACATGTTGAAAGTTAGTATGCTGCCATATTATTAACTGGAGCAATTTACAGGGAGCGGTCAACTCCCCTGTTTAGGGAGCTCCACTGGCTGCCATTTATTTTCCGGTCCTAATTCAAGGTGCAGGTTTTGACCTACAAAGGCCTGAACAGTTTGGGACCCGTCTACCTACGCGACTGGATTTCCATCTATGAACCCACATGACCTCTTTGATCTTCTGGAGAGGCCCTTCTCTTGCTCCCGCCCTTATCGCAAGCGTGACTTGTAGGGACAAGAGAGAGGGCCTTCTCTGTGGTGGCCCCTTGACTCTGGAATTAGCTCCCCAGAGATATTAGGCAAGCCCCCACCTTGGCAATATTCAGGAGGAGTTTGAAAACTTAGCTGTTTCAATATGCCTTCAATGATTGAATGTATGATAATCCCTGACCAAACTCTGCATAAAATACCCTCAGAAGCACTTTATTTTCTGGTTGTGCAATTAAATCCTACCTCATCCCCCGGATCCCCTCCCTGATACTTTACATTGCCCTATCTCCCAGTGTTTTAAATTTTTTAATCTTTGAATTTGACCCTGCCCACGGTGATCATCTTTAGTGTCTTAATGTTTTGATTTCATATTGTTGTGTTGTTTATTTACATTGGTTTTGTATTTTAAGTTATTTTATTTTCTAATTTTCTGTTGTGTTCTTGTGTTATATTGTGTTTACTGCATTGATGAGTGTGGCCTCATGTAAGCCACCCCGAGTCCCCTTGGGGAGATGATGGCGGGGTATAAAGTAATTATTATTATTATTATTATTATTATTAGAGGAGAATCTTTTCTACCACCATGGCAAGTTTTGTCAGTAGCGATCTAAAACTGAGGGAAAGGGAACCCACCAAGTTTTTCCTGTCCCATTGCAGGTTTTCGCATATTGCGCAATCGTGCCCACCATTACCAAAACAATTCAGAAATTTCGGAAAATTCTGACTTTTTTGGATAATTTCGGAAATCATTCAGGAAACGAATCACCAGTGCCCCCTACATCCGAAATGAGTTTTGAACCAGTTTTTTTCCTTTTTAAAAAAATGTTTTTATTATAAACAACTATACATAACCACAATTACCATGCCTTTTGTCCTTTTCTTTTTTTTTTTTTTTTTTTTTTTTTGTTTTTTTAAGCATACAGAAAAAAAAAAAGAAAAACAAATATTGACAGATTGTAAAAACATTATAGACGTTAGGTTCGTCCATACCATGTTGGAGAGGAGTAGAGGGGGAGGGGGAGAGATAGCCAAGGGGGCCAAGAGGGAGGACCAGGGGGGGGGCGGGAGATAGGAGAGAGGGGAGAGACTCAGAGAGCACAAGAAGAAGTGTGTATAGGGTCATAGCTTGGGTCCCTTGAAGTCCAAGGGTCCAGTGAAATAGAAACATTACATTGAAAGGAAATTTTCTGGACAGCAACCACATAAAGCTAAGAATAGTAAAAAGGTTAAAAGAAATAGAAATGTTACTTCACATCTCATTACTTAAGTCATTACTTTGATACAAAAGTTTGGGTGTACAGTCCTATTACAACTTCAGTCCTTTTAGGTTTATATTTTCTTTTTCCTTAACAAACTTTACTAAGGGGGACCAAGTTTCCTCATATTGTTTAGAGGCGCTGTTTCGTAGCCGGTGGGTTAATTTGTCCATTTCAGCTATTTCAAGGGCTTTTATCAACCATTCTTCTTTCTTCGGAGTTTCGGCGGTTTTCCAGTACCTAGCATAGGTGATGCGTGCTATGCCTTTTGTCCTTTTCATCCCCTTCTCCCTCCCCCCTCCCACCCCTCCCTCTTCCCTGTTGACAACGAAGTCCTTTTTTCTCCGTTACATGAGCCTTCTTTCGATTCTTTCAATTTTTTTCTTCTAGCTTTCATCATCTGGTTTAACGACCTGTAACCATCTTTTAAATGGAGTCCAAATTTCTTTAATTTTTCTTCTGTTTGTCTGACCATGTCTTTTTGCTTCTTATGATGTCCATAATATCTAGTTGTATTTGGTCCCACACATATTCATACCATTTTTCAAGTGTCCATTTCTTTTTTTCTTTCCAACCCCAAGCTATTACTGCATGTGCTGCTCTAAACATCATCATCATTAATTCCTGGTCTTGGTCCTTAACTCTTCTATCACCATATATTCCTATTAACAAAATTTGCATATTTATATCAAATTTTATTTTAGTATGTAATTCTACCTGGTCTAGAATTTGACTCCAGAATTTTTGTATCTCTTCACATTCCCACCATAGATGTGAATACCATGCTTCCTGACTTCCACAATGCCAGCATTTGGGATTTAATTGGTTGAATTGGTGTTCTATACCATTTCGTTATTATTTTCAGTTCTAATTCATTGTATTTTTTCTATTTTTATTTTATTTAAACCATTGATTATTTTTTCTATTTTTCTCTTCCTAGGCCCCCTTCTTTTTCACACTTGTTTTCCATTATTCTATATATAGATTCCTTATCTTCTATCATTCTTCCATATATTTTGTTAAGACCTTTTTTGCCTTCGAATCTCTCTTCTAATATCTTGTCTATTATATTTTCTCCCTTACTACTTACTTTCTTTTTAATTTGTTCCCAAATTCCTCTGAGTGTTAACCAATTTATCCCGCCCCCTAATGTTTCCAATTGTTTCGATTCCATTAATTCCTTTTTTTCATTATATAAATCTTTGATTTTACTATATCCCATCTGTTTCAATTTTTTAATGATACTTTCATCTTCCTCATTTCTTAAACTACCTATCGGGGCTTCCTTTGATAAATATGGCATCCATTTCTCTTTCCATTTCCCCCATATTTTTAATGCTATTTTCCTTGGTCCTATTGTTCTTTTTATTTCCTCTTTTAAATTATTTGTAAAGATTCCATAAACTCCTTGACCATTATTTGCTTCGTTCTCTATCCTTATCCACTTCTCATGGTTGTCCTCTATCAATTCCAGAATAGCTTTCAGATGGAATGCTTCGTAGTATTCTTGTAACTTTGGTATTCCCCATCCTAATTCTTTATTTGACATATATAGCTCCTTATTGCTTATTCTTGATTTTTCCCCTCCAAATATCCACTTCCTTATTTCTCCATCCCATTTTTTGAATTTTTGTTGTGTAATCTCCAGTGGTAGAATTTGAAACCAGTTTTTTTTCCTTGATCAAACAAGCCAACAAACTTCTTTACTGAGAAGCAACCACGATTGCTGTGTGCCTTCAAATTTAGGGGGACCCTAACCTTCTCAATTTACAGATGGTGGACTTTGTAATTCCAGTTCTATATAAAATTGATGACATCTATAGTACAGTCAAAGTCTTCTGTGTCAGTGATGTGGTGAGTTTGATTTCAGGAGCTGTCCAAAGTGCTGAACTATTGAATAAGGCCCAGAACAAATTCACCACCCCACTTATATGGAAGGCAGTGACTGGTTCTGAACAAGAGCCTAAAGATCATCTTCTGATGGTGGACAACAGTGGAGTCAGCCAGCCAGTAATGGGCTCAGTGAGATGGTGGCTCCTTATAGTCTCCTTAATACGTTTTAATGATGAGAGCTTTGAGGCTGTGGTTTGGAAATGAGCAGAGAATGTAACACATGGATGCCTGCCTTCACTCACATCCCAATTTAGTGTTATTGAAAAAGTGCATTTGGTTCATTATGTTCTCTGTGGAGGAGGACTTGTATTTGGTATTTTGCACTCAGTGCAACAAGACTTAGAAAATTGTCAGTGAAGTATGAAAATCATGATAATGACTGACAACACATCCAATACTGTAAATCACATGTCAGTTTGAGAAGAAAGCTACTGCTCAAGAAGGAACCTTACCTACTATGAGAGAGAGTAACTCTTTAATACTAAGTGATTTCTTTTTAACATGGACATTGGTAGATTGCAATTGATTTTCTCAGATGCACTAATGGAGTGCCATATTGAAGTCAAGCATATACATGCACTTGAAGTCTATCATACAGCTTGAATATTCTTGATTCATGATGCTTGGATCCAGAAGTGTCAGGGATATTTTTTTTCAGATTTTGGAATACCTCTGTTTACATATATATACATGATGAGATATCTTGAAAATGGGACCCCTTGCTAAATATTAAATTTATTTATGCATCATGTGCACCTGATACTTAAAGGTAATTTCATACAATGTGTTTAATGATTTTATGCATGAAACAAAATATGTGTAAACTGAACCATCAGCAAGGAATGGTTGCACTATCTCAGCCACCCATGTGGACAATTTTGGATTTGGGGGTATTTTGGGTTTCAGAATTCTAGATAAGAGATGCTCAACTTGTACTATGTTTCTAATCTGAGAAACAGATAGTGATTCATAAAAAATCATATTACATAAATCAGTTTTAACCAATCCACAAGACTCACTGCTCCAACAGTCTTTACACTTTTCATCCAGAAACAGTTTAACATGGCTATCTCTCACAAAAATAGTATGGACCCCATCTGGTAAATCTCTGGGTGTATCTACACAGTAGAATGAATACAATTTGACATCATATTGCCATGGCTCAAAGCTATGGAATCCTGGGAGTTATAGTTTTATGACACACCAGCACTCCTTGGCAGAGAAGACTAAAGACTTTGTAAACTACAACACCCATGATTGTTTTGTATTATTGTCTGGAAAATATATATATTTAAGTACGTTTCACTAAAACACATCTCAAATATTTTTCAACCATTTTGTTCACTTTGCAGTTAGTATTTCAGCTCTTCCAGTCAGCACTTTCTCTCTCAACTCATTTTTCTTCAGTGTATCTGCTTTGGGTCTCTTCTGCCTACTTAGCACCCAACTGTCTAAACCCTATGAGGTTTTTTTGTGTTCTTCTTCTTCTTCAGCTTAGTAGTTATTCTTCCTACACCTACTTACTCTTCTGTTGCATTTAGCAATATCACAATTATAAGCTCTTACATAACAACAACAACAAAAAAGCCTTCACTTTTTGACACCTCGTTTCCATCTCTTGGAGTGTTTCAAGAAAAGCCATGCATGAATAATAACTGTTCCTGGATTATTCACAGATCCCGTGGGATGGAAGTAAGTGATGGAGTACATAAATTCTTTATCTGGCTTTTCAAATGTTTGCAATTACTGAGCCAGCTGGTTAAGCTGCTTGGGCAGAAGGGGAGGCTCCACCAACCTATGGAGCTCAGCAAACCAGTAATTTTCCAGTTCTATGAATACAAACTGGAATGTGTGCTCGAATGGTCTCAGTTGCTTAATCTAATACATTTGGCCCACAGAAAAATTGCTATTTATCTGAAGTGGAGAGGGGCGAAAAAGGCCTACCAAACAATTCATACTGACCTAAACCAAGGGTCAGAAGTGTCAGGTTAATATGCAGCCAACAACAGCGAAGGGAAAATGGAGCTGAGAGTAATTCTTTCTTTTCTAAAGGTGGAATTTCAGGGGGAAACACTGGATATGTTGCTGTTTATTCATTCAGTCGCTTCCAACTGTTTATGACCTCATGGACTAGCCCATGCTAGAGCTTCCTGTCAGCTGTCACCTCCCCCAGCTCCTTCAAGGTCAAGCCAGTCACTTCAAGGATAACATCCATTCATCTTGCCCTTAGTCGGCCCCTCTTCCTTTTTCCTTCAATTTTTCCCCAGCATCATTCTCTTCTCCAAGCTTTCCTGCCTACTCATTATGTAGCCAAAGTACTTCATCTTTGCCTCCAATATCCTTCCCTTCAGTGAGTAGCCAGGCATTTTTTCCTGAAGTATGGACTGGTTGGATCTTCTTGTGGTCCAAGGCACTCTCAGAATTTTTCTCCAACACCACAGTTCAAAAGCGTCTTTCTTCCTTCATTCAGCTTTCCTTATGGCCCGGCTCTCAATAGATATTTTGCATTTAAAATCTTGCAGACCCTACCGTAAAGGTCAGTAGGCTGTTCAAATTCTGTTTGGTAATGATATAAGCTGACAACCAATGGAATCCATCTCCTATCAGCACCAGCCTGCATGGTTTTGAAGGATGGGAGTTGTTGTCCAATAACAACACAGGGAACACTGCTTCGTCACCCTTGTTTATGCCCTGTCTCACACATGATATTGAACTAAAATTAAACATGTCTTTCCTCCCATGTTCTAATAAACAGAGCAAAATTGCTGTTTCACTTTGTTTAGTTTCTTTTCTTTCATGTCCTGTTGTAACACATAATTTAGCTTCTCTTGTCTCTGTCTCCTCATATGTTCTATCCTCAGGCAAGGCTAGGAGGAGAATGCAGCAGAGATCAGAACAATGAAGGACTGGTGTCTGTGTGTATGTATATATGTGTGTGTGTGTATCAATAAAGGACCACCAGGGGCTCTCCAGGAGGTGCACACCAAAAAATCACATGCGCAGCACCTGGAGAGCAACCGCGTCGGCGCTCTCTTTCATTCACTAAACGAGAAAAAGCGAAATGGAGTTGCCATCTACGTGGCCGACAAATATCCGGCGCAGCTAGCCTTCAATGATGAAGAGGGCAGGATGGTGGGAGTCATGCTCAAGGTGGGTCTCCAGAGGCTGCTAGTCTGTAGCATCTATGCGCCAACTGGCCCCAAATCGCAGTTTGTAAAGGAATTACAGAACCACATTGAAGTGCCAAGATTTGACAGCTTAATCCTGATGGGGGACTTCAACGGAGTAATTGAAGCACGGCTGGACAGGTCACGGGGAGAGGAAAAGGCATCGGATCCGAGCTCGGCCACAAGAGGCACGCTTCCAAAGGGATTCCTGCAACTTAGAGACAATATGGGGCTTCAGGACGCCTGGCGTACCAGTAACTGTGGGGAGAGGGACTACACGTTCTACTCCCACAGACACCAGAGCTGGTCGAGAATCGACATGATCTGGGTCTCCAATTCCCTGATCACAAAGATTTCGCGGATCAATATACTCCCGAGCGATATCTCCGACCATTGCCCACTGGAGCTGCGGATAAACAACAAGCCCTTAACAAGAAGATGGAGGCTAAACAACAACCTCCTGAAAAGGGAAGAGGACATCAAGCGGTATAGAGCAGCGACAGCCGATTATTTCAAACACAATGACATACAAGAAACTCCGCCAGAAATTATCTGGGACGCCTACAAGGCAGTGCTGAGAGGTCTCCTTATCCAGCACAATGCACTCAAAAACAAAATCCGCAGAGAGGAGATGCAAGAGCTGCAGGGGAAGATCAAGGTAGAAGAAGCGAAATTAAAGGGGTCGCCGAAGAGCCGGGAGTTGGTCCGCAACTTAGCTACACTGAAGCAGCAGAAGCACCACCTAGAATTGGAGCAGATGTCCAAAGACCTGAAATTCTTGAAGCAAAAGAATTTCCAAAATGCCAACAAACCAGGTCAATGGCTGGCACGGAGGATAAGGAAAAAGCGGCAGGCGGGATTTATCACCAAGATTAGGTGCGGTGAAAAATTATCCTCAAGGGATGAAGATATCTCGAAAGAATTCCAAGGCTTCTTCACCAACCTCTACTCCAGAGACCGGGTGGAAAAAGAGGACATACTACAGTACCTGAGGGAACAGAAATTAGGGAAAGTTCCGGATCACCACAAGCTCTCACTTAACACGGAAGTCTCGGAAGAGGAGGTCAGGAAGGCGATTCAGAGCCTGGGTACCAACAAGGCACCAGGCCCGGATGGGCTGACCGCAAAATTCTACAAGGTGCTGGCCAACGAGACGGCCCCCTTTCTGCAAAAGATTTTCAACAGAGTGCTGGCCGAAGGGGTGGTCCCGGAATCGTGGAGAGAGGCAAACATCTCGCTAATCCACAAGGAAGGATCAGATGCCACGAATGTAGCCAACTATAGGCCCATCTCCCTCCTCAATAACGATTATAAGATCTTCGCCAGCATTCTTGCAGAAAGGCTGAAAGCTTGGATGCAGGAGTGGGTAGGGTCGGACCAGAACGGCTTCTTGCCAGGCAGACAGACCAGAGACAATGTGAGAGTGGTCTTGGATCTTCTTGAATACTACGGGGCGCACCCCAAAAAGGAAGTGGCCTTTCTCGCCTTAGACGCGGAAAAGGCCTTCGATAATCTAAATTGGAATTTCTTCCAGCTACTGATGTCGGAACTAGAAATGGGCGAGCCTTTCACGACGGCCATCGGGGCGATCTACCAAAAGCAGAGAGCGAACATCTGGATCAACGGGCAACCAACAGAGAAATTTGGCATCTATAGAGGTACGAGGCAGGGATGCCCCCTATCGCCTCTAATCTTCGTACTCGCGATAGAAGTCCTGTTGAGAAAGCTCAGGGTGAACCGGCAGCTGCTCAGCCCGAAGTTGGGACAACACGAGTTCAAAGTCAGGGCCTTCGCAGACGACCTGATCTGCTTTATAGAGGATCCGGTGACTAACCTGCAGGCATGGCTAACAGACATAGAGGGCTTCGGCAAACTAGCGGGGCTGAAGATCAATAAGACCAAAACGAAAATCTTGACAAAGAACATGCCCAAAGCACGACAGGAGAGGCTGGAAGATCAGACAGGCATCCAAGTCGCAAAATCCATCAAATACACCTGACAGCCCAAAACTCTCAGCTGGTAAAAAATAACTACGAGACTCTATGGGCGAAGGTGCAGGCGGATCTGGAAAGCTGGAAACAGGCAGGCCTATCCTTCATGGGAAGAATAGCGGCAATTAAAATGAATGTGCTCCCAAGGATGCTCTACCTGTTTCAGAACATCCCGGTCATACAGACAAACCGATCATTTGACACCTGGAAAAGAGACATCTTGAAATTCGTATGGCAGGGACACAAGGCAAGGATCAAATACACCACGCTGATAGACAGCAAGGGAAGAGGGGGCCTGGGCCTTCCGGACATGAAGCTATACTTCGAGGCCTGCAGCCTGTCCTTCTTAACAGACTGGATGGACCTAAAAAGGGATGAATTGCTAACCTTGGAGGGCTTCGATCTGCACTCAGGCTGGCACAACTTCCTATGGTATGCTACCTCGAAAGAAGGGAAGTGTCTCAGGAGGCATCCGCTCAGAGCAGCCTTAATGAGAGTGTGGCAGAAGTATGAAAGGAGGTTCTACCGCACCCCCCTCTGGGTCTCTCCCCTGGAGGCAAGCCAGAAAAGACTCTTGGGAGGGAGTACGTGGCCCAGCTACTCAGACCTCACTACTAACGCAGGAGGGAAAAGGCGACTGAAGTCGCTGGACCAGATCAGGGCCAACTTCAACAAACTGACGTGGCTCCACCTCCACCAAATTAGGGAGCGCTTCAAGCAGGACGAGCTCGTAGGATTTGAGGAGAAAGAAGACCTGTGGAGACCCCTGCTAAAGACCCGCAAAAAACAAATTACCAAACTGTATTCCAGGTTGTTGGAGTGGTCCACCGAAACAGAAGTGGTAAAGGACTGCATGATAAAGTGGGCCACCAACATCGGCCGGCCAATCCAGCTCCACGAATGGGAAAAGGTGTGGAGGAAGAGAATAAAGTACACGTATGCGATGGAGCTCAAGGAAAATTGGCACAAGATGTTCAACCGCTGGTACATGACGCCACACACATTGGGTCTTATGTACGGAGAAGCGCAAAACAAATGCTGGAAGTGTGGCTCCCAGACGGGCACCTTCTACCATATGTGGTGGACTTGCCAGAGTGCAGTGAGCTTCTGGAAGAAGATCCACCTGGCGACACAAAAGACCCTGGGTTGCCCCATCGAGTTCAAACCAGAAGCATACTTGCTGGGCCTGACGACAGAAGAAGAACTGCCAGAGGAGAACGCAGAGAGGCTTTTCACATACCTGTCGACAGCAGCGAGGATAGTATACGCACGGCAATGGAAGGCCGCAGAGATCCCTACCACCGAGGACTGGCTGACCAAGTTAGGGGAAATCATGAGCATGGACGAGCTCACCTTCCTTCTGAACGAAGAGGGCGGACACCCGCTCAAGCGAACAGACTGGGCGCCGGTCAAGGACTTTCTGACGGCCCGGAGAAACGATAGGGGAGGGACAATCAAGAGTGGTACCACCAACCAAGACTGACACAGCATAAGTTCCGAGACCACGGACAGCGGAAGAAGAAATATAATTAACCAGGAATGCATGGCTGGTACCAATGAAGAAGGGACACACGTTAGCTCCCCCCTCCAAGACTACCCGCAACTGCCTCCCCACCCCACCCCCCCAGAGCACCCAGTTCTCCTTGCTCCCCCCCCCCCCGTGCACCTCCCCGCACTACCCAGGGCTTCCCTCTCCCCCCCCCCCGACCTCTCCTCTCTCTATCTTTCCTACTGTCCTGTTCCCGGAATTGTTCTCCCACTTTTACTGTTCATGAAAAACCCCTAATAAATATATTTAACAAAAAAAAAGAAACAGCATTTTCTGCATAGAAAACAATACTTCTGGACACACATAATTTTCTGTGCAGAAAAAGCTGTATCCTCACACAAAAAACCATAGCTTCCTTCAAAATTTTATCATTTTTGCTCAGAAAATGCAGTTTCTACAGAGAAAAAACTATTTTCTGTGTAAAATTCCCACATGTGATGCCCCCCCCCCCCCCTGAATCAGTTCCAAACTGTGATTAGTCTTTGAAAACTGTTTTGGAAGGCATTGTTGCAATGGGAGGAAGACTACTAAAATTACTAATTAGTTCCTTAGAGAATGAAATTAGTTAATAATTACATCCCTAGATGCATCTATAGAAGAACATGGACCTCATGGCTGGCCTGCTTGCTGCCACAGCCAGGTATTTTCAAATTATATAAAGAGCCAACAAATAATTAGATTTTAACTTAAATCCCACTTACATAAACCCATTGGATAAGTCTCTAAATTGTCCTTCAAAATATAAGCAAATCCCAAATATTTGATTATTCTATTGCAATTGTGATGGATAACAGAATCCAGACAATCAAATTTATTATTGTTGTATTTTAACTGCCAAGAAGACAAATAAACACAGACACAACTAGCCTTGAACGCACCATGATTTAGGGAGCATCCATAATTTCTCTGTTTTGGGAAAAAACCTGATTGATCTTTATTATTTGAAAAATGCCAATTAAACTTGACTTAACTAAAAAAAATTAAAATAAAATAAAGGACCACCAGGGAAACAGAGCAGCAAAAAGAATTCCTTTAAGAGAATATATGAAATATACGGGCCTCTTCATTGGCCATATAAAACATATACAGTAGGTCTAGTCATGCCTTTAAAATCAACAAAAGAAAGTCATTAGAAGGAGAACTGCGGCCATTTCTTCTAATCAAAGATAGCCCAGAGAGGTGGAGAAAGAGGGTATTCCTATGAAATTGGTTATATTGGACTGTTTAGTGGGGCATTTTTGAGGGGGAGGCCCTGAATTCTGCATTTGTGCCTGCCTACTAAATATGGATGATGGGGGAGCTGCTGGAGGCATTTGCAATAGCTGTGGTATGTTTGTGCTCTTGCCTATAGATGTGGGTCACTGCACCTGCAGCAAGTGCAAGTTGGCACACCTGTTGAAATAAGAAGCCCAGCAACTTGAGGCCAGCATATCTAATCTTCAGGATATTAGAGCATAATGTTTCCTTGCACAGAAAAGAGCAGACTGCCCTGGATGAGGAACACACAGGGTATATCTCTTCTAGGGAACTCAGGTGCTCAATACAAAAGGTAGACATTTGAGGAATGTGACACACAGAAGTGGCGCAGGGAATGTGGCGGAGCTGGCTAAGTGTCAGCTGCATAAGATCTCTCTGACCAGTAGGTCATGAGTTTGAGGACTGCCCGGGTCGAGGTGGGTTCTCGACCTTAAGTGTAGCCTGCTGCCAACCTTTGCAGCACAAAAGACAGTTACATTTGTCAAGTAGGAGATAAAGGTACCACATTAAAGTGGGGAGGCAAATTATGACCCTACCTTAAGGTTCTCTTCTGTAATCAGAGACACTATTGAAGAAGCCATTGCTTCAGGTATTATTGATGAAAAGCTGGGTGAATATCTATGTGTTAAATATCCAAGAGTACCCCTATTCCACACTCTGCCCAAGGTGCACAAATTAAAATTTCCTCCCCCGGGCAGACACATTGTCAGCTGCTGTGGAGGCATTTTGGAAACCCTTTCCTGCTACGTAGATTCCCATTTACAACCAATAGTACAGAAGACTAAATCGTTCCTTAAAGACACCACAGATGTTATCCAGAAATTTGAAAATAAACCCTTAACACCCAATCAATACATAGTTTCAGCGGATATTGTATCCCTTTACACTTCTATACCTTTACCAGAATTGAGAGCTACTATCTATGAGTATTTAACCCCTAATATTAGTGACACAAACCTTGTAAAGTTCCTTATTCAATTATTAGATATTATTTTGGATTATAATTATTTTTCTTTTGAGAATGACATGTATTTGCAGATTTCTGGGGTCAGTATGGGGCAAGCCGCCTCCCCCTCATTAGCAATATTATTTATGTCATATTTGGAGGACTTATACATCTTCCCTACAATGGGAAATGATTATTCTAAGGCCATCTCTTTGTACCATAGATATATTGATGATGTCATATTCTTGGTTGAAGACTATGTGAATATTGATGAGCTAAAGACCTGGATGAGCTCTTGGAATGAAAACATCGAATTCACCTTTAATTTGGACAGGAAACAGGTGCAATTCTTAGACCTTACTATATTTGAGGAGAAGGGTTTACTCAGAACTAAAAACTTCAAGAAACAGGTTAAACGTACTTCCTATCTCCATTTTAATAGTTTCCATTCCCACCCCCTCAAATATAACCTTCCCTACAATCAATTTGCCTGCCTGAGACGCAATTCATCATCCATTCGTGATTTTGACAAGGAAGCTAAATTGATGCGACGTGATTTTCTGGACCGTGGTTATCCCAACCGTATGGTATCCAATGCTCTTATGAAAGCTAGACACCTGAATAGAGATGTCCTTTTGACCCCTAGAATTAAAGACAATACTCCTAAATTTGTTTGGCCGGTGACTTTAACTCCTCATTCTAAAACCTTGATTAACCTTGTACGTACCCACTGGCCTATAGTGTCCCACATTCGTGGTTTGGAGGCACCCCCTCTTATCGCTTATAAGCGTACTCGGAACCTGGGAGACACATTAACCCATTCCAATCATATGTATACTAGAAATATCAGTAGATTCAGCAACGGCACAAAGATTTGTGGACACTGTTCCATATGCAATAACATTAGCACTGACAAAACTATTTACAGCCCTACACTCAACAAAGACTTTGATATCAGGTGTTTCGCAATGTGCGCCAGTTCCCACGTTACATATGCCATCACGTGTCCCTGTTCTTTGATCTATGTGGGAATTACCACTAGGCAACTGCGCCTACGTTTTATTGAACACCGCAGTAAGATAAATACGGGGAACATGGACCTGTCTCTGTATACACACTGTTTACACCTTAAACATGACCCTAAATCTCTTAGAGTTAGAGTCTTAGAAAAAATTGAAGTCCGCCCCCATTCTAACCCCATGACTGCCTTGCATAAATCTGAAAAAACATGGATTTTAAGACTCAACACAGAGTATCCGAACGGGTTAAATCTAGGTATCAGCGTCCAGGCCCTGATTACCTGAACCGTCTCACCTGAGTTACCCCTATTTTAATCTCCTTGATTCAGAGCCTCCTCACCTTTATGGTCACCTCACAACATCCTAGTGAGGTTAAGCCCTGACACTTCATTTCATCGGTATGTATACCTTTATATAATTATATTCATTTATGGGTGTTACACTTGGTTCTATACATATTGTATTCAATTCTCTTGTAGATTTATGGACATCTTGATACATATGCAGGCCTTGAGAAAGCCCCACCCAGGGGCGAAACGGGGGAGTGGCCCCAGAATATTGGCATCACCAGCCCGTCGGCCTATGTTACATCTATTGTGAAGTCCTGTTGCGGCTTCGTATTTTTCCGTATTATCGGTTGTTAGGACTGCCCAATACTGGATTCTTGTATTGTATATGTTTTTGACCACCATACCATCAATGTGTTTCATTATATAATCATGCATTGTCTGGAATTTGCACCTTGATGCTATATATATGGTGTGTCTTTAAAAACATGATGTTTACCCTGTATTGGTAAAAAAAAAACATTCATTATTTTTATACTTTGTTATCCACCTTGTTGTGTGTGCTCTTTTGACTATTGTAATCCATACTCTGTGCATTGTGTGCCAATAAAAAGAACCCAGGAATTGCTGAGGAATGCGGAAGAAACAACAAAGGGACGCTGGAAAACGCTGAGAGATGAGGAGTGCGTCAGCTTCCCCTGGTGGCCAGAAAGTTTGCCTCTGTTCGTTTATATATGTGTGTAATATGTCAAAATGTATGTACTGTACTGTGATAAATGTCACATGTTTATATGTCATATGTTGAACTGCAGGGATTGTCTGCAAGTATGTGTACTGTAATCCGCTCTGAGTCCCCTTCAGGGTGAAAAGAGCGGAAGATAAAGTATCATTCTGTGAGTTTGGAGCTCACAGGGATCATTCTGTGAGTTTGGAGCTACCAATTTAAAGCTTTATCCTCAGAAGTGTGTCATCTCCCTGGAGCAAATATGCAGGATGAAACAGAAAGGCTAAGACTAATCAAGCCTTCTTTACGGTCTATGTGTCCATGGTTGTACTTCAAAGCCTAGCCTTATAGAACACAAGGGTGTGGAGCTGAAGGATCTTGATGCACAGGTTGTCATTTCAGCTCTCCTTCCAGTTGAAGGATATGACTCAGAAAGACAACAAAGAATAATGAAGGTAAACAACCAGCTCCTCAGATGGTCTCACCAGGGCTGATTTGCTTCTTGGACCACAGTCTGTGGTTTCATGAAAATGGACTTCTGGCAAAGGATGGGTGGAACCTATTAGCAGCTGGCAGCTAAAAGGCTGGCAGTGCTGATCAGGATGGCTTTGAACTGAGTTATGTAGGGGAAGGAGACACTATTGTTGATGGTATGAGTCCATCAAGATCCATCTCTGGGTATCACAAATCAAAAAGGATATTAACAAGCTGGAACTTGTCCAAAGAAAGATGACCAAAATGGTATTGTGTAGAAACCATTCCCTATAAAGACTGTCTTAGAGAGCCAAATATGTTTAGTGTGGAGAAGAGTGGGTTAAGAGGTGACGCAGTTAAATATTTGAAATGATATCACATTGAGGAGAAGGAAGTTTATTTTCTGATGCTACAGTATTGGTTCCCAACCTTTGGGTCCCCGTGTGTTTGGCCTACAACTCCCAGAAATTCCAGCCAGTTTACAGCTGTTAGAATTTCTCAGAGTTGAAGGCCAAAACATCTGGGGACCCACAGGTTGAGAACCACTGCTCTAGAGGCTAGCATACAGAGCAATGGATTGAAATTAGAGGATAAGAAATTCAATCTAAACATTAGGAAGAACTGCCTGATGGTAAGAGCTGTCCACAGTGGAATACGCTGCTTCAGAGTGTAGCGGAGTTTCCTTCTCTGGAGGTTCTCAAAGAGGATGTCCATCTGTTGGAAGTATTTTGACTATGTATACCTGCAGGGAAGAGGGTTAGACATGAATCTTTGACCACTATGCATGTATGTAAACACCAAATGGATGACCCATTTCATTCAACAATTACTTCCCCAACCTTGCAGTTTTCAAGTATACAGTTGGACATCTTTCCTCTGGAATTGTAATTGTGCATAAAAGAGACTCATGGTCAGTCTCTCTCACCTCAGTACAAACACAGTATACACACAGGCACACAGATCAGAAGTAACACAGAGGACCAAATTGTTGGGAAATGGAAGATAGTGATGTCTCTCTCAATCAGATTACAGCAATTATTATTTGAAAATAGAAGGTGATGCAACTACCATTCCTACACCATCACCCAACACACACAGAGTCCAGAAAAAAAAGAAAAATAGGCTTAGTCTTCTTTGTAAAAACATGTGTAGGTTTACTACAAAATGTTTTGTAATATTTCACAAAGAAAGGCTCTGTAACATGGGTTCTTCAAACATGGAGGAAACAGAAGAGAACTAGTGATCACAAATTTGTGCTGGTCAGTGACCGTAATAAAGTTTTGTATTGTATTGTATAGTGATCAGAGAATGGAGGATGGACAAACACTGACAAGAAATGACAACAATTCATGTAGGGCTTCCAAAGGTGGATTTTTTTTCAGGCCCCAGTGATTCACAACTGCCTTGCATCTTTGACTGAGGCTGCTCTCTTATTTTTGGTGACCTTGGAGATTTCAGCCAGAAGTTGAGGAATTGGCAAGGAATTGGAAGAGCTGCCACCAAAGGCACAGAAGTGGACATGGCACTACTACTTCTACCATCCATTACTACTACCACCTCCCCCTTTAAAGTTATAGTGGTCTGATTGTCTTCATTGCCAGGCCACCATTACTGTCATTGGGAGGTTCCTTGCATTTTACTTAAAGATGGGAAGGCCTGGGAAATAAATGGAAAAGTTGGGGGGAAACTGAAAGAACAGGAGAAAACCAGAAAATTGGGGTGGGGGGACAGAAAAATTAGGAAAAATTGGAGAAAACTGCCCCCCCATTTTTTCCAACCCCCCAGTCATCCCATCTCTAATTTTACTTATTGCTTCCCCTGGCATTGCCTCTCTGGCTCTCACTGTCTTCCTCCTATTCATTGGCACTGCTGCATCCTTTTGCATCCCTCACCCAAGGCTTATTTTCCTGTAATCTCTTGCAGCAAAGATGAACCAACTGAAATCTTCAGTATTTTGTAAAACTGAATATCGAATATCATTATTATTGTATTTGAAATTTGCTAATTATACAGCAGATGTCGGGGGGGGGGGGGGATGACAAATAATGAAACTACCATGGGAGACAAAGCCATGTGCGGCACCGCTAGATCCCAGACCCCTGCTGGGCCCTGGAAATTTGGACTTCCTTTCTGTTCATTGGCTCATGCTATGCTTAAACTGTTAGAGGCATATACAGAAATCCAAGAATACAACATGTATAGATATTAAAGTGTACATTTGGGTGGACTGTGATCCCGGTGGAAGGCCCAGACCCACAGCATGCTCAGTTTTTGGATGTTGGAATGTCAAGGTTCTATGTTCCTCAAATAACAGCCTTATGGCACCTGTTCATCCCTTTTTTCAGGTTTCTGACCAACTCACTTAACTCATGCTTGCTTTTTATATTTCCCCGAAAGCACAGGGTGATGCATTTGTGTGGAAAAGGATAGATTAATCAAGAGACAACTAGCTGAGGGAGATGCCTGAAGGGTAGGGATGGGATCAGGGTGTTTAGGACACAAATATTGTATTGAACAATGACCTGAAAGAGCACAGCTTGTTTATACATAAAGAAGACAGATCTTGGGAGAGGAGTGCAAGAGCAAACAGGGTGACACATGGGTTTTAATTAGAGTTGCTAGTTTCATCCACCCCTCTATATGAGTTGGCTCTAGGCAACGAAGCCTGCAGCACATAGAAACTGTAATTGAAACAGGATTGGGCAGCAGCTTAGGATGGATTCCTTGCTACAGGTATCATAAATGGTTAGTGAGCACGCTGTTGCCTGGAACATACTCAATGAGGGTGCATCTTCACTTGGTGTTTAAGGTGCAGGGGCTCCGAATCAGAGATACAGCTGTTACCCAACACATGGAGTTAATTTGACATTACTGAAGTCACTGCAATATTAGTAGTAATATTACATGTAATATAAAATATATAATTATTAGTATTATATTGTATTACAATATTATGATCAATATGATATGTGCATACAATATATTACAATATATTACATTATTAACATAGGACAATATTAGTATTCTATTGCCATATTGTACTATACCACAATACTGCAATATGATTAGTAATATTATTTTAGAGCTTTCTCAAAGCTTTGGAGTATCCAGCTACTTTGGACCTCTATAATCATACTGGAAGCAGCACAGCTGATTACTTGACATACTGCTTTCCCCAGATTCAGCTTGGGGAGAGGGAATGGCACCTGTTTTGCCCTCCTTGACCTGAGGTTAGCGGTGCCCATTGGGCACAAAAATGGCAGTGAATGCTGCTTGGCACATGGAATGATGACATCCAGCACACTGGGGAGATAGGAGTGGGGAGCAATTCCCCCTCTCCCCTGCCACCTTCGCAAGCCAGATAATGTTAATCCAGGTGCTAAATGTGCCCATTGGGCACTGTTAACCTAAGATCGAGTGGAGCAAGGTAAGTGTGGCAGGCAAGCAACACCAAACCAGTTGTGTTACTGCTTGCCTGTGTTGCTGCCAGGCCAGTTTGGAATCAAGGAGTCTAGCTTCCTGCAGCTCCTGACCTGACTTGTGGGGATCATCAATGTAGTGACTGGTATTGCTGATCCAAAGGAGCCCCATTTTGGATCAGCATTGTAATATCTGCCCTGTCAAGATGCGCCGTGACTGAGCTTTTTCTTACTGCTATTGCTTCTGACTTATGATACCCCTAAATCGAACCTAGCACAGGTTTCCCTGGAAAGAGTTGTTCTGTCTTCTTCTCAGAGAGAGGGGATGTGACTTAACTAACGTCGGCCTTAGTTAAGTCACATCATGGCTGAGCAGGGACTCGTGTCCTGATCGCTAGAGTTGTAGTCCAATGCTCATAAAGCTGCATCAAGCTGGCTCTCAATTATCTTAACATATGAAAGCCAAAATTTTAAGAAAAGTACAATAAGAAAAAACTAAGTTCTTAATTATCTAAATGAGTCATTCTTGCATCCTCCTTTAGGAACAGATTCAAGATATTTTCTAACATTAAGAAAAGAAGGAAAAATGAGAAAGTGACACCAGCCGTTTGTACAAGGGTGGGCCAAAAAATAAGACCTCCATCACTCTAACTTTTATTTCTTTCACTACTAGGCTATCTAGGGAGCCCCCGGTGGAGCAGTGGGTTAAAGCGCTAAGCTGTTGAGCTTGTTGACCAAAAGGTTGCAGGTTTGAATCCGGGGAGCGGTGTGAGCTTCCACTGTCAGCCCCAGCTTCTGCCAACCTAGCAGTTCAAAAACATGCAAATGTGAGTAGATCAATAGGCACCGCTCCAGTGGGAAGGTAACGATGCTCCATGCAGTCACTCTGGCCACATGACCTTGGAGGTGTCTACAGACAACGCCGGCTCTTTGGCTTAGAACTGGAGATGAGCACCACACCCCAAAGTCGGACACAACTGGACTTAATGTCAGGGGAAAACCTTTACCTTTATCTACTGGGCTATCTATGCATGATATGATAGTGGTAATATTACTCTAATGATATAGTCTTTTCTTTTCCTGATTGATTAGGACCACGAATCTGAAGCTAAAAGAAAAAGTCATCAATGAATTTCTGGCAAAAGAAGGTTGTGCACCTAAGGAAATCCATCGTCACTTGAAGGATGTTTATGATTTAGCCCCTTGACTTTTAACTGTTTGGACCTCTGAAAGAAAAACTATGTGGTTTCAGATTCAATGACTTTAATGATGTTAAAACAGCTTTAAAATCAAAGCAAAAACCTGAATTTTTCCAAAATGGTTTTGATGCCTGGATTAAATAATGGCCCAAATGTGTACAAATTGATGTCGACTATGCTGAATGGTAGTTTTACATAGAAGATAGTTCAGGCTATGATCTGTCACAACTTCTGCTGTTATATGTTCATTCATAATGTTTTTAATGACACAGGAGGCAAAACTTTTTGACCCACCCTCGTATAACAAAGGATTATTTTTGCCACTAGAAGGTGCTCAATCGTCAGCACAGGCAAAGCTTAAATGCGTTCAGTTGGCAATGTCTGAGAAATTTGTTTGGTTTGCCCTTTTTTGTTAAAAACATTATAAAATTTGCAAGTTTCATGGAAACAACCTAAGAAGATTATTTAAAAATCAAATCAGGTATGGGACTAATAGATTCTTCTACCCAGATTGAGGACTCTGATTGCTTAGTACTTTAAATCCTTGTAAATTCCTTGTAGATCCCATGTGTGTTAGTGATTTGAGTATTGAACTACAACTCTGGAGATCAGGGTTCAAACCCTCACTCGATCATGAAACTGACTGGTTGTCCTTGGGCAGTCACACTCTCTCAGCCTCAGAGGAAAGCCATAGCAAACTTTTTTTTGAAAAAAATCTCACCAAGAAAACCACGAATAGGGTTACCATGGATTGGAATTGACATAAAGGTATACAACAACAACATCATCAACGTTTTTCTGACAGGCTCATCTTTGATCATAATCCTCTTTTTTGCTAGGAACTATCTCAGGCTTAGAAAAGGGCAAATGCAAACTCTTTCTATAAGGTCTTGCTAAGAAACCCTCATGATATGGGAAATGACTATAAGAGATACAACAACAATTTAATTTGGGTAGTACAGATGTGTTGGGTTCATAAAAACTTATTGAAATTCATAGATTAGTTCATCTGTGATTCATCTGAAGGGATATTTTGACTGTGGAATAGAGCAAACTAGAAGATATCTGGAGTTTTGGAGTTTGATGCCATTTGTACACAGATGACATCCAACTCTATCACTCCTTTTCACCAGATGCTAAGGAGGTTGTCCAGGTCGTGAACTGGTGCCTGGCCATTGTGATGGTCTGGATGAGGGTGAACAAATTGAAGTTGAATCCAGACAAGACAGAGGTACTCCTGACGAGTCACAAGGCTGAACATAGGGCTACAGCCTGTGCTGGATGGGATTACACTCCCCTTGAAGGCACAGGTTCGCAGCTTGGAAGTCCTTCTGGACTCATCGGTGAGCCTGGAACCTCAGGTTGCTGTGGTGACTAGGGGGCTTTTGAACAATTTAAGCTTGTGCGCCAGTTGCACCCATACCTTGGGAAGTGAGACTTGGCCACAGTAGTCCATGCTCTTGTTACGTCCAGGATAGACTACTGCAACATGTTCTATGTGGGGTTGCCTTTGAAGACTGTTTGGAAGCTTCAAATAGTCCAACAAGAGGCAGCCAGGCTAACTGGGGTGCCATACAGGAAGCACACAGCTCCCACGTTATGTCAGCTCCACTGGCTGCCTGTTTGCTATCGGGCACAATTTAAAGTGCTGACTAAACAGTTTACCTGGCAGAATGCATTTCCCTTTATGAACCACCGTGAAGACTAAGATCTTCTGGGGAGGCCCTGCTCTTGGTGCATTTGGTGGGGATGAGAGAGAGGACCTTCTCAGTGATTGCCCCCTAGCTATGGAACTCCCTTCCTGGCGAGATTAGATCAGCCCCCTCCCTCCTGTCCTTCAGAAAGATTTTAAAAACCTGACTGTGGGACCAAGCCTTTGGGACAGTGCAATAAGGCAATAATAGGAAACCTACTCCACAGACTGGAGCCAGCATGGTGTTTAGAAATGGTTTTGAGATGGTTTTAAAGAATTGATTTTAAAGTAGATATAATCTGATTTTAGTGTTTGTGTATATTTTTAGTTATTTTATGTTCTGGCATGGAATGTTTGCCATGTATATATTGTGGTCCGCTCTGAGTCTCCTTTGGAGTGAAAAGGGTGAAATATAAATGTTTCAAATAAATAACAAATAAATGTCCCTGCACATGGCTTCAAATGTCCAGAAGCCTGGTATCTTGGGCATTGCTGATGTCAAGCTTTCCCTCTTAGGATGGCAGGGCCTCTCTGTGGTGCCAATCACAGCTCCCAAAGAGAAGTTAGTTGAGAAGGTTATTTGCCAGGTACAATGACATTTGTCAGATTCTATATTTTACTTAACTGCATGGATTTCTTTCCTGAGGAAATACATGTAGATTTCTTACCATTGTAAGATGGAGCAGAAAAAATAGATCTCCTACGTGTTGTTGGACTGGAATTGGTCCCAGCCAGAAGAGCCAATGGTGAGAAATGCTGGGAGCTGCCAACTCGATAACATGAATTGTCCAGTATTACTGCAGAGCAAAAACTATAATCCGCCAGCACTAAATGCAGAGTCCAAAACAGCTCTTTCACATTTTCTTGCTAAAATTACTCCATATTTTGACATTCAGCTTTCTTTACATATCCTTCAGTTGAAACAAAAACACCTAGTCAAGAAATGGGCAAATAATGATGGGTATTTGAAAGAAAAATGTGGCAAAACAATCATGTCCCATATGGCAGGATAGTATAATATTTCTGTGGGAATACATATTGCATTGAAGTCAGGATTTCATTTTAAGGCACCATGCATTTGAAGTACACCAAATGCCATACGTATTTATTTACATCATTGGCATTTTATATATTTTAACTGAAGACTGGGTGCAGAGTCTTTCTGGTACCAGAGGTAACAAGCAATCAAAAATGTCGTATCTTGCTTGATATTGGTGGCTAAGCAGTCTCAGCCTTGGTTAGTCCTTGGATGGGAGCTCTCTAATGAGTACTGAGTACTAGCAGCTATATTTTGCAGGAAGGAACTGGCAAAACCACCTCTGAGTATTCCTTGCCTGAGAAAACTCTATGAAATGGTCATCATAAGACATCAGGTGACTTGAAAAGCACACATGTAGGCTACACTATTAGTCTTCTTAGCAGTAAAAGCTTTCAAAATGTAGTACTAGCCACTTAGCAAGAACATTTTTAACTATTGTGCAAAGGCATATTGATAATAATTTTTAAAAATCTTTGCTTAAGAATCTAATACTACATTTTGCAAATGTTTGCTGCTAGATTAGCTAACAGCACAATCCAGTACAAATTTACTCAAGACTAAGCATGTTTACTCCAACCAAAGTGTGTGCAAGATCAATATCTCAGCAGGTCAGAACAAAGGCCAGCTCCAGGAGAGGGCACAATAGGCCAGGGCCCAGGTTTAAGGGCTCACTGTACCAAGAATGGCCCATTTCAGCAGAATTTCCAATCGATTCCACCTCTGAGAGAATTGTGTTTGCACATTCGCCCATTTCCAGGTGAAAGGAGACCTCTGAAAGCTCTGTGTCTAAGAGCCTCTAAAACAGTGGTTCTCAAACTTGGGTCTCCAGATGTTTTGGCTTTCAACTCCCAGAAATCCCAACAGCTGGTGAACTGGCTGGGATTTATGGGAGTTGTAGGCCAAAACATTTGGGGACCCACAGGGAGAGAACCACTGCTCTAAAACCTTAGGATATGTGTGGGCAATGAAGGTGGATATGTGGATAGTTTAGAGCCGGGTTTTATGACTGATTTACAACAGCACAGTAGGCTGTTTTATTATTATTGGGTCAAACTCGACATTAAGAAGACTGCATTAATCTGTTTTCCATCTCATAATGGAATTTCCTCAGACATACAGGCCTCAGCAATCAGACTTGCAAAAAAGGCGATGTTTAATGTCCACTAACCAATCCATTAAGAAAACATATTAAATGTAAGATATGCACGTATGTAGTTAAAGAAAGCCACATGGAGTGATAAACAGACTCTTTTCACCACTTGGAGCAGCACCTCTTCTAAAACATCATGCTAAATTCAGCTTTATCAAGACAGAATAATCTTTATAATTAAACTGAAAAGGGGGCTTACTAAATGGCCTGCATAAGCATGGAAAGAGCCAGTGTTCTTGTATTTAATCCACATTAAAATACCATCTTCTCTCTCCTCTATCAATAAAGAGGAAACATTTTCATGTTATTGTTCTCATAATTTTTATTGGGATAATGTCAATTTGGAAACTGGACAGACTGGCAGTCAGCGGGGAAGAAAAACAAAACATCCACTCATTATCAAAAGACATCACACATTGCACAGTCATCTCAAGACAAAACTAGCTACCTACAGGGAAGGTTTTGTCATTTTTCTTCTCCTAAGAAGGTGTGCCTAGGCCAAATAAGCCCCTGTCAGCCGTGGGAAAAGCGGTGCCCCTGGGAAGTCGTGATATGCTGTCTTGCCCATTTCCGAGGCTGTGCACGCAGACAGATTTCTAGCAGAGTTGCTTCAGGTAGGAAAGCAAGCAACCTACAAATGGGGGTTTATGGAAGGATACTCTTCTCCAGTCTCTCCAGCTGCTCTTCTAGAAACATAATCTGTTCCTCAAGGTCCTTTTGTTCAATTAACAAAGATGTCTTTTCCTGTACAAAGTTCCTGTAGTCCTGAAGCTGGCTCTCTGGCATGTACTTGGAAAGAATACCTGACACCACCCTTTCCCGGCGATCCAAGTTCTCCTTCAGGTCCTTAGCATCCTCTCGCTGCCTGGACAGGAGTCTGTGCCGCTCATTGAGAGAATGCTGAAGATAGGAAGAAAGAGAAAGCTCAATGACTCAGACCTTTTTGTATATGCATCACAACCATCGATTTGTAGTCTAAAAATGCTCTGCCATGAATCTCTGAAGGAATGGGCTCTGAATCAAGACAAAGATCGGAGAAGTCCAAACCAAGGAAATCATTCTTTGCTTTTACACAGATTGTTTATATACCAGAAATTAATTCTGGTGTACAGTGGGCACTGGGTATCCACTGAGGTTTGGTTCTAGAACCTATCGTGGATATCAAAATCCATGGATGCTCAAGTTCCATTATAGTCAATACAATATAAAACAACCTCATTTATATAAAATGGCAAAATCAGGGTTTGCTTTCTGGATTTTAAAATATATTTTCAAGTCATGGATGGTTGAATCTGTGGGTACAGAATCCATGGATACAGAGGGATGAATATTTTATGGACCCAAGATTTAGAACTGTGTCAGATTTTCCTTAAAGTGTTCTACAACAAGTTTAAATGCAGCAAATGAGCCTAACTTGAACAGTTTCTGTCTCCCAAACCTGTTATTGTTGTTGTTGTTGTGTTTATATATATATCCTGATTTTTTTCTCTCCATAAAGAGACGCAAAGTGGCTCACAATTAAAAGCATTACAATACAACTTAAAATATACAAATATATAAATATTAAAATAGTGTTAAACCAACTGTGTTTAAGATGGAGCTGGGACCGAGAGAAGGACCTCTCCTGAAGAACTCAAGGCCCGGGCAGGTTTGTACAAGAGGATGTGGTCAGCCAAATAGCCTGGACCTGAACTATCGAGGGCTTTAAAGGTCATAACCAGCACTTTGAATTGTGCTTGGGAATAGACTGGCTGCCAGCAGAGCTGCTGCAACAGAGGAGTAGCCAGCCCCAGTGAGCAACCTGGCTGCAACTCTCTGGGCTAGCTGAAGTTTCTGAGCACATTTCAGAGGCAGCCCCACATAGAGCGTGTTACAGTAATCCAGACGGGATGTCGGTAAAGCATGTGCCATGTGGTCAGATCTGGATTATCAAAGAACGGCAGCTGGCACACAGGTTTTAATTGTGCAAATGTCCTCTTGGCCACTGCCAAAACCTGGGCCTCCAGATTCAGTACTGAGTCCATGAGGACCCCCAAACTGCATACCTGTGTCTTCAGTGGGAGTGTAACCCCACTCAGCACAGGCTGGATCCCTATTCCCTGGTCTGCCTTCCAACTGACCAGGAGCACATCTGCCTTGTCTGGATTAAGCTTCAATTTATTTGCCCTCATCCCGTCCATTGCTGATGACAAATGCTGGTTTAGTGTCAGGACAGTTTCATTGGCTTTAGGTGAGAAGTAGTAGTAGTGCTGAGCATCATCTGCATGCAGGTGGCACCGAATTCCAAATTTCTGGATGACTTCTACCACGCAGTATATGTAAAACAGCATGGGAACAGAATGGAACCCTGAGGAACTGCATAGGACAAAGGCCAGGGGTTCAAACAGGAGTCCCCCAGCCTCACCTTCTGGGTACGGTCCTCCAGGAAGGACCAGAGCCACTGTAAAACAGTACCTCCCAGTCCCATCCCAGTGAGACAATCCAGAAGTATACCATGGTTGATGATATCGAAAGCCACTGAGAGATCTAGGAGAACTAACAGGGACACACTCCCGCTGTCTAGCTCTTTGAGTAGAACATCCACCAAGGCTGTTAGATAGCCAGGCCTGAAACCAGATTGAAATGGCTTCAGCTTGGGGTGGAGTGGGGGAGCTAAGGCCAACGCAGGAAAGGTATGACCTAGTCCTCTTGTTTTGTTTTTCTTTTACACCCCTTTTTTTGCTAAATTGATTGTGAAGACTGGAACAGGGCTGCTTAAACTTTACCCCTCTGGCTATTTTTCTGTTCAGAAAATGTTGTCCAGCTGCTTTCCCACTCATCTTTTTATATAAAGATCAGGAAAGATGAGAAGAGCAGGCTCAGACAAGCAGCGAGGTGAAATTAAGTGAGGCTGGAGACCTAGGGAGCCTTGCTGAGAATTCGTCCCTGGGTCAAAAAAGAGACCAAGGAGCCCAAATACCTAGCTTTAAGGACTGTGGTGGTGTACTGCATGCCCCTGAACACTCTCATACTTCAGGACTTTGTTGGAGAAAATACATTTGCACCCAAATATTCATGGTTTCCCTGCGAAGGAAATGTGTTTTACACAAACAGTTTTCCTCTTTCTCGTTTGCCTATATGTGTTTTCTGGACAAAAACAAGTTATTTGTGTGAGAATTGTTGAATTTTGAACACAATGCACATTTCAGTGCAGGGAAATGAATTTTCCACAACAATGTTTTGAACTGTGAAGAATGTTACAGTTAGTCTGCTTTTCCTCAAGGGAGTGTTTTAAGGGTTGAGACACAAAGGTCAATGTATATTCTTCTACCTGTGATAGTATACAAGTTTGTTGGATACTTTTCATTCTGTATGGACTGTAGATATGGACAGGCTCCTTGAAGATGTGAGAGATGATGGACTCTTGCCCTTCCTGGTTTATTAAATAGGCCAAAGGGAGACTGACTTGGTGGGTAAGAGGAAGGATCGATGCCTCTTTCAGATAAAGTATAGTTCCAACATGTCTGAAGGAAAATGTAAAACTCCCTTTGAAGAAACAAAAACAAAACGACACTGGATAATTCTAGTCTCCAACTTCCCTTTCTTGCTCAAATAGTATGTGGTGACTTCTCAGCTTGAGGGGTTCCTAAATGAGATAGGGTATCTAGATCCATTTCAGTCTAGTCCAGTGGTTCTCAACCTGTGGGTCCCCAGGTGTTTTGGCCAGAAACCAGAAACCTCAGCCAGTTTACCAGCTGTTAGGGTTTCTGGGAGTTGAAGGCCAAAACATCTGAGGATCCACAGGCTGAGAACCACTGGTATAGTCTCAGGTCTTGTAATGGGACCTTTGGTGGATGACATACCCAGAGCACTGAAGTAAATGTATTACCGGTATGTCCCAGGCCATAAAAGTGGCATCACAAAAGGAAACAGTAGACATCTAAATCTTAAGGTTTAAAGATTCCTTATGTTCAAAGATATGGAAAAGTTCGATTGCAAACTTCTCTTCAAAGAGACAAGATTAAAGAGTATTTCCTACACTC
Organism: Anolis apletophallus; assembly: GCA_030556195.1. Classification (NCBI taxonomy): domain Eukaryota; kingdom Metazoa; phylum Chordata; class Lepidosauria; order Squamata; family Anolidae; genus Anolis; species Anolis apletophallus. Next base: position 83,497,200 of record JARBWK010000001.1, read on the forward strand.
CTCTCTGGGGACTCACCTTCTCCTCGTCATCAGTATTTTCATCCATTTTCCCCATAGCATTCTGAACCCGAGCAAGGCGGCTGGAGAGGCACAGCAGCAGGTTTACCACCTTCTCCAGGTCACCAATGAACATCAAATAGCGCTCATACTCATTGGGCTTACAGAGGCCTTGGACCACCGCCTCCAGCTCTTTGCCACGGGCAGCATGCTCTTTAACTTGATTTTGGAGGAGATCTCTCTTATCCCACAGAGCCTGCAGTTTCAGCTGGATATTAGAAATAAGTTCTCTCTGCAAGAAGAGAAAAGCAAGTCACCTCTGCTGAACAAGTATGAATAGGGCAGACCTGGGAAAAGGAGTGAATAGCATGAAAAAAGCTCTGAAAATAACAAAATTAACAGAGTTGTCCACTATCTAGCATCAGACAATTAACTTGGTGTTGTGCTTTTGAACACAAAAACAAAAAAATCCAAATCAACCTCCCTTTACCAAACATTTATTCAACTCAACATACATTCATGCCATACTATCTGGAAGAAATGTCATGAATTGAAACAATACTTTTCCTTTTTTTATTTATTTACTTACAGTATTTATACTCCACCCTTCTCACCCCAAAGGGGACTTAGGGTGGATCACAGAACACATACACGACAAGCATTCAATGTTGATTAAAGAATGACAAGACAGACAACAGATAGAGGTATTTATATAGGCTTTTCCCCATCTTTCGGCATATTTGGAGGCTGTGTGTTCAGTTCTGGCCAAAGGGGGGGGAGGGTATTGATGTTGCTCCATTTCCTTCCTGAAGAGTTTCCTCCTTTTTCTGATCCAAGTGCCGTGCCTAAAATACCTCACCCTTAATGCAGTTCCTATTCATCTACTCACACTGCTGTTTTTTATCTGTTAGGTGGGCAAGGAGCTGGGCTGAAGGTCAGGAGCTCAACCTGACCTGGCTTCAAACTGTCAACCTTTCGGTTGGCAAAATTTACTGCAGCTGCAGCTGGTGATTATTTATTTCCAGTGTTTATACCCCGCTACTTCTCAACCCCCGAGGGGGGACTCAGTGCGGCCTAACAGACGGCAACAATTCGATGCCACACAATACATAGTAAAACACAGTTAAAATTAAAATACATTAAAATACACCTAGAATTCAATACATTAAAATACAGTTAATATTAAAAACATCATATACATTCATCACCATTAAAACAATGTTCCATCCAAAGTCTTAGATCTTAACCACCAATTTGCCAACTGACCAGTCTAAAGTGCCGTGTTGTGCTAGGGTGCAAACGCTTGGTCCCAAAGCCAGGATTTCACTCTTTTTCTGAATGTTAGGAGGGATGAAGCTGATCGAATATCAATAGGGAGTGCGTTCCACAGACGGGGGGCCACCACCGAGAAGGCCCTCCCTCTCGTCCCCGCCAACCGCATTTGAGAGGTTGGCGGGAAGCAGGGCCCCCGGATGATCTTAAATTACGAGGTGGGACATAGAGGCCGATGCGTTCTGACAAGTAAGCTGGGCCAGAACCGTATAGAGCTTTAAAGGTCAAAACCAGCATTTTGAATTGAGCTCGGAATTGGACAGGCAGCCAATGGAGCTGACACACCAGGGGTGGTATGCTCCTGTATGTAGCTCCGGTTAGTAATCTGGCTGCCGCCCGTTGGACTAGTTGTAGCTTCCGAACTGTCTTCAAAGGCAGCCCCACGTAGAGTGCGTTGCAGTAATCTATTCGGGATGTGACCAGAGCGTGGACAACCGTAGCCAGATCAGCCTTCCCAAGGATTAACCTGCTGTGCTAAAGCCAGCCTTTGCATATTGAAACTCGCATACTGAACCTTCCTAGAAATCATTACATTTCTGCAGGGGAAGACAAACTGTCCCATCTCTACTCTGGAAAGAAAGGTTTTGTTTTGCAAAGGAGAAAAAAGAGGCATTTTGCAGGAATACTGGAAAAATAATTCCGTCAAATAGTAAACTCCAGTTAAGACTTGGCAAGCTGAATATTTTGTTTTTGACTTTGTAATGTGAAATAGAAATGCAGATGAAAAAAGCCCCAGAAAATAGAATGCGTATTTTAAGGGAAATAATATACTTTAACAAGATCCACAGAGACAATGTGATGTTGTGATTGGACTGATGTACCACTGGGAGACCCCAGGCAAGGTATATCCTCTCAACTTCAGAGAAAGGCAATAGCAGATCCCGTCTGGATTGGTCTTCCCAAGAAAACTCTTAAATAAAGTAATCATAAGTCATGGCTGATTTGAAGGCATGTAACAACAGCTAACGATAAATCCCTTTTACCACTTGAGGGAGCACTCCTTTCAAATGTGAGTTCAGTGTTTTGAACCTCATTTACCTACTTTCTTGGGTGTGATGTCCTCTGGGTCATCAAGGCTCTTTCTGTTTTCACTTCCATGAGATAGATCTGTCGCACAATCACAGTTTCTTTGGCTGTTAAAACACAGATCAATTGTTTAGTTCTCATTAATTATGTGATAAATACAGTTTGACCCATGTATCTGCAGAATCATATTCATGATTTCATTCATCTGCTCCTCACAAGATCTGGCCTTTCTAATTCTATTATTGGGCCGGAAATCATTGACTTCAGTAGGGTTTGCTATTATAACTTTGTGTATCCACATGAAGGCTGGGAATGATGGGGGGAACACCACAATTCAGTTAAAAGAAAGCTGACTTTTCAAAGAAGTATTCTGGATGCTTCAAAATGTTATCTTTTCTTCCAGTACCCCACTCTCCCAAGCTCTCTATATACTGTTGCAATAACTTTTGGTATGGTACATAGAACATTTGATTCAATTAACTTTCATATATATGTCAAAGAAGAATGGAAGAGGAATGCTAAGGGATGTTGTAGTTCAATTTCCATTAATCAAACATCAATCACCAGCCCCTTCTGAAACTGTCCACCTGAAAGGACAGAAATCACCATAAAAGAACCATCTCGGATGTCCCAGAAAGATAATAGTCATTGGTAAGATATCACAAAGATCCCATAAACCCTTGGTGCTGTCTACCCAGACTAGGCAGTGGCATGGGTCTGTTGTTGTGTGTCTTCAAGTCATTTCCAAATTATAGTGACCCTAATGTGACCTTATCAAGAGGTTTCATTAGCAAGGTTTTTCATATAGAGTGTGATATTGCTTTCCTCTGAGACTGAGAGAGTGTGATCACCCAGCAGGTTTCCATAGTTGAGCAGGGATGCAATGCTTGACCTCTAGAGCATAGTTCAAATGCTCAAAGTTCTAAGCCACAATAGACCTCAATAAGAGAATATGACAACTGAAGTCCAAAACATACAAAAGGCCAAATGTTCCCCAAATGTTCGAAAGAACGTCACAGCACAATTCTCTGGCAATGATTTTAATTTATAATTATATGTTAGTGTTTAGTTAATATGATTTCACTTTTACATGTAAGTTAGCATTGAATTTTTGCCATTGGTGTGTTGTAAACCACCTTGAGTCCTGCCCCTTATGCAGTGTAGCTTGAGCTGGAAAATCCACTTGGAAGAAAGCCACCTTATGCAAGATCATTCTTTTTATCTATCCAACCAAGCAGGCATGTAGCCCCCAAATTCTCAGACTGGTCTGCAAGAAGGCCTTACTGCTACATTATTTAAACTGTTATGTTTATTCATATCATGATCTGATTGCCATGCTCAATATGTCCCATATGTATGGGGTTATTGGGATAACGATACAAAAGGTTTGCGAGGGTAGACCCTCTCTCACTCAGACTCACCCCCCCCCCCCCAAATCAAAATCCTGGCTACGGTACTACAACCAAGTATTATTCATCCTGCCCAAATGCTCTCTAGATTCCCTCCCCCACAAAAAGATCTCCTATATAATGTGCTATTTCATGTCTTCAACTGGAGTTTGCTTGATTTTATGCACATCAAGCATGTGTTTTACCACTGAGATAGTGTGTTCGGCCTATATTTGAAAGAGAGCTCCCTCAAGTGGCAAAAGATACTGTATCTGTTTGTCCTTGCACATACTTTTGCTTAGTTATGTTATTTTGCAAATATGTCTTCTTTGTTTTGTGATTGGTCCCTGGAACATGAAGCAGCAGTGAATATGCATTTCCCATAACATCTCATTTCACTTTCAGCTTTAGTTCTTTTCTCAGAAATGTTTGTCCCACATAATTTAGTGCAATAGCTCCAACTCTGTGGAATGCTCTTCCTCCCGAGGTCCGCGCACTCACCAATCTGCTAGCCTTCAGAAAGGCCTGCAAAACTTTCCTATTTGGGCAGGCATTCGGCTAACAACCCTAGCCTTAGGCCCGGGAGTATCTACTGGATGCCACGTCTCATTGTATGTTTTAATCTTGTTGTGCATTCGGATGTTTTTAACTGTTTTTTAGTGCTTTTATTGTGTTTGTATCTTACTGTGTTTTTACCATATGTAAGTCACCCTGAGCCAGACGGGAGTGGCGATGAACAAATCAAAATAAATAAATAAATAAATAATTTGGGTAATACTGTGTAAGTCTAATTGAGACTTTTGTGACGGTCTCCTTTAATGTTAATATATGTTACATTACTGACATTTATCCAATTTAATATTTCTTATGGACCACATTTTCATAAATATACAATAGTTATTATCAATTGGGCAACCAAGTTCCCCAATCACACCCACAACACACCCAAGGAGACTCCTTGAAGTTTGCGTCTCTCAAACTTACTTGTTTTCTTGGACAATCTGAATTGCCACTTTCCATCTGCAGGATCTGTCTGGCACTGAAATGTTCACTGGGAAAAGGCCTTCCATGAGATCTAACACAGTTTTCCTATTGGGATGGGGCATGAGGATATCAACCAGCGTCTTGTCTTTGGCAATAATCTCAATAGCAAGATCTTCACACCTCTGGAGTTTTGTCTCAGCCACAAAGAAACCTGTCTTTTGTACTGGAACGCTGCTTTCACATTCATTTTGTAGGGCTTTTGAATTTACTAATGCACACCTAGTATTCTCGTGTCCTTGATTGTCTAACAGAGCTGTACAATAGTATGTCCTGTTCTCTGAGGGATCTATTGTGTCATTCGCCTCTAAGTTCTGCCACTGAGGTGCATCAGGCACATGGGATTTTTCACTGATGTCTTTCTTCAACTGAGAATTTGTGTCGCTCTTTTCTTTAAGAAAGAAAGCCGGGGATTCAGGAGCCATTTCTGAGCAATATGAATTCCTTGCTGAATTCTCATCATCTCCACTTTCTCCGTAATTAGATCCTTCTTTTTCAGAGAGAGAGAAGCTAGAAGAAAGAATTGTATAATTACACAGAGAGTTATGTAACACAGAGCTGCCACTTTAAAAAATGATTCTGCTCCTGTGCCTTGACATATGAAAATCTTACAAATGGAACTTCCTGGCATGAAGAGGAGACAGAGAATAAGAAGTAGCTTTAAAGGTTTTCTGCATTTATCATACCTTCAGCCCTAATGTTCCCACTTACAGCATCGCGTTTCACTGATCAAATTCATGCCAAAATTTTCCACACAACTTGGCAGGTTTTTCCCCCCTGAAAAGCCTAGGTTTTACTGAATTAACTACAAAACATTACACACAGTCCTATTCATGACCATTCCAGAGTAACTTCCACAGATGTCAAAAGAGCTTACTCTGAAGTAAGGCTGTATGAGACAGGGATGGCGAAAATGCAGTCCATGGGTTTAATAAGCTCCCTGAATCCCTCTATTGTGGCCCCAAAGACCATTTGCCTGTCCTTGAAGCCCCCCCCCCGTGTTGGAAAGAGCAACCTTCTACAAGCCTCCTGTATTAGTTATTTGTTACGTATATAATTCAGATTGCTTACGATATTGTATACGTGTGCATTGGTATGCAGCTTTTCCTTAACTCTATGTTGTTCGAGGTTATGGGAGGGATAACAGACCATGTGATCAGATTTGGGACTATTCAGACTGAGACTCCATTTTTAGAAGTTGGTGTTGTGTATTGTATAGTCAGTGTTCATTATGAATTAGTCTGAGTCCCTCTTTGGAAGTGAGAAGGCCGGGGTATAAAAGTTTTAAATAAATAAAAAATAAATAAATAATAAGACAGAGAAGAGACCGCAACAGATTGCCTTAGAGAACTTACTGTTTAAAATTTCAATTGATAAGCATTGTACCTGTATGCTGAATACATTCAGTTTGTAAGTAAACCAACTATGTTATTTTCAACAAAGACTACTTATTTTTGACTCTTGGGGGCATAATTTAAAACCAAATATATTTTATGGGAGAGTAGATGTTTTTGGGCAACTGAAATAACACTTCTGAAGACATGTTATATATTTTCTGCATTGGTACAGTAGAGACTCACTTAATCAACCTTCACTCATCCAATGTTCTGTATTATTCAACGCAGTCTGCCCCCCACCCAGATCTACAGCTGTTTCAATACATTGTGATGTTTTGGTGCTAAGGTTACGCTTCCAAAAGGCTATGGTGATTCTGGTTTTCCAAAACTTTATGATCTCAAAGATCATCCCTTTTCCCAAAACCCAATGCCTTAATTTATTTAAATACAGTGTGATTTCTGAATGCTTTTCAGCCCACCAAACAAACAATACACCACCCACACAACTGACAGAGCCTTCCCGTGCTACCTCCCTTTCTCTAAGTCCCACACAAAAAGGTGACAGGAATTAAAATGGTCTAAGAGGGAAAAATCATTTTGAAATCTTCAAAATGTTGCTGTGAAAATCTTTGCCAGGCAATTGCCCATCTCTGCTGTAGATCATCCCGGAAGATATTTCTGGAAACTTATTTCGATGTGTCTGTTGCCCAGATTTTGTGAGATTTGAGGGAGCCAATTAGAAGCAGCGCAAGGGCAATCTCAAGCAACATTCTGAAGTGGGTTGTTGTAGGTTTTTAGGGCTGTAAGGCCATGTTCTAGAAACATTCTCTCCTGATAGATAGATAGATAGATAGATATTTATTTATTTACGGTCAAGGACCAACGTCAGTCTCCTGACATTTCACCTGCATCTATGGCAGAAATCCTCAGAGGTTGTGAGGATGCCTGCCATAGTTGCAGGTGAAATGTCAGGAGAGAACATGGCCATACAGACTGAAAAACCTACAGCAACCCAGTGATTCTGACCATGAAAGCCTTCGACAAAACATTCTGCAGTTATGGGCCTCCTAGCCTGGTCGTCCTGAACAGAAAGAGGCTGCCTATTCACTTAAATTGGAGCTACTGTATGTGTGATAGAATTATATATTTTCCTCTATTCAGCAGAATTTATCACATCAGGAAAATGGTCCTAATTATCCTAAAGGCACCAGATCTCATCTGATCTTGGAAGCTAAGCAGAGTTGGCCCTGGTTGGTACTTTGATAGGATACTAGATTTCAGAGGAAGAACATGGCAAAATGATTTCATTCATTTTTAAAGAATACTCTATGCAATTCACGTGGCCACCATAAAGCAATAGATGATTTGAAGGCATGCTGTCTGGACACAGGCAGACAAGAGAGGAGACCTGTTTCAGATGGGAACACACAGCACCATAAGATAATGGGGGCAAAGGCTGCTTCTTCTGCTGATATGATTTGCAGGCCCCAGATTGTCTAATTGAGTGGTTCTCAAACTATTTTGGCCTAGTGCCCCCTTTCCAGAAAAAAATTGTGCTCACCCCCCCCTAGAAATTAATTTTTAAAATTTTTAATAGCAATTAAACAGAAAGATATATGTATTAATGTTTCTACCTTTTTCGTAAAATATAGTAAAGAAAGGTATAAATTAGAAACATTCAAGTTTGAAATTATGAAACTATTTAATGAACTTAGAATAGAAAGGTAATACCAATGTTGCATACTTCTGGAAAATGGGAAGGGGGAGAACCCAAGTGCCCATTGGGTTCTCCATTATTGCTCCTGGCGCAGAAGAAGTGGGCTTTGTGCGAGAGGAGGGAACCCTTCACCCCAACTCAGCCACCTTCATTCACCAAAAAGGTTAAAACATTCAAAGTCATCTCAGTGAGAAGGATGAACCTGGTATTCCCTTTTTTTGTTAATAAATTGGTTACCGCACTGAATCCACGTTCCACTAAATATGATGAAAAAAATGCAGTGCATGATTGCACATACCTCAATGCAAGTGAGGGAATATGAAGGAATGTTACCTTCTTCTTAGCATATATAAGTGACATAACAGTTGCTAAAAATTAATTAAGGAATTGCATTACTTGTGATCAACAGTTTTACACCAGGAAAATCTGTTAATACAACTTTATTTGCAAAACAACAATTTCAATGTGAACAATGAACCAAATTTGGCATAGAGAACTCCCATGGCCAACAGAACATAATGGAGAGGTTTTGACATATTGAACTTACATGTTGATTAAATAAAGAACAACGCTCATCAAACAGGGGGATTCCAGACATGAATCAATCAGGGCCAGCTAACACCTCCCAACAAAGGATCCCCCCAGGCAATAACCAGCCAGGCACTGAAGAAGCTGCAAGGCCATTCAATGCTAATCAAGGTGGCCAATTGCAACATTCACCCTTGCCTCAAGCAGACTAGACTTCTTTCTCCCACCCTGGACATTCCACTTGCCTGGTTTCCAACAGACTTCACAACCTCTGAGAATGCCTGCCGTAGATGTAGTAGGGGCGAAAGGTCACAAGTGCGCGAGTGTGTGCGCCTGCAAGTTGAAATACCCAGGCAGGCGTTGCCTGGAAACTGCAGCACCCGCCCCCTTCCTCTCCTCAACAGTGACAAGTGGCAACCCAACACCAGGGTAATGCCACCATCCCCTTACTGGGCTTCAGCGCCCCCCAATTTCACCGGAGGCTGCTACTGCCCCCCTGGAACGTGCGATCGCCCACCAGGGGCCGATACCATCCACTTTGAGAATCACCGGTCTAATTCATTCATGGTTACTGCATTAGAGCATTTAAGGTACTGAATGATAGCTAGAGGAAATGACTGGACTTTCCACAAATATATAACCCAATTTTCCTTGTTTCCAACAGACCCCACTACCTCTGAGGATGCCTGCCATAGACACAGGTGAAACATCAGGAGAGAATGCTTCTAAAACATGGCCATACAGCCCGAAAAACCTACAACAACCCAATGACTGCAAATTATTTTCAGTGAAGTGTGCAGAATCCTGTGGAAGGGGGGGGGGATAGCACACACTCAGCGACTGTGGCAATAGCTTGAAAGACATTTCAGTAAGTGAAGTCCTCCAAAGCTGTAGGTGTTCCACTGAGAACAGTTAAGCCACCGAAATATGAATTTGTAAGAAAAATGTGTTGAGGGAGAGGCTTAAGAAAAGATGTTCAGACTGCTGAGATGCAATCATTACTCTTTAATCTCACTGTGTTATGCTTTAACCTTTAAACTGGGGGCATGGAGACAGCAAACCCCAGAAGCAGCTTGCTTTTCTTTCTTCTCCTTCCCTAAAGTAATGAAGGTACGAACCTATTTTTGTTGTCTTCTCACACCTCAGGTTCCCACCTCCTCCCTCCTGCTGCAGGCTGAGATCAAGGAAAGAGAAGGGATTGGAGAGAGTTAGCACTGTGCTAGTAATAGTCAGCTACACCATATTGACCGTCAGGCAAAGCCCATCCTTTAGAGGGCACTTATGCACAATGTAGGGCCCTCTGGTTAAACTGCTGAGCTGCTGAATTTGCTGACTGAAAAGTTGGTGGTTTGAATCCAGGGATCAGGGTGACCTGCCACTGTTAGCCCCAGCTTCTGCCAACCTAGCAGTTCGAAAACATGCAAATGTGAGTAGATCAATAAGTACCACTTTGGTGGAAAAGTAACGGTGCTCCATGTAGTCATGCTGCCCACATGACCTTGGAGGTTTCTACGGACAACGGCAGCTCTTCAGCCTAGAAATTAAGATGACTACCACCCCACAGAGTCGGACACGACTAGACCGAATGCCAGGGGAGACCTTTATCTTATGCTCAATGTGTATTTTAGATCCATAAAAAGGAACAATGGAGCTGGAGGGGGAAAAATGATTGTGGCAACAGTTGTAACAGGATCCTATTGCATTTGGTTCCACTCTTGTAGCTGTATAAATATGTTTTATGCCTAATACCACTCCGTACTGCTTCTGAAGAAGTATAAAACCTTCCAGCAGTGTGCGTAAGAATGAGGAAGTACTCCATCAAGGACTCGGTAGTGGATGATGAAGCGGCAACTCTCCCTGTAGCCGGAATCGAGCATACCCTCATGAAGCCGGAAAAGCTTGAATGTTAAATTGCCTCTGTGTCTGTCGATATATGTTGTATGTCTAAATGTCCTTGAATGTTTGCCATGTATGTATGCATTGTAATCCACCCTGAGTCCCCTGCAGGGTGAGAAGGGCAGAACATAAATACTGTAAAATAAATACATACATAAATACATAATCCCACTCACACAACATATAACCAATTAATCAGACATTGCATAAAACACAATGTACATCAATATACATAAACATAGAAATAATCACATATATAATTAACATTGAAATCCCTGTACCTCGGGCCACTGAAGTTGTCCTAAAAGTTACAACATTAGACATTAAGCTTCAGATCTTTTGCCATGTGCGTCTTGTTCTAGAAAGCAACTGGTTGTCGGGGAAGGCCTGCTTCCATAAAAAAAAGTTTTCACCTGGGAGCAGAAGGCCAGCAACAAGGGGGCTGAACACACCACTTTGGGAAGGGAGTTCCAGAGCCACAGGACCACCACTGAAAAGACCCTCTCTCTTGCTCCCACCAACCATACTTGTGACAATGGTGGGACCAAGAGGAGGGCTTCTCCTGATGATCTCAGGACTCGTGTAGGATGTTATTTTCCATTCCCTCCCTCCATTTTATGTTGCAAGAGAATAACATGGCTACTCTTATAGATCCATGACACATCTGAATTTAAATGCCAAAAATGTGCACAGACCACACGAAAAACCATGGTCTAAAAATAAGTATAAAATATTTACCTGACATTCTGCTCTTCCTTGATTTGATTTCCTTCTGTGGAGCTCTGCAGAGCTAAACCTGTAGAGGCAGGTTCTGGTTCCATCCTGCCTCCTGTGCAACGCTGGCTTTGTCCATGGAAGGAGGGAAGGTCTGAGGCTGTTTCTGAGACACTGGCAAAAGGATTCTTAAAAACGTCATTGTCCGTGTCACCTGGAGAAGAGATGGGTGAAGGACAGTCTTGTGCCACAGGTATGCTTGAGAATGGGAACCTGCTGCCCATAGGAAGCAGGGGTTTGTGGCTTATGGGTGGATTCCTTGGGCTTACAAAAGTTCTAGTGAATTTATTACTATTTGTGCTGTGAGGTGCTTCAAGTGCACAAAAAACCGGGTTTAATTCCTTCAGAGATGTAGCATCTTCAGTAGATGATTGTCTGGGCAGACATCTTGGTGCAGACTCACAATTATGCAGAATATGTTGATAGTTGGCTCCCTGGTTGCTCTGGCGAGCCTCCATCCCAGAGGAAACATGCCAGCCCTTCAAGTGGTGAAGTTGGTCTGTACTTTGGCTCAGCGGGGAAAGTCTGACCCTTTCAGGACTTTCAATCCCTTCCATAGACTTCCCTCTTCTTTCCACAACATGACTTCCTTGCTTTGCAATCCCCAATACATCATGCTGGTCAACCTCCAAGGTGTCCTTCGACAGGGGCCTAAAGGTGATTTCAAATGACAGTTCATCTTTTTAAAAATCATCAACAATCTTATTGCATTCCTTATTCATCTAAAAATCCTAATTTTTTTTTAAAAAAATCAAATTTCTTAGTACTACACAATATCAGTGTTTTAGAACAGGATTTCCTCTTAAGGATGAATGTGAAGTTGTTAGTAATACACTCCCTATATCTTCATCAAATAGTGATGGTGCATCAGCTACAGCCTTTCTGAGCAGAAGAGAGCCTAGCCACAGTGGTCCATCTACTTGTTTGATTACTGCAACACACTCTATGTGGGGCTGCACTTGGCAAGACTCAGAAGCTGTAGCGATTGCAAAATGATGCAGGTTGTCTACTGACCAGAATATCATATAGATAGTATGTAATGCCTTTCTTAAAGATATTACACTGGCTGCCAAAACATTTCTGCTCTGAATTCAAGGTGCTTGTGGTGACAGTTACACCTCTGAACAGCTTTGGACCTCAAGGGAATGCCTCTTTCCACACGTACCTGTCTAAGAACTACAATCAGGGGGAGCCTCCTTAGTGCGCCACCAAAGAGGTTAATTCACTCTGTTGGGATGTGGGGGAGGGCCTTCTCAGCTGTGGCAATACAGTTGGAGAAGCCCAGTTAGGGCCCACATTCATGTCATTTAGGTGCTAGGTTAAAACTTTAGGCATCATGTATTCAACTGTATATAATTTTTAAAACTATTAGTTTTAACATCTGTTTTGACTCATATTGTTTTATAAAGCCCCCCCTGGTGGCGCAGCAGGTTAAACCACTGAGTTTCTCAATTTGCTGACCGAAAGGCTGGCAGTTCAAATCTGGAAGCCGAGTGAGCTCCTGCTATTAGCCCCAGCTTCTGCTAACCTAACATTTCGAAAACATGCAAATATGAGTAGATCAATAGGTATCGCTTCTGCGGGAAGGTAACAATGCTCCATGCAGTCATACTGGCCACATGTCCTTGGAGGTGTCTATGGACAATGCTGGCTCTTTGGATTAGAAATAGAGATGAGCACCACCCCCCAGAGTCGGACACACAATACTTATTGTCAGGGGAAACCTTTACCCTTTATTGTTTAATATATTTCAGTCTATTGAGATTATCTTTATGTTTTAAACTTGCTTTTATGCTATTTGTAAGCATAAAAGCATACAGAGCGTGGTATAAATGTTTTAACAATTGAATAAAAATAAATATTGAGTAGCTTCAATGCCATTGGGTAGTGGATCTACTCCAGAGTTTGGTCTAAACTTTAAATGATCTATCCAAGATTATGAAATTTATTCTGGCCCCAGATTTTGGCACCTTGTGGAGCTCTTTGAAGTCTAAATCAAAACCCAGAGCTTTATTTAGTACTCCTTTGACACTGTATATCCCAGATACCACCGATCTTACCCAGGCTTTTAGGAGGAGATCAGAAAAACAGCAGAGAGATGAGGATTGTTTAATCCTGGGGTACAGGAATCTTTTGCAACCCAGATGTTTAGGACTGATAGGAGTTGTAAACTAAAAATGCATAGATACCCAAGGGTCTTCCAACCTTGCTTTAACTATAGCCTTGCCAGATTATTTCCATTCACAATAAGGATACTTCTTGCAGCTGGAGGAATGAGATAGGAACCTATCTCTTTTACCTCTTGAGAAGAAAAGGTGCCTGGAGAAGGCTGCTATTGAATGGGATCGCAACAAGCAAGGAAAAAGCACACAACCACCTCTGCTGTACTTGAAACAGCTCCTTTGTCCCATAAATGAAAGCTAATAATAGTAGTAATATCAGTCACAATAAATATGTATCTAAGGTGCACTGCTAAGCCATGGCTGAAGAACAGTGAAGGCACTAAAGCGGATTTGGGGATTTCTTTAGCACTCTCAACCAACAAAAAGCTTATTTATTGTTCTCTCAGCAGCAGATAGAATAGGTATAGAGACTTTTGAGCAGATTTGCCTTTTCCTGCTGTTTTGTCATCTTAATCTCTACATTTATCTTAATATGTTTTTAATTGGCTGTCACTGTCAGGACGTTTTAACTCTTCATGCATAATAATACTATTATTAACACATTATCATTTAACAAATTTATTGTTACTCTGTGTTTTTAGTGTGTATTTTCTTGCTGTTAGCAGCCTTAGGCAGTGGATAGAGCAAGGCAGTATGTGCTATAATTTAACAAATACATTTGTGGGGAAATTGAAGTGAATAACAATATTAGTGTATGTTGGAAATAGCAACTTTCTTTAAGCCTCCACTAGTAATTTGCTTGTATATACTTTGGAATGCTTACTGTATTGTATATGTATGTATTTGTATGCAGTTTTTCCTTAACTCTATGTTGTGGGAGGGACTGCAGACCATGTGATCAGATCTGGGACTGTTCAGACCTCAGACTTCATTTTAGAAACAGTGTACTTTTAAAAGTTGTAGAAACAGTATGCTTTACGGAACCCAGAATGCTTTAGAAAGACACAGATTCTATTGGACTCTCCAAACAGAGAGATGCTTTAGAGCCACTGGTTCTCAACCTGTGGGTCCCCAGATGTTTTGGCTTTCAACTCCCAGAAATCCTAACAGCTGGTAAACTGGATGGAATTTCTGGGAGTTGTATGCCAAAACACATGGGGACCCACAGGTTGAGAACCACTGCTTTAGACTATGGGCTGTTAAGATTATAAGAAAGATGCCATATGTTATCTGCACAGAGAAACTACTTTCCAACCTGAAAACATGGATGTTAAGACAGGCCTTTGACCTTGAGTAGACTGAATGGGCCCAGATGAAGCTGGCACTTGGCACCTGTGAATTGACAGCAGCTAGTTTTATCTACTGCTGTTTTAAAATTGTATTGTTTGGATTTTATGCTACATGTATTGATGGGAGTGGGGGGGGGGAGTGTGTTATAATTTTATGTGACTTTTGTACCATTTTTGCCTGTTGTATGTTATATGTGCACCCTGGAGTGCCTTGTAAGCCACCCTGAGTCCCTTTGGGGAGATGGTGGTGTATAAAAATTTTATACTTCAAATCCTATCTGTAACTGGATTGATATGCAATATACCTGTATGTTGAATACATGACGTTTGTGAGTAAACTAACTATGTTCTTTTAAAGAAGACTACTTTATTTTCGGTCTCTTGAGAGAATGATATAAACCAAGATGTTTTAGGAGAGAGTAGTTGTTTTTTGGGCAACTATGCTATATATTGTTTTTTTGTGCATTGGCATAGCTTTGTCCCTAACAGTTCAATGAGATATCTAGATATATCAGTTTAACAGCTGAGAAACCTAATTGCCTTGCATGAATACTAGTGGATATTCACCACTAAGGAGAAGGTTAACTCAAAAGAGCTTTTAACTTGTCAGGAAGATCATACTTTACAAAAGGTTAGGATCTTTAAGAAGGCCGTGCCTTTCCAAAAGATTCCTGGTTTTCCCAAGTGGTTATGTATATCCATTTTCCAAAAGGTTATGGGGATTTCCATTTTCCAAAAGTGTGTGTGTGATTGGTTGCATTTAAAACAATTACCTAGAAGAACTCAGATCTTTTAATACAGATTATCTGTTAATTATACCAAAGCAATCACTATAAGATAGCTAGACTTGCTGTTTCGAGACCCAATCTGGGAGAAAAGCGGAATCAAAATAAATGAATAAATAAATAATAGCATGATGTTAACACATATGCTAACTAAATTTATAGAAAACTTTCCATGTGATCATTTAGTTATCCATCTCAAAGGTCTTTAAAAGATAAGCTGGTATCCTTGGGTTCCAATCCCTTGGCTAATTCATTTTGGTTAACCAAGCTTGGCCTGTGCAAAGAATAACAATAATGGCAAGGACATGCTCATTTGATATTTTAATACACACATTAGGAGGAGCTGATTCTATACTAGCAGATAGTAAAGCCACACTTTAAGGGACTATAAAATGGTCAACATTTTTAAAAACAGGCACTTAATTCTACAGGGAATAGATCTGAAGCAACTTTATGACTGCTTGTAATGTGCTGGTGTTGTAATGTGCTGGAATGTAGCTGCTGCACATATTTCATTTTGGAAAATAACCCGAGGGCATGAATATGCAGATAACAGATGAACTTCAGTCTAGTCAGGTTATTATTAAATATAATAAAAGATCACTCATAAGCTATAAACATGTTCTAACCACCAGGAAAAGGATTTCTCCGTATTCTTCCAGTTCTTCTTCATTTATTCTCAACCAAGTATAAGGTTTTATCCTGCATCAACATCTCAAAAACCCTTTCTATCTGAAATATATTTCTTACACTAGACACTGCATCTCATAAACAAATTCAATGCAGTTTTCCCTTTTTATTCTTCTTGGGCTTCCATTTCCTGCACTTTAGAGTGTTATTTCTGTAGGAGATCAGATGGTGGAGCTATGATCTCAAATAATGGGAATATTAGATGTAGCTGTTACACAGCCTGCCGAATAAGGAGAGGAAGACCAGCCCTTGTACATTTGGAGCTGTTTCAATTTTTTTTCTATGGCATACTATAAAGGCCAATTTCTGGCCAATCACTGAGAGATTCTGGGAGTTGTCATCCAAAATGGTAACTTTTCCAAATTCTGGAATTAACTATATAATAACTTCAACTGAAGAATTAAATGTTCTCAGCTACTGTTTGGTAAAAAAAAGTCTATAAGAACGTTATGTTCCTGAATACGACACTTCCATTAAAATTCTCAAACTTGGAGCGATCATTTGAAAGTCAAAACTTTCTTAAGAGTTTTGAAAGGGTGAAGGGAGGATTTTTTTTTTACACCAAGAAGTTTGCAGTGACTTCTACCAGACAGGAGCAGAAGGAACTTCCTTCTACTGAGTCAGAACACTGGTTCATCTGGTTTTTACTTTCTGCAACAGGAATGGAGAATGTGAAACCCGTAAACTGCACCTTTACTGATCTAAAGTTTTCTTTTCTATTTTGAATTCCCCCCCCCCCCCTCGGCCACCTTTTAGAATTTCCCAGTCAAAAACCCCAAACCCTGTCCAACACAATGTGTTGTTGAAGGCTTTAATGACCAGAATCACTGGGCTGTATGGCCATGGTCCAGAAGCATTATCTCCTGATGTTTCACCCACATCTATGGTAGACATCCTTAGAAGTTGTGAAGTCTGTTGGAAACTAGGCAAGTGGAGTTTGTATACCTATGGAATGTCTAGGGGGGGGGGGGGAGAAATAACTCTTGTCTGTTTGAGGCAGATGTGAATGTTGCAATTGGCCATCTTGATTAGCATTAAATAGCCTTTCAGCTTCAAAGCCTGGCTGCTTCCTGCCTGGGGGAAATCCACAAGCATGTGGATAATTTCAACAGAAAGGAGCAAACCATGAAAATGAACAAAATCTGGCAACCAGTAATGTTATAAACTCTAAAATCAGGACAATAAATAAAGAAGAACACTCAGAAAACAGAGGAATTCCAGGCAAGAAACAATCAGGGCCAGCTAATACCTAACAAAGGATCCTCCATGCAGGAAACAGCCAGGCTTGGAAGCTGCAAGGTTGCCAATTGCAACATTCACACTTGCCTCAAACAGACAAGAGTTCTTTCTCCCACCCTGGACATTATTCCACAGGTATATAAACTTCACTTACCTAGTTTCCATAGACCTCACAACCTCTGAGAATGCCTGCCATAGATGTGGGCAAAATGTCAGAAGATAATGGTTCTTGAACATGGTCATACAGCCCAGAAAACTCATAACAACCCTCTCCAACACATTTTTTTTCTGTTCACATTCAACCAACAATGTGAAATGGAAATAATATAGTAATGCTTGCTATTCCCAGACGAACTGGGGTCACCCATGTGAGTATGTGGGCACATACACACTTAGCCACTATATACCTGCCCATCCAGGTCTATATGGATTGGCACACACTCTGAAAATCCCAATCATGTGAACAGCCCCATGGTAATATGACATGCTTACCTGGGGTGTGCTGGATAATATCCATGGTCTTGAGTTGATAATATTGGGAAAGTTGTAGAATCTATAGCTGTATACAAATCCTGGAAATGAATAATTAATATAGCATGGGTGAAAGAGAATAGCATATAAACAGCATACAATACCTCTCAGTTTCACATGCATGCTTCCACGAGATGGGGAGAAATTATTTACGTTTACATTTTATTGGGAATTGATCCAATCACACTTTCTGAACATGCATGTGAACTGAAGCACATGTGTGATTAATATCTCACACAAACATAGTGATGTGGTTGTTTAATCAAAAACTGTGTATGAAAACAAATACGTTAAGGGAAACTCAGATTCATGTAAAAATATTGCATGAAAAAAGGCAGAAAGTGCACTGTATTAATAGAAATAATGTGGAGTGGGAGGAGCGTTCACACAAAAAGGGTTGACAAAGCTCCTTTCTCTACCCTGAAATTTGACCATTGATGGCCAGTTGAACTTTTTTTAAAAAAGGAAGTGCATGCAGTTGAACCACCAAGCTACTTCCTATTCCCGCTAGAGCAGGGTGAGTAAAGTGCAGCCCATGGTCTACACACCTCTCCCTTTGGGCCATTTTTATGATTTTATGATTTCCATAACCTTCCAAATGGCTCCTGAAAGACATGTTTTGAGACCTCCTGAACCCTCAGTGGCTACAAAACGATTTTTTAAAACAATACTTTTGCCCTCAAATACTCTCTAGGGCAGGCCTGGGGAAACTTCACCCCTCCAGGTGTTTTGGACTCCAACTCCCACAATTCCTAACAGCCTACCAGCTGTTAGGAATTGTGGGAGTTGGAGTCCAAAACACCTGGAGGGACTAAGTTTGCCCAGGCCTGCTCTAGAGCAATGGTTCTCAACCCGTGGGTCCCCAGATGTTTTGGCCTTCAACTCCCAGAAATCCTAACAGTTGGGAAACTGACTGGGATTTCTGGGAGTTGTAGGCCAAAATACCTGAGGATCCACATGTTGAGAACCACTGCTTCAAAGGTTCAAAGACTTTTCACCATGATTTAGTGGCCTTTTGGCTCAATATGGACATCAAAGAAGCCTTATCTGAATGAGGAAGTTACTTCCATTCACTTTGGAATAGAAGTAACAAAGGCATTTATTGGGTCTAAAATTGCTCACAAAAGCCCTAAATCACAGTAACAGTGTCTTCCATGCCCCTATGGGTTATTTTATGGGCAAGGAAAGCACTTCTTGATTTTTATGCAGAGGGGGATGCAGCCTTCCAAATTCTCCGGGGGAACAAATTTGCCCCCGTACCCTTCCATAGTTCTAGAACCAGAGTGAACAGCTACTCAAGGTCCGGGGTCCATATATGCTGAACTTCATAAGCCTGTACTACTATCCTAACACTTCTTGAAATGGTCTTCATTTTATAAAACAAGGTGAGCTGATCATTATTAGCATCTGTAATAGAGCCACACTTTCCTGTCCTCGTGATCTTTATGCTCTGATAGTGAGTGGTGGCTCTCCACTCTAAGTTTTAAAATAACTATTCAAAGTTCTGAATTATTTGAAGCAAAGCACCTTGGATAGCTCCATTAGGGGTAAAGGTAAAGGTTTCCCCCTGACATTAACTCCAGTCGTGTCCGACTCTGGGGGTTGGTGCTCATCTCCATTTCTAAGCCGAAGAGCCGGCATTGTCCATAGACACCTCCAAGGTCATGTGGCCAGCATGACTGCATGGAGCACCATTACATTCCCATTGAAGTGGTACCTATTGATCTACTCACATTTACATGTTTTTGAACTGCTAGGTTGGCAGAAGCTGGGGCTAACAGCAGTTCACACCACTCCCTGGATTCGAACCTGCAAACTTTTGGTAAGCAAGTTCAGCAGCTCAGTGGTTTAACCCACTGCGCCACTGGGGACTTGATTAAAACTTTCCACTAAATTGGAAGTTCCGAGCCACTACTGGGATGCTCTTTAAATGATACAATACAGACTTTTTGATCCTTCCAATAAAATTCAGCAGAGCGATCCATTTAGGCCCATAGAAACAACCTTTCAGATTAGTGACAAAAGCAACTGATCGTCAATATAGCACATCTGGCACAAGTATTACATTATATTTTAATACAAGGTACTTGAGTACCTGTATTGGAGATGTGGATTTGGAAGTTCCTTGGCCTCTGCTGGAGACAGAAGAACCGGAGTGAAGAAGCGTTTTCTCCAAGGCACAATTGCTGGCATGGCTCCCTCCAGAGTGCTGTGATTTTGAAATTACAATTTCAGAGCCTAGAGAACTGGCAGGTGTAAAAGCAGAAGAGAAACTTAGTGGCTCCAGGTTTTCCTCTGGAGGAGGATGTTGATGGAGGCCATCTGTATTTGATAACTTTCTGCCGGCACCAGAATTGGAAGGTCTATCTTCCACATACCTCTTTGAATCTGAAGCCTTCTGTCGCAAAGGGGGCTTCTGTTGTGTGCTGTGGTGAGTAGTAGTAGGCCGCTGCCCAGTCTTTCGCTCCATGTAATCAAGAAGTGCGTTGTGCTGTATTTGTTTCAATTCTGCCTTAGAAAGAGCCCTTCCTTGACTTTCCAGGGCTTTACTTCTCACGAACCTGGTGTCCTGTTCACTTATCTCATCTGACCGGGATCTTGCATTTTTCTTTTTCCATGATGCACTTTGATCTCTCTGATCTTCCAACTGGTTTAGCTTCTCGGGTTCGGAATAGGAGATCTTCTTTTGTTCTATAGTGGCCCTTTTTCTTCCCCCAATTCGAGCGGTTTGTGGCCTTTTCGATTCATCTTCTCTTCTAAGGTTTTCTAGTGGTTTGAAGGGAGGGATTGGTTGAGAATCCTCATTAGTAGTAGATAATGAGGAGGACCTGAGATGTTGAATGGATGGTCTTGAAGTGGGTCTTGGCTTCAACCGGATAGGCAAGCTCATTTGCAAATCTTTTCTCTTGAAAGAGGTTTCTCTCAGGACTTTGCTTTGAGCAACTTTAAGTTTTTCCCTATAGTCGTTCTTGAATGCATCATCCACTGACAATGCAGGGCTCCCCACAATTAATCTTCCATTCGTGCTGGCAGTATCATCCACACAGGTGTTATTGTCCTTTGGTATTTCCACTGGTGCTGCTGACGCTTGGCAATTGCTCCTTGGAGATTTTTTAGAGAAGTCTTCTTGTTCCAGAGCTTTATGAGGTTTGCGAGTCATAAAGTTTGAATTTCTCCCACCAGAGAGGTAGTAAAGCAGGGGAGTTGTCTTTCTGTTTATCTTTATACTGGCAGAGGTGGGCTGGGGTTGACTTTCAGATTGCTCTAACAAATGTGGATTTGGAAAATGAACAGGCTCCAATGTTTCTCCCTGTCTTGAGTTCATAAGGAGGTCAGGGCTGCGATTATTGTCCTTTTCTTTTGCTTTTCTAAACCCATTGAACGGCTGGGTTGGACTGCCCTCTGCATCCTGCTTGTAACAAGATACGGTGTTGGTGGTCTCATAAATTTCCCTATGACAAGTTTCCATGAAATTCAGACCATGAGGAGGCACTTTCTGCATTCTCGCTTGCTGTTTTAGAAGTGGATGCCAAACATCTTTGTTGTTTTCTTCATCAGAACTGAAGGAACATTTCTTTTCATCATAGTTCTTAATTATCCTTAGAACAGCCTCATTAGGAAGAGATTCACCAATGTAATTTAAGCTTGAACTGCATTTATATGTCTGCTCCAAACCTGAATGATCCTCAACTCCGGACGGGTGAAGGAAGTCGTCGAGGTCTCCCTCTGGTTTCCTGGATCCAGCCAGGGAGCCTGGCAAATCTGCTTCTGCGAAGGGTGGTTTGTGTACACTGTAGGAATAAAAATACTGTTTGTTCTCTTGTGTATCATTAACAGCATTGTGGCTGGCTTGCAATGAAGGAAAGGACTCAGAGTTCATCACCTCGGGAATTTTATAAGCATGGATTGTATTTTGAGCCCACGAAATCTTCTCAGAAGAATTAGGTCTTATTTTTTCTTCCAGCATTGCAGAAGGTTTGGTGAAAATGGGAGAGCTGTTTTTCTTTGTGCCATATGGGTGGGTAGAATACCAGATATTACCCTTTTCTGTGATTAAACTTTCAGTTTCATGGCCAGAAAGCCAATAATCATTGTAAGAGTCTGCTGGGGCATCGAATGGGGAGCCTTTGCTGGGATTCTCTACATACCCTTCTGCTTGCCCACTCAGGTCAAAACAAATCGTAAGAGGTGGATCTCCATTTCTATTAGCTTTATAGCTGTCCACTCGAACTGGTGGGGATGGTGGGGGAGGAAGAGGAGATGCAAACCTGGCCAGTGGTGACTGTGTCTGGTATGGCATCCCATGGGCAGGAGCGCTTCCATATATTTGGGTGTGATCAGTCCTCTCCAACTTGTAGTGGCTGCTCTTTCCTGTTGTCTTGTTTTCATACATTTGTCTTAGCTCAGCATTCATTGCACTGGGATTATAAATACCTCTGACATATCCTGAGTCCATATAGGGTGGCTGGTCTGGAGGCAGAGGGTCATCTTCAGTGTAGCCTAATGGGGCAGGATATTCTGGAAGATTGGAACCCCCTGAGAAAGAACTGTATGCCGAGTCTGCTTTTCCAGGAATGTGCAAGAACTGGTCTATGCTACCAAGTGGTTTCTCTGCTGCAAACCTTCTGGCATGACATGGAGAGACCACAGGCTCCAAGAGCTCCTCTATTCCTCGACCGTGTATCAGGCTCCATCTGGAAACTTCATGCTCATATGAAGACATCTTCTCACCTACAAATTAATCCAGTCCTCCAGAAAAGCAATGGAGATGCAGTGAAGACTAATGTCTTTTGGCCAAGAATTTGCATATTACTTTGTTTCACATGTCACTGCCACATTTCATGAGCCTGAGGGATGGATCCTATAAAAAAGAAGAACTGATTATTATGTGTAGTTGGGCTTGGCCTCATGTAAGCCACACCAAGTCCCCTTGGGGATATAGTTATGGGGTATAAATGAAGTTGCTAAATAATAAATAATAATTGAAAAGCACCCATGAAAGCCTTTTTCAGTGGAATATCATCAGAAGTGATCAGCAGAACATTCATGAATGTGATATATTTTTAAATGCTTATATCCAGTGCAGTTTCTTGAAGACAAATTACATTAGATTTTACCTCATAATAACATCTCAGCACAAAAATGCGATCTTTGACTAAATATACCTCTGAAAGGTAAAGGTTTCCCCTGACATTAAATCTAGTCATGTCTGACACTGTGCGATGGTGCTCATCTCCATTTCTTCCATTTCTAAGCCAGCGTTGTCTTTAGATACCTCCTAGGTCATGTGACCAGCATGACTGCATGGAGTGCCGTTACCTTCCCGCCAAAGCAGTACCTATTGATCTACTCACATTTGCATATCTTTGAACTGCTAGATTAGCAGAAGCCGAGGCTAACAGTGAGAGCTCACCCCACTCCCCGGATTCGAACCACCAACCTTTTGGTCAGCAAGTTCAGCAGCTCAGTGGTTTAACCCGCTGTGTCACCAGGGGGCCCTGGTGTGGCTGGTATGGCATCCCATGGATAGGAGCGCTTCCATATATTTTGGTGTGACCAGTCCTCCCCAAAACCTCCAAAACCCTCATCCAAAATTCAGTTGCTAGTCCCAGCTATCATGAACATATTGAATTAACAGTTGAATATAACACTCAAATAAATCCCACTGATTCAGAAGATCTACTCTATTTGGGACTATAAATGACATTCAAGACCTAGTCCATAATCATTAGTAATATTGTACACGTTGATGTTCATACTTGTTCATTCCTGGGAGAGGCCTGTCATGGTCTTTCTCAGAGCAACTGTCTGGAGATGATTTGCCAGTGCAGAAGTTAATGAGAGTCAAGATAATGAGGAAAAGAAAGATAAAAAACCTTTATCTGGTGGGAAGGTCAAGCAAAATGCTTTCCTTTAGGTATTGGGATCTGTAAAAACCTTATATTGAGTCATGGAAAAGAGTTGCCTCAGTTGGGTCAACATTGGAATTTCATATCTAGCCTTGCTCTCAAGTGTTCTTAGTTTCATGTACCAAGTTTTTGTCAAACTCCTGATTTATGTATTGGATTTTTCATGTTGCCTTGTTTCATGGATTCTTGTGCCTGTTTCATGGATGTATATACCTATGGACCTTGTTTTGCCTTGAAGCTCGTGGATTAACCTTAATTTTGGAACTTTACTGTTTTGCTGATTTTACTACTTTGCTTACTTGTATTCTTCAATAAACTTCTTGCTGATTTTACCAAGCTGGTGTGGTGTTTAAGGTCAGAGGAATTTCTGCTCTGGTGTATGACACAATCCCAGCTATTGTGCTGAACCTTTGACTCCAGTCTGCATCCACTTTCTGGCTAAAAGCATGGAGAATGACAGAATCACAGTCTTGGGTGGGGGTCATAGCCATACTAATTGGTCAGCTGCATTAAATGTTCCTTATGCTATGTGCCTAAGGAATTACCAAATCTTTCACTTCACTTTGATCTGGAACGGACTCTTCAGGTAAGATTTCTGTCTCATTTCCAAATAGGGAAATATGGTGTGTATGTTTTTGCACATGTCATGTGTGAATATCTGTTAGTAACTATTGTTGGTACTTAATGTGTAACACTTAAAGACATCACCAAGAACCAACCCTACGTTTCAGATTTGGTCAGAAAACCTCAAGGCCTTAGTCAATCCTGAACAGGCAGCCCTATTTGCAGCCCAAATGTTTGTGGTCTAAAGCAAGCCTGAATGTTTCCAAGTTCTGATTTCTTGCATAGCTATAATTTAAACTGTATAACTGTCAGGAGAACATTTCTCTAAATATATAGGTAGAAGGTTCAAAGGCAGTGTGATTCTAGTAGATCAGATGACTTTGTCGTGCAGAGAAGTATTTTCAGAACATCTGGTTTGCAGTTGACATGTTTCAGTGTGACATGTTAATATTTAGCTACATTATTGCATGAAGAGAGAAGGATTGATATAAAAAACAAACCTTTGGAAGATCTGGCAAAGACCACTAACAAAAACAATTTGAAGTACAAGGGTTCACAGACAGTTTTAATTGCTGTTTCTTTCCAAGGCTTTATCCACACTGCAGAATTATAGCAGTTTGATTCTGGGATTTGTAATTTTGTGAGATATTGACTGTTCTTTGTCGGAGAGCTCTGATGCCACAACAACCCACAAATCTCAGGAGGCAGCTATGTCAATTAAAGTTTTGTTAAACTGCCAGAATTTTGCTGTGTGGATGTGAAGTGAATGAGGCACAATTCAAATTTTTTCTTTTCATGGCAGCCACAGGTTGGCTCAACATTTTCACCTAGCTGTACACCTGAACCAGGGTCACTTTTCTGGCCAGACCCATCCCAGTTCATGAGAAGTGCCGGTGGTTTGTGGTCTGAACTGGGCAGAGCAGAGCTTTTCTTGCCACAAGGAATGGTGCATTGCTTTGCACACTTGTTTTCACAGAACTTGAGTTTGAAGTCACTGTAAGAAGGAGACTTGAAAGAAATTGGAAGACTGTATTGGTGTTAAAGGGATTGATCAAAATCAACAATGTTAACCATCACCACTAATAATAATAATAGTATAAAATAATGTTCAATTACATGGGAAGAACCCCCATTTAATTCAAAGGGGGTCAAGGGTACATGTGTTGGATTGAACTGCTCATTTTAAAAAATGGAAATGCCATTGATCCCAGTGGGAAAATTCTACATCTGCCTAAATCTTTTGAAATCAAAATCTATGCCATTTGAAAATATTCTGCTTTTCCTTGATTGGCTACATTTCATAAGATGAAAAAAAAACATTCTCTGTGTTATTTCTAGCTAGGTTTCGCCCCACATATCCCACCCATAGATATTTTTCAATGTTTATTTTATCTGCAACGGCCAAAAGAGAGCAATGGTGCAGTATGAATTCATCACAATGGGCTTTGCACAATAAAATGTCCTGGCAGGTAATGCCCACAGTTTCAATGTGGTGTAGTGATTGGCCCCACCTGCAAAGAACTTTGTTTCCTTCGTGAAATTAGTCTAAGGAACTACACTGTTTGTTTTCAGATGTTGGACAGACAGCGGTAGGAAGTAATTATTCAAACTAAAGGCTTTATTTTTAGTCACATTGTTGCTAATCTCAGCAGATAACTTTGGTTTGGTCTTACACAAATGGAGCAGAGCAAAGCCTTCCACTGCCCTGAAAGTTACGCTTTTAGCTGTGTAGCAATACTAAGTTCAAGTGTCCAAAGGAGTTTGGATCTGTTGTTGAGTTCAATAGGAATAAATACATTTGATTTGTATCATTGTCTGGGAATAGGAACTGCCATTCCCAAACAACACACATTGAATGTGTTTGAAGCTGTATCAACCATCCAAAGGTATAGTGGTTTAAACATTGGACAACAACTCTCAAGATTTGAGTTTAAATTCCCACTATGCCATGGGTAACCTGAGAGTCACCATAAATCAAAAGCAGGGTCCCAGGAAGGAGTGGAGAGTGGATGTTGACCAGAGAGCTCACAAATATCATCTATAGCTTTAGATAAATTAAGAGTGAAAAAATTATGGCAAGCCAGCATGAAACATGAATGGCATCAGAAAACACATGCTTATGTCAAAATAAAATATACTGGTTGCACTGCTTCAAGGCTGGATTTGTCCTCTTCCAAGGTCAACAGAGAGAAGGCGGGTGTTCAAGGTCCTAAGGATCTTGCATCCTTTTGAGTGGTGATGGGATTTATTTTAGGCACTATTCAGCACATGCTGAATAAACCATTTCTAATGCGATTACACCAATCATTCCAACACCAATACAAGTGAAATTAATTATCTAATGGTCTACAGTGCCTCGTCAAAAGCAGATACAGATTTATGCTTTGGTTAGTTGCTTGTATGGAAGGCATTCGCTGCTTTAGTCACTTAATCTTCCCAATCTTTTAAAAAAACAGTACACTCAGGAAATTTGCTCCAAGACTGTGAAAAGAAGGACACAAAGAATGAAATTCCAGACACACCATCCATACTGAAGATAAACTACTCTCCAAACCACAAGCCATATATCACAAAAGCAAGCAAGTAGCTTGGCCTGGCAGGGTCACTCACCAGCCCTCAGGCATTCTGACAGTAATGGGAAAAGCAAGCAGCAGCTTCAGGGAGCTCTGTCCCTAGAAATATAACACGGCAGCCACTGGAATTTAAATCTGCCAAGGGTTTGTAATAAATAGCCCACTCTTTTCTGTGCTGAATAGGTAGGTTTTGACAGCTATATACAAACATTCCTCATAAACAACTGGATCTCCTTGCCAGCACAAATAAGATGTGCCCCTTGCAAGCACCTCTTGAAAATAAAATAAAATAATACAAAACGGCAAGCCAAGCAATTGGATTTTTGGAGCCTCACATACAGTGCCTTCACAAAACTTCACTGCATTTCGTATCTAGAGACTCTTAATATGCCAATAGACTAAGGCCCCATCTACACTGCCATTATCAAAGCAGATAATCCAGATTATCTGATTTAAACTAGATATGAGTCTACACTGCCATATAATCCGGTTCAAATATATATTCTGGATTTTATATGGCTGTGTAGAAGGGGCCTCATATAATCCAGTTCAAAGCAGATAATGTGGATTATCTGATTTGATAATCTGGATTATAGCAGTATAGAAGGGGCCTTAGACTGCAGCCAAAGTTGGAGATGAGGATTCAAGGCAATATGTGAATGGCAACCTTCTCATCTCTGCTGCTCTTGTCTTGCTCACTGCTGCTAAAATTATACAGAATTATGTAGAATTGGAGGGGCCTCCAAGGGCCATCCAGTCCAACTCCCTTTTACCATGCAGTGACACACAATCAAAGTACTCCTGATAGATGGGCATCCAAACTCAGAGAAGGAAACTATACTTAGGCAGCATATTCCACTGTTAAACATCTTATATTGTTAGGAAGTTCGTGGAGATTACTTTTATCAGATCTAGGTCTCAAACTGTGAATATGAGTGCAGTTTCTCATCTCCGTTTCAGCTCAATGGATGCTGTTCAGAAGCCGACAGATGTTAATGCCCAGTTGCACAGAAAAAGCTAAACTAGTAGGTACAATCTTCTGTATGGACATACATTTCTGTGTAAAACATGAAAAGAGAGGGAGGGGAAAAAGAGGAGAGATTGAGGCTGGATCTATACTGCCCTATTTTCTAAAAGCTTATCCCAGCAGTGTAGACTCATATAATCTAGTTCAAAGGAGATAATCTGGGATCAGATCCTGGGATATAAGGCAGTGTAGATCCAGCCTGAGAGAAAGGAGGAAAGAGAAACCAACTGGGAAATGCCTCTCTTGAAACAAAAAGAATGCACTGCCTTCCTATTCTGTTTCAAGGGCAGTTTAGATATCAATCATCATGAGCCAAAGGGAATGTGGATGGCAGCCAAACTGGGTAACCTAGGCTGGGTGGAGAATAATTACAAGAAGTTAATTTATAAAGTGGAGCTAATATAGATTTACAAGACACAATAAAAAAACTAGTCAGCTTCTAGGGGAAAAAAGAGTGAAGCAGACTGCTGGTGTCCGAGATGGAGAGATTAAATCAGATCTTTATGCTGCAAAGCATTTTGATGAGAAATGGAGTTAATCAGGCTTCATTTAAACCAGAATTGTTTCACTGACTTTTGAAGGATTTTGCTGTCAATAAGGCTGGAGAGCTCCAAATGATAGCCAGAGTGGCTTTCATGGCTGGAATCACTGGGTTGCTGTGAGATTTCCAGGCTGTATGGCCATGTTCCAGAAACATTCTCTCTCCGACTCCTGACATTTCGCCCACATTTATGGCAGGCATCCTCAGAGGTTGTGAGATCTGTTGAAAACTAGGCAAGTGACGTTTATATATCTATGGAATGTCCAGGGTGGGAGAAAGAACTCTTGTCTGCTTGAGGCAAGGGTGAAGGTTGCAAATGGACACCTTATTTAGCATTGAATGGCCTTGCAGCTTGAAAGCCTGGCTGATTTCTGCCTGGGGGAAATCCTTTGTTGGGAGGTATGAGCTGGCCCTGATTGATTCCTGCCTAGAATTCCCCTGCTTTTGAGTGTTACCCTTTATTTACTGTCCTGATTTTAGATAGCTGGAGAACCCTATCACGCAACACTACTATAACGTTATATTCCACTTCAATTGCCATAGCAACATCATTCCAGTTTAGGGAGGAGAATCTAGAATTCTCCGAGAAAGAGTTGTTACTAATCTACGAACTCCGAGTTGTTACTAATCTACGAACTCCAGAATTCCACAGGATGCTGCCATGGCAGTTAAAGTGGAATATAGCACTTTAAGTGTGATATGGCACTACAAGTTTGAATCTGACTTTATTCAACCTGTTGAAATTTATGAGATAAAAACACTCCGTTTTAGCTTCATCATACACTTACATTTCCCTAGGCCTTTGCAAATCCTCAGGAAGAAATGCCCAGACTTTGTTCTCTCTGAGTACATGCTGTAGAATTGGATATAGATCCTTGGAAAAGCTTTTTGCATTTATAAGTGAAGTGATGAAGCCAGAAGCTCCAGGCTTCATGTGTTTTAAAGTCAGTAATCATTGCACACAGACTAAGCTGCTTTTACACTGGATAGAAGGCAGCACATTCACATCCTGAAAAACCAGCTAAGGGTAAAATAAATAATGACACTGTTGTTTTCTTTAACCATGTTTGGCTGAAAAGCACCACAAAATGCTGCCTCCTAGCAATGCTCTGGTAATCTCATAATACAAGTCACTGGAATAATTTAAAACACTCTGGATTGTCAGTTAAATCTTCTGCCAGCACGAGAATGGGGTGAGAACATTATAAGAAATGAGTCAGGGAAAGAGCTGAAGGAGCAAAGATGCTTTTTGAAGTAGCTTTTGGGGGGAATACAAGGAACTAAGAGCAATTGATGTCAAGCCAAGACACCGCCCCCCAGCAAGAGTCTGAACTGAATAATAAACAAAAGACTGAACTGTATAAAATGTGTGTTTTATCTGTACCATGCTAATAATAACATAATAACAACACTTTATTTATATTCTGCACTCTCTCCCCGAGGGGACTCAGAGTGGATTACAGTATATGTACAAACACAAACACAGGCAAACATTCACTGCCTTGATGGAATTAACAGAAATTCACAAAGACAAAGGCTTCCCCTTTCATCTCCGGCTTCTGGAGGCAGTGCTCAACTCCAGCTCCGAGGAAGGTGTTAATCTCCATTTCCAAGCTGAGGAGTCTGCATTGTCTGTAGACACCTCCTGATCATGTCACCAGCATGACTGCTTGGAGCACCTGTTTGCATTCCCGCCGAGGCAGTACCTATTTATTGATCTACTCATATTTACATTGATCTACTCATATTTACATATTTACATGAACTGCTAGGTTGGGAGAAGCTGGAGCTAACAGCAGGAGCTCACCCCATCCTATGGATTCAAATTGCCAATCTTCAAGCCAGCAAGTTCAGCGGCTCAACTGTTTAACTCGTTGCCCCACCTGCAGCCTCTTGGTATGTCAGTTTCTTTGAGCGGATTACCGCTAGCTGTCATCCTTTCTGGCCAGATCGAATAAATTACCTCAGTGGCTCCTGCTTCGCCTGGTGAGACTTCTTTGATTGGAAACTTTGGGTTTTCGCTTTAAGTCTCAGTTTCCACCTTCCAGATGTCACTATCCATGAACTGCCCTAAATTGCTTGATAACACAATCCCAAATGATGACCTCTGCTAGGGACAAGGTCCAGAAGAGTCAGGTACATGCAATCCCACTCCCACACACACACACCCTCACACACACACCAAAAAACACTGTTGCCAAACCTTCCTTAAATTGCATTTTTAAATGCAACATCACAATTCAGGCTTTAAAAGGCAGGATAGATAATCCTATCTAAATTAGAATATTATTATTCACCGTAGGAAGCTGGTGAAGTAATATGTTCTGGAAAAGCATTTGTAATAATTCTGAAATCATACTGTTTGGATGCCTGGAAACAATCATGCCACTTGTCCTCTGTCTTAGATTTTGAAGCAATGCCAACTGGAACAGCTTACTTTTTGCACACATATTTTTAAACCACCAAAACAAGTCTTCGTGATTAATCCTGTCACCCGTCTCCCTCATAACTGTGATACATCTGGTATTCCATGGAATAAAATTGGCCAAGATCAAGATATAGGATCCCCAACTAACGTGTGAGGAAGGGGGAGTCCACTACCTCTGCCATTTCTGTGTATGGATATTTCTCAGAATCCTACATTGTGTAGGGCGTCTGCATGTCTATAGCAGAAGCTGTTCTCAGCTTGAATGGCCTGTGAGGAGAACGATGACAGAAGAGTATGAACTATTGTATTCCTTCCACATAAACCCCTGACAGATTTTGGATGCAATGAGAGAAGCAATCACAGAAGAGTCTTTCAAACTGGCCCAAGCCACCAGAATTGGTGGGTGATGTACCTGCACTCATTGGGATTTTTAAAAAATCAATTCAGTATATGTTCTGTCCTGATCTATGAATGTAAAGAATAGTCACAACTTTTTAAACCCCAGGCTTGGGGTTTTCCTTGCCCCAGGGATTTCCAATACAGGCAAGGATGAATTCACACCCCAGTATCCATTGTTACAGTTCCTCCTCTGCCTCTGGGTGGTCTCACTATACATGTGTTCAATGGGGTTTGATCTTTGCCATGGGGGTTTCCCTCTGACTTTCCTTCTCTCATTACCTTACTGGTTACCAGACTGAATATTTTTTCTTTTTTATAGTTATAGTGCTAAAGTGGTATAATTAGCCAGGTAGTTATGTGGGAAGAACAGATGAAAACCGTTCTTCCCATGTATTGTTGAAGGCTTTCATGGCTGAAATCACTGGGTTGTAGGTTTTTTGGGCTGTACGACCATGTTTTAGAAGCATTTTCCCCTGACGTTTTGTCTTCATCTATGGCAGGCATCCTCAGAGGTTGTAAGGTCTGAAGAGGCCTGCCATAGATGCAGGTGAAACGTCAGGAGAGAACATGGCCAGACAGCTCGAAAAACCTACAAAAACCCTGTTCTTCCCATATTGTAGTTGCCCCATCCATACACTGTACCTAAGGAGCCCCTGGTGGCACCATGGGTTAAACCCTTGTGCCAGCAAGACTGCTAACCGAAAGGTTGGCGGTTCGAATCCAGGGAGCGTGGGGAGCTCCTGTCTGTCAGCTCCAGCTTCTCATGTGGGAACACGAGAGAAGCCTCCCACAGGATGATAAAACATCTGGGCGTTCCCTGGACAATGCCCTTGCAGATGGCCAATTCTCTCACACCACAAGTGACTTGCACCCCTGACCACAAAAAAGCAGCAAGAAGAAAAGATGATGACAAACACTCTTTTGGCCTCGAAACATTTACTTCTGGGTGAGCTGAACCAATCTTTCCACACAGAATGGAAAAGGCAGTTACTAGTTACCTTTAATTGAATTATGTAATTATGTTGAATATAGTTATAACTAAGTTATTTAATGATATATAACAAAGTATAATTTATTTTGTGAGGTCACTTAAACAGCTGTAGTTATTTTGTAGTATGTCATTTGAGATGTGGTACTGGACAAGATGTTTGCTAATGCTAGTGGACTGCTTAAAAGACAAATAAATAGATCCTAGAGAAAATCATGCCTGGACTCTCCCTAGAAGCTATGTAAACCAAATTGAAGGTGCATTTACACTGGAAAATTAATCCTGCCATGGCTCAATG
Source organism: Anolis apletophallus (assembly GCA_030556195.1). Taxonomy (NCBI): domain Eukaryota; kingdom Metazoa; phylum Chordata; class Lepidosauria; order Squamata; family Anolidae; genus Anolis; species Anolis apletophallus. The sequence continues at coordinate 83,529,620 of JARBWK010000001.1, forward strand.
CTATGGAATAATGAGGATTTTAGGGTTATAAGATCTTTAGCATTATCTACCAAAAGTTGCTGGCTACCTAGAGTGAGGAGGAACTATATCTTGTAAATTTTTTTTTTAAAAAAAAAACATTAACATCCCAAGCTTTGCTTTTGCAGCACAATCCCATGAGCTATAAGTTTGGAACCTACAGGTCAGTAATATTATATTGGGATGCTGTGAGTTTTCCGGGTTGCATGGCCATGTTCCAGAAGCATTCTCTCCTGACATTTCGCCCCAATCTATGGAAGGCATCCTCAGAGGTTATGAGGATTCCTGCCATAGATGTGGGTGAAACATCAGGAGAGAACATGACCATACTACCCAGAAAACTCACCAGTGATTCCAGCCATGAAAGCCTTTGAGAACATATTATATTGCTAGCATTTGTCTTCAGACATCTTTAGAGTCATACAGGATATCCACTAGAAATGAATTAATCCTGTTTCATGCCCATTACATTTCTAGGTAGAAACAGTATGCCAAATTGGCTGAAACTAAATATAAAGTATTATTTTCTTGAAAGAAGTTAACCTTTCTTGTTTGTATACATGAGCTTTCTGATTACACTTACAGGAAAAAAATGGACTGCTAATACGGTAGCTGCCTGGCCTATTTTTGAAATGGGTTTGTTGTACTTCTAATGACTACTTTCTGCAGCAGTGAGCAAAAGCAGCTTTTGACAGGCTTAGTTTCAATGCGTAGACTAGAGGCACAACTCAAGGAAGGTTATTTATTTAACAGGGAATATTTGGGCTGCTCCTATACTGAATAGCAGGACAAATAACATGCCAGGAAACAAATCTAGTGACACCACTGAGTGATTTTCACAAATCAGCAATGTTTAAATCTGAAACTATGAAAAAAGTGGCTTTCCCAGTGACTGGCATGCAAAAGGGATGAAGCAATAAAGAAGGAAGTGTATGAGCCTCAACCCAAGGCAATTGTGTTTCTTCAACAAATATATCATTTAAACACATTTCAAGATCAACATTTATTTTCATTGAACTCTCCCTAGAGTCTAAACCAATCATGGGCAAGCTGGATGCGGCCCCCTGGGCGCTTACCTCAGGCCCCCTTCATTTTCCCTTTCCTCTTTGCATAAAGACATGGAGGCCCATCACATCCTTATGCAGAAAGGATGGGAGAGGAAGGCACACAGCAGCTGAGAGCTCTCTAGAGGGCTCTCAGCCACCACATGTCTTGCCCTCCCCCTGGCCCCGGCCTTATGTCAAGTGGATGGTCCGAGGAAGGCATTCAGTGGCTGAGAGTCCCCCAGAGTGCTCTTGGCCATCATCTTTCTCACTCTCCTCCCAACATAATGCCAAGAGGACAACCTGATGACTGGGGAAAGGAGGTTCAGGGAGGAGGATTGGAGCAGTCGCTGCATGTCTCGTTTTCCTCCTGGCATAAGGATGGGATGCGCAGCCCTATCCTTATGCCAGAAAGACAACCTGAGGATGAACCCGGTTCTGCCCCTCCCACCCTGTCACAGGCCCTTTCCCTCCCAGGCCCGTCCCACCCAGTGCATGCCCAGCCACCCTCCCTTTTGACCCAGCCCTCTCAGTCGGGCTCACAATGCGGCGCCAAAGCAAACAAGTTTGCCCATGCCTGGTCTAAACTGAAGAATGACTTTTAAAAAAAGCAAATCCAAAATTATTAACATGGATAGCTGAGATAGTGATATTTTTACTTCCTGATTGTTCAATGTACCCCGACTTTGGTTCATGTACAAAATTATTAAATATTGTATGCAATTTTTTAAAAATCCCCTCAGACTGCCAGTCACCAGCCTATTCTCACATTCTGTTCTCTCTGTCCATCACAATAGATCCTTAACTTAAAGATATTATATATTGGATAAATAATCATGCTATACTTAATTTATCTAAAAAATGAAGTAACACCCTGCCCGCCCGCCCCCCAAAAAGTCCGTATGATCTATGAAAGAGGCTATGTAGGCCTCTTTCTGCACCTCAATATTGTTTCTTTTCTTTAAAAGAGAGGAACAAACTCAACACTATCCTGGGAAGTAATATTTCCAAGACCTTGCAGAGGAGAAGATGGGAGCAACACAGTAGTGGTCACAGGTGTGGTGGGAGCATGCAATCACTGGTGGACTGTCTGGAGGGCCAATCCAGCTACAAGTAGTGAGATCAAGTTTAATTTAAGTTCATCCAGTTCAAGTAGTGAATTCATACTTAAGTTACTGTGATGTGTTTTGTATCAGGAAGATCACTCCTGTTTGCCGATCAGAGTGTTTGTTCAAGGAAGAAGAATTCTTCCACTAATCTTTATTTCTTTTCAACGAATTTAAAAGTGCAAGGAAGAAGAATTCTTCCACTAATCTTTATTTCTTTTCAACGAATTTAAAAGTGCCTTTTATAAAAGCTTCCAAGTCCACGAGGCCTCAGAAGAATGTGATCGATAAGCCTGTGAAAATGCAAAGCAAACATCATGGCCTGCCTACCAGTGCTACGTCTTGTCTTGTACCCAGCTGTGAATGACCCAGTGCTTATCAATGTGCAAACTGGCTAAGATAAATATTAAACTACATTCCTTAGATTCCATTCAGTGTCACAGTTGGCACTGGGAGTTTAATCTGATTTACAAGCAGAAACCATGGCAGGGAGAATGCGCCTCCTTCAGGGCAAAGCTGGACCTTCTAAGGAGACTTAACATCTGGAACAAGAAATGCAGTTGAACATCTGCATGACCACCATGGCTAGACCGGGGTTGGGGTGTGGGGTGAAAGACATGCCACATAGCATCGTATTGAATTTTACTTTAAAGAACAAATATAAGGGCATGCCGAAACCACCCTTAATAAATAAATATCAGTCATGGTAGGATGATGCCCTGCTATGCAGAGTATCATCCTACCATTGCTAAGTTATTGTGACTTATCATTTAATTTGCTGTATCAGCCTGTGTAGTGCTATGATTTGTGTTGGGCTATGATTCTGGGAAACCAGTGTTCAAATCTCAGCCATGGGAAACCATTGGGTGACTTGGGGCAGGTCACATTCTCTCAGCTTCAGAGGAAGGCAACAGCAAACCCCATCTGAACAAATCTTAGGGTCACCATAAGTTAAAAATGACTTGAAGGGATGTAACTACAACAACAGCAATAATTGGTTTCAAGATCTAGCTTCACTCAGAAGTTTTCTGCATGGTGCAAAGTGTATGGCCCAGAGATGAGGAATTACAGTAGAATGAACAGTGTCTCACTGGCATGCTACCCACACAAGGTTTTCCCACATACTGTATGTTCAGCCCATACACAAAGATATGACCACCCAGAGAAACAATCTGGTCTGGGTTTTTGGTTCTGGGTTTGTTTGTTTGTTTGTTTGTTTCACATTGTTAAATTAAATGTGGAGTTTGCTTAAGTTTCTTGATCAGATTCTCTGGAGGGCAACAAGTGACTTGGAGGCGCATATACGCACACATTTCTTTAAAAGGATGTTACAGATCTGTAAGGATGCAAAAACGATAAAGGAGTAATTCTTCAATGAGGAAAGATAAAATTCTTTTTGCTTGGGAAAAAAGAATTAAGGCAAAACATAACAGATTGTGGTGAAAGCAGATAGGGAGAATTTTATTTGTTTGTTTGTTTCTCACAACTAGAACAGAGCAAGATCATCCATTAAAGGTAAATAATGAGAGATTCATTTTCTCTCTGTGTGTGTCAGGAGCAATTTGAGGAACTGCAAGTTGCTTTTGGTGGGAGAGAATTAGCCATCTGCAAGGACATTGCCCAGGGGACGCCTGGATGTTTTGATGTCCTACCATCCTTGTGGGAGGCTTCTCTCATGTCCCAGCATGGGGAGCTGGAGCTGACAGAGGGAGGTCAACCCACTCTCCCTGGATTCAAACTGCTGACCTGTCGGCACAGGGTTTAACCCATTGCACCACCAGACAAAAGGAAATACTTCTCCACACCTCACATATTAAAAACAGACTTTTCCCCAAGAAGGGGGTTAGATGATTCCATTGAGGATAAAGTTATCAGTGATTAGCCATCATGGCAAAGTGCCTTTGCACATTTAAAGCTTGTCCACCAACTGTGCCCATCCCTTAAGAAGTCAGATCTGGCCACAGTGGCACATGCCTTGGTAACATCCCATTTGAACTACTGCAACACAATGTATTTGGGGCTGTCTTTGAAGAGTGTTTGAAAACTTCTGCAAGTTCAAAGAGCTGTGACCTGACTATTAACTGGGGCAGGTTAAAGAGACTATACTATGCTCCTGTTGAAATGGCTCCACTAGCTGCCAGTTTGTTTCTGTCTAATTTCAAAGTGTTGGTTATGACATACAAAGCACTATACAGGTGAGGTCCCGATTATTTGTCCGTCTGTATCACCCTGTATGAACCTGCAAGGGACCTGAGATCATCAGGATATACCCTTCTTTCAGTCCCACCACTATCATAAGCAAAATTGAGGAGGATGGGAGAGATGCCTTTCTTTGTGTGGATCTACACTACAGAAGTAATGCAGCTTGGCATCATTTTAACTGTCATGGCTCAATGCTATGGAATTGTGGTAGTTCATATCAATTGTGGTAGCCCGTATGAGGCAGCACTATTTGGCAGAGAAGAGTAAAATCTTGTAGAACTAAAATAAATTCCAAGTGTTCCACAGCATTGAGCCATTGAAGTTAAAGTGGTCTCGAACTGCATTAATTCTACAGTGTATACGCACCCGCAGTGGCTGTCCCAGGGCTCTATAACTAACTCCCCTCCCAGAGAGACCAGACGGTCCCCCTCCCTGCTGTACTTCAGTTACCAGGCAAAGACATTCTCAAGGCTTTTAAAACATACAATTTGAAAATAATGTGCTAATGGGTGTTATATCACTTGAAAAGTTTTAAATAGCTTTTTATCTTTTAATTGCAGCCTATATTTGTAACTTGTCTAGTCATGTCTGACTCTGCTCATCTCCATTTCGAAGCCAAAGAGCTCGTAGATGCCTCCAAGGTCATGTGACCAGCATAACTGTATGGAGCGGTACCTATTGATCCACTCACATTTGCATGTTTTCAAGCTGCTAGGTTGGCAGAAGCTGGGGCTAACAGCAGGAGCTCACACCACTCCCTGGATTCAAACCTGAGATCTAACAACGTGATCTCACCCAGTCTTGCTGATTTCAACTGCCGACCTTCTGGTCAGCAAGTTGTGCGGCTTAATTGTTTAACCAACTGTGCCACCGCGGCCTAGAATACTATAAATCAGGGGTGCTCATTAGGTAGATCGCGATCTACTGGTAGATCACGTAGGGCATCCTGGTAGATTGCAGGCAGGGCGGGAAGAAGGCTCAGTCCCACCCCGCAGGCTCCCGACGCCACCCAGGTGCAGAAGGAGGTTGGACTGGATGGCCCTTGGAGGTCTCCTCCTATTCTAGGAACCCATTGTTGTTGTTATTATTATCAGAGGCTGAATGGCCATCTGTAAGGAATGCTTTGATTGTGTTTTTCCCTTATGGCAGAAGGAGGTTGGACTGGATGGCCCTTGGAGGTCTCCTTCTACTCTAGGAACCTATTGTTGTTGTTGTTACTATTATTATTATTAGTAGTAGTAGTAGCAGTAGCAGCAGAAGCTGAATAGATATTATCATTATTATTATGAATAAATTCAGGGGCTGAGTATACTCACAGTAAAATTCAGTCTTAAAATATATTATATGGCTCTCACTGAAATAAATTTCCAAATATTTTGCCTTTATGGCTCTCTGAGAAGTGGATAGGTAGATCATTTTGACTTGGTTGTTTTCTAAGTAGCTCACATGCTGAAAAAGTGTGAGCACCCCTGCTATAAATAATCAAATTCTAATTTAATGTTCATTGTATGTTTTTAATCATTTTATTCTTTTAAATCGAGTTCAAATTCTGGGGAGAAATAGGGGATATAAATCAATTACATATTTCCATAGTTTATTATCATGGTAATATATTTAAAGCACTGTTAACATTTCTGTCCTGCTTGAGGCTTTCTCAGAGCAGAATGCTAGCCTCAAGTTTGGTTTGAACCCGCAGGGTTCAGATTATGCTCTCCGAAAGGTTTTCTGTTACTTCAGCATGGACTCTGTTGCAGGTACTCATAGGCTGCCAGCTGTCCAGTTCTTTCAGACTCATGCAAAGGGATAAGCAGACATGAATCAGCAGCTGCCCCCTCTACTTATATCCATAGCCCACTAAAGTGCCTGACAAACCTGTCCATTAAAGCTTCAATTTATGCAAAAGTCCCTGCTCCAGTCTGTTGACTCAGGGATGTATTGAATACCTCTTGCATAATTCATCAGCTATGAAGGACGTGGGTTGTAGTCTTACCACACTGTAATGAGCAACAACAATGCATTACTTGTCAAACTCAACAGGAACAAACTGCATTTAAAAATTAACTTTCCACACTCTGTCTGAGAGAAAGTCCCATTGAAGTCTGCTGGGCTCACCTCTGAAAAGAGATGGATAGGACTGTTGTGTAAATTATTCTAACTCATAAAATAATCGTTTTTTCCCTGCTGGCAAAACAACTTCTAAATAATCCTTACCTAAGAAAACTCTGTAAAATTCTTTTTTTTTTTATAAAGAGTTTTTATTGTTTAAAAGGGAAACAAAAACATTGATACATACAACCATTCTTCATCCACTAAGTGACATCAGGGGAAAGGGAAAGAGGGTGGGGGAATGGGGTTTACATACAAGGTGACAAAACAAAGTCATGCAATACAACTCTCTCCCACATTAAAAAGGACATAGGTTGACTTCACCCACGGCCTCGGACTGTACACTTTCTTTGAACTTATCGCCATTCCTATAAGGTATTCCCGCATAGATTTCAAGGGGATCCATTGTCCTTAACATTTGTACATTTTAGATCCAGTATCCTTTGAGGTCAACGGACCTCTTTTCCTTGACAAATAATATAAATGGTTTCCATGTTTCAGTGAAGGACTCTGTGGACCCTTGTCTCAATAAGTAGGTTAATTTGTCATTTTCAGCTATATCCAGGAGTTTGTTTATAATCTCTTTGTTGTCAGGAGCTTCTTTATCCCTCCAGTGCTTTGCCCAAACTACTCTTGCTGCCGTCACAATGTGGATAAACAGCCTTTCCATATGATAGTTCATCTTTTTTGGATCTACAATATTTAACAAAAAAATCTCTGGTTTCTCTTCAGATCGTATAAATCTTTCGCCTTTTAGAAAACTCTGTAAAATTCATGGGGTCAACATACATCGACATCTACACTGTGGGATGGATGCAGTTTGACACCGACACCACTTTGACAACCATGGCTCAGTGCTGTGGAGTCGTGGGAGTTGTAGTTTGGTGAGACACCGGCACTCTTTTGTAGAGAAGGCTAAAGACCTTGTAAAACTGGAGTCTCAGTCTGAATAGTCCCAGATATGATCACATGGGTCTATAGTGTCCCATCCCCCCACAACCTCAAACAACATAGAGTTAAGGGAAAGCTGTATACCAATACATACATATACAATATAGTAAGCAATCTGAATTATATACATAGCAAATAACTAGTATAGGAGGCTTGTATAAGGTTGCTATTTCCAACACACATTTCTATGGCATGTTAGAGGAGGGAATCTTGTCCACTAATGGCATTGCACTCTTTTAATAGTTCAAAATGGGATAGGACAACTTCATGCCTGCAGTTGTGGGCGCTAACAATATTTTCAATTTTTGGTGTTTCCCCAGCAACAGCCCATGAGCAAAATTCACTTCCCCATACAGAACTCACACAACACTGTGCTTCTTCCATCAGCCACAGGCTTAAAAGATCATTACCCTCTGAGCCCTCTGGCAAATTTCAGAGATTAGCATCTTTTAGCGCATTTGATGTTCCAAGCCTGATCTGGGCCCACAACCAGTCTTTCTGGACTTCGCCCTGAGGCTAAGGGGTAAAGGAGTTCTCTTTTACAGCTACAATCTGGCTATAGTTAGCAAGCCAAGAAATTGAATAGGATGATCTCTTAGTCTGCAGAGAACAGCAGTTTTCCAGCAGCTGTGTGGATGTGTGTACACATATATAATTTATCTGTAGTCTGAAAGCATAAAATCTCCTCTGTCATTAACCACTGAAAAGCCCCAGCTATATGTCGTTCTCTAGATATCATTATAACAATTTTCATACCCATAACCTACCATAAAGCCAAAGCATTTTTCCTCACCTCTGATTTCACACTGAGTTGATACAACATGAGCACAGTTATAAGTCTGGGCTGTGCTTAAAAGCCCTATGAACATACTTTCCAGTTCTGCTTTCAATAAACTCACAGTTGCCTTAAAGCTAGTGTCGGGCATTTAAGATTTATTTGGTTTTTAGCCACAAGAGGGTTTGAGGTTAAACATATGAACTGTATTAATCAGGATTACAAGGAAGGATTATGGACATTGCCTTCATTATTATCATCCTTCAACTCAGTCGATGAAAAACCCAAATCCAGGACCTTCTGTTTAGATCTCAAGCCATATCTATTATTATTGTAACTTATAGACTTTATAATGTTGTATAATAGTGAAAGATAACTGATAAAGGCCCCTTCCACGCAGATCTATAAAATCCACATTGAACTGGATTATATGGCAGCATGGACTGGGATAATCCATTTCAAAGCAGATATTGTGAATAATCTGCCTTAAGCAGAGGCTGGATGGTCATCTGTCAAGCGTGCTTTGAATGCAATTTTCCTGCTTATTGGCAGGGGGTTGGACTGGATGACCCAAGAGGTCTCTTCCAACTCTATGATTCTATTCTATGTTTCTGTGATTCTATACTGTATGTTGGGTTATATGGCTGTGTGGAAGGGCCCATAAAGAAAGGAGTTATTCAATTGCAAGATAATTATATTAAGGATAACTGACAAGCAAAGAAGCACTAACAACAGAAGTTTAGCCCATGAAATCAAGGCTGGCTCAACTACCTACTCAACTGCTAGCAGGCGTCCCCATATACAGAGTTTTGCCATTGTTTTTACAGATGGTTTGGCAAAGCATAATCACAGGCTTCTTTCATAATCCTGCTCCAACTAGTGCAATGTAGGACACATTTCTCAAAATATAAAGGTACCCAGGTTGTATCTGTACTATAGAATGAATGAATGAATGATTCAGTAAAATTATTTGTTTTGAATTCAGTGACACTGCGGGTTCCCAGATGTTTTGGCCTACGACTCCCAGAAATCCCAGCCAGTTTACCAGCTGTTGGGATTTCTTGGAGTTGAAGGTCAAAATATCTGGGGACCCACAGACTGAGAACCACAGCACTAGAGAGTCCCAAGAAACCGGGCATAGGAGACTAAAACAGCATCTACACCATTAAATTCATGCAGTTTGACACCACTTTAACTCCCATGGCTCAATGCTATGGGATTTTTAGTTTAGCAAGGCACTACCCATCTTTGGCTAAAGACCTTGTAAAACTACAATTCCCATGATTCTCTAGCATTGAGCCATGGCAGTTAAAGTGGTGTCAGACTGCATTAATCTTATAGTGTAGGTGTTGCTTTCATCTCCTATGCCCAGTTTCTTGGGACTCTAGTGTCACACAATTCAGTAAAAGTACGTGTTTCCTAAAAGAGGAAGAAATAAGAAGATAGCTTTCCCTCTGGTAATAGCTCATGTTCATTTAACAGAGGGCAATTATTTGACACAGAGAGAAAACTGTTGTAGCTCCGCGCAGTTCTCAGCCAGAATAAGGATGCTAACAGATTTGTTTTGCTAAGTAAGAAATACAATAATCAAACACACAGAACTATCTGGAGGATTGCAACAGTTGAAAACTGACTACATACCACATCTACACCAAGCAAAACAGCAAACATCCCATTTTTTTCTGCCTGATTCCTTCCTACACTGATAAGAAATGAAACAAAATGTTCAATTGACTGTAAATAAATCAACTGAAATCAAGAATGCATGTTTTAACTGATGTTTACAACTCACTGTACTGGATTATATAGTAATCGATAGGGTTTTTTTCCTGTGCAGAGGAGGAAAGTGTGTATTTTTGTGACCTTAGAAAAAGTAAATATATAATCTAGAAGTTAAAATATCCCAAGCTATCTGAGAGTTTAAAATAAAGAAACAAATCAGTCCACTTTTCTCTTTCATTCACAGGCCAGTTAAATTCCATTATTAATAGAACCTTTTGAATATCTACTGAAATATGGCCCCATTGAGCTCATTGGCACTTACTCCTAGGAAATCAAAAGTCATTGATGCCTTGGTAATCTATAGTTGGTTTCCTGATTGGCTGGGATCGGTATATTACAACCTTTAGATCAGTTGTAAGTCAGCCCTGAACATTTCCCATCAATCTGTCTCTCTCCAACTTTTGCTCACCTTCCCAGTTTATTTTGATCACACCAATCAGAGTTAGACATTTTCCTGTTGATTCTAATAAAATAAGTCACTATCTTTTTCACTATGTTTAAATATAATGCAACCCATCTCTACTTTTGACTGAAGGTGGTTCAAATTGTTACCTGTCCATAGATGCCTATTTCTGCAGGCAGGTCCAGCAGAGGTGACTTTCGGCGGCAGCAAAGACTAGAAACCTTGGAGGCAACAAGAAAGATCACCTTCATGTTCAGGAGGCGTTCACCTGACTTCCTTCTTGAGGAATTCCAAGATCCACCTCAGATTATAGGTTCAAATATAGCTTTGCAACCCTGGATCCAGGCTGTGTTTTTTTGGTCACGGCAATTAACTTGCGTTAACATAACTATTATTCTCTGGTTTTTCTGCCCGAGCCCTCCTCAGGTTACCATCTTTCTTTCCGGGTGTTTCTGAAAGATTTCTTTTGCTTTTCTGTAATTAGGATGGCTCTTGCACAAGCAAGATAGCACTACACCCATCAAAGAAGTCCACAATACTTCTGCAACTAGTTCAGTTTACATTCCAGGGTGTGCACCCATATGAAAACCTCAAATTGGCTTATTATTCTCTGCTTCTCATTAGGATAATGAGATTGAGGCTGCTCTGAATGATCATTCAAGCATTTCCCCCAACTGTCTGAAGTTTGTGGTTTGAGAAAAGAAACTGCTGGTGTGGGTCAGACTGGTTGGACAAGTCTGTTCTGGAAACTTCCTATTCTGATGCAAATAAGCTGAACGATGGCCAGTTACAGGGAGGACCATGGAATATTATAAAAAGAGGCCTCCCTTATATTATCACTTTTCCCTAAAATGATGTGGACAAGTTCAGCAAGTCTGGGATCAAATGCTACTATTCCTGTCCCACTTCCATACGTTGCCAAATGCAACACACTTGTTTTGCCAGGGGGCAACAAAAATGGAGAGAGGGGTTTAAAGGTGTCCCATGTGTAGCAAATAAATGAACTAATGTGGAATTTTAAGACAGTTTCCTCAAGTTAAAGGCTAAAGAAGGAGAGCATTTGACTTTATTGTATGAGGTGGCTTTCAGACCTGAAACTCTCACTTCCATCAACTCTCAGTAACACAAATAGATAGCTGCAATACCAGTTACACTAGTTTCCAGGATGTACGTAGCTATATATACAAAAGTCTCTGCACAGGTAAGTATGAAAATGAGCAAAGCAATATAGAGACTGGCAGGAGAACAGGGGTATTTTTAGACTGGATACTTTTTTATGACCTTGTCACATGGGTTATATACGCCAATCTAGCTCCGGTCACCTGTGGAGCCGGCCGGCTCCCATCAGATGATGTTATGCGAGCTCCATGGTTGGAGGGTGGAATTGGCACACTGCAACCGCTGTGGCAACACAGGAGACTTCCCGTGTTGCTTGTATCTATGGGGGGAAGCCTTGCACTCACACTTCCCCCCATGTGATTGCCCTCCCAGCAGGTGAGGTGTGAGGTACCGGATTCCCACGACTCCAGCTGCCGACCATCTGATGAAGTCAATAGACTGGACAGCCTCTAAAAGGGACAAGGAAATAACTGTGACAGATTCTAATGGTAAACACATTCATGAAGATTGTCAAGTGATGGCTGCATATTGATCTCAACAGCATCATATTGTTAGATGTTGAATTGGTCATTTGTTATATTTCTTAAACAGTAAAAAAAACCCTATTTTTCAGCTGATGGTATAAACATTGATTGCGTTTGCAATGCATAGCCAAGATCCTACATGAGAGATTCCATTTGGTAACTTTACAGATCAGTAGCTACATTGTAGAAATGCAATGAAACCGTTTTAGTGAGTCATGAAGATGGACATTGAGGCACCGGCAAAACTGCTCCGAGGTACATTGGACATTTGTGATGTGCATTAGATGTGGCTATTGGGCACCAACACTTCCTAGCCAGTATTCAGATCAATATCGGGGACTGCTCTGAGGCACACTGGTATCTACTGCATGTTGGGCCGTGGTGCATCAACGACTCTACCATTGCACAATGGATGCTTGTACAGCCGGACTGCCATATTAACAAAGGACTGGTTCCAGAGTCTCCTGAAGATATCAAATCCATGGATACTCAAATAACTGATAAACCAGGCATGAGTTGGATCAGATGTCAGTGAATTGTAAATGTCACCCTGCTGATTACTTAGGCAACCCTGGTCACTGCAAAGCCAATGGAGATATTACTGTCTTCTCCATCAGTGACACAACTCATTCAATCTGTGCTATATTTCAAATATATTAATCAGTTTCTATATGTGGCTTGTTGGAGTGACAAATGTACACACCATGGATATAGAGAGCCAGCTGTACATTGTAATATCATGACAGTATCTAGGTACCTATGGATATTGTGCTACTACTTAGTTTGATTGTGCTCATAAGGTCATTTTTGAACACTTAAATCCCAAGTAGAATGCCAGCCAAGATGTATGCCTCAGTAGCTGTATCAGGCTATAGGCCCTGGCCCTCTGCCCATCTATCTAAATATTTTAGTAACCACTTCTGACAACAGAATTTCCTGAAAAATACATGTGTTGGGATGAATCTACACTGTAGAATTGATGCAGATTGACTCCACTAATTGCCATGGCTCAATGCTATGAATCATGAAATTTCCAGTTTGGTAAGGCACCAGCACTATCTGACAGACTCTGTAAAAGATAGTTCAAAATCACGGAATTCATAGTTTTGTCAAGGACACCATGCTGGAATGATCCCATCATCTACTATTTCTCCTCCTGTTTTTATGAATGGGTTCAGACTACTCAGTGCTCCCCTGAACTTCCATGTACCCCCCCCCCCCCCATGAACTCTTATGAGTTCTTATGAACTTTCATGAACTTTGTAGGAACTTTTATAAACTCTTGCCAAACTTTATGAACTTTATGGACTTTGGGGGGCTGGCATGACTTCTCCTTAGACCCTGCATGATTCCCCCTTTTCCTATGAACTCTGTGTATGCTCCCTTGCCCCATTCCTCATTCCCTATATGTCTATATAAGAAAATATGAAAGAAAGCAACATTTTCATGAACCAGCAACTCGTGTCTCTTGGAGTTTCCAAACTTCCTGAGCCAATTGTCCCCTAACAAAGGACTCAACCAGATCCATTTGCATGGACAATAAGTAAATGACTCTATTTGCCTGGACCTCGGAGGGCACCCAGAATAATGGAGTCTATGGACATACTGGATCACCCAACATAAAGGACATTTCACCATCTGCGAGGAACAGAGGATTTGAAACCGCCTCCCTGCTGTGCCACATCCTGATCTCTGAAACTGATCTCTGCTTCATCAATGGACTCCATATCGCAGAATAGTAAGACAAAAGGACCTGGCCTCTCAGCACCAGATAAAAATGTTAATTCAAAGGGCAAAACAATAACACAGACCAGGCTTGAGAGCTTGAAGCTATCGCTTGGTCACTTGGCAAACACCAGCCATTATTAATCCAGTCAACTAGACATTTCTTCATTGTTTCCCTGTTGCCTGCCTCCCTTCCACCTCATTGGCTGAGCGGTCAAAAGCAGGGCCAGGGCCCTCATTGGACCTCCTCTTAGCTTGCCGACATCACAGCCAATCATAACAAAGCCAGCTCAAGGGGGGTGGGCATGGGAACTTTTGAATCTAAAGGTTATATATTTTGTATTTATCTGGCTAGCAGACATGTCGATTTGTTGGCAGATTACTGCAATTGTCATCATTTCCAGCTGGAATGAAATAAAACCTCGCTGGCTTTCCTTCAACTTGATGAGATTTATTCTGGAATACTGGCTTCTTTTTCTCACCAGGCTAAACCCACAATGGCTTGGATCTCACTATCCACAGCCATTCTAAATTGCTCGACAACACCTTCACATAAGAAGTCCAGATGAAACCATTCCTCTGGTGTAATATAGGATGTTTCCATATTTACTCAGTTTCTTCCATTGTCTTTTCTCCACTTACAGGGATAGGATTGGTCAAATATTATTCAACTACAACTGCCAGCAGTCCAACTTGGGATAGGCAACTGTGAGAAATGCTGGGAGTTGAACTGTAACAACTCATGATGTTGCACCATCTTACTCATGGAGATAATAATGTTATGCCACTGCCACTAAGAAATAGTCCAAGTTCTAATTTGTCAAAAGATTCAAATTTAAAAAGGAAAGAAAAGTAGTAGAAAGAAAATAGTGGTTTCCCTGCTCTAGGAGAAGAGGCAAAGATCCTGTTACATGGCAGAAAAAATGCTGCTTTTATCCACAAGTGGATACTTTTCTTTATGTGCAGAACAACAAATTCATTAAAACAGAGGGCTTCTGTTGATGTGCTGATGTTGTTACATTGCAAAGGTGTAGTTTTCTCTGCCAGAGCCCTGAAACAATGGTACCTTTTTATTACAGGGTTCCTAAATTAATACAGCCCTCAAACGCAAGCAAGCAATTTACATTTATTCTGGAAAGCTTGCAAACCAGAATCACTTGTGACTTTGACCTCTGGTTTAGCATATTATAGGAACTTCCTTGGCCTTGGAGAGCCATTTCCCCATTCGTTCTGAAGCTCAGCGCCTTCTGAGCCACTGGATCCATGTCATTTTACACCAGCTGGGGATCTGACCCATTCATCTAATTTGAGAAGGTGATCTAATTACCAGAGTGACAACAAGAACAAAGTATTCATGACATAAGCTATAGTCCTGCTTTCTTATTACACATTCATCCCTCCATGTGCACAAATTCTATTTCCAATTATTCAACCATCCCTGGCTTGAAATTTTTTTAAAATTCCAAAAGGAAAGCCTTGATTTGGACATATTGCATAAAGGACACATTTTATTATGTACTTGCATATAATGGGATTTCAGCATAAGCAGATGTTGAGGTCTTGGAACTGGACTCCAATGGATACCAAGGACACATTACATAAGCTGCTGGGACTAAGTCAATACCACTTATTTACCCAGACCTTTGACTATCCACTGGCTATTGTACAAGGTCTTTCCATTGAATTGTATTGCATTTTAATAACTTCTATTATGTTGCCTTTTTAGCTGTTTTCTCTTAATGTTTTTAACATGGTTATTTCTTTAATCGCTTTGTAACTTCTGTTTTATTTATTTTAACTGTTTTTGGTTTTTAACTTACATTATGAGCTGCTTTTAGTCTCACAGTGAGAAAAAGGTTAGATATATATGAAGTAAAGAAAGAAATAAATTCCAACAGGCAGCTTTGAATCTTCTTCATATCTAATACAGCTAAACAAATACAAAACATAGAATTCAGATCTATTGAATTGTCAGTTTTATTATGTCAATTTGATCTCATGAAATAGCCCCCTTTTTGCCATGGTTTGCAAAGAAATTCTTGAATAATTGGAAGAATTCAGCCATAATGTGATTTCTTGCTGCATATTTGTGTGTGTGCATGTGACATGTCATGCTCCTTAAAGCATCCATGCAACTACTTTTCATTGTGTAATGAATTGAATCCCAAAATGCTTTTGTAATTCTAAACGGAATTATTGTTTAAATTTTACATCTGTATTGGTAGTTTTTTTAGTTTTGTCTGAATTTTGAGCAAGGGAAAAGCAGGATATGGTAGTAGGCAAGTAAATAAAAATATAAACAAAAAAGATATGTGAAGAATGTGAAGTGAAAGGAGTAAATAAATACCACTTTCTGTTTTATAAACAGGTAGAATGTTTTTATCTTTACTTTTGCTTAAGGTGCTTTGAATTGATATTTACATTTTTTTTAAAACAATGAAAAAAAAGAATGTTGCATTCCTTCAGTTGGTAAACATGGGATACTGTCCTAATCTGGAAATCATTGGTCAAGAGCACAAAAATGACAAGGTGACACACCAGCTATCCAAATATGCTATTGGAAATATTTTGTACGTGTAGGTGATAGAACTATTAAGTAAGAGTGAATCCTTCTGCAATCCTCCCACTGGTTGTGCAGACACCCTCCTGCTACATCAGTGTCTCAGAGGCTGCCTGTGTAGACTCTCCCAAGGCTGATCCAGATGTGCCCTAAATGTCTAGGGTGTATATGAAAAATACATTATTTTTTGTTTAGACTTGGATCTCATCTCCAGGATATCTCATTATGTATGTATATGAAAATATAGCTATTCCAAAATCTGGATAAGGTATGTTCACCTTCTACATTGTTACTTATGAGTTTTGACCCAGTACTTTCAAAATCTGATGTCAGCCCCCAGGGGTCAGTTGGTATTTTTCCCATATCTAGATACTAATAATAATAATACACTTTATTTATATTCTGACCTTCTCACCCCGAAGGGGACTCAGAGTGGATTACAGTACACATACAAGCAGAAAATCCCTGCCATTTTTATATTTGACATACATCACATACAACAATAGAGTAGGAGGTTCTTTCCAGTTGAGCCACAGGTTCTTCCAGGTTGTATTTTCTTACACAGCTAAAATCCCATAAGCATGAATTTGCCTAAGTGCTGCAACACTTTTAAATGTATCACTTACTATTGTGCTGTTTTATTAAACTACTTTTTCTCAAGAATTTGTATTACAGTTCAACTATTATTGATTGACATGTGTGTGGACCCATCTTGTATATGAAGGAAGTTTTATACAATGTTTTAATTAATTTTGTGCATGAAACAAAGTACATACACTGAATCATCAGAAAACAAAAGTGTCAAAATCTCAGCCATCCTTGCAAACAATTTTAAAATGGGGAATTAGCAAGACAGACCAGCATTCTTTTCTTTGGTTTTGGTTGTTCCAGTGTGTGTATGTAAGTGTGTTCCTTATTCAGGTTTTTCTTTAAAATAGGGTTGTCAAACTCATTTTCGTGGCAGGTCACTTCAGCCTTAGTGTTGCCTTCAAAGGGCCGTTGAATCCATGGGTACAGAAATCCAAACATAATTATTTTACATAGTGGTCAATGCACTTTAGTTTTTACCCAGTTTGAGTCCCCAGATGCTATGGAATGACAACTCCCATTACTTTTGATTATCCACCATGCAGACTGGGGATAATGGGAACTGAAACACAACAGCATCGGCTCTGAGGTTGGGGAGAGGTTAAAGGACATTTTAACATCAGACATCTTATCCACAAGCCTTGTATCTAAATTCAAACCTCATTATCCTGGCTATACAGAATAAACTGCAGCCTTCCAGATGTTACTGTATCACACCTCCCATCAGCTCTAGTCACGATGTCTAATTATGAGGAATACAGGAGTTGTAGTCCAGCACCTGGAGGGGCACATAAAATGACATGGCAGGCCAGATTTGGCTTGCAGGTCTTGAGTTTGACACTTGTGCTTTAAAATATCAATTGCTTTGCTTCACGAAATTACAGGGATGGGGATATTTTCTTTTGGAACTTTGCAACACATAATGGAATGAATTGAAATTGTCCAAGCTACACATCAATTAAATTATTTCCATTTTGAAAAATAGGCTAATTCTAGCTCTCCTGGAATTCCATTAGCTTCAAAAAGTAAAAAAACAAATAAACCAAACTTATTTTTAAAATAACCTTGAGTAGAATTCAGTATGGATTTAGATTTACATGAGCAACTGCTTTGGGACTGAGTCAAGACTGGAATCTGAAAAAGCAATCAGGCGTGGGTTAAGATTAACATTTTTGGGATTAGATTTAATCCTCTGCAGAATAACTCTTTTGAGGGAATTCTACCCATAAGAATTCATCCTGTGCACAAAGTCCATTTTAGAAACCACGAACCTTTCTTCAAATGTATAATGTCGTTCCCAATGAAGAGTTCCTAATACCAATAGCCATTGTACGGAGAGTCATTTTTTCCTACATGATGGATTGTTTGTGGTACAAAGGAAGATGAAAGTAGGCATGAAAAAACTTGGGAGAAACAGAAATTCATGAAAACAGATGAGGATATCTGGAACCTGCATAAAATGCCATTAGTAAGGCTGGGGGATTTTGCAACAAAACCCATGTCTGGGAGAACATCTCAAAAGAAATGGATCCAGTGAGAAGAGCTACTGATATAGCATCACCAATAGGAATTATAGACGAACAGTAGGGGAGATGATGCTTCAAAAGACACTAAGGGTGCATCTACACTGTAAAAATAATGAAGTTTGACACCACTTTAACTGCCATGGCTCAAAGCTATGGAATCGTGGGAGCTGTAGTTTTACAGGGTCTAATGCCTTCTCTCCCAAAGAGTGCTGGTGCCTCACCACACTACAAATCCCAGTATTGAAAGCATTAAGCCATGCTTTTGAAGTGGTGTCAAACCGCATCCATTCAACAATGGATGATTATGGCCAGATGGACACCCTGAATGTATCTTAATGTAGTTGTTTTTATCTCCATCTCTAATTCTAATACAATAAATAAAATAAATAATAAATAAATAATGTAGATGCACCCTGTTTTCCATTTCCAAGGCAAAAGAGCATGGGATCATCCAGGCACATCCATCCACTTTTGTTTTTTTAAAAAAACTAACTGCATGGATTTAGAAACGTTGGGTCACTGAGCAATCTGTGCTATCCAAGAGACTTAAATAGAAGGAGAAGGGAACAATTGCCACTTACAAGTGCAATTTTAAATATGCAAGTTGTCAAAAATCCCTAAGCAGGAACATTGTGCCATTTATAGAACAGGGCATTAAAATTGTATTACTGTAGTCAGCATGGAAGATGTCACATCTACGTACTTTGATAGTGGAAGTCAGAAAGGCATTTGTATAACAGAAACAGGATCTTACACAAACAGTGTAAAGTAAAACAGGTTTCTGGCTCACTTTTTAAACAAATAATAATATTTTCCAGTGCATTTAAAGAAAAGTGGGTGTAGCACAAGCAAGTACAGTAAGGCAAGCAAGTACAGTAAGAATGCAGGAGATACATTCTCACTCAGACTGCTGTTATCTAAAACTACAGATATAACTAAACACCATTAAATCATCTGACTTTTAGTCCCAACATACCACAGAGTTAGCTTGCTTTCATGGTAAAGCCAACCTTAAAAACTGTGGCATAGACACCAAGAACTGGGAAGCCCTGGACCCTGAGTGCTCTAACTTGGAGGTCAGGTGTGACCAGCAGTGCTGCAGAATTCAAAGAGGCACCAATGGAGGGTGAAAGGGAGAAATGTGCCAAGAGGAAGGCACATCAAGCCAACATTCGTGAGTGACTTTGCTCTTCCTCCCCCCTCCCCCTCTTTAGCTTCCTCTTCCTCCTCCTGGTCACCACCCAGGCTTCTTGCTGCAACTTGGCACAAACTAAGACCAAGAAAGCAGCAACAATAATTGATTTTAAATTGCTGCTCCAACATTTTTCCCAGTCCCTAGAAATGCAAAAGGAAGTAACATTTACCTGCTAACTTACTTCATGTGACCTGAAAGTGATTTACAAAGTTGAAATCCGGGCCAGGCAAACAACAAACAGAGCTCAGTTTCTATTGTGTTTGGGCCAAGTTTCAGGTGCCAGAGACAGATTTATAGGTTAAGGTTGAAATGGAGAAGCTTTGCCTGTGTGGGGCACAAGTGGGATTTATTTATGTAATCCAGGAAAAGGTAAAAGAAAGCTATGCCAATCAAGCAGCCTCTTCTGAAGCAGAAGAGAGATATTGTGGCCATTGAAAAGCCCAGTTTTATATCATTGCTAAAACTGTCAAATGTGCTCTTTATTTTGTAGGATGGGAAATCTGGTCTTTTTATGTAGCTCAGATTAACACAATGGTATGTGCACGTATCAGTGGAAGTGGGCAGTATCCCATGCTACTTCCACATAGAGCCTATGTTCTACTCATACAACTTTCCTACCAGTCTACCAAGAAGTCATGGGGAAGCTATGAATTTCCTAGAAGGTGGAAGGGCCATGCTACCCTGAACCTAGCAAAAACATCCTATATTACCTAGCTGGCATACTATGTACAACATCTTGCAAGCAAATATACCTGAATGAGAAGAATAAATGATATGAAAACTCTTCTTTAGGGTGCAACACCATGAATGGCAGTAAGAAACTCTTTAGAGGATAGCTTGGACTGTTTTGGACGATGATTTTAATCTGATGATTTTAATCTGGTGAATTAATTGTAATGTAAATTTTTAACTATTTTAATGTATATGGATTATTTATTATGTGTTTTCTATTATACTTGGCATTGAATTGTTGCCTGTTTGGAAGCCATTCAGAGTCCCTCCTCGGAGGTCGAGAAGGATAGGGTATAAATGTTTTAAATAAATATTTTTAGAATATTAGTCAAGTGAATTCTGTTCATCATCAGAAGAAGAAAAAACCTAAATCAGATCTCATCTGATCTTGGAATATAAGTAGGGTTAATACTTGGATGGGGAACCACCAAGGGATATGAACTGCTGTAGACTATATTTCAGAAGAAGGTAATGACAAACCATTTTTGAGTACAGTATTCCTTGTCTAAGAAAACCCTATGGAATTCATAGGATCACTGTATGTTTGTTGGCAATCTGAAGGCACTCTTACACAAACACAGTTAGTGTGACATTAAAAGAATATGGGGAGAAATAAAGTGATAAAGGGAGTAACGAATAGTTAAAATCAGCAGCGATCGTGATTGGTTTTTGGAGGTATCTGTTTAGAATTCATTTGGGTCATATGTTGTAGATCAAGGTGTGCTGGTTGTTGTAGTTTACTTTTATATATATAATGAAAAAATGCTTTTGGTTTTTATGGTAGTAGTTTTTGCTTTGTTTTCTTTTGTACTCTTAATTTTGTCCTTTGCATCTTTCCTTGTTTTGTAAGTCTACCTTAAATGCCATTAAAATGAAGTTGGTTCACACATTATGTCAATAACTACCCCTTCTGTATAAAATACGCTTCTCCTGATAAGGATACAAGGAGAAAATGTGGTGGAATTGGGTAAGTATAGAGACAGGTGCGAACTGAACATTTGCCACCATGAAGACAAATGACACCCTTTCTAGTTCTAGCCAAAATACGAGTAGCATGAGTTTGGTCTGCTTTTAATTGGAAAGATCCTTAAATGTATATATCCCTCAGCAATGCAGAACATGTGCTGATCGCAAGTGTAGGGTAAGAGGGGGATGATCTCATTTCATATTCCACAAAACAAAGATTCCTGGTGAAAGTTGAGCTGGCAGCATCTGAAATTCTCCCTCAGCAAGGCATGCAATATGTCTGGGCAGTCCTTCCTAGAGCACCATACGACTGATGGCAGCAACTGAAGAATGTCCACAGCATAAATTGTATGGTGCTCTTATCTGATCAAGTCTTCCGGGCATTAGAACACAAAGTGGAGGCAGGACAGTAACATTTTGCAATAGGTCAATTGGTCAGTTTGGTCTGCTTTTAATTGGAATAACCTGCCACTGCTGCAAAAAAACACCCTATATTTGTTTTACAGGAAACAATATTGTTATGCTTATACGTCCCGCTTCTATGCTGTGAGTAGTTTCAAGGCTTCTCTGTATGCCAGGGTTCACTTGCCAAAGAAGGAGGTCATTGGAGATTTATGGCCTTGAGTCCAGGATCTGCCTTCCACTGATGGAAGGTGAATCCACACAATCCTCTCTGCACCTTCCACTGCCTATCAAATGTCTGTGTAGCATTTCAAAGAGAAGTAAAGGCTCCCATGAGACATGGCGGAGAAAGATTTGCATCCACACATCATCTCACTTGCATGTAACTAGATCCAGATTCCACACTTAAAAAAAATATTAAATTTTCATTTAGATAGATTAAAATAAAACCTACATACTGTATATACATACAAAAAAAATCAAAGCCAGCAACAACAAATGATTAAAATATTTTTTTCTAGAATAATACTACTACATTCTAAACAATTTAAAAAACACCATTAACTACAAACTACACACAATCTATGTTTTCTAATCTAAAGGCTTTACATTCTCTGTCTGGTGGTTATATTCTCTCTGTTTTCTACACCCGTTTAGTGAAAAGGAACCATTGGTACATCCTCACATACAGACCTCACAACCTCTGAAGATTCCTGCCATATATGCAAGCAAAACATCAGGAGAGAATGCTTCTGGAACATGGCCATGCAGCCTGGAAAACACAGAGCAACCCATTGGTACATCCTTTCTCACATAATAACACACTTCTAGTCCAAAACACCAGATTCCACTCTCGATGTGTTAGTGACATATGACTGATCTATAAATAGATACAGACTGAGTGTAAGAAGAAGCTTCATACTAGAAATATTTCAACAGATGTCCATTCCTTGTTTAGGACAAAGGTGAGGAAAACATGAATCTCACGAGCTGCAAGCTGTTCTCCAAACCGCTTTCTCTGGCCCTCACAAAAATTCACATTTTTAACACACATTATCAGATTTCAACTTCCTTATAGTTTTAGCTCTAGCACAGAATATTTCCTAATGCTCTCTCTTGTCTAAAAAAAGAGGTGGAAACCATGCTTTTCCCCCAGTCAACATCACAGCCTTCTAGGCTCACCCAGGGCCACAAGTACAGGTTGTTACCAGCCATCAGCTACGATCAGGAGTTTGAGAGGTACTGTCTCAGGGCACCACAACGGTACTGAAATCACTGTATTGCGAGACATCATAATCATTTTATCTCTGCTGGCTGACTGAACATTTACAAAATTACAAAGCTGGACCAATACATAATACTGTTGGGGTGACTGTCAGAAAATACAATAGTAATTTGCAATTCTAGAGAAAAGGAGATACTGAGAAGAGAATGACTTGGTTAGCAAACTTTTCATCACTGTCATAGAATCATAGAGTTGGAAGAGATCTTGTGTGCTATCCAGTCCAACTCCCTGCCAAGAAGCTGGAAAATTGCCTTCAAAGCACCCCTGACAGATGGCATCCAGCCTCTGTTTAAAAGCCTCCAAAGAAGGAGCCTCCACCACACTATGGGGCAGAGAGTTCCACTGCTGAACAGCTCTCACAGTGAGGCTGTTCAGGTGTTCCTAATGTTGAGATAGAATCTCCTTTCCTGTAGTTTGAAGCCATTGCTCCGCGTCCTCATCTCCAGGGCAGGAGAAAACAAGCCTGCTTCCTCCTCCCTATGACTTCCCCTCACATATTTATTCCTGGCCATCATGTCACCTCTCAGCCTTCTCTTCTGCAGGCTAAACATGGCCAGCTCTTTAAGCCGCTCCTCATGGGGTTTGTTCTTCAGACCCTTGATCATTTCAGTCGCTCTCCTCTGGCCACATTCCAGTTTGTAGACATTTCCCTTAAATTGTGGTGCCTAGAATTGGACAAGGTATTCCAGGTGTGGTCTGACCAAGGCAGAACAGAGGGGTAGCATGACACTGGATCTAGACACTATACTCCTATTTATGCAGGCCAAATTCCCATTGGTTTTTTTAGCTGCCGCATGACATTGTTGGCTCATGTTTAACTTGTTGTCCACGAGGACTCCAAGATCTTTTTCACACATACTGATGTCGAGCCAGACATCATCCCCCATTCTGTATCTTTGAAGTTCACTTTTTTACTGCCTAAATTGAGTATACTGCATTTCTCCCTGTTGAACTTCATTTTGTTAGTTTTGGTCCATCTCTCAAATCTGTTAAGATCATTTTGAATTCTGCTCCTGTCTTCTGGAGTATTGGCTAACTCTCCTAATTTGGTGTCATCTGCAAACTTGATGGCCATGCCTTTTAGCCCTTCATCTAATTCATTCATAAAGATGTTGAACAGGACCGGGTCCAGGATGGAAACCTGTTTATGGCACTCCACTCGTCACCTCTTTATATGTCTATAAAATTTCCAGTGCCCAAATGTAGCTATATATTTTTAGATTTACCATATTATTTATTTATTTACTTTATTTACTGTATATTCCGCTCTTCTCACCCCAAAGGGGACTCAGAGCAGATTACAGTACACATACTTGCAGACAATCCCTGCAGTTCAACATAGACAACATATATAGACATATGTAAACATATATAGACGAACAAAGGTAAACTTCTGGCCACCAGGGGAAGCTGACACACTCCTCATCTCTCTCAGCATTTTCCAGCGTCCTTTTGTTGTTCTTCCGCATTCCTCCGCGATTCCTGGAGTTCTTTATGGCCTCATAAATCAGTCAAAATTTGCCTCCCCATTTAATGTGGTACCTTTATCTCCTACTTGGCAAATGAACTGTCTTTTGGGCTGCAAAGGCCGACAGCAGGCTACACTTAAGGTTGAGCACCCACCTCAACCTGGGCAGACCTCGAACTCATGACCTATTGGTCAGAGAGATCTTATGCAGCTGACACTTAGCCACCTGTGCCACATTCCCATAAAAGCTTAGCACATGCACCCTGTTGTAGACATGGGTTTTCCCATTAGAAAACAACAATCTGAAGCTTGTTCAACTCATCAGGTGAATCTCTGAAGCTGGGGAACCTGAGGGTGACTTGGTCCAAGTTCTGGGGCAGACTTTTCTCATATTATATTTATTTATGTCCCATTCTTACTCCAAAAAAATGTTTGTTTCATTTTATTCTGCTTCTTAGCCAAGTCCTCAAAGCAGATGCAAAACTGCATATAATTAATTTTGTGAGATACATTATACTGATGCTAGAAAACTGATTTAGATCTATTAATCTGATTTAACAGACCTAACAATGTACTTGTGCTCATATTCCCTTTCAGTAAATGAAGACAATATCCTGCAATATTTCATTTTAAATCCCATTACCAGCACCAGCATCTCTTCCTCCTCTTTCTTTTGTAATAGCCAGCTCAAAAACAATCAGTAAAAATGTAGAGTGGAATCATTCACCAACCATTAATATAATATTGCTTGGTTTTTTAAAAGTGATATCTATCTCTGGGCAGTATCATATCCTGCTGCTGACAGAAGGTTCTTGGATGCAGTGAATGTTTCCATTACTGGAACCAAGGGACACAATTTTAACCAATTACTCTTTCTCATGCAGCCCCCCATACATTTTCCCTATATGTTGTTCCAAAGACTCCTACAGAGCGGGATTAGGGGAAACTGCAAAAATTGCCCTGTGCCCTTCCTGTCGAGCCTTCCTTCTTAAGCCTAATGTTTTAACCTTCAGCCGGTCTGTTTTGGTGCAAACCTTGGGCTCATATTCCAAACTGCCTGCATAAGAGTATGAGTTCAGGTCTAGCTCATGGCTGCCTTCTGCACAGGTGGCGCCCTGAAACACTGTTATTATGTGGGAAAGAATTCTAGTCAATTACAGTCTTGGAGACAGAAAGGAAACAAGCAGAAGAAACAGGTCTGAAGAGGTGACCGTCAGCCAGCAGACACAATCTGGAATTGCCATCATTGTTACCTTTGACAAATGGATGTGGGAGCACAATCATTTCACTAACAAGAACAGATTCTGCTCCAAGTTTCTCACACTGGTTAAGTACCTTAACAGTCATGTTTCTTGACAACGTTGTCTCCGAGTCTGGCCTCAGACATTACAGAGAAGGGTGAATTCAATACCAATGGGTTTTCTAAAATTCCATCTGTGTTGCATTACTTAATATACAGAATTTCCTCCCTTTGTTTTGTTTTATTGTCACTGCTGCAATGGAAAGGAGAATCACTTTCTCTAGGTTCATTGTGGCAAAGCTGAAATACTTTGACTACCCGTCATCTATAATGTTCAAAATGTTGGCAAAAAATAATTCATAACAGGGTGGATCCAGACTAAGTTAGTTGCACTGAGCAGTCACTGCAGAAAACAGTAAGAGAGCTCTCTCTCTCTCTCTCTCTCTCTCTCTCTCTCTCTATATATATATATATATATATTGTCTCTCTCGGCATTACTTCGCGAACGAAGATTCAGGAAGGACTCATCCCACGCTTTTTACAAGCGCGTTGATGACTAAAAAGGCCAATCTGAGATAGGCAAGTTCGGTTGCAGAAAGCGCAGCAGAAAGTCTCCTTGGGTGATGTTTTTTCCAAGTTGCGGTTCTTTCTGCGTTGTCGTTTCTCTTCGAGACCCATTCGGCGTGTCTTCTCGAAAGAGGCCGCAGCATTGTGGATAGTGCTTCTCCATGCCTCCCGATGTGAGGCCAGGGTGGACCATTGTTGGTGATCAATCTGGCCAAGCCTGAGATGTTGTTTCAGGGAGTCCTTATATCTCTTTTTTGGGCGCCTCTCTTGCGCTGACCCGTGGCGAGTTCACCGTAGAGTAGTATCTTTGGGAGGCGGTGGTCCTCCATCCTAGAGACGTGTCCTGCCCAGCGCAGCTGTGTTCTCAATAGCATGGCCTCAATGCTGGTGATCCCTGCTTGCTCAAGGACAGCAACATTCGTCACATAGTCGGTCCAGTGTATATTTAGGATTGTGCGAAGACAGCGCTGATGAAAGCGCTCGAGGAGTCGTAGGTGTTGGCGATAGGTGACCCATGTTTCAGACCCATAGAGGAGAATGGACAGTATGATAGCTCTGTACACACTGATTTTGGTGCTTTGTTTCAGGTGCTTGTTGCTCCAGACTCTTTTGTGAAGCCTTCCGAATGCACTATATGCCTTTGATAATCTGTGATCTATCTCTTTGTCAATCTTGGCGTCTGAAGAGATGATGCTTCCCAGGTAGGTGAACTGCTGAATGGACTTAAGCACAGATGTGCCTATGCTGACGTGAGGATGGTGGTGTTCTTCCTGTGGTGCGGGCTGGTAGAGGACTTCTGTTTTCTTCAGGCTGACTTCCAGCCCAAACAGCTCTGCAGCTGTTGCAAAGCAGGATGTGAGGCGCTGCAGGGCTGCTTCTGAATGGGCGACAAGGGCAGCATCGTCAGCAAAAAGTAGCTCACGGACTAGATAGTTTAGAGTCTTAGTGCGAGCCCTCAGACGGCTTAAGTTGAACAAGCTACCATCAGTACGATAGCGTATATATATGCCGTCTTCTTCTTGTAGGTCTGCCATAGCCCTTTGGAGCATCATGCTGAAGAAGATTGTAAATAGGGTTGGTGCAAGAACACAACCTTGTTTCACTCCATTAGTTATGAGAAAGGGCTCCGAGAGAGCATCGCCATATCTGACTTGACCGTGCTGGCCCTCATGTAACAGGACAATCATTTTGAGGAACTTGGGGGGACATCCTAGACGTTCCAGGATCTGCCACAGACCTTTCCTGCTCACAGTGTCGAAGGCTTTGGTGAGGTCGACAAATGTTACATAGAGTCCTTTGTTCTGCTCTCTACATTTCTCTTGCAGTTGTCTAAGGGCAAAAACCATATCTGTGGTGCTCCTATTTGCTCTGAAGCCGCATTGGCTTTCAGGGAGAAGTTCTTCTGCAATAGCCGGAACTAATCTGTTCAGGAGTATCCTTGCAAGGATTTTTCCAGCAATGGAGAGCAGTGTTATACCTCGATAGTTTGAGCAATCGGATTTTGTTCCCTTTTTCTTATACAGGGTGATGATAACTGCATCTCGGAGATCTGATGGCAGTTCACCTTTTTCCCAGCAACTCACAAGGAGCTCGTGGAATTTAGCATGCAGTACATGACCTCCCTGTTTCCAAGCTTCAGGTGGGATTCCATCGATCCCGGCTGCCTTGCCATTTTTCAACTGCTGTATGGCCTCAATGGTCTCTTCCAGAGTGGGAGCTGTGTCCAGTTCATTTTTCATTGGTTGTTGTATCATGTGTTGGATAGCTGAACCTTGGACTACTCGGCTGGCATTAAAGAGACCCTGAAAATGTTCAGCCCATCGGTTCAGGATGGAGGTTTTATCAGTAATTAGTGTTTGACCATCTGTACTGTATAAGGGGCTTTGGACCTGATAAGTAGGTCCAAACACTGCTTTGAGAGCTTCATAAAAACCTCTGTGATCACCGAGATCTGCACAGCGTTGTGTCTTTTCTGATAAATCAATCCACCACTTGTTCTGGATGTCTCTGAGTTTTTGTTGGAGTTTACTACTATATATATGTGTGTGTGTGTGTGTGTGTAATGTTCATTTGTGGGATTAACATAACTCAAAAACCACTGGGCAAATTGACACACCAAATTTGAACACCTATCAGGGCAACGAGTGACCATCACTCATAAAACCACTGAAAAACCCAGCCGAAAGGACTTCAAAAACCAAAAAAGCAAAAAGACGCTACAGTACATGTGCAAAAATGACTCCCCTGGCAAATAAAACATACAATAACATATCCACACGCTTTTTCAGACTACAGCTCTCAGCATCCCCTAGACCAGCCCATTTTGGAGAGGATGATCCAAATGCACTGTTTCCAAGATGCAAGCTTTCTTCTCTTGGATTTCTTTGAGAACATCCCAACCCCCCCCCCCCCCATATTTTCAATTTCCCATTACTGGACTACAACTCCCAGTGATCCTCCAAATTGATAGATTGGTAGGTAGACAGATCAATCAGGAGCACTGCTGGGAGTTGGAGAAAAGGGGAGAAAGAGGAAGGGGAAGAAAAGGTGGGGTGGGAGGAAGGGTAGAGGAAGAGATGGATGGAAGGAGAGAAGAAAAGGGGAAGAAAGGAGAGAAAGAAAGGAGAGAAAGAGGAAGGGAAGATTGACTACAGCAACGCATGGCAGGTACAACTAGGATATATATAATAAGCTTTATTTATACCCCGCCCCTCTCCCCGACTCAGGAAAGCTTACAACACAATGAAGAAATACAATAAATGATATACAAAAATAATAACATAGCAATTAGTAGCAACAAGAATAACAAGGTAATATGGGCATAAATAAACAAACAATTTTAAAAGACTGAGAAGCCCTATAAAACATATATGAGGTCATTTAATCATCCATTCCTATGATTAGAATATCAGATTAAAATTATAGTCATAAAACTGTTAAAAACCTGTCCAATATGGTGATTTTTCTTTTAGCCATTATTAAAAGCCTGTTTGAACAGCCAGGTTTTCAACTCCTTCCTAAGTGTTGTAAGGGTGAGTGCTTGTCTAATTTCTCCGAGTAGGGCGTTCCAGAGTTGGGAAGCCACTATTGAGGAGGCCCTCTCCTTCATCCCCACCGACCTTGCTTGAGAGGAAGGTGGAACTGAGAAGAGGGCCTTCCCAGCTGATCTTAAAAGCCTGAGCAGGTTCATAAGGAGAGATGTGGTTATGTAAATAGGTAGGACCCAAACCATATAGGGCTATACAGGTAATAACCTATAAGCAATTAAGCAAGAAGACTACTGCACATTGATTTCAATAAGTCTGAAAATTCATTTTAAAAAAACTTAGATATAAGAATAATCTTTTGATTGGGAAGATGTTCACACAATTTTGCACTTTGTGATGCACATCATACAGTTTTTATAACACTTTATATTGGCTTTATGCTAAACTGAACTGTAGCTTTCCTACCAAACATTTATTGGGTTGTTGTAGGTGTTTTGGGCTGTATGGCTATGTTCTAGAAGCATTCTGTCCTGCATCTATGGCAGGCGAAACATCAGGAGAGAATGCTTCTAGAACAGGGGTGGGCAATTACCGGCCCTCCAGGTGTTTTGGACTTCAACTCCCAGAAATCCTAACAGCTGGTAAACTGGCTAGGATTTCTGGGAGTTGAAGTCCAAAACACCTGGAGGGCCGGTAATTGCCCACCCCTGTTCTAGAACATAGCCATACAGCCAAAAACACCTACAACAAGCCAGTGATTCTGGCCATGAAAGCCTTCGACAATACATCATACATTTATTGTTTCTCTTTTGTGAAAACAAGAATCAAGACTTCACAAGAATCCACTAGGAAGTTCCCCTGTATTTTCTGTGCTCTTCTGCTGCTCCTATTCATTTTCTGGGACGTGTAAAAGATTTCATGGTACATCACATTCAAGGCAGTATCCACTATTGATAGCCATTAGCCCATAGTCATTAATATCAATAACAGAGCTATGACAAACATATTTAAAATGTAAAACCCCCATACATCACTCCAGTCTTGAAAGTTTGATTATTAAGATTTAGAGGAGGTACGGTTTCATGTTGTGTGGTCGCACAAAATACCACCCTCTTTGTGCGAGTCCAGCATTTGTCCAGATGCCGGAGTTATTTATGTTACAGCAGGATTGTTTACATTCTCATGTATACAGAAAGTGCATTAACATGTCATAGTATTTGTTTTTTGAGAGGCTTTTGGAGACCCTTGAAGACAAAGGGCATCTGGCACAGACACAAACCCACCCACAGCCATGGTTGCTTCATCTTCCACATGCCACCTGCCTCAAAGATTGCATCAGCTCTCACTAGTATTGCTGCAAAATTAAGCAAAATATGCTGACAAATGAGCCAAGTTCAGTCTGAAAGGGGCTGCCTTCCTTTACAGTGCAGCATGTTGCCAATATAATTTTGGCACTGATTTCAAGGTAGGGCTTTAAGTGAAGGGAGAAGACGCAAGGCGAAATGTCATATCCTTGTCTGCTACACTTGGAAGAGCATCATGACCTTTCCTTAGCTCTTCCATACTTAAAGATGAATACATTTATGGATGAAATATACTTACAAAAGGAAGACATCCTAGTTTTTTCAATTCTTTTTGGTTAAAAATGTTGCTTGTCACAATTATATGCTAGAAATCCTGACCCAAAGAACTGATGGGATCAGAAAAACAAATCCCATTACAACATTGTATATTTTCACGTTATATATCTTTTACATACAGTAGAGTCTCGCTTATCCAACATAAATGGGCTGGCAGAATGTTGGATAAGCAAAAATGTTGGATAATAAAGAAGGATTAAAGAAAAGCCTATTAAACATCAAATTACATTATGATTTTCCAAATTAAGCACCAATACATCATGTTTTACAACAAATTGACAGAAAAAGCAGTTCAATACATGATAATGTTGTGTAGTAATTACTGTATTTACGAATTTAGCACCAAAACATTGCAATGTAGTGAAATAGCAGTGGGCAGGAGGCAGACTGTGTTGAATAATACAGAACTTCAGATGAGTGAAAGTTGGATAAGCAAGACCCTACTGTACTGTGCATTTGGGAACATTTTTTATTTTCATTGTATCTAATTTTCACTTGAGTGGAATTGGAAACAAATGGCCACATTTTATATTTTTGTGTTATGTATCTTTTAAGTACTGTGGATTTGGCAACATTTTAGATATTTATGTTATGCATCTTTTATGTACTGTGAAATGTAAAATGCTTTGTAATTGTTGTTTGTTTTAGTCTCCTAATATGGAAAGGCAGCACAGAAATCTAAATATATACATGTGATTCTTGGCTAGAAGTGACATTACAGATCATGGGGCCACCCTGAGAAAAGCTGGTTTCATTTAATCCTATTTAAATCAATAGCATAAATCATGTTGCCTGTTTCAGTAGTTTATGTGAGATATATACTGTGGTGGTTCATGGACTGAACAGAAAAGTACCTCCTCTGAAACAGTGGTTGGTGGCAGTTTCTTCTTGGTCTACAACAATGGTTCCCAACCTTTTCTTGACCAGTGAACCACTTGACAAGGGACCACTTTGACCAGGGACCACACTCCAACTTTAGTATCAAAAGGGTTATGAATCAGTTTTTGGTCAACTTTAGATTTGGCTTGGTTATTTAGGGTGCTGATTCAGAAAATTGCATTGGATAAACTACATCAGTTCCAATTTCTGATACAGGACATATTTCATGCAGTAGTCACCATGTGTTCACCCACATATTTAATAAGCCTCAGCACTATAAAGTTTTGCGAGAACAGTCACTCTCATTGCAACAGTGTAGTAACTATGAGGCCACGGGCCATATTTTAGTTCTTAGGGACCACTGCTGGTCCCCGGACCACAGGTTGGGAACCACTGGTCTACAAGCTGCCCCTGAACATTAACCCAATAACATGCTCTGGAGTGAAATCTTATTTGCAATTGCTCTTTCAGATACTTTCATATTAAAACTTGGCCTGACACATTCTGGGGAATCCCAAGAAATACAAAGACTCCATTCATGCTGAGCACTTACAAAATGAGAACTCCTTTTTGGGTCAGAAAACTTGTTTAACATTGGAGGGGAAAAAGTGTTGCAAAGGTCAGGGGCATCTAGAACCAGGACCCAAACATCACGAGAAGGCAACCAGCATAGATTTGTGACTACAGACTCTTTTCCAAACCAAGATCATATCCGTATATATATCCATGAATTAAACATTTCAGTTTAATTCTGAAGTTACATTTGTTTTTCTAATAGTATATCATTGTCACTTCTGGTACTTTTCCATTGTACCTTCTTTAAACACCTGGTTTAAAGAAGAGTCCTACTAAATATGGTGATTATGTTGAGCATATTCCTACTACCCTTGGATCAAAGCCTGATTATTGTGGTACTTTGCACCCACTACACGTCCATAACTCTAGCCAAGGAAATTTGGAATGGGTAAATTGTGTAAGAAGCAGAAGTTTCTCTCTGGCAACATGTCCCTGAACAAGCACATTCCCTCTGTCCTGGGGAACGGTGAGGCCACCAACTCAATGTTCCAAACATTGTGTGTTGTGCTCTAAAGCTGCTTCTAATTACCTGCTGCATATCTTACAAGATCTGGACAATAGGTACACTGATACAGCCAAATGCAGTTTACAGAAATATGTAAATGTGGGTTACTATTTAGCCTTAAGCTTTTCCCTCATTGTAATACACTGGATCTTCAAGAAGTTGTTGTTATTATTTATTTATTTATTTATTTCTATGGCTGGGAACCCCTTTCATAGCAGTGTGGGGTTTGGGAGACTTTGAGGGCAGAGGATAGAGAGAACGATTGGTGGCTCTTCTCGCAATGTTATGCGACAAGAAAGGGATGGTCTAACCAAGTGATGTAGTAAAGCAATTTTCAGGAGGGGTGCAGCCTTATAATTGACTCACAAACATTTTCAGCCATAGTAAGGTCTGTGAATTCAATTCCTCTTTCGGTTTAAGTATCTTCAGTTTAGTGAAATATGCAATTTATTTTAATCCTCAATCCTAAAAAATCCTGTTGGTAAATCTTCCCATTGAGCCTCTTGTATTAGTCCTTCCTGCAATTTATATGTAACATGCTTAAAACAAATGTGACTGCAATATTTAGAATTTTACAAACTATTTTGTGTAAATGTAGACCCCAATCAGGAATAAATAAGGGTTTCTGTTTCATCACTATTGTCAAGGAAGAAGAGTTGCTGCTTCTGCACACCTCTTTTGCTTATTACTTTGGATGGAGGTATTGCCCAGGAGAAGCAGGGGGGGGGGGATCCCAGTAAGAGTTGCAATTTGAAAGGGCAATGGATGTTCCTGTGATGGTTGCAAATGCTTTGCAAATGAATAATAAAAAAGCATTTAGCTTCCATTGCTGCACCATGGCAATCCCAATACTCACAGCCCTTGAAAAATTTATTCCTCGGTCATTTTTTTCAAGTCAGTGAAATGTCTCCAAAGCAAATTAACCCAGGCTTAGAGTCAAAGAGTTTGGAAACTGGATTAGCTCATTCTGAGTTAATATGGCACTCAAATTCTAAACCAGATATAGCCTTATTGCAAAAGACTCCTGAGTTATTAGCAGCTAGATAATATTGTTAAAAAAACATTTTTTCATGTTGTAACAACACATCGGCCACAACTTCAACACAATTCGCACACAAAAGGGATGCATAGTGAGTCCCCCCACATACACACTCCATGCTGATTTTATTGCTACCTAAAGAGAGAGAGAACCTGACTACGCTGCTAATAAAGATTACTCCATACGGAAAGTACAACAAACTGGATTTAAATTGTCATTTTACTCCAACCAACAGAATCACTGAAATTTAAGCTGCACAATTATGCCTTCCCCAGTCTCCCACTGGCAATTTCAAATCCGCCTGCCTCTATAAAATCCTTATTTATCTTCACTATGAATATATTGCCTCCAGATGTGTATGCATATACCCTGGCATTAGAACCAATCAGGATAATTTCTATACCATATGTCATCCCAGTGGATTTGTCATTTCTAAATATAGAGCAGGAGAGTAATTCCTTAATAAAATAAATAAATCAGTTATAATTACCTGTTTGTCATCGCTTGATGCCGCTTCTGTTGAACCCTCCAAAGCACTTGCTGGAGATTGGACTGACACAAACAATAGTTTTTCCCTCCTTTGTAGTGCCAGTACGGAACAAAAAGTGTTGTTCTTTTACTCTTGCTCACATGAGCATGGTTGTGTGTGTGTGTGTGTGTGTGTGTGTGTGTGTGAGAGAGAGAGAGAGAGAGAGAGAGAGAGAGAGAGAGAGAGAGAGAGAGAGAGAGAGAGAGAGAGAGAGAGTCTCTTTTGAGTTTTCTTTGGTTCCCCTGGCTACTTTTAGATCATCAAGGTGATTGGAAGTATTCCCCATCCAATCGCATTAAAGTAGGAGTGGTTAGAATAATGAACCTGAACCTCAGGCTTCAGAGTAAAAGCATTTCAGCCTGACCCAGATCTCCTCATGCAAAAGGAAAAGAAAGGCACCCGCCAGCAACTGGACAAAAGGATAAACAAGAGGATTTGTGCCACTGATTAGAGTACAAGTCAAGCAAGGCTCAGCTCGGAGCTAGAATCCTTAAGGTCCTAAAACAGTGCACAGGACAGCCATCCATTCACGACGTGTCCTTGTTCAGCTCTGCAGCATCACACGTCCGAAGAAGTCTTTTATAGAGTCTCCCTTGCCTTTATTCCTTTTTCTACCTGCCAGACATAAGCAAGGTTTCGATATTAATGTTTTTGGCACCTACTTTAAGATCTTTTTTACACAGCACACTTTTCTTTTAATGGAGTACGATGAGAGCAAAAGTTTGGCTTTTCTGCAGACGAGAGATTGCAATGGCCACTTTCCTAATTACAGTGTTTGTTCACAGAAGAACAAAACCCAGCATGGCAAATTATACGCTTGGGGAGAAATTATGGTGCAGGGTGAATTTATACTCCTATTTAGTCATGTGTCAGTTGATCACAGCTCAAATCCAATGATGACTTGGTTCACCCCTGTCTAGGTCATAAATAGATATTGGGAAGGATTAAAGCAGCTGCTTTCCAGCTATAGTGTTGGCTTATAGCTGCAGCATATTCGGTTAAAAAC
Organism: Anolis apletophallus; assembly: GCA_030556195.1. Classification (NCBI taxonomy): domain Eukaryota; kingdom Metazoa; phylum Chordata; class Lepidosauria; order Squamata; family Anolidae; genus Anolis; species Anolis apletophallus. Next base: position 83,565,064 of record JARBWK010000001.1, read on the forward strand.
TGTTAAGTAACAGAACTGGGAGCACAGCCTGGGGAATTGGCACTGCCACTCCACATAAGTGATAGTGAGCCAGATATACTGTTAGGCTATGCATTTCCAAATAAAAGGTGTTACAGCTTATTAATCCTTCCTCTCCTAGGATGTTTGACTAAGACAGAATTTTGGGGGATCATTCTTGGGGAGAGGCAGGAATAGGAACCAAGGGAGACACTTTTTGAGCAGATGGTCATGGAACCAACCAGGGGAAAGGGGATCCTGGACTTGGTGCTAACTAATGAACAAGATCTCGTTCAAGATGTCCTTGTAACTGAGCCCATAGGTACCAGTGACCACAACACAATAACCTTCAACTTAAGTTTGGATAGCAAACTGTCAGTGAAAACTAACACAGAGACCTTAAATTTTCAAAAAGGGAATTTCACCAAAATGAGAAAAATAGTAAAGAACAAACTAAAAGGAACAGTAAAAAAAAAAATCAAATCCCTCCAAAATGCTTGGAAACTGTTTAAAAATACTTTAAATCACGCCGAACTAAAAGGCATTCCTAAAATAAGAAAGAGGCCGGAAAGTCCAAGAGGACATCGGCATGGCTTACAAATGAAGTAAAAGATGTGATTGGAAAGAAGAAAAACTCATTTAAGAAATGGAAGGCTCTTCCTACTGAGGAGAACAGAAAGGAACACAAGCTCTGGCAAACTAAATGCAAAGCAACCGTCAGGAAAGCCAAGAGAGATTTTGAGGCACATATAGCTAAGAACACTAAAAAAAATAACAAAAACTTCTTTAAGTACATCAGAAGTAGAAACCCAACTAGAAAAGCAGTTGGGCCACTTGACGAAAATGGTAAGAAAGGGACAATAAGTGAAGACAAGGAGATTGCCGAGTGACTTTTTGCCTCCGTTTTCACACAGGAGGACAGACAACATATGCCTGCAGCTGAGTCAGTTTTTCAGGGAGGGAATTAAATGAATTAAACCAGATAGAGATAAACAAGGAAGATGTTCTCACATGCCTTACTAAACTAAATGTCAACAAATCACCAGGGCCAGATGGCATCCACCCCAGAGTTCTTAAGCTCAAGTGTGAAATTGCTGGAATTCTAGCCAAAATATATAACCTTTCTCTAAGATCAGGCACTGTACCGAGGACTGGAGGGAGGCAAATGTAACTCCGATCTTCAAGAAAGGATCCAGGGTGATCCAGGAAATTATAGGCCAGTTAGTCTAACCTCAGTTCCAGGCAAAGTGATGGAAACCATTATTAAAGAAAAAATTACTAAACACATAGAAGAACAGGCATTGCTGAAGGAAAATCAACATGGTTTCTGCAAAGGCAAATCATGTCTTACTAACTTGTTAGAATTCTTTGAGGGTGTAAATAAACACATAGATAAAGGGGACCCAGTCGATATTGTTTACCTTGACTTTCAAAAGGCTTTTGACAAAGTCCCTCACCAAAGGCTCTAAATAAGCTCTTCAGCCATGGAATCAGAGGACAGGTCTTGTCCTGGATTGGAACCTGGCTAAACTGTAGGAAACAAAGGGTGGTAATAAACGGACATTTCTCTGGGTGGAAAGAGGTGAGAAGTGGCATACCCCAAGGTTCAGTTTTGGGTCCGTTACTTTTTAATTTATTCATTAATGACCTGGATGTAGGAGTAAATTCTGAGGTAGCTATGTTTTGCAGACGACACTAAATTGTTCAGGGTTTAAAATGAAACTGATTGTAAAGAGCTCCAGAAAGATCTCTCGAAATTGAGTGAATGGGCAACAAAGTGGCAAATGCATTTTAACCTAAACAAGTGTAAAGTCATGCACATCGGGGCAAAGAACCCCAACTACACCTACCAATTGATGGGGTCAAAGCTTTCGAGACAAACCAGGAAAGGGATCTTGGGGTTTTGGTGGACAGCTCAATGAAGATGTCAACCCAGTGCAGCAGCAGTAAAAAAAAGCAAATTCTATGCTTGGCATGATCAGGAAGGGAATCGAAAATAGGTCGTCAAATGTTGTATTGCCTCTCTACAAATCTATGGTGAGGCCACATCTGGAGTACTGTGTACAATTCTGGTCACCGCACCTCAAGAAGGATATAACGGAACTGGAAAGGTACAGAAAAGGGCAACAAGAATGATCCAAGGGATGGAGCAGCTCCCTTACGAAATCAGGTTGCAACGCCTTGGTCTTTTCAGCCTTGGAAGACGGCGTTTAAGAGGCTTGATCGAAGTGTATAAAATCATGCATGGGATAGAAAAGGTGAATAAAGAAAAATATTTTCTCTGTCACACAACACTAGGACTAGGGGCACTCCTAAAGCTCCAAGGTAGGAAAGTTAGGACTAATAAAGGGAAATATTTCTTCACCCAGAGGGTCATTGGGTTATGGAACTCACTTCCAGAGGAGGTTGTGACAGCTGTCAGCCTGGACAGCTTCAAGCAGGATTAGACAGGTTCATGGATACCAAGGGAATATAAGTATGTGAGAGGAAGTCATATATATGTTGTGTTCATTGAAACAGGCCCAGGTTTCACACTGAGTGTATAAATACATTTAAAACATATTAACTATATGTATTACTGTGTTAGAGTGTCATTTTGGTTGGTGGTGTGCCCCAGGATTTTGTAAATGTAAAAAATGTGCCGCGGCTCAAAAAAGGTTGGGAAACACTGGATTAAGCTATGTACAGGGAATTGTAAAATCCAGTGTAGGCAAGCACACTTCCCCATATGGGTTTTGCTTCATAAAATATAGGTGATGCTGGATGCTTCCTAAAGTGTAGCAGCAGAAATCAGCCTATTTAAAGGACCACATCTCCTCCTACCAGTCCACATGACCCCTTAGATCATAGGGAGAGACCCTCCTCTCGATCCCACCACCGTCACAAGTATGGTTGGTGGGAATGAAAGAGAGGGCCTTTGCAGTGGTAGCCCCATGGCTTTGGACCTCCCTCCCCAAAGAGACACGATCGGCCCCCTTGTTGTTGGCGTTCCACTCCCAAGTGAAAACTATTTTTATGGAAACAGGCCTTCCCCAACAACATACAATAGCAGCTATCTCAGCCAGACAAGACTCATATGGCCAAATATTTGGAGTTCTGAGTCGATAGTTTAATGTTTTAACTTATCAGGACAGCCTCAGCAGCCTGAGGAATAGGGTTTTTAATGATAATTTTATATGTGATAATTTTTATGTTTATTTATATTTATGTAACTTGTGTTTTATGCAATGTCTGGATTTATTGTTTACATGTTGGGTGGGTGGTATGATTGGGTGAATGGGATGATAGTTTTTCTGTATTATGTAGTTGTCTTCTTTTCTATTTTGTACGCCGGTGGCACAGTAGGTTAAACCACTGAGCTGCTGAACTTGCTGACTGAAATGTCATGGGTTGGAATCTGGGAAGTGGGGTGAGCTCCTGCTGTTAGCTCCAGCTTCTGCCAACCTGGCAGTTCGAAAACATGCAAATGTGAGTAGATCAATAGGTACTGCTCCAGCAGGAAGGTAACAGAGCTTCATGTAATCATGACAACCACATAACCTTGGAGGTGTCTACAGACAATGCCGACTCTTCAGCTTAAAAATGGAGATGAGCACCAATCCCGAGAGTTGGACATGACTGGACTTAATGTCAGGGGAAAACTTTACCTTTACACCACATTGAACCCATATGTGGGAGAAAAGAGTAATAAAAAGTAAATAATGATAATAATAATATTTTCATTTTTAATAATAATAATAATAAATAAAATGTACGTTCCACATGGTAGGAAGAGGGAGAGGAGAAATGTATGTTTATTACTGGAAGTAGAAGCTGGAGAACGGCATCTGGCTGCCAGGGTCTTAGGGAATGTATTGTCGAAAGCTTTCATGGCTTTCACTGGTTGTTGTAGGTTTTTGGGGCTGTATGGCCATGTTCTAGAAGCATTCTCTCCTGAAGTTTTGTCTGCATTTCTGGCAGGTATCCTCAAAGATTGTGAGATCTGTTAGAAACTAGTAAAATTAGGATTATATAAATCCAGGGTGAGAGAAAGAACTATTGTCTGTTGGAGCTAGGTGTGAATGTTTCAATTGGCCACCTCAATTAGCATTTGATGGCCTGACAGTTTTTAAGTGTGAGTTCTTACTTTCTGGGGGAATCCTTTGTTGAGAGGTGATTAGCTGTCCTTGATTGTTTCTTGTCTGGAGTTCCCCTCTGAATGTTATTCTTTATTTACAGTTATAATTTTAGAGTAGCCAGATTTTGTTCATTTTCATGGACTTTCCACAGATATATAACCCCAATTTTCCTAGTTTCCAACAGACCTCAAAACCTCTGAGGATGCCTGCCATAGATGCAGGTGAAACGTCAGGAGATAATGCTTCTAGAACATGGCCATACAGCCCGAAAAACCTACAACAACCAAGTCTTAGGGAATGCTGCAAAGCTCCATCTTCCTGCCTATTCATGTCACACTCGCACCTTATTTCCAGGGTGCTTGACTCGCAATGGGCTGGGCAGAAGGAAAGGATGATGCAGATTACCCAGGCAACTGGAGCATTGCAACCTTCCCTAAGCAACCAGGGGCATTTGGACTTTTTCCTCTCGTGAAGCTTGCTTTCTACAGAGGATTTGTGTAAGTCCAGCAGCAGAAAAGGAAGTCCTCCCCACTTGACATAATTCAGACTATGGTGAAAAGCAGCTCCTTGAGGAAAAAATAATCATATGCATGACTAGCCCCCTTTCCTCTAAGGTGGATATGGGAGGGCAACTAAAGATTTCAGGGTTTCGAGTTTTTCAGATTTCCAGAAAAATGAAATTCAACTGCAGTTGGTTGTCTTCTGGCCTTGCACAAGTAAACCAAATCAACAGATCATCCTTGCTATAATGACAGCACTTTTAAGATGACTGGAAGAAGCTTATTTTTCCTTTGAAAAGGATACACCCTTATCAACTTTGTCAGTACTTTGACATTGCACATTCAGCCAATGTTCCATCCTGAGGTTTAGCAAAACTGAATTGTTACAGAATTCACGATGATCACATTCAAAAGTCACACTTCCTGACAATACCGACATATTTTTGTTCTCCAAAACGGAAGAAGAAACATTCTCATTTTCAATAGGCCACAGTTATTATTCCAAAGTTTGTATGCGTACTCATTCACGCTGACTTACTGTGACTCTCCCTTCCAATTAAAATGTCTTGCTTTCATATATGAGTTTCTTTGAGAACATTCCCAACACACCTTCAAAATTCAGGGAAGCAATGAGACATTCCAATAAAGTGATGGCACAATGTGGACAACACTAAAGTTTGGTGAAGCCACAGAGTTGGCTTCTGGCTGCTCGCACAAAGCGAAAAGAAGTCACATGTTTGATCTCAGATACTCAGCAACATTCATTTGTATCTTCTCACTACATGCAAAGTAGCACGTTCCGAGTACATTTTGACTAGGTAAAGGTAAAAGTTTCCCCTGACATTAAGTCCAGCCGTGTCCAACTCTGGGGGTTGGTGCTCATCTCCATTTCTAAGCCAAAGATCAGGTGTTGTCCATAGACACCTCCAAAGTCATGTGGCCAGCATGACTGGATGGAGCGCTGTTACTTTCCCACCAGAGCAGTACCTATTGATCTAATCACATTTGCATGTATTCGAACTGCTAGGTTGGCAGAAGCGGGAGCTCACACCGCTCCTTAGATTTGAACTTGTGACTTTTCAGTTAGCAAATTCAGCAGCTCAGTGGTTTAATCCACTGTGTCACCAGGGGTTCCGATTTTGACTACCAAACAATTATTTTCAAAACCTCTGAATGCTTTGAGAGATTGTAATGAAATTTTGTACAAACAATGTCTACCACCAGCAAAAGACTCCCACTTTTTGAGATCAATGTATGATTGTATGACGGACTGTCTATCTGTCCATCTTCTTTCCTTTCTTCCTTTTCTTTCGTTCTAACTGTAAAAGTGCAAAATGTTTCTTTGGGCCTTTGCAAATTCCCTGTGAGGGCATTGCAGTGGGGCCTGGGTCCATGGACTCTATGAGAACCTCTGGCATGAGGCATACTCATTACCTTTTGTAACTACCATAACAATAAATCACTACCTTGCACAGCTCTCATAACAGTATGCCTTTACTTTTTTAAGCAAGATAATTCCAGTGTGCCATTCCCTCTCCTATATATACACTAAGGGACCGGGGAACTCTCCTGCGGTCTGTGGAATGTTAAGGATAGAATTACTAAAGCAAAGAAAAGTGCTCAGTGCATATTTTTTTGCAAAAGTTTCAATTTTCCTCAGAGGAGTTTTATTGGCACTGCAAACAGGCATTTCAAAGGGCCTCCCATGAAAAGGGGTCTGTCAGCTTTTTCCAATACTCCTTACATATTGCAGAACTGACACAGAAATGCAGTTATTGTAGAGAAAAGTTGTAAAGTTCCAGGCCCTGTAAAAATAAAACAGTTTTTGAAATGCAGACACGCTGGTGAAATCCAGGAAGGCATTATGGCTCATATATGTTTCAGTTTCTACAGCGTTACAATAAATATAAGCAAGTAAATTCCACATCTGATTTCACTAAAACTGCAAGAGGTCTTTTCTCTTTAGCTGCTTGTATTCCCTGTACCAGATATCCAGCTAAAATGGCTTTGGCCAGGTTTACAATGATCATGTAATCAAGTTCAAAGCTACTTCTTGAAGATACTTCCTGATGATCTAATACAGGGCTGTCCAACTTCTACCGGCCCAAGGGCCGGAATTCCGGTCACTGATCACCTGGGGGGCCGCAGTGTGAAAAATAAATAAAAATAAAATAAAAGAATAAAAGAAAGGAAGAGGGGAAGGAAGGAAGATGGATAGAGGGAAGAAATGAGGGAGGAATAAATGCAAGAATAAAAGAAAATAAATGAAATTAAATTAAAAAATAAATAAAAATAAAATAAAATAAAAGCAAGAATAAAAGGAAGGAAGGAAGCAAGGAAGCAAGCAAGGAAGGAAGGAACAAACGAACGAACGAAGGAGCCCACCCCAGCAAAACAGCCCTCTGCTTCAGCCTACCTTAGTTCGGTATCCTTCCCAAACGACCGCTGCCAAAACGGAGCTCCACACAGCCTTGCTCCGGTCCGGCTTCTCTCTTCCAACGAGGATCCAGGAGCCGGAGCCGGAGCACGAGAGAGGCGAAGACACAGAGACAGGAGCCAAAGACATAGCAGAAGAGTACTTCCTGTACTCTTCTAGTCTCAAAGGAAATGGCACCATGGAGGGGAAGCTGGGACTTGTAGTCCTTTGGCTCCGCGGCGTCATTTCCTGTCCTGGCTCATTTCCTGTCTGCTGAAGAGCGGCTGTGCCGCCGCTACAATTTTTCAAAAAAACAGCTGATTTCTTGCAGGAGGGTAGGAGGGCCGGATCCAAGGGGCTGGAGCGCCGTGTGCGGCCCCCGGGCCGCCTGTTGGGCAGGCCTGATCTAATATACACAAACTATGTTTCATGCAGAGTTATGAAAAATATTGTGCATAAATATGCTGTTAGTCTATGTGTATAATTTGCATATAAAACTTGAATATGTTTGTGTTTAGATATGGGTTCCATCTCCAAGATATCTCATTGTATACAGGCCAGTATTCCAAATGAGAAAAAGGAAGGGAAATCCAGAATACAGGACATACCTGGTCCCAAGCACTTCAGATAAGTGGTGCTCAACCTGTACTGCACCACAACAATGCCTTCCCTGCTTTTCAGTGCTTTTTCACCTCTGTGTTTATCTTTAGGAGTTCTTTAACATCAAGCCATACTGTCATCTTTTATCACCCTCCACATGTTTTAAAGCATTTTAAGCAGTTCTGGTATTATCCTACAAAACTTTGAATTCAGCAAAATTCCTGTCTCTCCAATGTAAGTCTCCTTTTGGAAAGATTTATGGATATTCTTTGAAAAATGTAACACCTTCCAGGTTTTGTGTTAAATAAGTACATCAGTAATGAAAGCCATTTAATGGTCCTGAGAAATATGTCAGAGTTGTGCTTGAAACAGAATGTGCCTCTAGCGTGGCCTCTGGTGGTCAAAGGTACTTATAGCATGTTTTACAGCAGTAGTGAATTGGTTGCATGCCATAGATACATTTATATATTTTTTTGCAATGTGTATGAGATCTGAGGAGCCCCCGGTGGTGCAGTGGGTTAAACCGCTGAGCTGCTGAACTTGCTGATTGAAAGGTCACAGGTTTGAATCAGGGGAGCGGGGTGAGCTCCTGCTGTTAGCTACGGCTTCTGCCAACCTAGCAGTTCAAAAACATGCAAATGTGAGTAGATCAATAGGTACCGTTTCTGTGGGAAGGTAATGGCACTTCATGCAGTCATGCCGGCCACATGACCTAGGAGGTGTCTACGGATAACGGCGGCTCTTCAGCTTAGAAATTATGAGCACCACACCCCAGAGTCAGACACGACTGGACTTAATGTCAGGGGAAAACCTTTACCTTTATCTATGAGATCTGAACACTTATTTTAGATCTTTGTTCTGATTTAATTGGTATTGCAGTCTGTCATGTTGCTTTATATTACAGTTCCAGTGTAAATGTTGTCCAAATGAAACTTCCTGCATTCAGTTGTAGCTAGCTATACTTTGAAAGCCAACAGAAACTATTTATTTATACATTTATTTATTTAAAAATTTTATATTCCGCTCTTCTCTACCTCCGTAGAAGGACTCAGACCGGCTCACAGCAAGGATTCAATGCAATAATACAATCTAAAACATCATACAACAACAAAAGATTAAAATACATATAGAATAAAATTACAAATAAGCCAAATCGCCAAGATAAAATCATGTCCAACTCGGTCCGTATGTCTGGTCAATAACTTTGTTCTGTGGCCGGCCTCAGGCATTATTCTGAGAATGCTTAATTCCATAGCCAGGATTTCACTAGCCTCCTAAAGGAAAAGAGGGAATGGGCAGATCTGATCCCAGTTGGGATAGAGGTCCATAGCTGAGGGGCCACCACAGAGAAGGCCCTGTCTCTTGTTCCCACCAGACATGATTGCGAAAGTGGCGGGACTGAGAGCAGGGCCCCACCAGAAGATCTTAATAGCCTTGATGGTTCAAAGGAGAGAATAAGTTCGGTCAGGTAAACTGGGCTTTGTAGGTTTTTTAGGTTAAAACCAGCACTTTGAATTGTGCTCAGAAGCTAATTGTTAGCCTGTAGAGCTGGCGCAACAAGGGGGTTGTATGCTCCCTGTACCCCGCTCCTGTTAGTAACCTGGCTCCCGAGTGTTGGACTAATTGCAGCTTCTGAGCAGTCTTCAGAGGCAACCCCACGTAGAGAGTGTTGCAGTAGTCTATACCATGAGATTAGAAGAGATCATGTGGCTGTTTAACTCATAGACACTGCTTGATTTATACCCATTCCATATTATTGAGAGGACAGTTCTTATCTAATGGCAGTTGCACAAGAGAACACTTACCACACTTCCACATAACATCTGCCCCTATGGGAGTCCTTCCACAGCAGTCTTCCACACGAGAGGGCTTGTATGTGGCCATAGACTACTGCAAAGGCTTGGATCTTTATCCCTATATTCCCCTGATACAACCTGCTTTACACAGCATAGACATATATATTGTTGAAGGCTTTCATGACCGGAATCACTGGGTTTATGGGAGTTTTTCGGGCAGTATGGTCATGTTTCAGAAGTATTCTCTCCTGACATCTCACCTGCATCTGTGGCAGGCATCCTCAGAGGTTGTGAGGTCTGTTGGAAACTAAGAAAATGGGGTTTATATATCTGTGGAATGTCCAGGGTGGGGAAAAGAACACTTGTCTGCTTGAGGCAAGTGTGAATGTTTCAGTTGGCCACCTTGATGAGCAGTAATGGCCATACAGACATGATTTGAACTAGTGGTTGGAAGAAGTTCAAAGTTGAATTCAGGCCACACTTGCTAATATTAGGCAATTTGCTATTCTCTCATCCTAGTGTTCTAGGACCTCAGGGAACATCTAAACCGGTCATTCCCAAAGTGGGCGGTACTGCCCCCTGGGGGGCGGGGGCGCGATCCAGTGGGGTGCTGGCAGCCTCAGGTGCATTTGGGGGGTGATTAATCCCTGTAAGGGGGCAGTGACGTGAGCCAGGCGTAGGGTTGCCACTTGTCCCGACTGGGCAGGGTTGCGCACTTGTGAGTGTGTGCCTGCGTCCGGAATCTTCCCCGTTGGAAGGAAGAGGCGATACAGGACTGTGCACCGTGGACGGGGTTGACAAGAGGAAGGAGGTGCGTGCTGCAGTTTCCACAGCAATGCCTGCCCGAGGATACCAACTCACATGCTGAGTCAGTCGCATGCTTGCGAGTGTGTGCCTACGTCTAGAATCCCCGGGCAGGTGTTGCCGTGGAAACTGCAGTAAGTTTGGTAGCTTGTTGCAAGTAGAAAATGCTTGTAAACAATAGTTTAATACAGTGCTTTGTTGAAAAATATTGTGCAGCCTCTACTATTGACATAATAATGAAGATTTAGAGTCTTATAAAATTTATTTTAATGTATATTTAAAGTATTTCTTCCATTTTGCCGGTTGCTTGAGAGTTCTGGTTAACTGAGAGCATTGTATTATTAAAATTTTTAAAAATTAATTTCTAGGGGGGCGCTGAGTAATTTTTTTTCTGGAAAAGGGTTGGTAGGCCAAAAAGGTTTGGGAACCACTGATCTAAACCAAGCACTGGTTTCTTTTAAGGATTATTGAGTTCAGAAACGAGAACTCCAAAAGTTAGAGAAGGAGATATTGCATGGAACAATGACCATGATCAACCATTCCTCATTAGTGTAAGGCCTTGGTGTACAAAAAAAGGACTAGACAAAAGTTAGCAAACTGGTTCACCACAAAACCCTACACCTGAGCAGTGTACGCTTCATACGGGGGTAGGAGGTCTAATGAGATCAGAATAAAGATGTGCATGTGGTCTCTCTTCTAACCTTGATATCCTATCCCACATTGAAAAAACAATGCTCTAAAGGCCCATGCAATGGTCAAGAAGCCTCTGAACCATGCTCTCATGCTGCATACTCCATCACTGCTTTCTTGGTCTTCTTCAGCCCAATGCTATTCTTCACCACAGTATCCATGACTACTCCTCTGTGTAAGGTCCTGACATAAGGAGCCAGTAATGCTCTTTTCCATGGTATGAAAAACAATTTCTGTTTATCTCTAAAGTTCAAAGGCAAAGAAACAATTCAAGCCATTTATTTTCTAGTCAGCTGGCAGCCCTTCAATAATGAGTCCTTGAGAAGCTGCAGGCTTACTGAAGATGATGGGGAAGTGGATCACACGTGTAACGTGGAAGAGCCCATAAACACAGCTTGGCTCAAATGTTGGGCTTTCTGGAAGGAAGTGGGAACAAGGTAGGAGCAGCACGCACTTCCTCTGGCTCACAGAGGCTCCAGAACAGAAAGAGCTCTATGAAAAGCTTTTTATTTGGGCAAACCTATTGCTGGTTAAGAAAACAAAATTTGTTTCATCTACTGAAGATTTCGGAAGTCTTGAAAGATGGTAGGAGTGGAAACAGGATCCTTGCCAGATGGAGAACAACAGCAATCTGTGAGTATGTTATTTAAAACAAAAGGGGAATTGAAGGGTTGAAGCCATATTTAGGACTTAACCCAGGAAAGAGGAGTTCAGTGTGTTTTAAGGAGACGGAGATAAGCAAAACATGGTTTACAAACATTCCTCAAACACTGAATTGGTTAAGAGGTCCTTGATTAACGCAGCAACTTCCAAAAAATAATGACACAGCGGAAAGGGTTTTTCACTTTGGAACTAAGGCATGTTAAGGTTATGTATGGCACAGCCTAGGAACATTCCTGGAAATTCAAACAAGCTTTTGAGAATGTTTAGTCCTTGGTTATTCTGCACAGTAATCACATATCCTTTCACTTTATCCTATGCCCTCTCTCCATTGTTGCAGCTTGCACTTATTCCATTCCTATTGTTTACAGCATGGGCATGTTTACAGAAGCTTACTGCCACTGGTTAAAGATTTCAGTTTTATTGAGGCTGAGTTGATGTTTTAATGTGCATATGTGTTTTATTTTACTGTATTTTATATTGTGCTTCATTTTTATGTTTGTTTATAGGCACTTTGTGCCGTCTGTAAGCTGCCACGGGTCCCTTTGCGGAGATATTGGCAGGATATAAGAAAAAAAGTTATATAAAGTTATAATTACGAAAACTCATTCAAAAGGGAGATGATAACGTAAGGAAGCTGGGACATGTAGGTGTCAAGAAGTTTGATGAGAGAAAATTTTATAGATAAGGTACGCAACTGGTTTAGGCCAAACTAGAATCCTAGATAAAACCTTAGAAAGAAAGAGAAAGGGATTTGTCCATGTAACGCATAGAAAAAAGTGTGAAAAACCAGATATAAGCAAAGCCGTGAACGTAAGTAAGGGGCATGGACAGAACCAAAAAAAACACCCATGCAAATGGGGAAATGACACAATTTAAACAAAACTGAACAGACAATAAAGAGTGCACTGTTGTTGTGTGTGTTTTTTTTAAAAAACTCTCAAAAGTGACAATAAGATTGACCCTGGCTAAAACCTGGAAGAAGGACAGCGTACCTGACATAAATGATTGGTCGTCAAAACTCTTCGAAATAATGAAGATGGATATTTTGACGCAGAAGCTAGCCCAAGGAAACACATCCTTGAGAACAGACTGGTCCAAAGTGGCGACGTTTCTAAAGGGAAAAAATTATGAATCATGGACAGAGCTGCGGCTGGATGACATTATGTGAACAACCTTTTTTTTCTTTTGCCTAATGTACTTCTTATATAAGTTCTACGAATACGATGATGATGTTTAATTTCTGAGACACCGGTTTAAAAAAAAAACAATAATAACTATATATTTTTTTCTTTTTGATCAAAAATAAGAGACACGCAGGTAACACAATATGGAGTGTTGCGGAGCGGCGGGGAAGCGGGCGGGAAGTACTCGTGTAATTGTCCTATGTTTATTAGTCTGAGTGTTCTCATGTTTGGCAATGTTTACAACGTGGTAGAGGCATTACTTGTTGTCAATTTTTTGTTGTGTGTTTGTTTCTTGTTTTAAAAAATCAATAAAGACGATTTTATATAAAAAAAGTGACAATAAAATGTGAAATTACCTTGTGGGCAGTCTATCACATAATAAACATGCTTTAAGAAATGCCAGAAAGGCAACAGTATTTTGTAAACATTCACTCAAAAGATAAAATACTGGCATTTTAGTTAAATAATGGATGCAATGGCAATATTATTTCCATCTACTTTAATCTTCCTGCTATTTTAAAATACCATTTGCAGGCGACGGTTCCGGCCCGGTTTACATGTCAGAACGTATCTTCCTCTACGAACCACCAAGGACCTTAAGATCATCCGGGGAGGCCCTGCTCTTGGTCCCACCACCATTGCCGTCGCGTTGGGGGGGGGAGTTTGGTGGCCCCTCAGCTGTGGAACTCTCTCCCTAATGAGGTTAGATCTGCCCCCTCCAGTCTGACCTTCCGCAAGAAACTTAAAGCCTGGCTATGGGATGAAGTGTTTGCAGAATAGACTGATTTACTGGTGAAAATAAGACTTTATTTGACCGCCATAGACTGATTTGATTTCAACCTGGTGAACTGTTTTTTAATGTATATTTATAACTGTTTTCAATTCAATTCAATTTCTCACTTATTAATCGCCCTCCATTAAATGCTCCAGGAGATTTACATAAAACATTGCATACGAACGTACAGCAGTAACCATGTAGACTGTATTAAACATTAAAAGCTCTGCTAAAAAGCCAAGTCTTAAGCGCCTGAGCAAAAGGCCTCAAGTCGCGCATGGCCCTCATGTGGGGAGGCAAAGAGTTCCACAGGGCAGGGACAGAGATGGAGAAGGCCCTACGTCTCGTGGACTCGAGGCATACTTCCCTGGGGCCTGGGACATGCAGTAAGTCTAGTTGGAGGAGTCTTGGCGACCACTGGTGGTTTTAATGTATATGGTTGTATTTTATAAATAAATACATTGTATTTTATGATATTCAGCACTGAATGGTTGCCTGTTGGAAGCCGTCCTGAGTCCCTCTTCGGAGGTTGGGAAGGATGGGGTATAAATGTTCTAAATAACTAATAAATAAATACATTAACACCGGTATTTTCCTAATGCAAACTTGTCTAGGTGCTGTTCCATGCCTACCCCTTTTGGGCAGACTCCAAAAGGGGGCTTAGACAGAGAAGAGTAGTCCATTTTAGGGGGAGGAGTTGAAGGAAGAAAACTATTTTCCCCATTTTCACTGGTTATTTCCCCCCCCCTCCCTCTTTCCCATATCATAAACTATGGTTGTTTGATGGCGGCAACATGGGTGGGGGGAATAACAGGAAAACAGAGGGGAAAACAGAGGGGAAACCTCCTTTCCCCTGTAAAATGGACTATCTGTCTCTGTCTGGCACCCCCTTGTGGCCTCCGCCTGAATAATGCAACAGTACCCTTGTCTGTACATTACAAATTTTGCTTACTTACAGACAAACCAGACATTCAGGCCAAAATTTGTGGTTGTAGATTACTAGAATTGTGCGTATTAGGCCTTAAGGAAACTGGTAATGAACATGTTGGTAAAGATAGAGTTGCATTATTTCAGGGGAATCCAGTGACATGTTTGACTGCAAGGAACATTTTTTTAAAAGATTGACTCAAATGTGTAGTTATCAAAGAGGAAGGTTTTGACTGCTTTTATTATAGACTCTGAAGAAAGAGCTGCACAGTTTACAAAAGTGGGGGATTGTGTCATTATGTAATGGAAAAAAGCAGTCTGAGTAAGACATCTGATAATGAACAGAAAACTATCACAGAAATCAGCTAATGTGCAGATCCAAGGCCCTTATGCAAAGCACTGGGGGGGGGGACCATTTTCCATTCATTGTGACAAAAAAACATAACATTATCAATGAAAACGTTTTGCCAAATCTACCAAAAGCAATGTCACTCTTCATCTATGACATAACAGTGCATTCTATTTTTCTGGCCTGGAGTTTTTTAAAACCTAGGTTTTTGTCTATTTTAATTTTCTAACAAATACTTTCTGTAACAATGTAACATTTTGGACAGTTAACAACCAAAAATCTTCTCTTACTACTGGATTGATGCATCAGAGGGCAGCATTCTGTATGTGTGAATGAAGATTATTTAGCTCTAATCTTAATGACCTTGAGATACAAATCCCAAACATCACAACAGAAATGCTTCAAACACTGGAGGTTAAAAAGATTAATCTCAGTGAATTGCAACTATTACATTATAAGCTTGCACTACAATAATAATAATAATAATATTTAAAAAAACAAAAATAAGGATTTTGCACCTTTTCTGTTAAGCAGAAAGGCATAAAATATGGAGAAACCATAATTTTTAAAGATAAATTCACTCAAAATCTGATCTGTCATGTCTAAATATAATTCTTTTTTTTAAAAAAAACCCAAAAGAGGTACAAACAACCCTAGGGACAAATACAGTTTGGGATCATGCAGAGGTACTGTAACTCTCTCCGAACCTGTCAACCTATCTAATTTCTCTAGTAAAGAAGTAACCACGCATTAAGCCACTCTCTCCTTTGGTGTTCAGTTTGCTAGCCATCATCCAACCCATTCTGGTCTTGCACAGCACCGCTGATTCGATTGTTACACAGAAACAGATCTAAGACTACTCAGGATAACTGGACTCACTCTCCTGATGATTTATTCCAACAGTTGCATAGAGATCAGGGGTCCTCAAACTTTTAAAGCCAAGGGCCGTTTCATGGTCCCTCAAAGTGTTGGGGGGTAGATTATAGTTTTTTAAAAAACAGAAACAAATTCCTGTGCAC
Organism: Anolis apletophallus; assembly: GCA_030556195.1. Lineage (NCBI taxonomy): Eukaryota > Metazoa > Chordata > Lepidosauria > Squamata > Anolidae > Anolis > Anolis apletophallus. The sequence goes on from JARBWK010000001.1 coordinate 83,580,902, forward strand.
ACTGCACATTGCTTATTTGTAGTGCAAAAAACCCCATAAAAGAACAATATAATATTTAAAATGAAAAACATTTAACCAACAGAAACTTGGTGGGCCTGCTTTTGGCTGAGCAGATAGTCAAGTTAATTAGGATGTTGTTGATGTGTGCCATCAAGTTGTTTCAGACTTAGGGCAAACCTAAGTCTAAAGTTCAGGGCAGGCACTGGGTCATTGACCTTGGAGGGTTGCATCTGGCCCATGGGCCTTTGTTTGGGGCCCCCTGATATAAATGTTAAATAGCATTAGGGACAAAATGGTACAAACAGAGTGCAAATACCACTGGGCTGACATAATAACCACCCTGCTTGACTGCCCATTGCTTCCAATAATCCCAGACCAAAGAGGGCACAAAGGTATGAGGTGTCAATGGGTATTAGGATACAATCCGTTCTAAAGTCTGTTTTGTGCCTATGAACAGATAAAGCCATGTAAAATGAATTTATTACGTTTTGAAACTGCTTATTCATTCTATCTTTCTATTTTAAAATATTATGTTCAGGACAGCTAATGACTTCCTTAAAAACAAATTAAAACATAAAATTTGTCTCTCTGACCAAAACCATAAAACCATTGGGTTGTTGTACATATAACTGTTGGGCTATATGGCAACTGCATCTATGGCAGGCATCCACAGAGGTTGTGACCTCACAACCTCTGAGGATGCCTGCCATAGATGCAGACAAAACATCAGCAGAGAATGCTTCTAGAACATGGCCATACAGCCCGAAAAACCTACAACAACCCAGTGATTCCGGCCATGAAAGCATTCAACAATACAATAAAACCATTATATTCAATTATCAATATTTTTTTTTTAAAAGGAAAACACTTTTTAGAAGCCAGTGTGCTGTGGTTTGAATGCTGGACTACGATTCTGGAAGCCAGGGTTGAAACCTCCACTTGGCCATGGAAATCCTCAGGATGATCTCTTCTTTTAAAAATTTGCTTTAAAAATCCTGTTATATGTTTGCCTTAGGGTCACCATAAATTGGAAACAATTTGTAGGCACGCAACAAACCAAGTACAACATTCAGAAACGTAACCCATTCTGTTCCTCTACCTGCAGAAGTAAGCAAAATGAGAGGCCTGGACTCTATCTGATTAGCCACCCCTCAATGTGCTTTAATCAGCCAAGATGGAAAAGAATCAAGATGGAGCAGAGTTGGCTGAGTTCATTAAAAACATTTTGTCGGTGCTCTCAAGACCCAAAAACTGAAATTCCCCATTTCCTGTACTTTCCCAATACAAGGGCAAACTTTATCCACCTTGCAGTATACCAGTACAGAAATTTTGTAAAAGTTTTAATGCTGGCCTCACTAGAGCCAAATCTTCTGGCACTGTGGGTTTGTGCCAGAGGATTTTACAAATTAGCATGCAAACATGTTATGACCTCCTTGAGTATTGCTTCCCTTATGATTTTTTGAGCTGGCACACAGTAAATTAATAACACATTTGGGGAGCAGTTTGTTTAGAAAGGTTACTGAAAAATTGCTTGTTTCCTAGACACCATACAGCCTTATATTAAAATATTGACTTTTTTCTGGCTCCTCATATTTTTAGATTTGACATTTGATTGGCTTAGGGATTTCGCTTTCTCTGGTTATTTAATAGTGAATTCTAGGGACTCATTGCAGTTTCTATGGTGTCCTTTAGCTTTGTGAATATATCACTCATTTTACTTTTCAGAAAATTTGTGTATTTTTTGTGCTGGAGCAGAGGTTGGAAAAGTTACCTCTTTGACTACAGTACCCAGAACACCCTCAAGAGAGCATCATCATAATTAGCTATGCTGGAGAGTGGAAAGGACTGCAGTCGAAAAAAGTAAGCTTTCCAATCTCTGCTCGATGGTCTTTGCAGAGCTATGTTTTGAGAGATTAGGTTGGGTGTCCGCCGTCTCACCCTTGGCTGAATTTTGAACTGCAGGTTTAATGTTGTTCTCATAATTACTCCTTGCTTTATTATTTCTCTCCTTCAGTACAGTTAAATTACTGCAAACAGTTCTGTTTAAGTGTTGTTTTTACACCATCTTCAATTACATCTGCATTCTCTGCCTGGAGGTAATTTTGTTTAAAAAGTATCTTGTGGTGTAGTATTGCTTTGGTTTTGGTGATGAAAACAAACTCTTGGCTCAGTGAGTCTCCCAAAAACGTTTTTTTTTGGATACTCTTTGGGAGATTATACTGAAGAGGAAAGCCAATAAGAATCAGTTCTCCCCCTGATATATTTCAAAACAGGATGATACAAACAATTGAAAATGTGATGGCACCTATGAAATAGTTGATAATGTGTTCATAAGGTTGAGCATCTCTTATCTGGAATTCTGAAATCCAAAATTGTTTACCTGGGTGGATGAGATAGTAATACCTTTTCCTTCCTGATGGTTCAATTTACAAATGCTTCTTGTACAGAATTATTTAAAATGTTAGGCACACAATTACCTTTAGACCATGTGTTTCAGAAACATAAATGAATATCGTGTTTGCACTGGGTCCTATTGCCAACATATCTCATTATATCCAGATATCGAAATAAAGATGTTCTAAAATCAACAACAAAAAATCAGAAATCCAAAACATTTGTGATACCAAGCATTTTGCCTAAGAGACCCTCAAGCTGTAATGCAAGAGAGGTTGACAATCTACAGTAAGTACAGTATTTATTTATTTACAGCATTTTTACCCCGCCCTTCTCAACCCCCGAGGGGGGACTCAGAGCAGCTAACAAAGGAAATCCAATGCCACAATCAATACAATGTAAAACCGTAAATACAAAATTAAACAATAGCAGTAAGATTAAAACAATAATCAACAGCCCATTGAATTAGAACCATATTCCGTCCACAATTCCGAATTGATAAGAACAAAGCCATATGCTCAAATCTGTTGCCATTACTAATCCATTCCAGTCAGGTGTTGTTTAAGCTATTGTGCAAAGGCCTGGTCCCAAAGTCAAGACTTCAGCATCTTTCTGAACGCCAGAAGGGATGGGGCCGAGCGTATTTCGCTTGGGAGTGCGTTCCACAGGCAGGGGGGCACAGCCGAAAAGGCCCTGTCCCCCGTCCCCACCAGCTGCATTTGAGATGCTGGCGGGAGTGAGAGCATGGCCTCCCCGGATGATCTTAAATTGTGCGGTGGGATGTAGGGGCAGATGCGCTCAGACAAGTAAGCTGGGCCAGAACCGTATAGAGCTTTGTAGGTCAAAACCAGCACTTTGAATAGAGCTCGGAAGTGGGCAGGCAACCAGTGGAGCTAACACACTGGGGGGGGGGGGTGCTTCCTGTATGTAGCTCCTGTTAGTAATCTAACAGTAGGATCATGCTTTGTAATCAAATAGAAATCTGAAAAGATATAGAAAATACCATGCTGTGAAGAAACAAAACCAGCCAATTGCATTTGGGATCAGGCTTTTTCCTGAAACAGAAACATAATTTGCTATGTTTTTCCAAATGGAGAAATGTCATTGGTACACATCTGGCTATACAGTAGATGTTCAGAAAATCATACAATTTTGGAAAATGTATAAAAACGTATCAGTATGCAGGAAAGCATCCTTACCTCAACATGATATATTTGCAGAAGTATCGTACACAAGTCAGCTACTGTACAGGGAAAAATTCCTGGTTACTAGCCACCCTAAACTGGGTATAGCCACAAGAAGCTGAAGTGCCACCTCGGAGTTGGTTGAGGTAGGCAGGATTTCCCCGGGTACTGGTTGTGGGGGGTCGGGAGCAGGTCAGGGTTTTGCCCTCCCTTCTGCTCGAGATCCCCGTGTACAACTGGTGGGCCACTGTGTGATACAGAATGCTGGACTAGATGGGCTGAGGTCCAATTCAGCATGGCTCTTCTTATGTTCTTATGTTCTTATGTTCTTATGTATGGCACAGTACTCACTCATATCTCAGGGAAGACTGAAATGTAACAAATGGTGGAAGATAATATACTTCAGATACTGAAATTCAGAATATTACTGAATTGACCAAAACAAAAGCCATAATACTATGATTCTAGATAGAAAGTGAATGAGCAATTTGTCATCCTGAACTGAGAAGAAAGAAATGTGATACCAGATGCTCTCCAGACAGTAATCTCGCCCAAAATATAGGCATTGCATCTGAAATTGAACAATGCCTGCCACAGGCTAGAGATTAGCATTATACATGGATGAACATGGAATTGAAGGCATTATATGACATTGCAGAGTGAACTTGAACAAACATATTTCTGGATATATTTCGTGCAGAAAAGAAATGCATAGTAATCGTGGGTTGCCACTTGATGTTCTGGATTCGGAAAATAGAGAGTTTAGCAAATCTCTTCCAGGTCATTGAAATATTATGGGAGATTACACACAATATGTTCAGGTAATGAAGGCTGCAAGCTAATTCCAAATGTTCAGCAAAGACTGCAATTTTGGTTATATCATCACCTGCCTAATCATCAAGTAGTGGAAAATGAAGCACTGTAAAAATAGTTTTACAGAAAAATGTGAAAGAATGCAGCTCCATGTTTTGCATTACTAGAATACTTAACCCCAAGGCTTAGGCCCCATCTACACTGCCATAATAATGTAGATTGAACTGTATTATATAGTCAGTGTCAACTCATATACGGGAATGCAATTTGTATTGAACTGTTAATCTGCATTTTGAAACTGAATTATATGGCAGTGCAGATTATCCCAGATTATCTGGCAGTGTAGACTCATTCAATCCAGTTTAAAGCAGATAATCTGGGATCAGATCTTGGGATATAGGGTGGTGTAGAAGGGGCCTTGGTCCCCTTTTCTCCATCTTTCCCAACTCTACAGTATATTTTTTGAATTGCAGCACTTTTTGAGCCACTACTTTTTGTAGTTTCAATGTAGTTAGTAACACTATTCATTTGTATTATGACAGTATGATACTAGGAGTTTGCATTATAGCTGTTTTTCAATTGGTTGTTTCATGTTTTAATAGCTTTGTATTGATTTTATAATGTTGTTTTAAATGTTTTTAATTGTACACTGTGATTGTTATGGAATCAAATTGCTGAGTCGCCTTCAGGCTGAGAAAGGCAGGAAAGAAATATAGTAAATAAATAAATAAATTCCATTTATCCCAATAAATGTCATTATCCACTTTTACAACAGGAACACAGGTTGCCATTTTCATTGAGCTGCTTACTACATTCCCAATATTGCTGCGTTCATCAGCCACTTTCATCTCAGATCTTGTTAGGTACGTTAAGCCTCAATATGTATAACTTTACAGTTGTCTATATTTGTAATTTCTATGCCCCTTCTGATTACTCTAAAAAACTTGGTGTCATCTGCAAGGGGAATATCTCATTGTTTATTTCTAGGTCATTTTATCAATGTTAAAGGGCACTAATTATTCCATAGCTTTTATGAAGGGTCTTGGTCAAGAATATTTTCGAAATAGGAGTAAACAATATCTATGGTATCATCACTATCCCCATACTTGTTGGCACTCTGAGTGAACTCTTACAAGTTCTTACCTTTTCAGAAGTCATGTTGATTCGCATTCAGCAAGACTGGCCTTTCTGTCTGCTTGGTACTTTTGTCTTTCCACCAGTTTTCCTAGAATAGACATTAAGGCAATTAACTGATTATTTTGTTTCTTTCCTAATACGGTTTTGAAAATCAACCACTTTACAGTTTTCTGGAAAAGAACTTAAGCCAAAATGCACAATACATATTTTGTTGGAACAACAGCAAGTTGACTTAAGAACAGATAGATGCAGGCTATCTGGAAGATATTGGCTATAGGAAACACAGTGGATTCAATTTCATGTGCAGCCTTCCTGAAACAATTAGTTCATAAATAGGGAATTCCGCTACATTTTTGATGGGGGGAGATATAGCTGAGTATCCTTGTCTACTGAAGGTCTTGGCCCCACAAATTGCCAGCAGGTAGCATTAATCCCAGAGAATGTTGTTTAGGGCAAAAAACGCGTTTTGGCTCTAATCGACAAGGTACTCCCTCGCTCTTCTTTTTAGAGCAGTGATTTTCAAACTTTGGTCCTCTGGATGTTTTAGACTTCAGCTCCCAGAATTCCAAACACCTTGCCAAGTCAGCTAGGGCTTCTGGGAGTTGAAGTCCAAAACACTGCGAAGACCAAAATTTGCGAATCATTATCTTAGAATTTCTCTGCACTTCTACAGAAGTCAATTTATCCATTTGCATGGATTACTATGTTCTGCAACGGAAGTTAAAATAGGATGGAGATTATATGTTCCTCCAGATGTTGTCAAAGTATAACTCTTATTAGCATGGGTTATGCTGTTTTGAGCTGATAAAACATGTAATTTAGAAAACTGCATGGTTCTCACCAAGCAAGCCAACCCATATATGCCTATCTACTTATACATCCAAAGCAATAAGAAGGAGTACAAATCAATTAAACTAGAGAGTACTAAAAAGCTGCATGCCAGCCAGAAGAAAAAAGAACAACTATTGGAATAAATAGTAATAAAAAGACAACAAACAACTAAAGTATACTTACCTATGAGTCAACACCATAAAATCACCTCATGTTACTTATAAATAATGATTTCCTGATCGGTATACCAATCCGTAAGCAGTCCATGAGATATTATGGACTGGAGTCCAGAGCAATACATGTGCACCTCACAGTACATGGGGTTTTTTCTGCTCCCTGTTCTAAATAACAACTCCTCAGGCCACATACTGGGACCTCTGAGATGTATGAGTATGAACCCTCCAGCACCCTATAAGATGTGAAGAGCTGCTACTGGAAATGTAATACAACAGCTTGTCAAAACAGTCAGTGAAACACTATGCAAGCTAACCAGGTCCTGGGATTACTCCCTCTGCTCCTACCCCACTCCCATTGTTACACATTTAATACACCAATTCTGCATATTGGACTTTTGTATCGGGTTGTTAAGTGTTCAAGTTAAAGTAGGTTTCAAAAGCTAGCTGGGAGAAAAATAGTTTGTTGACTCAGTTAAGCAAAAGACTCTAATTCTAAACTTATACCTCTCTTGAATCTGTTAGTCCAATCTATTGAAATCATATTTGATTCAATGGGTCTACTCTAGGTGGGAATAATTTTAGATTGAACCCCCTTTTCCCACTTCCTTCATTGCTTCTATTCCTCCTCCTCCAACTATCACAAACAATTTGACGTACCGTTTCTCTCTTCATTTTTTTAAATAAAAAGACTCAATTACCTTTTGCAAAAAGTCCCCATCTCCTTCAGTTTGCTCAGGAAAAGCTCTCTAATGAGATCCTTTTGACATTTGCTGTGTTTTAAGCATGCTTTGAGTTTTAAAAACTGCTTTAAAGTTCTGATTAGGTCATGGTCATTATTACAAAGATATTTATCATAATTTCTAAAATTACAGGAAATAGAATATAATTCTTTGAATTACACTATAACTCAGGCATGGGCAAACTTGGGCCCTCCGAGTGTTTTGGACTTCAACTCCCATAATTCCAAACAGCCAATAGACTGTTATGAATTGTGGGAGTTGAAGTCCACAACACCTTGTGGTCCCACAAGATATAATCAAATGGCACGTACCTGCTGCAGTCCTGTGTGTATTTTCAGAATCAGGCCTAACCTATCAAACATTTAAGACTGAACCTAATTAGCTTTACTCACACAGGTAAGTCTGACTGTATTAAGGGGGATTTATTCCTAGTTCTATGTGCAAAAAGTTATAATGCACAAGGTGACTGCATTTTCCAAGTCAGTTTAGTTAAACTGCAGAAGTAAATACATTTTACTTAAGAAACACCTTTAAGGATAAAAGGTGGAACCTTAGGCTTGAAACCTCTTGGTTAGTCCCAACTAGAGTAAGCTCATTGAGTCAACTGTTGAATGTTGAGTCAACACATAGGTAGACTCCATTGATTCTGCTGGTCTACTCTGGTTGAGACTAACTTTAGGATTAGGTCTTATGTGTCTTAAACCTGATTGGTTAACCAGATCACTCCCTTCAGGTGTATGCCTTTCCATTGCTGGATAATTAGGGGGGAGGAGCTCTCTTAATGACACCAGGAATTTATTTAAGAGATCAGATCAGACTGCTTCCACTTTCTAGACTATTACCTGTCAAGGGGCAGATGGTTTCTTGCCCTGACTAAACCCCACCATGAAGATTTTGGGGAGGATATTCTTTTGTCTCTGTTGTCTCAGGCTGCTATTTTCTGGTGTTCTGTCTTCTCCCAGTCTTGGAGATGAAGATGACTTTCAGCCATTGCTGATGTCAGAGATGAAAGCCTCCAAGGCACCTCCAGAGGTGTTGCTTCCACCAGATGTAGTAAATGGCCATAGTTCCTTGACTCCTCTTTTCAAGGTGCTGTCTGGCCACAGCCATCAGACGCTGGAGGATGGCACCCCAAGACCGCTACCAGATGCCAGAGCCCTGAGATACATGAAGAGGCTATATAAAATGTTTGCTACCAAGGAGGGGATCCCCAAAACCAACAAAAACCACATCTATAACACAGTCCGGCTCTTCACTCCACATGCTGAATGTAAGCACCTGCCTAAAGGCCAAGTAGAAGGTAAGTGAAATTTTAATACTTTACTTCCATTCCTCTTTCTGTATATATCTTCTGAAGCTGATTTCAAATATATAGTAGTAGAGACTATACCCTTTTATGAAGGTTCTTTCCCCAGTGATGTCCTAAATGGGATTTTTTTAGAACATGAGGTTTCCCACTTCTGTAGTAACTGATCTCTAAAATGTACACAGGCTTCTGGCGTACAGCCCAAAATAAGGAAATGGCACCAGAATAGTCTTGTACTGGTGGCATTTAAGTTGGTCTCTTGAACACTAGTTCTATTTGATGAAAGTTCAATTATGATAGTTAATCCGGACTATCACAGCTATAATTCAATTTTCAATATCTTTATTTAGAAACATCAGTTGATCAATGGATTTACTGCCATCTACATATTGTGATTATTTTTTTAAAAAAATATTATGTGATAGCTATATTCTACCACAAACTTTAGACTCTGAAGTCCTCTTGCCTTTGAGTCTACTAAGAGAAATTAACTAATAGCTTTAGTGGCTGAACCTTATTTTATCAAGGAAGGGACAAGCCAAATGTTACCTTTCTTTAAGACCTTTCTATAGGTCTTAAAGAAGTCTGATGATTAGATCAGAACCCTGTTAGTAATTCTTATGTGATTAGTTACTATGTGGGGCAATATTCTTGTAGATTTGTACTGAACGGACAAGGAAATTTTTTTCAGGGATTCAACTCAGAATTGCTGGTTGCAAGGTATTTTGAAAATGATATTAAATTCTTACTACCTAGTGAGAAAATAAACAAACACATGCTTGTTTCTTCCCAAAAGTTTTTGAGGTGTTTTTTGAATTTTGGTAAGAAGGCTGCCACTATAAAGATGGTTGCTTCCTTTCCTACTCACTGAGCTATTATAGTGGAGAATAGATAAGTATCTATAGAAAATTTGAAGAGCTGTTTGGCCAATTGTTACTTTGGTGAACAATAAACATACAGTATTCACTGTAAACAAAACACCCAACAAGAATAAAAAGAGGTGTGCATATATGCTTTGTTAACTTCTATGTAAAATCTAGTCTATAAAATTCAATATAAGTAAGGCTGAAAAAGATACGTAAGGGAGGAAACTAACTACACGCAGTCCCCATGTTATAAACAAGATAGGTTCTGTTGGTTGGTTCTTAAGTAAAATTTGTATGTATGTCAGAACAGGTATATTTTTAAGTGCAACTCCAGCTGAATATATATATACCCAAATTACAAGCATCCAACAAGTACAACAAGTACAATATGGTGAATTTCTCTTGCAAGGGGTAGATTTCTCTCACTTCCTTTGTCTCACTCTGTTTGTAACTGTGAGTCATTTATAAAGTGGATACTTGTATTTGGGGATTGCCTGCACTTACAAAACTGTTTAAAAATTGTCCTGCTGGTATTTTAACAAAAAAATAAATATCTGCCTCTTCCAAATGGCAGTTTGTTCTTCCAAAAAGTATAAACTGTATTGTGGATAAACTGATCTTTATAGTGAGACAGTCCTTTGATATCTTTTCAATACTTATTGTCATAATCTGTGTAGTTCTCAACGATTTGCCTCTCAAATTCATAACCGTCTGTAAATACATTCCTTTTAATGGCTATTTTTCCCTCTTTTGCAGGAGACCTTCACTCTGTGGACCTGCTCTTCAACTTGGACTGTGTTACTTCTTTGGAACACTTACTCAAGTCAGTCTTACTTTATTCAATTGATAAGTCTGTTTCGAAGTCTTTGGCCGTCACGTGCACAGGGAATCTTATTGTGAAAGAGCACGATGCATCTAGTCAAGTGTGTCCCAACGTTCCACATGCAATGGCTTTCAGTCTATACTTTGAACTTAGACGCAAGTGGGTTGAGATTGATGTGACCACTTTCCTTCGGCCTCTGATAGCCTCCAATGAGAGAAATATTCACATGGCTATGAATTTCACTTGTCTGAAAAATGATCCATCCCCTGGCTTTCATCAGGATTTCTTTAATATGGTGCTGGTATCACCTTCTCTTCTACTGTATCTCAATGACACCAGTGAGCAAGCATACCATAGGAGGAACTCCCTCAAGCAAAAAAGGACCACCTCTCTGGGGCTTAAACTGAAGAAGATTCCCTCCACAAATCCCAATGAAAAGCCAGAAAAAGACAGAAGCAAAAGAGCACTTCGTCAGCGGAGGGATGAAGGTGGGGCTAAGAAAAACACACCACTTCCAATATATGATTTAAGTCAGTACTACAAACAGTTCCTCTTTCCTCAAAATGAATGCGAGCTTCACAACTTTTGGCTGCGATTTAGCCAACTGAAATGGGACAGATGGATAATTGCACCACACAAATACAATCCTCGCTATTGCAAGGGAGAATGTCCAAGGGTCGTTGGGCATCGCTATGGCTCTCCTGTCCACACCATGGTGCAGAACATCATATATGAGAAACTGGATTCCTCTGTTCCCAGGCCTTCCTGCATTCCTGCTGAGTACAGTCCTCTGAGTGTCCTGAAGGTAGAGCCTGATAGATCAATTGTGTACAAAGAGTATGAAGATATGATAGCTACCAAATGTACGTGTCGATAAAGAAAACCAAATTTATTAAGGCTTGTATTTCAGTCTATATTTCTAGAGTTATAAAAAGTAGCCTGTGTTACTTGCAACATAAGACTTATGGAATGGCATGGCAGGCATTTCAATTTGTTTTTTGTTAGGACCTTCTAATTTACAGAAGACTAAATGTGAAGTTGGGTGTAAGGAGGTTTCCTTGTTTTTGTTTTTGAAATGGAAGACTATTCCATTAAATGTGTAAGTTTTTTTGTTGGGGTGAGGGTGGGGGGGGTGAGCACTGTATTTCTCTGGATGCAAAACAAGGAGAATAAATACCTGTCCTTTCATGGCAATTTTGTGTACTTCTTGTTTAGTATTTCCAATGTCAAAATATATTTTTATTTAATAAATTTTTATGACAAGTGTCTGGACACAAAGGGTTTTTACTATTGCTAACCTGTCAATCACTTAATTTTTATGTTTATTTTTAGTGATTGAAACTGGTTGTCTGAGACAACTGATGCTCTTTATTATGATGACTACCAGATGTAAAGGCTATTTTAAAGCAATGGATAACCTTTTGTCAAACTCTGAAGGCTCTCGTGTTACAAAAGAAAGGGAAAATAGATTATATCCTGGTTATGTGTCTAGAGAGGTATGCTTTTCTGGAACATGACTTGCTAGGATGTGTTTTTAAACATTGCAAAATCCCTGTGTGAGGACAATACAAAATGCCAAAGTACTTCTGGAAACGTACAAATTCATTTATACATATGGTATGCGCGAGTGTCAAATGTGTTGCAGCTTTCAACAAGCAATACAAACATGGCCTCATGCTAGATTTTTAGCTTCATGCTAAATTCCATACAGAAGTGTCCTCACACAAATATTTTGTGATGTAAGAAGTGGCCCTGCATTTTAGAGAGCTTAATTGGGGAAATATATATCTTGTGTGATGAGTCTGTGCCAGATTAGATTGAAAAAATCTTCGATTTGCCATTTAGCCATTTTTAAATGCTGTATCTATTCTGGTTGGCTTATGAACACTCTGGGAACATGATTTCACTACAAGCAAGTTAAAACATAAAGTTATATTCCAGTGCGATGTTTTGTCATATCTCTAAGTAAAAAGTGTGTCCTGCAGTGGTCGGCTAGCTTAAAGCATTTTAATATTGCCTTTCTTCTGTTGCTGAACTGAAATGCCATTTGAGTGTACACACAAATCTGAACACTTGCTAGAAATAAATGAAAAGCAGCTACAGTTTGGTTTGGTTTTTACTTCCTTACGATCACCAAGTAGTGTTTTAGTCATTCCGTGGAACAGTGAATTCTGGTGGTTAAATGTCTGCCTATTACTTTGCAAGAGAAATGCAGCCACTTAAAGTTAGGCAGAACAGTACATAGGACTACCTAGATATGCAGAAGTGTATCTGTGTATGCATAGAATTGCCACCTGATTTGTGCAATGATGCTGATGAGAATATGTTTGAATAGTTGATAGAAGGTCCTATTGAACACGAGATTCCTGCCTTTTCTACAAGGTGTGAAAAGAACACGTGATGTCCTGTATTTCACTGTCGTCGTCCCCCTCTCCTGTGATAGCTCTTGCTTTCACTCCATGAGAGGTGGGGGGAGAGATATTTTCTAAGGAACTGTGAATCATGTGGATTAAAAATGTTTTACCCCACTCCCACCCTCTGCCCCTCCCCCTGGACATATAGTTTGTACAATAAACTACAGGTATTACATTTGAAATATCAGTCTTAATCTTAATTTTTGCACTCCACTTCATAATACATTCTCTAAAAAAATTCCTAACTGAATCCCACATATTAAAACATTTTCTATTTTATCTATATTGTTCAATTTACAATTTGTTATTTCCACATTTAACGTATTATATAATTATACCAATTTGTCAGTCCAATATGTTTTATCTTTCCAACCCCTCACTAAAACAATTTGTGCACATGCTACTAATTTGTCAACCACTCTTTCCTCCTTCTACACATTATACATTTCTGGTATCTTTGTAACACATTTCTATTGTCTAATGTTATTTGGAGATTTAACATTCTATTAATTTCTCCAATCGTTTTCCTGCATATTCCCATATCATGTGATTAAACAAACCTCTTTGTTTACAACCATGCCAAAACCTGCCCTTTACCTCTGTAATAAAAATGTGAAAGTTGTGCAGGAGTCCTATACCATTTTTGTAATGTTTTATTTTTCCTTTACTATATTATTTATTTCTCTTTGGGGTATCTTCACTCTCAATTTCCATATCAATTCTCCATGTTTGAAATATTTCCTGTATTATTTCTTCTTTTACTGTTATAGTTTGTTCGAATAGGTCTCCTTCCATTTTTTTCTCACCTCTCAAACATTTCCTAATCACCTTCTCAAATGGACTGTCCTGTTTCCTAATTCTCTCCTTCCATCTACAAATATTTTGTCTTGTACCCCAACTTTGGAGCCAATTTCCTGCTCCTTTCCAGTTCTGAATTTCTTTTTCTTCTACAGGATTTTCATCTGAGTTCAAGTCCTCAACTAGTTTTTTCCCTCTACTTTCAATTTACCTCAGTGTTCTGCCTATATTTACATCATTGTTGTGATTAATTTGTCATATCGTTGCCAGCTTATTCTCATTGTCTTGAACTTAATTCATTTTTTCCATAGCCTTATTTTCCTTTAAACAGTTCCTTACTGTACATTCTGTTTCCTCTCTCCTATTCAATTTCTTAAATATTTCTTCTGTATTTACTCATTTTTTCCTAGTGTACTGTATTTCTAACAATCTTTGAATTTGAAATGCATCATGATACGCTTCTAAACTTGGTATTCCCCAGCCTCCTCCTTCCTCTTTGGCATTTAAGCATTTATCTTTTATTCTGGGCCTTTTTCCTCCATTTTTTATTTCTTTTATCCCATATATTTAACATTCCAATTTCTACTATATTTAGTAGTGTTTGGAGTAGGTGAATAATGTGGATCATGGACCAATTTGTATGTTGTTCACATGTGGAAAATACTTGTAAAAAGGGGCCATGTTGTAGCTATATCCTTGGTGTTACATCTGCTGTTCCCAGTGTTCCCAGAATTAAATGTGGTCATTTATAAGGAAATCCCAGTCTTATAGACCATTGTCTACCATCCAAAATACTTATGTAGAGATATTTTAGCCAGAACTGTCCTAAACAAAAAATGTAGCTGTTGCCAGGCCCCAGAACCCACACCAAGATTGTATCTTTGGCTGTGTTCCTCACAGGGTGAGTCGAAGTAATGTGGTCACTTCTGGTGTACGTGGATATGTGGGTGGGGTAGGGGTGAAAATAATTACATTACGGACCCACCTATAGCTTTTCTATTTCATTACTTCAAAGAAGCAACATTTGTGACCTTATGTAATTTGTAAATATAGATTGTGCTCTTTTATTCTATATTGACATTGTAGCATATGCTGGCAACCATGGTCAGAAGATGTGTGAAACTTATGTGGCAAGTTTTAAAAGTTGGGAAGGCTTTTTGGTTTATTTTAAAAGAGTGCAGCTTTGATACAGAGAAGAGAAATAACTCCACTTGATCATGATTGGGATTCCAGAGGAGACATGCTCTTTTTTCATATTATCAGCCATTTTATATTAGCTAATTTTACATTTCATACCGTTATAGAAATGGACATTGTATGACCTGAATTTTGAACTGGAAAGATGTTATTTTGGCCCTCAATCCTTCCTCAGGTTTGCTTCACTTCTTTAGTGGTCCGCTGTTTAATAAATTACATTGCTAGAAAAATCAACTATATATTTCCACCACTGCATAGGTAACAAACTAGAGAAACTGAGTAATACCAATTGGACTGTACTGAAAGATTGTCTCAGAGTACTCTAACTTCACACACACCAATGATTATTATACTTAGCTATTTTTAATGTCTGGCATAACCCCCAGTTTCATTCCTCTTGCAATACAGGAATAATAGATTTTTATCGACATGAATTTGCTCGAAGAATTGGCTCTCATTTCAGGGGATACTTCTGTAATTCTAGATAAGAGCTGAGATACAAAAATCATAGGTATTCATTCATATTTCATCGATTCTAAGAGACAAAAATCTCAGTACCACCAAGGGCAAAAAAAAAGTGTGTGGGTACACACACATACAATCACCTGCAATTCTAATGCACCCTGTTATTGGAGATGTTTATATATGGGAAAGTGCTTCTTAGAATTGATGAAATATAGACCTCACAACATCTGAAGATGCCTGTCATAGATATGGGCAAAACATCAGGAGAGAATGCTTCTGTAACATGGTCATACAACCCAGAAAACTCACAGCAACCCAGTGAATCCAGCCATTAAAGCCTTTGACAACACATTAAATACAGTATTGTTTGGAAGGGAGGAACACCGGTCTACCCAATAGATTTAAAATTATTTTAAAATGGAGCAGTGATCCCTTTCTCCTTTAGAAGACTGAAGAAATGGCTTTAAAGTGAACCAATAAATTGCTTTTCCAGAGTGCAAATGTGTCAACCATTCCTTTGGGTAAAATACAGAGAGCAGGGTGGTGGCTTGCAAAACAAATGCTCAAAATAGTGGCTGTACATTCTGCTACATTTCCTGACTTCTATTTAAACTGAGTATTTGCTTTGAATTGTTTCATTGTTGTACCAGGACTCTGGGAACCCTTGAACAAGTCACACTCTCTCAGTTGACAAAGGCAAACCATTCTCTATACACATCTTGCCTAGTGGCATCTTCACCTTAGGGTTATCAAAAGTCATGCAACATCATTATGGGTGGGGCAAGTGCTTTTTTGCCCTCTATTGCAAATGTCCATAGCTGTTGTGATAACTGAGAGAGATCAGCACACTATCAATTGTCTATTTTCAAATTAAGAAACTCTGAATATGGTACAGTAAAGAAGTCCTGAAGGCTATTGCAAATTATAACAGAGTTGGAGAAGACCACAAGAGCCATTTAGTCTAATACCCTGCCATGAGGGAACACACAATAAAGCACCTTTGACAGATGGTCATTCAGTCTGTATTTGAAATCCTACAAAGAATGAGGCCACCACCCTGTGAGGTAGCGTAGTCCATTAGGAATTTCTTCCTAAAGTTTAGGTGGAATCTCTTTTCCTGCAGGTTTAAGCCATTGTTCCATGCCCTAGTCTCGAGAGCAGCACTAAACAAGCTTGCCTCCTGCTCAATGGGACATCCTTCCAAATATTTAAACATGGCTAACATGGACATCACGAGGCATCTAGATAGGCTGGTAGATAGTGCTGGGGTGGAGCCAGTGGTCGTGGTACACGTTGGTACCAATGACATTGGGAAGGCTAAGCAGATGGTCCTGGAAGCCAAATTCAGGTTGCTAGGTAGAAGATTAAGGTCCAGGACCTCAAAGGTAGCATTCTCGAAATGCTACCTGTTCCACCGCGCAGGGACAGCCAGACAGGCAGAGCTCAGGAGCTTCAATGCGTGGATGAGGCAGTGGTGTCGAGAGGAAGGATTTAGATTTGTTAGGAACTGGGGAACATTTTCAGGAAAGCCAGACCTGTACAAAAGGGATGGGTTACACTTGAACGAAAATGGAACCAGACTGCTGGCGATTAATATTAAAAAGATTTCGGAGCAGCTTTTAAACTGATTCCTAGGGGAAAGTCGACAGGAGCTGGGCAGCTACCGGTTCGAGAGGGTGAAATGCCAAGTATGGAGGACGAAATCTACACACAAATGGCTGAGTCAACAGAAAAGATAGTGTGAGAACGCTTCAATTCTCCGTAAAGATCACGCTCAGGCAGGGCTCGATCCAACCAGATTTATTGCAGGTATAACACCTATAAAGCCAAAGCAGTGACCCTTCACCCAAACACACCTTATATACCCCGACCCCCTCCTTCCCTTCCCTTGCAACATCCTGGGAAGGTTGCATCATGTCCTGCTGACTCACTGTCCAAGGGATATGACCTCATCCCCCTCTGAGTCAGCATATTCCCATTCAGTGTCCAATGTCCAGAGGAGGTTACATCACTTCCGTTCTGATCCAGCACTTTCCCCTGAGGATTGCATCATCCTGGGGATTTCCCAGTGTCCAGTGTCAAAGCAGGTCAAGGCAGACTGGGGCTCTTTGCCTCTTCCAGGCCAAGAGCTCCCAGCTCTGACAGATAGATAGTAGTAGTCGAGAGGTAGGACATTGTAGGCCTTCTACAAATTCTCACAAACAGCCAAAGTTGAAAGTGCACCAGAGAAATAAATATAAATGTCTGTACGCAAACGCTAGAAGCCTTCGAACAAAAATAGGGGAGTTGGAATATTTGGCAAAAGAAAAAAATATTGATATTATTGGCATAACAGAAACCTGGTGGACGGAGGAAAACAAATGGGACACAAAGATTCCAGGTTGTAAACTGTACAGGAAAGACAGGAGAGGGAAAAATGGTGGCTGTGTGGCCTTGTACATAAATGAAGAGCTAGAATCTCATGAATTAGAACTTCAAGAAATTTCAAACTCACCTACAGAAACATTGTGGATAAAAGTCCCAGGACAAAAAACTAACCTAGCACTTGGGATCTGCTATCGCCCTCCCAACCAAACTCCAGAGGCAGACTGCTATCTGGAAAATGAAGTTAAACAGGCCTCAAAAAGAAATACATTAGTCATAATGGGGGACTTCAACTATCCCCAAATAGATTGGCCAAATTCTTGTTCTACGCATGAAAGAGAGACAAGGTTCCTCGACATGCTAGCTGATTATTCCCTTGAGCAGATGATCATGGAACCAACCAGGGGAAAGGGGATCCTGGACTTGGTGCTAACTAATGAACAAGATCTCGTTGAAGATGTCCTTGTAACTGAGCCCATAGGTACCAGTGACCATAACACAATAACCTTCAACTTAGGTTTGGATAGCAAACTGTCAGTGAAAACTAACACGGAGACATTAAACTTTCACAAAGGGAATTTCACCAAAATGAGAAAAATTGTAAAGAACAAACTAAAAGGAGCAGTAAAAAAAATCAAATCCCTCCAAAAGGCTTAGAAACTGTTTAAAAATACCTTAAAACAGGCCGAACTAAAATGCATTCCAATAAAAAGAAAGAGGCATGGAAAGTCCAAAAGGACACCAGTATGGCTTACAAATGAAGTAAAAGATGTGATTGGAAAGAAGAAAAACTCATTTAAGAAATGGAAGGCTCTTCCTACCGAGGAGAACAGAAAGGAACACAAGCTCTGGCAAACTAAATGCAAAGCAACAGTCAGGAAAGCCAAGAGAGATTTTGAGGCACATATAGCTAAGAATATTAAAGAAAATAACAAAACCTTTAAGTACATCAGAAGCAGGAACCCAACTAGAAAAGCAGTTAGGCCACTCGACGACAATGGTCAGAAAGGGAAAATCAGTGAAGACAAGGAGATTGCTGAGCGGCTAAATGACTTCTTTGCCTCCGTTTTCCACAGGAGGACAGACAACATATGCCTGCAGCTGAGTCAGTTTTTTCAGGGAGGGAATTAAAAGAATTAAAACAGATAGAGATAAACAAGGAGGATGTTCTCACATGCCTTACTAAACTAAATGTCAACAAATCACCAGGTCCAGACGGCATCCACCCCAGAGTTCTTAAGGAACTCAAGTGTGAAATTGCTGAACTTCTAGCTAAGATATATAACCTTTCTCTAAGATCAGGCACTGTACCCGAGGACTGGAGGGAGGCAAATGTAACACCGATCTTCAAGAAAGGATCCAGAGATGATCCAGGAAATTATAGACCAGTCAGTCTAACCTCAGTTCCAGGCAAAGTGATGGAAACCATTATTAAAGAAAATATTACCAGGCACATAGAAGAACAGGCATTGCTGAAAGAAAATCAACATGGTTTCTGCAAAGGCAAATCATGTCTTACTAACTTGTTAGAATTCTTTGAGGGTGTAAATAAACACATAAATAAAGGGGACCCAATTGATATTGTTTACCTTGACTTTCAAAAGGCTTTTGACAAAGTCCCTCACCAAAGGCTCCTAAATAAGCTCTTCAGCCATGGAATCAGAGGACAGGTCTTGTCCTGGATTGGAACCTGGCTAAACTGTAGGAAACAAAGGGTGGTAATAAACGGACATTTCTCTGGGTGGAAAGAGGTGAGAAGTGGCGCACCCCAAGGTTCAGTTTTGGGTCCGTTACTTTTTAATTTATTCATTAATGATCTGGATGTAGGAGTGAATTCTGAGGTAGCAAAGTTTGCAGACGACACTAAATTGTTCAGGGTAGTTAAAAATGAAACTGATTGTAAAGAGCTCCAGAAAGATCTCTCGAAATTGAGTGAATGGGCAACAAAGTGGCAAATGCATTTTAACCTAAACAAGTGTAAAGTCATGCACATCGGGGCAAAGAACCCCAACTACACCTACCAATTGATGGGGTCAAAGCTTTCCGAGACAAACCAGGAAAGGGATCTTGGGGTTTTGGTGGACAGCTCAATGAAGATGTCAACCCAGTGCGCTGCAGCAGTGAAAAAGCAAATTCTATGCTAGGCATGATCAGGAAGGGAATCGAAAATAGGTCAGCAAATGTTGTATTACCTCTCTACAAATCTATGGTAAGGCCACATTTGGAGTACTGTGTACAATTCTGGTCTCCGCACCTTAAGGATATAACGGAACTGGAAAAGGTACAGAAAAGGGCAACAAGAATGATCCAAGGGATGGAGCGGCTCCCTTATGAAACCAGGTTGCAACGCCTTGGTCTTTTCAGCCTTGAAAGACGGCGTCTAAGAGGTGACTTGATCGAAGTGTATAAAATCATGCATGTGATAGAAAAGGTGAATAAAGAAAAAATATTTTCTTTGTCACAAAACACTAGGACTAGAGGGCACTCCCTGCAGCTCCAAGGTAGGAAAATTAGGACTAATAAAGGGAAATATTTCTTCACCCAGAGGGTCATTGGGTTATGGAATTTACTTCCAGAAGAGGTTGTGACAGCTGTCAGCCTGAACAACTTCAAGGCAGGATTAGACAGATTCATGGATACCAAGTGTATCGGTAGTTACTGAAAAGGACATTCAAGTGCCACCTCGGAGTTGGTTGAGGTAGGCAGGATATCCCTGGGTACTGGTTGTGGGTGGTCGGGAGCAGGTTAGGGTTTTGCTCTCCCTTCTGCTCAAGATCCCCGTGTACAACTAGGGGCCACTGTGTGATACAGAATGCTGGACTAGATGGGCTGAGGTCCGATTCAGCATGGCTCTTCTTATGTTCTTATGTCCCCCCTCAGCCTTGTTTTCTCCAAGCTAAACATACCCAGGTCCTTCAGCTATTCCTCATAGGACTTGATTTCCAAATGTTTAATCATTTTGCTCACTTTTCTCTGCACAGGTTTAACTTGTCTATATCCTTCTTGAATTGTGGTGCCCAGAACTGGAACAGTATTTTAGGTGAGGTCTGACCAATACAGAACAAAGTGGGACCATGACTTCCATTTATGTGGACACTATACTTTAGCTGATGGAGCTTAGAATCATATTGGCTTTTTTAGATGCTGTAGCATCACACTGTTGACTCCTGCTCCGCTTATGGTCTACTAATACTCCTGAATTCCTTTCACGTGTAATGTTTTCCTATCTGTTCATTTGATTTTTATTGCTAACTAGCTTGGGGACCCGGCCCTGCCCGGGTCATTTGAGAAGTGCAGCAGGATGTAGAGTGGGTCATGGGGGCTCTGTGTGCCAAGTTTAGTCTTGATCCATCATTATTGGGAGTTGCAGTGGTATCATGAAATTACTGAAGGTAGTGCAAGTCCCATCATCTCTGTCCCACCCCCCCAAAGTGTAGTAGGATGTAGATTGGGTCATGGGGGCTCTGTGTGCTAAGTTTGGTCTGTATTGGTGAATGGATGAGGGATGCATTGTTTTTCGGAAGTGAGTGAAGGTACTTCAAGTCCCATCATCCGTGGTCCGTCTCACAGTAAACTGCACCAGGCTGTAGAGTGGGTCATGAGGGCTCTGTGTGCCAGATTTGGTGTTGATCAGTCATTGGATTAGGTTTGTAGCAGGATTGGGAAGTGAGGGAAGGTACTGCAAGTCCCATCATCCATGTTCTGTCCCCCTCCAAACTTCAGTAGGATGTAGAGTGGGTCACTGGGGCTCTGTGTGCCAAGTGTGGACTTTCTCGGTGTTTGTTGGGGGCCACAGTGGTCTGTGGGAACAGAGGGGTGCAAAAGTACTACAAATCCCATCATCCATTGTCAGTCCTCCCCCAAACCTCACCAGGACGTGAAGGCAGTCATGGGGGTTATGTATGGCAAGTTTGGTCTCGATCAGTGATTGGATGAGGGTTGCAGCAGACTTGGGAAGTGAGTAGAGGCACTTCAAGTCCCATCATCCATGGCCCACCCTCCTCCGAACTGCACCAGGACGTAGAGTGGGTCATGGGGGCTGTGTGTGCTGAGTGTGGTTTGTATTGGTCCTTTTGGTGGCCTCAGTGGTCTGTGGGAACCAAAGTCTTGGAAAGTACTACAAATCCCATAATACGTGGGTCATGTCATAGGGGGTTATGTGTACCAAGTTTGGTGCAGGTCCATCACCCGCGCTGGTCGCTGCCACATATCCGGCCTGTGAAAGTGGCTGCCACATATCCGCCCTGGCCTGTGAAAGTGGCTGCCACATATCCGCCCTGGCCTGTGAAAGTGGCTGCCACATATCCGCCCTGGCCTGTGAAAGTGGCTGCCACATATCCGCCCTGGCCTGTGAAAGTGGCTGCCACATATCCGCCCTGGCCTGTGAAAGTATACCGGTGTAAAACAGAAAGGAGTAAGAAAAATGGAAAAGGCCTGCATGGAATTAGCAGTAAGGTCCAATGAGGCTGGGTGAGGGGCTTTGGGCCAGAATTATTTATATAAGCATTAAAAGGCATTAGAGAAAGGTATTTATTGTTTTCTCTTGTGTCTTTTGAGTGAAGTAGGGCCTTACCTTGTAGAGTGACAGTGCCTGTTCTAAAGATCCGGTCAGAAGCCGCCTTTCTCTGACACTGTGTTGAAGAGGGAAGATGGATGCCTCTTTTGGGCCTATCTGGGAGAAGGGGATTTGTAGGGGCTACAATGTTTTCTGGGAAGTGAATTGGGATGCAAATCCCATCATTCGTCGGCCATCCTGCCCTAAACTCTATTTTGGGGCCTGTAATGTTATGGCCTGCTATTGGTAACTTTAAAAGGGTGCATGGCAGGCAGCCGTTTTCTAAAAGCTGAGGGGGAGGAGAATACAGGAATCCATTTTGTTTTCACAGAGCCAAGTGGGGAGGGAATGTTGATGGTGCATTTTTCCCCCTCAGTGGGAAGAAATCCTGTTGTTTGAATGTAGAGGCCTGGATTCTGGGTTGCTGGCTTTTTTCCCCTCAGTGGGAAGAAATCCTGTTGTTTGAATGTAGAGGCCTGGATTCTGGGATGCGGGCTTTTTCCCCTCAGTGGGAAGAAATCCTGTTGTTTGAATGTAGAGGCCTGGATTCTGGGATGCTGGCTTTTTCCCCCTCAGTGGGAAGAAATCCTGTTGTTTGAATGTAGAGGCCTGGATTCTGGGATGCTGGCTTTTTTCCCCTCAGTGGGAAGAAATCCTGTTGTTTGAATGTAGAGGCCTGGATTCTGGGTTGCTGGCTTTTTTCCCCTCAGTGGGAAGAAATACTGTTGTTTGAATGTAGAGGCCTGGATTCTGGGTTGCTGGCTTTTTTCCCCTCAGTGGGAAGAAATCCTGTTGTTTGAATGTAGAGGCCTGGATTCTGGGTTGCTGGCTTTTTTCCCCTCAGTGGGAAGAAATCCTGTTGTTTGAATGTAGAGGCCTGGATTCTGGGATGCTGGCTTTTTTTCCCTCAGTGGGAAGAAATCCTGTTGTTTGAATGTAGAGGCCTGGATTCTGGGTTGCTGGCTTTTTCCCCTCAGTGGGAAGAAATCCTGTTGTTTGAATGTAGAGGCCTGGTTTCTGGGTTGCTGGCTTTTTTCCCCTCAGTGGGAAGAAATCCTGTTGTTTGAATGTAGAGGCCTGGATTCTGGGATCCTGGCTTTTTCCCCTCAGTGGGAAGAAATCCTGTTGTTTGAATGTAGAGGCCTGGATTCTGGGTTGCTGGCTTTTTCCCCTCAGTGGGAAGAAATCCTGTTGTTTGAATGTAGAGGCCTGGATTCTGGGTTGCTGGCTTTTTTCCCCTCAGTGGGAAGAAATCCTGTTGTTTGAATGTAGAGGCCTGGATTCTGGGTTGCTGGCTTTTTCCCCTCAGTGGGAAGAAATCCTGTTGTTTGAATGTAGAGGCCTGGATTCTGGGATGCTGGCTTTTTCCCCCTCAGTGGGAAGAAATCCTGTTGTTTGAATGTAGAGGCCTGGATTCTGGGATGCTGGCTTTTTCCCCTCAGTGGGAAGAAATCCTGTTGTTTGAATGTAGAGGCCTGGATTCTGGGTTGCTGGCTTTTTTGCCCTCAGTGGGAAGAAATCCTGTTGTTTGAATGTAGAGGCCTGGATTCTGGGTTGCTGGCTTTTTTCCCCTCAGTGGGAAGAAATCCTGTTGTTTGAATGTAGAGGCCTGGATTCTGGGATGCTGGCTTTTTCCCCTCAGTGGGAAGAAATCCTGTTGTTTGAATGTAGAGGCCTGGATTCTGGGTTGCTGGCTTTTTTCCCCTCAGTGGGAAGAAATCCTGTTGTTTGAATGTAGAGGCCTGGTTTCTGGGTTGCTGGCTTTTTCCCCTCAGTGGGAAGAAATCCTGTTGTTTGAATGTAGAGGCCTGGATTCTGGGATGCTGGCTTTTTCCCCTCAGTGGGAAGAAATCCTGTTGTTTGAATGTAGAGGCCTGGTTTCTGGGTTGCTGGCTTTTTTCCCCTCAGTGGGAAGAAATCCTGTTGTTTGAATGTAGAGGCCTGGATTCTGGGATGCTGGCTTTTTTCCCCTCAGTGGGAAGAAATCCTGTTGTTTGAATGTAGAGGCCTGGATTCTGGGTTGCTGGCTTTTTCCCCTCAGTGGGAAGAAATCCTGTTGTTTGAATGTAGAGGCCTGGATTCTGGGTTGCTGGCTTTTTTCCCCTCAGTGGGAAGAAATCCTGTTGTTTGAATGTAGAGGCCTGGATTCTGGGTTGCTGGCTTTTTCCCCCTCAGTGGGAAGAAATCCTGTTGTTTGAATGTAGAGGCCTGGATTCTGGGTTGCTGGCTTTTTTCCCCTCAGTGGGAAGAAATCCTGTTGTTTGAATGTAGAGGCCTGGATTCTGGGTTGCTGGCTTTTTTTCCCCTCAGTGGGAAGAAATCCTGTTGTGTGAATGTAGAGGCCTGGATTCTGGGTTGCTGGCTTTTTCCTCAGTGGGAAGAAATCCTGTTGTTTGAATGTAGAGGCCTGGATTCTGGGTTGCTGGCTTTTTCCCCTCAGTGGGAAAAAATCCTGTTGTTTGAATGTAGAGGCCTGGATTCTGGGTTGCTGGCTTTTTCCCCTCAGTGGGAAGAAATCCTGGTGTTTGAATGTAGAGGCCTGGATTCTGGGTTGCTGGCTTTTTTCCCCTCAGTGGGAAGAAATCCTGTTGTTTGAATGTAGAGGCCTGGATTCTGGGTTGCTGGCTTTTTAGACCTCAGAGGGAAGAAATCCTGTTGTTTGAATGTAGAGGCCTGGATTCTGGGTTGCTGGCTAATCAGTGGCTATCAATGCCCTCTGTCTGGTGCCTTAGAATTTTGGAGTGGCGAGGCTGTCCAATCAAAGGACTTTATGCAAATAGCTGCCACATATCCGCCCTTCCGCCCTCCGCATACACACATACACACATACACACATACATACACACATACACACATACAAACATTCAGTTTTATAAAGGTATACAGATTATAGTACCATACATTTCTAATGATGAAATTCACCTTTAGTTTTGGCCAGCTTTCTAATCTATGAAGATCATTTTGGAATCTGATCCTGTACTCTGAGGTATTACCTATCCCTCCCAATTTGATGTCATCTGCAACTTTGATAAGCATCTCTTCTATTCAGTCATCCAAGTCATTTTGCATGTATGTACATGAGATATATTGGAAATATGACCATATCTGAGCTTCAAGAATACCTTATAATAAAATATTTTATACACAATATTTTAAATATTGTGCATGAAACAAAATTACTGCTCTGGGCTCCAGAGAGAGCAGTATATTAAGTCGAACTTAATAATAAATAATAATAATGCACATTAAAGCCTCAAAAAGCAAGTGTCACTATCTTAGCCAGCTATGTGGACAATTCTGGATTTTGGGATATTTTCAGTTTCAGAAATCTGGATTAAAGATGCTCAACCTGTATCTGTAAAATAGATTAATATTGGGATGTCTCCAGACTTGGCCATACTTAACAGATACCACAGGACTAAAATCGGAACTAATTTCAGTCTCCTTGATTTGAAAAAATATATAATTCTAAGACCCAGTACTGTATTTTTTTTAAAGCAACATGGTAATTTAGACCTAGACCTAATTAGATATTCTAATTAGCATAAATATGTATCTGTGTACTATAAAATAACTAGTTGTCTAGTTTCAGTTTCTAATTCACAGCTCGCCATATTTATTTATTTACTATAATTTTATATCGCCCCTCTCAGCCTGAAGGCGACTTGAGGCGGTGTACACATGGCAACGAATACCCACAAGATAAAACACATCGAAACAATTAATAAAACAACCACATAAAAGCTATACAATTGGCAATTAAAATTATAAAATACGAATCTCAGCATCTCATTATTAATCCTAGTTATTAGCTACATTTATATCACCTCCCCTCCAATCAATTCAAAGTGGCATATCCAATCTTTCAAAGTTAGGGATTTAGAAATGTTATGATATTGTACGGACATTTAGTTGCATGTACTTAGTAGAAGCTAGAATATTCCATTATGGCAGCCCGGTTTAGCTTTTATCTGGAACCCAGCTTCACTCTGTTTACTTAAACTTTTGCTTGTTTGGAGATGATTGCCTTTGTACGTTCTGTACTCTGGGTTCTTGTAATTCCAGTGTTCCACATCATTATACCAAATCCCACCAAATTAAAGGAACATGAACAAGCACTTCAAGGCATAAAAATGTGCAGTTGTTGTAAATTATCTTCCTTTTTAGCCTGTTTTCCTATCAATAAATGTAGTTTCAATATCTCTGACAAAATGTGTATATTTAGATAGTGGAAATGTTAGTTTCTGAAGTGCTATCAGGAATATTAGTAGATATCATAGAGGTGTCTTCAGTTTTTCTGTGACCTGGAAAATCACAACCAGACACAGTGAAGACATCTGCTCTTGCACTTTACTACTCTACTGCTGAATAGGCAAGCCTCTGGGGAAATAGGGGGATATATAAATAAAGTTTTTTTATTATTCCATCTCGCCATGTTACAACAGTGGATGTGGATCTTAATGAGACATGCTGCATTATCACAGAACGTCTACGCCCAAAATTATACTGTTTATCTATTGGGAAGTAGCAGTGTGTAATGAAAGGTCCAAGGCATCTCTGGCCCATCCTCTGTTTGGATATCAGCCAGCATGCCAAAGACTTAAATCAAGAAATAGCTTCCTAAGATCTACACCTCAGCAAGTGACAGTCCAAAAGTGGTAGGCGAAAACCGAGAACCTCAGTGGCTGATACCAAATGAGAGACTCCCCCCTGGGCACACAGAAGACTGGGCAACTTGGAAGGCACTGAATAGGCTGCGCTCTGGCAACATGAGATGCAGAGCTAACCTTATGAAATAGGGCTATAAAGTAGAGTCCACGACATGCAAGTGTGGAGAAGAGCAAACCACAGATCACCTACTACAATATACGGTAGTCTGAGCCCTGTCACATGCACAATGGAGGATATTCTCACAGTGACACCAGAGATACTCCACGCGACCAGCTTCTGGTCAAAGGAGCTTTAGCACAATGCCAAGTTTAAAACTTCATTTGTGTTTTTAAATACAGTATAACTGTACCCTCGATTCGCTTCTGACACGATAAATAGTTCTTCTGCGATCCTAATGCCACTGAATTCTATCTTGAGCCCAACAGCTACAAAGAGATGAACATCCAAAACTGACTAAGTCCCACACACATAAACAAAATGTAGGAAATGTATTTTTAATATATCTATCTGTAAAGCGTGCCCTTCTTCATAAAAAAAAAGCTGAAAGCAGATAGTACATGCTTCCCAGGAAATCTTCCATCCATGCAGACTAGTGCTGGGCTTCATTTTTACTCATTAGAGAAATTCATTCTGTACTTTCAGAGTATTCAAGAAATGAGCATGGTAGTGCTTAAGCTGGCATGCAAACTAGAAATACACAACAATAATACAAATGATTAAAACAACATACCATAATTAATATTCTCAAAAATTACTAAAAAGCAAACTTCAGTTTTAAAAATCTTCAAACCCCCCCCCCCCCTTTTAGCAAGTTTGGTTTGTGACTTCAGGGGAGCATTAAGGAAATGATCGTTCAGATAATGCTGAACTATAATGACTCTCATCCAAAACCATTGGTGTGCTGGATGGGTCTGATGGAATTTAGAGTTCATAAACAGGGATTTGAATTTTCTAAAACCTTTTGGGATGAATTATTTTTTTAAAAAAGAGAGAATTTCATGTTTATATTAAAAAGTATTGGAATGACAAACAGAAGAAGAATCTATTAAGAATTGTATGGTCAAATGGGCTCAAAACTTTGAGCACAAAATACCCCTAAAATTGTGGGAAAAACTCTGGAATAAACATTTAAAGTATATCTATGCCTATGATTTAAAGGAAAACGGATTAAAAAATTTCCACAGATGGTATCTCACCCCAGACAAAATTGCCAAATATAATAAAAACTATAGTAATAAATGTTGGAAATTGTAAGAAGGAGGTGGCAAAGTTTTTTCATATGTGGTGGAAGTGTAAAAAAGTTAAAAATATTGGAGAAAAATATACAACGAAATACAAATTGCATTAGTTAAAATTTGAGTTAAACCAGAATATTTATTATTAGATCTGCTTGATTTTGAAATGGAAGATAATAAAAACTTTTTATTTATTGTATCTCCACGGCTAGGATGATACTAGCAAAAAGATGGAAGGAAGAAGACATACCAAACCTTGATGAATGGAAATTAAAAATATTGGATATAATAAATATGGACTGTCTTACTAGAGCTCTGTCCCAAAATATCATGATGAAATATACAGAATGGACATTGATTATAAATTACTTGAAGAAAGATAACTCTAACTGGATGATTACTGTAGCCTAATAAATTCGGGGGCTATATAAAAAGAAGTTCAGTAATGGACATAATTACTGAAGTAATAAATTCAGGGAAGCTGAAAGGGGGGGAGTACTCATGTGTGTCCTTTGTTTAAGATGTTGGTGGAGGTTTTGTGTATTGGGTAAGTGTATTATTGCGTGTATTGTGTATTGTTTTAAATCTTTGGAAAATCAATAAAACTTTTTTTTTTAAAAGAGTTCATAAACATCTGTACAATGAGTGGTACATTGCTTAGACTGAGACTTCAGGAGAACTCCAGGTTATAATAGACCCCACTCATCATAGCTTCCCCTCTTGGGGAAGTCATAGTCATCCGTAGAGGCGGGCAAAGAAAAACCTTCCCTGACTATATCATGCCAAGAAAATCATATGCTGAAGTCATTTTGAAAACACATAACAACAAAAGATCTGGGAGCTCAGAGGCTATCTGTCTTTACTTTAATGGGATTCATGCTCAACGTCTCTTGGTGCAATTAAAAAACAAGCTTTTTGGGTGCTGCAACATATACTGTTCAGTCATTTAATAGTTGTCTCTTCAAAATAAAGTTTTCCCTAACCACTCCCCACCCTGTACGTTACATGCTGGTTTGTATATCGGTATTTATTGCCTTAGCACCACAATTCTAACTTGTTCTCTCTATTTCTCTGGATTAACAGTAAGGACAATGTACTTTGAATTGATCAAATTATCTTTCTATGGATAAGAGCCAGTGCACTATGGGAACTGGGAGATTTGAGTTGGCCAATGCTAGCCCAACTTGTCAAGATAACAGAGCTCATATTTACACCGGTTGCTTTGAGTCTATATTTATAAGTATTGTCCTCTCATCACCCTGTTCTCTGTTATTTTAAACAAAGGTTTTGCCAACTGTGATAGAGTGCATTTAGCTATCAAATGGAAAACAACAATCATCTGCTTGTTTTGTAACAGGAGTTGTCAGGACTGGGGCTTGTGAGATTTATTTAGGTTTCCGTACTATATTTACTGAAAAGAATATGGGGCAAAAGACAAATAATGAAATAATGTGTTGCCTGAATGCCCTCCCACGATCTTTCCACACAAAAACTGTTCTTGGTTCCATCACTTTTTTTGCTTCATCTTTATAAATTGAGACAGTTGGAGAGAGTCACTCTGTGTCCATCTTACATAATTAGAGATCAATAGTTCCTGCTTATCAGCTGCAAATTATCTAGAGATATCAGCAGATCTACTTTCTGTTCATTGCTGTTTTATATCTTTTTTTGCGCTGGCATCTCATACCTATGGTTATTTGGAGAAACGGGTCGCTTAGCAGTTGCAGAGAATGGAAAGATACTCATATAGACTCCAAAAAAGCAGGGGGAGGGGGGTATAACATAATTCACATTTCATAGAATCATTGAGTTGGAAGAGACCTCGTGGGCCATCCAATCCAACCCCTGCCAAGAAGTAGGAAAATTGCTGTCAAATTTCAATCCATTTATGTTTGAAAGAAAGACACACAGAAGATTGTTTTCAGTGGAATTAATATCTTTCAAAATGCCATATGTATCACATTAGCACCTGACAGCAGAATAATATAATGCATTTTTGAAATGGAGATACATTTTTCCAAGCTGTAATACAACAAAACCGTAGCACTCTGGCTACTTTGCTGAACAATAAAAAGTTTTACAGGTAAATGATGTATAACTACTTAGTGGAGGATTCCTTATAAGGTTGCACAAAGGTATCTATTTGCTAAGATTTTTATGCCTGACTGCTACTTAATTCTACTTAAACATATATATTAAAAATAGACTACTTTTCATCCCAATTACATGACAAACTTTGAAAGGATTCTATTTCCTTATATCTGTATAAATAGTAGCAATAGTGAGGCAGCAGTGAATTTATCTAATGGGAATAGGAGTGGGGCATGATGTCTCTATGCGTATGAACATTTGGATGCAATTAATTATTGTCTATTACCTGCATTAATACTCTTTCTATCTATCAAAGCACTCAAGGGATTTTATAAGGTAAAACAATGCAATTCTAGCTAATAGTCATATTACGAAAGAAAAATGACAGATAGGAAGGAGTGCAATGAACAAGTTCTGGTACCATGGCTATCTTATGAAATAGTCTTTCCTCCAAAGAGCTCTGATTTTCTCCTCTCTTCTAACACCTTTAAGAGGTAGGTTGGGTTTAATGATAATGTCTTGCCAACAAGAGAGCTTCTTAACAGTGATATTTATGTGTTAGCTTGCCTGGTTTGCCAACAGTTAGCTTACTCCCGATGCCTTCACCCTGCTCTGGGAGCAATACTCGTATTACAGGAAACAATTACATCAGTTTTTCTCGAATGTGATATGTGTCACCCTAAGCTAGCAATGTCCCTCTATCCTCTAAACTGAACAGACAGCACTCTTCAAGACGAGTAATGAACAAAAGTGTGATGATAGAAATGGAACTACTCAAAAACCTGTTGCAAAGCATATCAGCCTTCCTGGACACACAATAAGATTTTACAGGTTGCAGTCCTTGAACAGATAAATTACAAAGGAAGGTTGGAAAGAGAAAGTGATGAATTAGATGATATTAACAAATTGCAATCCATTAGATATGAGTAAAGACAATGGCTTCATGCAACACTTCTATTTATACAAGCACATATAACAAAAGGCATAGACACAGTTTTGAACCCGAGGAAACTGTCTTTTGGTAAACAGATTTATTGTTTTCATATGTCAACACTGACAACCTCATCAGAAAGGCCTAAACTGGCATGCACCAGTTTAGCCCAGGTCATCCACGGAGCCTGCCGTCTCCCACCAAATGACGCCGGCAGGGCTCTGTGGGTGAAGTAGAGTGGAGCTGGCACATGCCGCTGCCGCAACAACATGGGAAGCTTCCTGTGTTTGGTTGGGAAACAGTGCTCAGGGGCTGTAAAGCCGCAAAGAACAATACCCAGAAAGGGTTAATAATGAATCATAAAATCAAATAACGTATCAAATGTATCTATTTTCAATATAATGCTGCATATGAAGTCACAGAACAGCTTGCATAATCCAACTGGGCATCAAATACATAACCCAAAACGCATCAAAAGCATGTCCCACGTAGGGGTTAAATCAACATAATAAGTAGAAATCCCACGCTGGGGTTAAATCAACACAATATATATCAGTGATAAACTTTACAATAGATATGATAGCTCATAATCATGAGTCCATGACAAATTCCCAGCCCCCAGTGGGGAGAGAAAGGCAATGGGACGCGGAGGAGTGAATTAGTACTCATCCAGGTGAATGAATCAGGCCGACGGAGTTGCAATGCGTGTTATAAGGCCAAGACATCCGTTTCACCGAAAAGTCCGGTTTTGTCAAGGCAAATCCAGGGAGGCATCCAGCATCATGAAATAATATCAATCATGACCCAGGCACAATAGCCGATCGCGGGTGACCCAAAGCAAAAGAAGGAGCCTCCACCACACGTTGACCTCAGCTTATGTCAGTTGCTGCAAACTGAGTTCAACATGTAAAAGTAGTTTGCACTCATTTAATTCACCAGAAAGAACAAAGAAAAGGAGACTGATTTTTGCTCCTTCCAGCTGGCTCATGCAAAAGCAGACTGTTGCAGCCAGTTCTGGTTTGAGTGTTCTTCCTCATAAATAACCCTTGCTGCCTTGATGTTGTTTGGTGGCGTGGTGTCCTAGTTTTCACCAGTGAAATGTTGGTGGCTGTCAGATGATGTTGGTGACTATGTTCGTTCTATAACTTGCCATTATCCCATTCTCTTTTCATCTCTTAAGGCAGTGTTTCTGAACCTTTCTAATGTCGCAACCCCATACTATAGTTCTTCATGTAGTGGTGGCCCCCAACCATAAAATTATTTTTGTTGCCACTTCATAACTATAATTTTGCTACTTTGTGAATTGTCATGTAAATATCTGTTATGCTGGATGTATTTTCATTCACTGGACCAAATTTGGCACAAGTACCCAAAACACCCAAATTTGAATACTGGTGGGGTTGGGGGGTTGATTTTGTTATTTGGGAGTTGTTTACCTACATCCAGAGAGCACTGTGGACTCAAACAATGATGGAGCTGGACCAAACTTGACACAAATACTCAAGATGCCCAAATGTGAACCCTGGTGGGTTTGGGGAACATAGACCTTGACATTTCGGAGTTGTAGTTGCTGGGATTTATAGTTCACCTACAATCAAAGATCTCCTTGAACCCCACCAATGATAGAATTGGGCCAAAGTTTCCACACAGAACCCCCATGACCAACAGAAAATACTGGTCTTTGGCGACCCCACCAGGGGTCCTGATCCCCAGGTTGAGAAATGCTGCCTTCAGGGATTGTGTTTTTAAAAGGCAAAGAGAGGCGGGTAATAAAATATAGTAATATTAATAATTATATAAAATAACAAACAGCTCAACAAGTAATACTATTAGTTAGTCTCTCAGTGAAGCAAGTAATATTTATGGGCTACTTTTCCAACATTACAATAAGTAATATTAATCCATTAGTTTTCAAAAGTAACTGCCCCGATGGCTAAAGAGGAGGCCACAGAAGGCAACATACATTTAGGCAGGGGCTGGGGAGCGGGGAAGGGACAAGAGCTTTAAGAGAAACACCGTGTGCTGCTAGGAAAAAGAATATGTCAACACATATTCTGCTGTCCACAGAGGGGTTGAAGGTGAGATGGCCAGACAGCCAGCACACCGAATGCAGGCAGAGTGCTTGCTTGACCGTTGCTGGATAAGGATACAGTGGCAAAGAACAGAACAGGGTTGGAGCCAGATAAAGAGATGAAGAAAGGTTGCATTATCTTATCTGAATGAGGCAATCACTTGGCACCACCATGTATCACTCCTATGGGTAATTCTAGGAATTGATAACCCCTCATGAAAAAGTGGGATGTTTCCAAAGGATTTTTTCCCCTGTTTGAGTACATTGGAAATATATTGCTTCTATTAGAGAACAGTGTTGCTCCCCCACACCCACCCCACCAACCCTTTTGATTACATAAAAAAGCTGGGGTTTTTTTTGCTTGCGTGGACTAGTTTTTGTTTTTTTAAAAGAATTAAAATGCAATGCACTTTAGTAATCCTTTTTGTGTTAAAGCTGGGGGGTGAGTGTGAGGCATGCATGGCACACCTTAGCCTTTTTGTGCAATGTCTTGCTAATGGAAGAATGTGGGCTCAGAGAAGCTCTTCAGTGTCACTCCAGAGAGATATCCATTTGTTTTGGATTCTTGCTTCCCATTATTTTCTCCATGCTTTTATGCACTGTGGAGCAGCTGCCGCTGCCTCATATAAGTACAAAAAGAGAGGTTTATGGTGTCATTGGGAGCAGACACAGAACTCTTGATCCCTTGCATCCATGTGATTTTACCATTTGCCTTGGTGCAGAGCAGGTTTTGCCTTGAGCCTTTTGATTCCTCATTTTAGTTATGGACAAATTGCTGCAATGCAGAGGTGCTTCTACTCAAGGTTGAAACAAGCCAGATATGACACTTTTGTAGTATAACTCACCCTTTCCGAGGGTTGCTCAGTCCTTGCTTTCTATTTCCAGCGCCTCTGACAGTCACCCAATATAATCTTTCATTCCCACTGAGCTGCCTATGTTGGCAGTGGGTTTTCTGGGGGATTCACCATCATTTTATGCATTATAGCTGGTAAGTGAAGTATCACTTTGTTTAATGAAATAACCCTTGCAACTGTGGCAGCTTCGCAATGCACTGGATTTTATTGTGGTTAGTTCTTATTTTCCCTCTTTTCCTTTCTTTGGGGCTGCACTTCTTGTTTGTTTGTTTGTTTGTTTGTTTATTTAGACTTGTGCACCACCACTCCCAAAGGCTCGGGGTGGTTTACAACATAGTTCAATAAAACAAACAATGGATAAAACATGCATATAATAGTAAGTAGAACAACAAATAAAAACATAGCTAAAATCACAAGCTTTCGAAGGCCTGTCTGAACAAGTGTGTCTTGCAGGCTCTCTGGAAAGTGACCAAATTTTGGAGAGCCCGCGTTTCTGGTGGCAACGTATTCCAAAGAGCTGGGGCCATGATTGAAAATGCCCTGCGCCTTGTTGAAGTCAGGTGGAAAGACTTCACACTAGGGATGTCTAGAAGATTCTGGTCTTCTGAGCAAAGTGATCTCGGAGGGTTATATGGAATCAGGTGATCCTGTAGGTACACTGGCCCCAGACCATACAAGGCCTTAAAAGTAAGAACTAACACCTTGAAAGTGATCAGGTATTCAGTTCAATGACCTGAGTGCATAAGTGAGAGGTTGTCTTGCCTGTAAAGTGGGGATAGGTGAGAATGCCAGTCCAACCTTTGGAAGGCCATGTATTTTCCAGCTCTGAAGTAGAAATGTGGGGGTGCCAAATGTGAGGGTGCAGTGAATAAATAGAACAAAGTCCTGACCCTCTCCTGCAGCAGATGCCATTGTGACAATATCCAGTTTTCTGAACCAAAATTAGATGTCATTTTTTTCAGTTCAATCAATTGTACTAAACTGTTTAAGTATTAAGATGGAGGAGGAGGCAAGAAGTAGGAACTAGATTTAGTTGGCATGACAGTCCCCCCACATTTAAGGGTTTCACTTCTTGATGATTTTATTTTTTATGGATTTGATTAATATGTTATCTTAGAAATCTCTACATCCTCCAGCATGTTTCTATGGTTATTTTTTCCCTGGAATTTGACCACAGAATTGTGCTGGAAGACATTCCTTGAGAGAACAATTCTCTAGGCATTTGTCAAGTGTTAATCTATAGTCAACTTCTTCACAGGGAAGCCTAGACATTCCCAGAAAGCTTTCTTACAAATAAAAAAAGGTTTTAATTCAGTTTTCTCACTTTTGCCGGGGTTCTCTGCCCCTAGCCCCAATGAATGTAGTGGGAAGTCTGACTTAGCCACGGTGGTCCACACTCTTGCCATATCCTGAATAGACTACTGCAATGCACTCTACATGGGATTGCCATTGAAGACTGCCCGGAAGCTCCAACTAGTTCAATAATTGGCAGCCAGGTTACTCACCGGAGTAGCATACAGAGACCATACAGCCCCTCTGTTACACTAGCTCCACTGGATGCCAATCTGCTACCGAGCACAATTCAAAGTGCTGGTCTTAACCGTTAAAGCTCTGAACAGTTTGGGCCCAGATTACCTATCTGAAAGTATCTCCCATTACGAACCATCACAAAGTTTAAGAGCAGCTGGAGAGGCCCTGCTCTCAATCCCATCATCATCGCAAACGTGACTGATGGAACCAAGAAACAGGGGTTTCTCAGTGGTAGCCCCTCATCTGTGGAACTATGTCCCCAATGACATCAGATTGCCTCCCTCCCTCCAGTCCTTTAGAAAGAAACTCAAAACCTGGTTATGAGACGGAGCATTTGAACAGTAGCAGCAGCAATCAGGAATAAGACTCAATGTGATGTGTATGACAATGGACTGTCCCAGACACTGATTTTAAACCGATGTGATGTATTTTAATTGTTTTTAAATGTGTTTTATGATTGTGGTTAACACTCGAATGAGTGCTTGTTGTTAAGCCACTCTGACGAGGTACAAATGTACAAAATGAATAAATCCCTCCCTCCCTCCCTCTCCTCACACACACACAACTGTTTTACTGCTATACTTTTAAAAATCTGTTTTTAAAAATAATGTTTTATTTGGTTTTAATGCTCTAGATCAGGGGTGTCAACCTCATTAACATCTACCTTATGGTTGCTTTCAAAGGACAATTGAATTCAAGGACAGAGAACCTGTGGATACAGGGGGACAACTATCATTTTTTATATAAAAAATAGTGATTGGTGTTCTTTAGTTTTTACCCCACCTGAGACCCCAGATATTATTGAACAACTCCCATAACTTTTGATGATCCACCATGCAGACTGGGAATGTTGAAAATTGCAACCCAACAGTACTTGTGGCTCTGAGGTTGGGGAAAGGTTAAAGTACATTTCAAAGACAGACATCATATCCACAACCCTTGTATCTAAATTCAAACCCCATTGTTCTCGCTGAACAGAATAAACTACAGCCTTCCAGATGTCACAACTCCCATCAGCTCTAGTCATGATGTCTAATGATGAGGACTATAGGAGTTGTAGTCCAGCATACGGAAGACCACACATAATGACATGGCAGGCCATTCAGCCTGCGGGCTTTAAGTTTGACACATGTGCTCTAGACAGTTTACCTTTTTTTGAATATCTTTTTCTCTCTGTGGTTTTCCTTGTATCGCTTTATCCTGTAAGCTGATTTGAATTCCAGTTCTGGGAGAGAAGTGATATAAATAAAATAATTGAGTGAAAGCTTCTGCTTGGGCATTCAGAAACAACTGTTTTCCAGAAGCAGAGATTGTGGATTGGAGGCCATGCTAATTCCCCTTTGTCCTTACAACAGGTTGAGTACCCCTTACCTAAAATGTTTGGAACTAGAAGCATTTTGGATTTAAAGGGATTTTTTTGGGTGCAGTTTTTTTTAAACATGAATTATAATTAGGCATATGAAATATCTTGGCGATGTGACCAAAGTGTAAATGCAAAATTCATGTATGCTTCATAAATAGCATATACACACACCCTGAAGGTAATTTTAAGTAATTTTGCTATGAAACAACATTTATGTACACCAAACCATCAGAGATCAAACATGGCACTATCTCAGCTACCCAATTAGGCAATTGTGGATTTTGGAGCATTTCGGAATTTGGAATTCCAGAAAAGAGATGCTAACTTCTCGTATACAAAATTAATGGATTTATGCATACTACCACTTGCTTAAAATATGTAGGATGATTCTCAGTTCTCACAGTTGTGTTTAGAAACATCTCAATTAATAGGTTAGGTAAGATGTCATTACATAAAGTTTTGCTCGGCAAGCCAGTTTCTGCACTTGAGTTTTATTTCCACAGATTTTTTCGAAGAAACCAAGATTAGCTTTGTGGAGATTTAATAAATAACTATACTTAGAATTAACAGTGGTTACATGTTAAGTAGAATTAACACAGACTGGGATGAAGTCAGTTGGGGCAGCAGGGAGGGTTTTCTTTTGTTACGCAAATGAAATCAAACATCATACTTTGCGCTGTTTCTGGGAGATTAAATATCACACTAGAATCTGAACCCAATCTAACTGCATCAAACATATGGTTAGTCTCTTCAGCCTAACATCCCACACAGCACTGTGAGGATAATCTTGTATGCTTCCTAATGGGAAAATGTTATTGCTTTATTATTTTAATTATTTATTAATTAATAAAATTAATTTAAGCCCCTGGTGGTGCAGTGGCATAAACTCTTGTGTCAGTAGGACTGAAGACCAACAGGTCAGAGGTTCAAATACAGGGAGTGGGCAGCTGAGCTCCCTCGGTCAACTCCAGCTCCCCATGCGGGGATATGAGAGAAGCCTCCCACAAAAATGGCAAAACATCAAAACATTCAGGCATCCCTGGGCAACAATCTTGCAGACAGCCAATTCTCACACACCAGAAGCGACTTGCAGTTTCACTGACATGAAAAAACCTATTTTAACAATTCATAACAAATGGGGCAAATTTATCTCGATATTCCAGACTCTTGGGACAAATTTTGAACAAGGGATCATACCCTTCTGTGGCAACTTGCCCAATTCTTAAGAGATCTGATATTTATGAGTAGTTTTGTGTGCAAGGCTTCCACATATTAACAAAGGCAGAGGGTTGACCTACACCAATTTGCAAGAGCATGAGTTTTTGTAGAAAACACCATCCACATTCACTGTCTTCCCACTTGCCACGATGCAACTATTGGCAGTTCCTTCTCATACAACTAAGCCCAAGCAGTGCTGTGAAAAAAAGTGTAGGTCAGTTCTATTCTTTCTGCTCTGATCTTTGCACTCCTTTGAAAGTACATAGTGAAACACTGGGTGAAACCTGTGTTTAAAAAAAGACATGGTTGGCATGTTTGATAAACTGTTTAAAGTACAAGTGTTTGGAAAAGCAAACATATTTAGCCTAGAGGACAGACCTTGGACTATCACTTTTGTAGACATTAACTTATTAAATCTCTTTGCCTTTAAAGTGACCTTTGTCCCTTTAATAAGCTGGCAACTGATGCAATAAGGATTTTCTCTATAAAGGTCCAGCTGCAGGAGCTGGCAAGTATGTCCACAGGTCTCCCAGCAACTTTGGGAAACATACTGACAAGGGTCAAGCTATTCAAAGATGACACCATTGAAAATTGCTGCAATTATTTTAATCTGTTCTGTCCTGCTATTTCAGGTAAGACTATTTCTTTGACATTTGAATTGTAGCATCTCAGGAAACTGCTAGTTTGCCTTTTCCCACATGATTTCTTGCATTTTAAATGTGATGCTTAGATATGTCAGAGGAGACAAGGATCACAACCTAGTATCAAGAAAACATAGTTATTGGGTGTTACTGGCAGAAAGACCGTCATTATGCTATGTTTGTAGGATGTTGCTCAGCATAGGTTTGACTTTACTGAATAGGGGTCCCAAATTCAATGAATAGCAATCATTTTTGTGTATGGCAGAAGCAGAGGCCCAGCGTCTTTCTAAATTGTCACCGGCTTGGGAAATGTTTGTGCAGAAACATATCGCAGTAATAACTTGCCAGATAACTTAGAAGATCCAAGTGAAGGGAATTATAATGACTATCATCTAAACAGAACTTCAGAATGATAAACAAACTCTTATTGTGTTTCAGACACAAGGTGCTTCATTATATCCACCAAACTCTCAGCTGGTACGGCAAAGGAGAATGACACCTTTCTGGAGAGGAATCTCAAGGCCAATTGGGGCCTCCTGCCGGGATAACAGTGAATGCTCCACAAGACTATGCAGGTAAGTTCCTCTTTAAAACAAAACATGGAAACTTTATGGATAGAGATTTAGCTAGGGATTATAGTGTTATAAAGTTCCACATAGAAAGTTATAGAGTGCAGTAATAATCCAATCATCTCCAACAAAAAAGAGAAAGAGAAATGCACTCATGACCCCCTAGGATTGCCAAGTTAATTGACATTATTGTGGCAGGAATCTCATCTGTCTAGTGATTATATGGTATCTGTGGGGATTTGATACCAAGACCCCAGATGGATATAAGAAACACAGATGATCATGCTCCATATTGTTAAATGCTAGTGGTGTGAACAGACATGCCTCAGTGTGTCCATGTTCATGTTGCCACCAATTTACAGTAATAATAATGAGCATGATGGTCAGCGATTGGTTGAATTCACAGGCCTGGAGAGCTCACTGTATTTTTCTATTTCATTGTAATACATTAAGAGCCTTAAATATCACAAAGCTTTTAAGGCATGTTTGGCGGCCAGTTTCCACCTTCCAGTCCAAAACACTGTAAACTTCTGTGTGCTACTAAAATTGTGTGGTAAATTAGGTGGAAAAACTAATTTAAAACAGGAAAACTGCCGTGAAATCAGACTGGTTTGATGCTTGGCTTAAGTGCCATTGCCTGGTTTCCTACCTTGGCAAATTGGTGGGAGGACCCAAAAAAATCCCATGGGGCGTGTGGACATTCTGCACATTGCCCACCTGTGTTTTCATACAATACAATTCAACATAAACAAAATACATGTTTTGGCAAATGTAATACAGACCTATGACTGTATTTTGTTTAGCATGAAAACATGATACAGATACCGAAATACGTTTCTATTATACCTTCTCCAATCATTGTTATTTGCTACAAAGTTACACCAAGTACAAATTCCATAATTCTAAACATGAACTCAGATGTTTTTAAAAAATGAAAGCTTGCGTGTTAAGTCTCAATAAGACCAAGAAAAAGTAAACTAACCAGTTTCTTTTATTTTGTAGGAGCAAACATTGTTCTTTAAGAACGTCTCCGGAATGATTCTTCACTGACAACCTTCAACAATGTTCCTTCCTGTTTATTTATTATTATCCCACCTAACATCATTTCATCAAGAGCTATTAAAGATTTTCATTTAGCAGTTCAGTTTTATGGTTGCAAGGGACTTCAACATGCCAGAAATGTATGCTAATTTCAGTTACATTTTCCCATCATATTCCAAGGTGGGCCTTTAGCCAAGCTACAGTAGCTTAAATTGATTGTGCTTTTTATATTGTTTATATGTCATTTTTTTCTATGCAAGATATTAAAACTCTGTATGAACAAATTAATGCAATTGTTGGTCTTAAATACCATCCTGCAAAAAAAGGAGATTGATCCCTACATGCTTATGAACGATCTGAACCATCTCTTTAAAAGTCCAACATACTTCAGCCTGTACAGAAATTGATTGACCTTCCTCAGGAGCATTAATTCGATCAGTAGATATTTTTGGTTACAAATACACTCTTTCCAGCTCAACTATTAAGCATCTTATTAGTCTGGCTAATACTGAAAATGTATTTGTAACTTTGGAAATTTCTGTTGATCTTATTAAGAATACATAATGCTGTGCATGATGTAGTGGTTTGAGCATTGGCTTCCAATTCTAGAGAATCCCTGCTCAGTCATGGGAACCCACTGGGTAGACTTAGCCAAAGTCACACTTTCTCAGCCTCACAGGAAGACCATGACCACTGACCTTCCCTGGACCAATCTTTATGAGAAAACCCTGTGATAGGAGTACTACAGGTCAGACTTGAAGACAGCAATAGCAATGCTGTGCAACCTTACCTGAGATAGTAATTCAATGGTAACTAAGCGGAATATAAATAGAGCATGCTCCCCCCATCTCGGCCAAATGAAGCTCATTAACTATCAATTTTACTCCCATCTTCAAACTGAAGAGTTTTTAGTTCATTTTGCAATGAATAGTGCAGCTGCACAGAGGTCCACGTGAAAGGATTCATTCAAACACAGTGCTTATAAAGTTTAATACAGAAAATCTATTTGATATTTATTAAACTTAGTTTCTCCAGTTACAGTTTTGCATTGTACAAAGCATTTTAATGACACAGTAGTTAAAAAGATCTTTACAAATTGAAATGTGATACCCTTTTCTCCAAATATTTAATTGCCATAAATTTGTTTAAAAATACACATTAAACGCATATTTCAGACACTAAACTTTCTATAATCTCAATACCACAAAATACATAGAATATACTATACAGATGTGGAAAAAAATCTAGTTAGTATATAATACTTTGCTCACCATTAACATACGTGAAATGCACATACTGACTTAGAAAACCTAATTAGGAGTCCCAACGTACCCTTTTGAAATTTCAATTGTATTGCAAAGAAAAAAAGGGAGGGATCACAGTTTTGTTTTAAAAGTTTAGTTTTGGTTGAAAACAGATGACTAAATACATTGATAAGTAGCAAAATGTGTAAGACATGGACATGTCATGTACAAAGCATACAACAGAGAGCCATCCTGCCAGTCATGATCAGTACCAAGCTGCATGCTTAAGGTTTTTTTAAAAAAAAAATCTGATAAGTTAAAGGTTAAAACTAACCTTTCCCCACCCCATTCCACCCCACCAGTTTGTCCCTAAAAGGAAAAGAAAAACCTTCCTTAACGAACAATTTCAAATACGATAAAGGATCTTTAATAAATATATAAGCACTTTATCCTCCATATACAAAACTTCTTAAAACCATTTAAAAGGGAAACCAGATACAAAGGTCAGCAACTGTGCTTGCGGAGGTGATAGATGCCTGGCCCAGGAAGCCAGTTCTCAGAGATCATAACGCAATCACCTTGGAACCTTTCTCCAATACTGATGAGACTGATAAATCAGGAGAAAGGAAGCATTTCAGTCCACTTTGCCAGCATTGGTTCTGTTGTCAGAAACTAGTACTTTCCCAAATTACAGCTGTCATTAAGAAGCAAAGTCAACGTTCGATCTGTTTTGACAATTATCTGAGCAGAAGCAGCAGTTCAAAATGTCTTGGGTGTCTAGAAAAACCTAGATGAACCAGGAAGGAAGGGGCTGTGGGAGGAGAGATTCTGTACAAATGCTTGGGTTTTCCTGGATAGTCTCACTCCAGTGAGAATGGTATAATTAACCCATAACAGCTATTTTGGAAGAGAATAAAGTA
The DNA here is from genome assembly GCA_030556195.1 of Anolis apletophallus. Lineage (NCBI taxonomy): Eukaryota > Metazoa > Chordata > Lepidosauria > Squamata > Anolidae > Anolis > Anolis apletophallus. Next base: position 83,623,344 of record JARBWK010000001.1, read on the forward strand.
TCAGAGAGATCATCCCAAAAAAATGTACCTGATGGTCACATTTTGCAGAGTTAAGTTGAATTTTCTGTCTCTGGAGAAAAGACAGAAATGGTTGAACGGAGTTCTGTTGAAAGAGATTCAACATTAAAGTAGTTACTGAAAACCTAGCTCTCCCACAATACTGGTTTCCAATCACAATTGAAAGTCATTATGCCCTTGACCCAAATATTTATGAAATATTTGCCATTCGGGACATACAGTTTGGATGTTGTTTACCACCTATATGGGTAAAATGTGTTCAGTCTTCTTGATTTGCTCAGGTCCACCTAAACCACTTTAATAAAAATACTGCAGAGTTTACAGTGCAAGGAAATATTACTACATATAGCAAAGGTAGTCTTTCCCATTATATGCCATATTGGCAAACTATACAATTATCTGCCTACAGCTGTGTTTTACTTGCCTTTGGCAAGCACTTACATCCACAGACTTCATACCTGCTGTGGCGGCTTATAACACACACTACAGGGACTGTTTTGTATAAAAATCACAGCAATCAAGCTTCAATAGTCTAAAACAAACCAATAGCACTCCTGCATAATATGCAAAATTTACCACCATCACCCAAATGAGGATGGCTCTGCACTCAATAAATATATTGATATAGTCAGCGGCACTATCATCTAACACAAGTATAACAAACTTTGGACAGACTTGAATTCATTCATCTATATAAGCATGTCGATATATGTATTAGAAACATGTATATTACAAATTGCATACTGCTGTCTTAAAGATCAAGAGCCGCTCGCTCTGCTTTACAGCCAAAACATCGAAACTATATTAATCTGAACATGCCAGGTCAGCTTTGTCTAGCACCTGGAGATTCATTTAACATTTTAAATAATGAAGTAGCCAAGTGTTTATTAAAAGGATCCACCATCAGAATTTGCTTGAGTTTGGGATCTGCCGGCTGCATTCTATGCCAACCCTAGCCCCTAAATAGAAACTTTCCAAATGCCTTGTGGTACACTGTCTCATGAACCCACTGCCAGCAGCCTGGTGAAACACCAGGTCCCACCAGTGGGTCTTGCACTACCATTCATGAATTGCTCTCTTACAACCCTGGAAGTCTGAGAGAAAATTCAGAATTACTTGAAACACCTGAGCAAGCCTAGTGTGACTATTAAGCCCATTTTAAAGGCTCATAACTGGATAATGCTACAAACACTGATATGTGTTAATACAGCAATATGAGCCTCTTACATTTCATGGTCTTCAATACATCCAGGAAATGTATCAGAGTGATAAAATATAACAAGGTTCTATTTAGATGAATGTAGACATGCTTTAATCCCACTGACAGCAACAAGACACATTCATTGCCAACTGACTGATGTCCAAAAATGTGATTCTTAAGGGCAGATTTATGCTGGTAACTTGCTTTTCCTCTTAAGAAAAGTAGAAGCTTATTTTATGTTTGCACTGAAAAAAAATCATTTTGGCAAATTACTCATGCACTTCGGAGATAACTCATTTCAGTTATATGGCCTTTTGATATTTGACAAGTCCAATTTAAACTGGTTACAAACCTTAAAGTTCATAACAAGGAAGAAGTAAAACTCTGCATTTATTTAGGACACATAGATAATACCCTCTGGAAGGCATCCATTATCATGCCTGATAGCTCATTCCTGCACTTAAACGAGGGCTTGATAGATGAGTGAAGGTATAAATGCTTAGGATTCACATGGAAGCACAATCTGATATAGTGAAGTCTTGTTTTAAAAACAAAGTTATTTTAAACAGGTTTTCCCATTGGCACCTACATATAAAAGCAAGCTAGACCACACAATTTATCACTATGGCACTACAAAGCATGTGAGCATGTACCCAATCTCCTGAACAGAGGTGAGAATCACCCAGTGTCCCTAATGTTTTGGGCTGAAACTCCGAGCTCTCCTCACATCAACTAAGCTGCCTAGGATTCCTGGGAATGGCAGACCCAACATTTAGAGGACTGCAGCGTTTTTACTCTTGATGTAGAGGCTTCAGTGCAGTGAGTGTACCAGGCGCTTCTGAATATTTGAGATGGGAAAACTGCACACTGATCTCAGCTAGCATCTTCACTCTTCTGTTGGGACTGAGGATTGGAGAGGCGTGAAGAACCTATGGCTTTCCCGGTGATTCCCATCATCACTGACCACTGCCCTAACAGGAACTGGAATCCATCATCATCCCGAGCGTCACAAGTTCCCCACACCAGCATATGAAGGATATCACGTTGAGTAGGAGACTAGGACACAGAGCAAAGGATTCAAATTGTACAAAAAGAGATTACACCTCAAGATTAGGAAGAACTTTGTGACAGTAAGAGATGTTTGGCAGTGGAATAAGTTGCCTCGGAGTATGATGGAGTCTCCTTCTCTGGAGCGGTTGGATGGCTATCTGTCAGGGATGCTTGGATTGCATGTTCCTGCATGGCAGAATGTGGAGTTGGGCTGGATGGCCCTTGTGGCCTCTTCCAACTCTATGGTTCTATGTTTATTTTTCTCCATTTCAAAGTTGCTACAAAATCCCTTTGCATACCAATCCAGCCTAGCACACACATGCATTTGAATTTCTTCAATACACACAGTTCATGTAAAATGAACCGTAGGCCTTTCCCCTCTTAAAAACAATGAACTACTCTGTGTGCAGGATCTATGCATAATGAATTGTTTGATTTAAAAAAGGAGGCTCCACACAACAGCTGCTCACACTAGCCCTAGTGGCAATATTGACAAAAGCATGAATACGTAGCAAGACATACAGATTTGTCCATTGTGTTACTGAGTCTCAGTTTGTGCATATTAAAACCTTTTGGGAAGCATAATTTTATATCTCTTTTGTATGAACAGAGGCAGTATGGATGTGACCAAATATGTTTAGCCATGATCCAAAAGAACACTTCTGATGGATCTCACTGCTTCTGCCAAAGTAAACTTCCTACATTTCACTATGAGCATTAAAAACCTGCAGCAAAGAGCCTGGAAGCCCTCTAGAACAAGTTTTTACATCACAGAATGTTGCAGGAAGAGAAGACACTGGATAACAAAACACACTTTCGGATATTGGTTGTTTCTCCATTCTTATACAACCCTTTTGTGAGTACAGTGCAACAAAGAAACAATATTCTTGATTGAGAATAGATAACTCAGGGGCAGTGATTTCAAAGGAAGAGATTGAAAGATCCAAAGATCATGGACCACTAGAAGTAAGAGACGCAAGGCTCTATTTGCGCCAGTTGTCGCTTAGTGAAATTGTTGTAACTGATGAAGCCCCGCAACTTTCAAAGTCCTAAGGGCATACTGCAGTACTCATGAATGTAGAATTCTACTCTTCCTTTCAAAGCTTGCCATTGTTTTGGCACATAGCTATACAGCTAGACAACCATTTAGTGCAATCATTTCCTGGAGCATGCACATTCACAACAGGGGAGAGGGGTCCAGGGACAAGGGCAGGGAAAGCAGCATTCCACGATGCTCCACTGAAAGGGTTTAGAGTTTGACTCTAAGAAACATCCCTTAGGTATGGTCAACAAACGACAGCGTCTCATATTAGGAAAAGGAAATGGAATTTTACCAAAGTACTGCAGGAGACCAACTGGACAGAGCATACCAACTCCTATGTGTAAAACCTCTTGTAAACAGTATTCAAAATCTTCATCTAAAAAGGCATAAGGCACACCAGACATGATAGGGATGCTAAACAATATTCTTATAGTCAGGCAAGCACCTTCTCTGAAAAGGTACTTTGGTTAGTAATCTTAAAACAGTCACTTAAGATTCTATGCATGATTCTTGCTGGTCACAGTAATTTTCTTTCAAATTTAAAAATTCTGTTCCCATTGCAAATAATTAACAGAAATGAAGGTGCCATAAACTGGCATAAATGCAAGATTTCAAATTAACTGGACAACGCAGTTTAAAAACCTCCCTGTAAATCACAGGTTTAATCTATACCGCATAATCCTATCAGAAAGGAAGCACAGATGTTACCCTCTACACACATTTTGTGATTAAGCACATCAAGTTTCGCACAGGAGTTCAGTTTGGGGGTTTCAGTGTCCAACGACGACAAGCAACATAGAAAGACACTGCATCAAAGCACACGATTGTCCATTTGACACCATTCCTAGATTACATGTGGAAGCAGACGCTCGTGACCCACTTTTTGATATTGCATTGAATGCAACTTTAAATAATGTTTTGAGATTGTTAGTGTTAAGACATATGTTCTGAAGCTGACTTTCTATACAGTTTTGGAACTGAGTACAACAGTAAAACTGTGGCTGTCATTTAGGGGTTGACACAGATATCCATAATAATATGTTCCTACACTTTAGAATCTATCAACCCTGACTTTCTCTTAGACGCTCTACCACCACAAGACATTACAGAGTAAGAACCCACAAAATACAAATAAAGTGTCTACATTTAATCTTAGCTAAGAACTTGATTGGGTAAAATGTATAGGAAAAACACCTACATCTTAAAACAGCCCCAAAATAGAGCTTTTAAAAACAAATTGAAATAAATAATTTTTTAAAAAGTTTTTAGACATAATTACTAGATTTCCAACCCAATTGCAGCTTAATGAATCCATCTTACATTAAAACATTGCAGAGTTTAAACCATTCTTAAATATCTTAAAATGGGGCAACTGAAAAAAAGGTTCGTTAACATGATGATTTGGAGGTTCTCACATACATGATGCTGGGAGATGCATGAAAGCCTTCCTCAATCTTGAGCGTTCACTAAGCAATGCGTTATGGCAGACTTCCTTATTTTTTATGACACAGTGTTGAAAAAAATCAGAGGCAGCAAGAAAAGTTGTCTTCTATTACGTTTCTTCAGTTCTTTCTTTCATCACTTGGCATCCAAGCGCAACCAATGTAGTCCCTGTCTGGTGTAACGCACTAGGTCTGTCATGACACTTGCATTAAAGATCAGAGGGCCCATAACTTTATCCAGCTCAGTGAAGAACTCTACAAAAAAAGAAGAAATAACCAAACTGACACGCATATTTTTCCTACAGGATTTCTTTTCGGATTAAATTAATTCATTACCAAATACTAATTTTCAGACTGTGGTACTATGTTTATGCTAAATTCCGGCCCAAATGGGGGGAAACAGTAAGAGACAAACTCTTCCTTAACAACAATCAGCACTACCTGGCAAGCTGGCATCCCCCCACCCCACCCCAGATGTATGATGGGAAGTTGCTGCCAGCTGTGAGAGAAATAAGACTGAACACTGTGAAAGTCATCCACTGCATGACTATCAGCCTCCTCCCAGTAGACTCAAATGAAGGGAAAGCTTCATGAGAACCACAATTCCTCTTAACATTTCCTCTGGGCAGCTAAACGAGGAAATCCCAAAGGGATAGCCCCCACGAGGGTCTGCCTCCAGGGGCAAACCAAGAATGGGCAACTTGGAAGTCCCTGAACAGATTCAGAAGTGGAGTCGGCAGATCAAAAGACAACCTGGCAAAATGGCACTACCTAAAAGAATCCTCCACCTTGTGCAATTGTGGAGCAGAACAAAAAACTCAATATCTATATGCTTGTCCACAATGTCCTGCCTCATGTACAGAGGAAGAATTGTTTAAAGCTACAGACAATGTGGTCGCTGTTGGCCATTTCTGATCAAAAATTATTTAGACACTTGTGCTCCTATCTTTATCACTTTTATACTTATTTATGCGATGCTTTTGATATAAAATAAATAAGCACTACCTAAATTGTATTTCCAGTTTAGAACTGGAGAGTCTTGTTTAAATATTTCATATTGTGGCAAATGGCAAAATTATTCCTGAGCACCTGAATTGCAACGAGAGGGAAATAAGACTCAAATTTTGCCCAAATATTTCCTTTGGGGGTTTTTTTTTTTAAAAAAAGATCACCCATCAGATTGGTTGTTGCTTTGTTAGTATAGGGGAGGATTGTATGGGACTTCCTTAAACTGAAATTGATCATATACAAATAGACACTATTCTTAAAAATAATTTTAGTTTTGGTTCTATAATAAAAATGACACTCAAAAATGGAAAAATTGTCCCTTCCCCCTACAGTAAACCTTCTAAGAAATGGGAACTGATACACGGTCTCATCCACAAAAAATCATATTTCATAATCAATATGTCTCATAACCAAAAATTCACATTTTCACAATTCAAAGCAGTTATTTATTTACATCATAGCATACATTTAACCTGTATTAAGTGCCCATGCAGTGTTTCACTGAGCCTTCTACTAATGTTTAAAATAAGCCACCCATTTAAAAAGTTTAATAATGGTGTATTAAACATCTTATCCCTTTTGCACAGGTATCTAGAAAGCTGCTCTGGAACTATAGCTATTGATGGATAAATGTGAATATCTCTATTAGTCCCATTCATGTAGAATAAACCCATTTAGTATGCATGTTACTGACCTGACCCTTACTAACCCAGTACAGTCTTACCCTTTTGCTCTTTTGCAAGCTGATCAGCTTGGTCCCAAATTTCAGTGGCATACAGGAAATTGGAAGTAACTTGAACATAACTGGCTGCCATCTGGTGTATTCTCTGTGGAATAGTTACTGAAGACGTGCTCCCTGAAGGGTTAGTTGACCCTGAAGAGTAATTTCCTGAATTTCCTGGAGATAACTTTGGGGAGACTGGCGATGGCATGCTGACAGGTTTGCTGGCAATGAAAAAAGATCACACATCATAGATTCCTACCATCCATATAAAAATGTTGAAGTGGTTACAGGTGTTGTTATACAATATGAAAACTGCATATCGGAATTAACTGCACTGAGGTCATGTGGACAATAAAATCTGAGCTTCCACTGACATTTGCAAGACCTAGTGGAGGGGTGACTGAATCTTGCTTGTTAAAACATGTGTTTATTCTGAGAAGTACATTGACATTTTGCAGGGAGACTGGTTCACAAATATTAAGGTGTTACTTCAAATGTAAAGCAACTCCTGTATGTGCTACAAATGCTATCAGACTCCTAGCATACAATATAAACGTGTAAATTCAATATTAAGTGTTTTTCCATTAAAAGTCTGTAGAACAGCAGTTTGAATAATGATGTATTAAAACCTTTGCTGAAGTATTACTCAAGTGAAAAGATCAATTCTAGAACAATTTAATAAATGAAGTAAATTAAACCAGCTGACAACAGAGGTCTGAATCTTTACAATTTACAAGAGCATGGATTGACTGTTGAAAGACAGAGAGAATGACACAGAATCACCACTTTTCTGGTGCTAGAAATCCACAATCTGATCTCTTTTTAATCATACCCAAGGGCAAAGTATGTATGTATTTATCTGTCACATTGTAATTTTGCATTGGTTGAATAAATGCTTACCTTCCTATACCAGGTGATGGGGCTTGAGAATTATTGTAGGAATTCTGTTTAGAGGGAAATGAATCACAATAAATAATGACTGAATATAAATTGTAAACAGTACCATTAAAAGTACAAAAACAGCGTTGTTTTTTAAACGCAGCATTACTGGGAGTTTGAGCAATGATGGACCTTGGATTCAGACAAAACTGAAGCAATAGCGATTGATAATTACTTTTAAGAATAATTGTGTGATTAAGAAGTGACACGTGAATGGGATTTCTTTCTTTTTGCATTGTAATGCTATTATAGAACAATAAACTGGCCACATCCGGTTTAAAGTTACATAAAACGATCATCAAAAACAATGGAAAACGTGAGTGATCAATAAGCTAAATTCACAATGATCTCCTGTAAAGTAGAAGTCAGTATATACTTTATATGATGAAGTGGGTTTTTTTGCGAGCAGGTAAGTGATAAATTGGGAAGGGATTATCCGTGCATAATAACTTAACTACATTGATCAGCACATTCCCCCAATTTAGAGATGTCTCAAACTTCGAATTACATACTGTAGTTTATAAAACACAAGGAAGAAGTGATAAATATATTCAAAATGTCAAAATGAACAATAAATTGCTTTGCCACTATATAATTCCGTGGAACAAAGTCTTGTTAAGTGACAATGGGTATAATTTATATCAGTAAAAGATTTGATTTAGGAATTAAAAACATTGATAGCTTGTTTAAAATATTTGTTCCTACAGCAGGGACCAAACATTTAAACCCACATCACCTCACTACAATGATGTATTTGAAAACTGTGTTTTGATTTTCTTGTAAGGAAAGGAAGCTCTCCCACAAACTTCCCTCCTACACTCTTGCTTGACCATGCTCCTCGCTCCTCTGCCAGCAAAGCCTGGCAGTGCTCAGTAGAAAGCAGGACAATTGATAATTGATAGCGATCACATCCAATGATAGGAAAACCTTGCTCAGGTACAGTCTTTTGTCCCCTGTCACCAACACAGCCATGGTGCGAATCGGAGGGAAGACGGTGAGGGACCAGCCACATGAAGGGGGTCACCCATTAGGAGCTCCTAGAAGGGTGCACAATGATGCAAACATCCTCCAGATCTCCCAGGGATCCTCCAGAGATCCCAATAAACGACTTTGTAATCATGTGCCAGTGAGACCCGGTTAACCATGACTCTCCTTCCCCATTTGTCCTTACCCCTCTTGCTGTTCCCTATGTGGTCATGTCAATGGGAGAGAAAATGGTGAGTTTGGGCAGTGGTGGTAGCACTCTGAAGACCAGAGGTGGGGAAGGGGAGAAAGTGGCTTCCATGAGATTGTTCTCCCCGTAGTTTCTTTGTTATCAAGGAGCCCCATTTTCACAAGTCCCTATTATTTCATGAGATAGCTAGACTTAACATTATTAGGATGTTTTTGTTTAAACACACTTAAAACTGTTTACCTTCAAATGTTCAGTTAGTGTCTTGGAATATTTTAATGCACTTTCTTTCTTCAGCTTGAAAAGTCTTAAGTACAACAGGGACTGGCATCTAAGACTATATTGTAACAAAACACTGTTATTATACAATACTAGAAATAACAGACCAAGAAAAAAACCTTTCCTCTGGCAAACAAGCAATTCATTTTCACTGTGATTTTAAAATAGTTAAGAGTAATAGAAATCAGGGCTAATTTCAATGATTAAAATCATCCTTAATCATTATTTCACAAAACTTTGATACAAAAAATAAAAACCCAAACAATTTGAACAGAATCTGTTAGTGGACTTCTGCTTATGAAAAAATTGTTTCTAGTGGAGCCAGAAGAAGAGCAATCCCCCTCCCCATTGCAGTTTCCCTATTCCTCGACCTAGCTGTCGAGGACTATGAAATCCTTTGAAGCATTTACTGCAAGTAACAAAGCTTTTGGAGAAGCTTTTCAATTTAGAATGAAAATAAATCTGTAAAAAACTTGGAAGCAATCAAGCAACAGTGTCATGGGAGGATAGGAACCTACAAAAGCCCCAGGGCTGAACTGGGATCTCAGAGGGGCAGGTTTGGCTCCAAGGCCTGCAATCCCTTAAGGACTGAGTGTGATGCCTCCCTCTGAGATATCAAGAGGGCAAAGGTGGTCACTGCCTGCCTTATCTAGAATGGCTGAGTGTTCAGCTGAGTACCTCCCGAAAGACTCTCAATCCTACTGGTATCTCAGAAGGAGGCACAACACTGTGCTACACAGTAAGCTATGTTTTATTTTTTAATGTCTATTCCATTTAAAAAGGTTTGCACAGACTGATTCTGTCTTTATAGTTATTTTACTCCTGCTAATTAAACACAGTGTATACTTACCATAGTACTGCTAGCCTTTTGTCTGCAGACGTTGCATCTGGTGCAGAGTAATTCTTCAGTTTCATAGTGTACCTGCAACAATACAAAAATAGTAAACAATTGAGAAGTACAAACTCCAGTTGTTATTCATTTTCCATTTGTGGAAAGTGCTGTAATGCCTTTTAGGTGTGGACTACATATATAATACAGTTCACCAAAAAACCTGCTATTATTCCAATAATAAAGCATATCAAGAACCAATATGTGTCTTGAGGTGTTTTTAAAAGAGGCCATCTCCCTTTATGAGCCCATGGCTGAGAAGAAGAAAGGCCGTCTTTGAGCTTCAAGACTTTCAAAATCCCTCCCTAGAAAGACTAAGATGGCCGCAACCCTGCTCTTTTTCAGGCAACAACGAAAAACATTTGGTCTACCAAAACTTTACAAACTGATGATGGTTGGGCTGTTAATGTGGTGTGTTTTCTATGTAATTTTTAAAACACTGTTTAATTGTATATTTATACTTTTATTCTGATTTTGTCCCCCCCAAATGTTATTAGCTGTTTTGAATCCCATCATCAGCTGGGATATAAAGGAGGAGGAGGCCATCACTTCACACATGAGATTACGATGATTATTTTTACCTAACAGTTAAAAATACCACATTTCTTGCTTGCCCTGCATCACTTACTTGATCAACTCCACAGTTTCAGAATACATGGGGAACGGGGACTTTGATTCCTGAGCATTTTTCTCCAATGCATTCCCACACTCAATGAACGACACCACGGCATCAAGGTAGTACACAGCTTTCTCAAATCTGTCAGACTGAAGAAACAAAAACACCTTTGAAAACCAAACCAGGATTACACGGGAGGTTTGCTTCAGTGAAGATAAATGGTTTTAAAAGGAATATGTAAAAGCAGGACAACAACCAACATCACCAGCAGGCCATGAATAGACTTCTCCTTACCAATGCATCAGCATTATGCTTCAACTTCTTTGCCTGTTGTAAGTAGTGATCTGCTGAATATGTCCTGAAACAAACAATGGAAATGACAGTTACATTAATGCAGAAGTAGGGAATGAATTCCATAGGCCCATGCAGATCCCTGCCCCACAATATTTAATCCTCCCAGCTGTTTAATGTTTGGACCCAGATCCAGAATTTTCCTAAGTGAAAAGCAGTCCAGAGAACCAAAAAGAAAAACTGTCCTACAATCCCCCCAGGTATGCTTTGATCATTTTAGAATTTAAAACCATCTAGATTGTCACAGAGCAGAATTAACCCCTTAAAATGGAGTGATGTATTTCAGCTGTGATGCCATGAGGCCATACTAACATATTAGCTTGTACTCAAGGTAAAAGTCCCTATCTAATGCTAGGAAATAATGCATTTATTGGAGAGAGATTTGCAACATCACAAAAAACCACCCATTTTTAAAACCCTTCAGAAAATCAGTACACAGGCACTCAAATGATCATATCAGAAAAAGCAAATTATTGATCAGTCAATTTACCTTTCCCCTAGCCTCTGATCCAAACCACCCCCTTTTAAAAACAGTAAAGTGGGCTACAGAGAGATGTTAGTAGAAATGTGTACTAGACCAATTGCTTGGTTTCCATCTTTCTTCTCACCTGTCATCAAATACCATCTTTGCTCTACGAGACTTTGAACTATCTGCAGTTGTGGTAGCGGCAGAAGGGCAGCTGGAAGTATTATTTAAAGCCTTTTCCTTAAGGGGGAAAAAACCATCCCTATTAGTTAAGATAACAATTCTTGGAAAGTAAATGATCACAATACTTTTCACTTTCTGAATTTAGACTGTATAGCTACAACCCAGATGTGTATCATTATTCAAGACTACCACACATGTAACTTAACAAACACAGTTGCTGCCATACTGATAACTACATATTCAGAATACAGAACAGGGAAGATCTTTAATTAGAGACCACATGCTACAGTTTTGTGTACTTAGTTAATACCTAAATTGGCACGCTTTAATACTTCTAGCTGTGAAGCTCTTGACAGGTTTCAAGTGGCAGTGCTGTTCCAACCTATGCTGTTCCCTGCTGCAAGATCAAATTGCAGCCGGATGCCTGAGTGGAGGTTGAATAGTGCCATTATTCAACTTCACAGCACACAATCAAAGACATTTTACTCTCCACATTCAGTGTAATTATTTCTTCCAGAATAAGCTACCAAACAGGAATGCAAAATAACTCTAGGCCAAATTTTTAATGTGGCCACCATCCTTATACCTAGTATTAATTTCTGAAAAGCTCTCTCTGGTGACTAGAATTTATCTCTTATCTTCGAAGTCTCTTGTTTCCCCCACACGATAGAAGCTAACATGTAGATGTAATTTGCCAACTTCAGCACTGGGATTTTAATGCTTCTTTGGTCCTCCCAAGTTTATGTCTTTTCTCATCACAGTTGAATACAGATCTTTCCCTGTTCTATTTATAGTCCTCCCCCTCCCCCAGCCACATAATTAAATACAGTGCTAGTGCCCTCCATCTGAAACAGCCCTAGAGAGCTTTGAAAAACACAGAAATCATATTCTGCATTAGTCTTCAGTAGTAGGTAAAGATTTCCACCCTGGAAATGAAATGACTAGAGAACTGTTTTAATAGAAACATGACAAGATTACACATGTCAGGAGAATTATTAAAACCCAACAGAACTATGGGGATATACTAATTACCTTTAATTAAAAATGATCCGAGCATGATTCAATGTAGTAATTTTACAAAAATCTGCCTGAGTTAACTTCTGCCCGGTGTATAAAATCTCCTCATGAAGGCACTGCTCTAGTTAACCTTACTTGGCTTATAAAAATCCTAGATTCTGAGAAGCTGAAGCCGCATTTCTTGGTGAAAGTTTTGGCTACTTGTTTACTTCCTAAGATCCTCCCACTGTCCTAGTTTCTACAGTTTTGCCCCAGGCATAATGACTTTATTTCTTTCTTTCCAATCCATCTAGGAGGAAAACTTTCTGATTAATGTAAAATGCCTCACTGATGAACAAATGCTTCTGAAATTCAGAATGATTTCTATCTTTGATCTCATGAAATTACTAGAATCTAACACACCAAATGTGTTATCCACATATAGTCTTGATTTCAATAATTTCACTTTATTAACTGAACTAATCTTCAAAACCATATAGACCTACAAAAAATCAGGAAAATCCTATGCTGTCAATTTATAACCTTATTTTAGATATAAAAACTCATCAGGTGAGTGAGGCCACATATACTCCAGCACCCTATATTTTAGTTTGCCTTATCAGCTGACATCTCTGTGTTTAACATGAATGCCTGTAGGGTAAAGTCTTTGCAAGTACAGGTGGTAGCATCAATGTATTTGGAACCCTAAATAACACCAGGTTCCAGACTGCCTGGGAGGACTTGTTTGTACAGCTGTAAACATTCTTTCTTTCCCTTTCCCTTAAGATATATGTGATGCATTAACAGATATCAAGGCCTGTAAGGCAAGATGATCCATACAGAATCAAGTCTGAGACAAATTACAGTGTTCCCTCACTTATTGCTGGGGTTAGGCTCCAGGACCTCCCGCAATAAGTGAAAAACCGTGATGTAGGGATGTTCTATTTATTTTAATATTTATACATTATTTTAGTAGTTATACACTATATTAAGCCTTTATACATTTAAAATAAAGTGAAGGAAAGGACCTTCAAGGCTGGAGGGAGGGAAGAACTGAGGAGGGAAAGCGCCTTGGAGAGAGGCGGCAGCAAAACCCCACAAAACAGTGAAAATATATTTTAAATTAATATTTTTTGAAATCCGCGAAAGAGCGAGTTTGCAATAAGTGAGCCACAAAGTAGCGAGGAAACACTGTAGTGTGATCCAGCTCTCATGCTTTACTCAGCAAATGGGTTAATAAAAAGATTTATATCTCTGGCTTCAACAAAGTACTAGCATAAATAAAAATAGGACCAAGGTTTTTATTTGGTGGGGGGTTTTTGCTTTTTGTTTTTGCTCCCCCATCCACCATGGAATAAACTGTGTCAGAGGGTGGTGGACTATCCTTCTTTGGAGGTCTTTAAACAGAACTGATTGAATTATGTATTCTACAGAGCTGGAGCTGGACCTGATGGCTTTGTGATTCCTTCCAACTTGATGAAAAATCGAGTTGGAAGGGAATCATGTTAAAAAATACCTCCTTACCTTTGCTTCTTTAGTATTACTTGGCGTCTTCCCTTCAGTCTTCTTTTGTTTAGATGAGCTACTTTTACTGCTGCTGTTGCTCTCCTTATTACTGTTACTGCTTGATTTCAAAGAAGATGACTGACTGACAGTTCTCTTGCGAGACCCATGCTCTTGCTTTGAATCTTTTTGAGTGACTGGTGTGCTGGCTGGAGATGGGAGAAGATCCTTCTCCTTAACAGCACTCTGTTTAGATGACCTGCACCCCAAAACAAAAATCATTCCAGTCAGACTTATATATGAAAGAGATTTTCATTCTTTTCTTTCACCAGCTGCTAAATTATTATATATTTCACTTTGAAAAGGAAAAAAAGGTTTAATTCACATAACATTGGAAAAATTACTAAATGAATACATGCAGACTGAGCAGAAGGCTACTGTTAAAGAACCACAAAAGTAACCTCATAATGCAAACTGAAGCTATCTGTCTTCATTCAATATTGGCACGCATTACCTCAGCTTTTCTGGATCACTCTCTGAATGTCAGGAAAAGCTTCTTGAATCATAAAAAGTGAGGAGGGAACAGAAATCCCCTTCTGAGAGAATTATTCTCCTTGTGGTCCCCAAGACACATACAACTAGCCAAATTTCAATGAGTTGAAGATGACACCCCTAACTATTACCAAAAGTCCCTTGTATTACATATCTAGAATAGCCAAACAATTGACTTTGGGTTAAATCCAAACCTGGGCCGACCCTCTCTGGCCTTGGCAACCCATTCAGATGTATTAAATAGTGTGGCAACAGTTTCACCTCTGAATGACCGTGGCAATAAACTTGTCACAATCCCAATGTAATTTTTCAGTTCATGTGCTTATTTCAGACTTTGACATCATGTGGGTGCCATCACAGGATGACTTCTGGAGGAACATTCATAAAACAGATACCAGTCTTATAAAAACAGACAACTTAGCCAAGAAACTAAGTATAAAACTAAGTCCAAGACTCCAAAAAAACCCACAAGCGGTGTGTCTGGAATCCCAAAACAAGAAAAAACTTTCCCTGAAGCAGAGGCGCACAGATTGCCACACATCTGGAGATGTTTTTCTCATCTATAATCTTAACAGAATCAAACATTTCAATTTAAACCTTCCAATGTTAAACATGTGAAGGGTACACTTCAGCACGGCAGTTTGTATGAAACATACATTTTATTTCTAATCTCCTGTTCCAATAATTCCCACTGCAACTCCAAATTAGAATTTTTTAAAATGTCTGCCAATCTGCAATGGTTTTTCACCTCTAAATGAGACCCCCTTGTGTCCGAAATGCTGTGTGGAAAAGCTCCATGACCCTGGAAAAATCCCTTCCAGCACACTTTTCCACTTAGATATTATAAAACGTACTTACTCTCTATTACTGGAAGTTTTGTGCACTGAAGAAGGCTTTTCTTCTATTTTACTTTTCTTGCTTTCAGTGCCTCGGCTTTCTTCTGCATTCTGAAACAAGCAACCACATAAGAACCTCTAGAACAATTTATGATGATTCCACAGTGACTGTGGTAGTATTTTGTAGTCTACTGCAATGATTTTAAAAATTATTCAAAGCACTAAAGAGTAAACAAGAAAAACATTATACAGCTAAATAACAACAACAACAAAAATTATTTCTAGACTGTCCTCTCTCTCTGAAGGCAGTTTACACACACAAAAGGCAAGCATTCAATGCCTCAGGTAAGTACAAACGTATAAAAAAAACCACAATAAAGCAACAGTAATAACTGTGATCTTATGACAAATAATTAAGCATTGTGATAAAAAATTAAATAAAACAATCCAGTAAGACATAGTTAACTAAAACATAAGTAAACATTATACAGTTTACATTTTAAATGGCTGGTTTGGGTGTTCTTTTGAAATGTAACACTATACAATTGTTTCTGGCAGCAGGATTTATCAATGGTAACAGAAGACATAAGTACACTAATAGCACCATATTGCTACCAGCTACAGTTAAACTTTAAAAGTTTAATAAATGCAAAAACATGACTGCTCTGTTTACTCTCACTACACTCAATTGTCAAAACAGCACCTGGTCTTGTCATATTGACAGGAAAGCCTTAGTAAATGGTCCTGCTAAAACAGATGGTGATTTATTACTATTTACTATACTCATTAATAAGTACTGCAAAAGACATTCTGTATCCTGTGCTGCTTCCAAATTGTGGAATGTGCTCCACTTGGAAATTAGCTCCCATTCCACTGACTTTAAGGTTGTGAAGACACATCTACCCGTACCTTGGGAAGTCTGATCTGGCTATGGTCATCCACGCTCTATTCACATCCCAAATAGATTACTGCAACTCACTCTACGTGGGGCTGCCTTTGAAGACAGTTCGGAAACTGTAATTAGTCCAAGGGGCGGGAGACAGATTTCTAACAGGAGCTACATACAGGGAGCATACCACCCCTTGTTGTGTCAGCTCCACTGGCTGCCAGTCCACTTCCGAGCTCAATTCAAAGTGCTGGTTTTGACCTATAAAGCTCTATACCAGTGCTTCTCAACCTTCCTAATGCTGCGACCCCTTAATACAGTTCCTCATGTTGTGGTGACCCCTAACCATAACATTATTTTCATTGCTACTTCATCACTGTATTTTTGTTTGTGTGTGGGGGGGTTGATTTTGTCATTTGGGAGTTGTAGTTGCTGGGATTTATAGTTCGCCTACAATCAAAGTGCATTCTGAACTTGCCAACAATGGAATTGAACCAAACTTGGTATACAAAACTCCCATGACCAACAGCAAATACTGGAAGGGTTTGGTGGGCATTGACCTTGAGTTTGGGAGTTGTAGTTCACCTACATCCAGAGAGCACTATAGACTCAACAAGGATGAGTCCTCGATATACCCAAATGTGAACACTGGTGGAGTTTCGGGAAAATATATCTTGACATTTGGGAGTTGTCGTTACTGGGATTTATAGTTCATCTACAATCAAAGAGCCCCTTGCACCCTACCAATGATAGAATTGGGTCAAACTTTCTACACAGAACCCTCATGCCTTGAAGGGACTAGCTGGCGCGAGCCTTTATCCCACCTCACCCACACATGTGCATCATGCTGCCATGCGCCAAGCACGCCTGCTCTCCCATCCCTGCTTGGAGTCTCAGAATCAGCCCTCCCCTTGGCTGGGAGGCCTGCCAATCACAGCAGAGGACAGCTTTAGGTGGGAGAATTCGCAGTCTGTTTCCAAAAAGAAAGATTAAAAAGTGGAGAGATCTTCAACCTTCTCTGCCAAAGGGCTTCCTAAGACCATCAGAAATACATGTTTTCTGATGGTCTTTGGCGACCCCTCTGAAACCTCCTTGCGACCCCCCTGGGGGTCCCGACCCCCAGGTTGAGAAACACTGCTCTATACGGTTTTGGCCCAGCTTACTTGTCCGAATACATCTGCCTCTACGTCCCACCTTGCACCTTAAGATCATCTGGGGAGGCCCTGCTCTCGCTTCCACTAGCATCTCAAATGCGGCTGGCGGGGAGGAGAGAGAGGGCCTTCACGGTTGTGGCCCCGCGCCTATGAAATGCGCTGCCAAGTTAAATACGGTCGACCCCATCCCTCCTAGCATTCAGGAAATAGGTAAAATCTTGGTTGTGGGACCAGGCCTTTGCACAATGACATAACAGCATTTTAACTGGAACGGACTGGCTTGATGACAGAGATGAGGACATGGTTTTACTGCTTTAGCTAGTGGATGTGTGGACTGAGCATTGTTTTTAATTGTTATTTTAATTTATTGTTGGATTTTGTTGTTAATTAATTGCTCTGTTTCAATTGTGTATGTTTTTATGGCGATTTTGTGTATTAGGCAGCAAATTGCTGCCTTTGTTAGCAGCTCTGGGTCCCCCCCCCCCCCCGGGTTGAGAAGGGCGGGATAAAAATACTGTGAATAAAATAAATAAAAATCTATCAATCTTGCCTTTCAAACCTATGTTATGATCAGGGTTATTGTATCTTTCATTGTTTACAATGCTTCTTTTTACACTGCCATATAGTCCAGATCATCAAAGAAGATAATCTAGATTATCTGCTTTTTTAAAAAGTACTCTTTATTGTGGTTTTTGCATACATAGTTTTAAAATAAAGCTTAGTAAAGAAAAAGAAAAAGGGAAATATTAAAAGAATAGAAAGAAAAGAAATGGGGGAAATGGGGAAGAAGAGAATAAACAGGTATGTGACTTCTGGTAATCATCGATGTGGTTTTGTCCTTCAGTTTACAATGCTTTTTAATTGTCTATTATTAACGGCTTTGAGCACTGTTTTTATATATGAATGCAGTAATACATTATAAACATCCTCTTTATAAAACATGCCTTCTGATAACCATAGATGCACCATATTATTCTTCCGTGTCCGTTAATTTGGTACAAATACTGTGAATGTTCAGATGAAGGAACAAGTAAGCAATGTAATGAAAATGAAATTAAGATAAAGGGGTGCTGCTATGGGTATTTGATCTGAAGTTTGGCAAGCAATTTTAGAAGTAGGGTGCTGTGTGCGTGCTTGCACATGTGCACTGTATAGACTAATGGCTCAGACTACAGTCCTTTATAGTTACAACTTCCACACACATTTACTCTAGACCAGTGGTGTCAAACTTGTATCCGTCTAGGTGCTTTCGACTTCAGCTCCCAGAATCTCTGGCCACTGGACAAGCTGGCTTGGGCTTCTGAGAGTTGGAGACCCAAATATCTGGAGAGCCACATGTTTGACACCTCTGTTCTAGACAGTGAGGACAAAGTACAAGTTCCACCTGGTGCCCTAACTGTGGATACCACATATTTTACTGGTTCAGTTCTTTCCCTAACATCCAGGAATTCAGCACAGTACCTACAAAGATGAGCCTATGTATGTAAAATTGAGATATTTCCAATCAAGTATGAGCCTGCATTTATACCTCTGTATGGTCATGAGTTCCCCTTTTATACTGCCACTAAATGTTGGGAAATGGGCAATTCTGCATTGTGCATACAATCCCAGAAGTTCTGATCTAGTTAAGCAAACAGCCCACTGAATAGTCTTAAACTCAACTTCAAAACTCTCACTTGCAGTACAAGAACAATTGTAATGACAAAAATAGTCAAAAGTAACAGTGGCTTTTTCAATTAATGTGTAAATTTTAAAACTGGAAAAAAACAACTGCATAATTATAATGCATTCATTAATTGAGCCAAGGCCTGATCTGATTCAGACCATCAAATCTTGGTTATATAACTTAAAATACAAATGAGCTTTTTGTAAGCACTTGCAATCATTTTGTAACATGAGCAATCAAACCAGGAAGCTTCTGATCAATTAAATTTAATGAAAACCAGAAAATTCTGATTACATGAGCTTATGCATGAGCCAAGATATTCAAGGAACCTTTGAAATGCAGGCAAAACTATGGCTAACCCAAGACACATAGATTCACTTTATTGGATCCCAAGAGTCATCAATTCAGATAAAACAAACACCAAATCACAAAGATGCAGGAAACCCCAATAAACAAAACAATATTTAAATGGCATCAGTGTATTTTACATTATAGGTAAAATAAACCTGAACTTTCCAACCCATGCTGACAATCCAGCATACAGAATTCAGTACTAGTAGACTAGTAAAATAGACAAAAAAATCCTTTTTGCTAGGCTGCCATGAGAAAACTGACTGAACCAGAAAAGAAACTGAAGGTTTAAATTGTGATCAACAAGACCAGAATATACTGTTTTTACATCTATCCTTGTCCTATCCCTGCCTGCTCCTCATCAGCACTACGCCATGACGTTCTACTTTGAGCTATTGCAGGGCCCCCAAACTAAGTCTGCAAACCTACAACCCTAATTAACTTGACTACAACAACAACCCTAATTAACTTGACTATCTCATTAGCCAAAAGCAGGCCCACAGTTTCCATTGAAATACTGGTAACTTTATGTTGGTTAAAATCATTCTTCATTTTAAATGTTGTATTATTCTTTCAATTTATTGAACTACAAATAAGATATGTGCACTGTTTACAGGAATTTGTCCATGGTTTTTTCAAACGCAGTCTGAGAGACCGTGAACCGTTCCTCTGCTTAAAAAGTTTGAGACCCCCGAACTATTGTATGAACACCTCACAGTGTTATACGTCCCAGGGCATAGTGGTGATTGGAGGGACAGGGGGAGGCAAACACAGATGGCACCAGCATACTACAGAATGCCTAGTGTGACAACAGACACTGAAACATGGGGCAAAATGCTCGTTCATGAAAGCCATTACAGTGCAACCCTCATTATCAGCAGGGGATCTGTTCTAGGACTCTGCGGGCATATGAGAAACAAGCAACAGAAAATCCACCCACCCATTTACTCCACCAAAACAGGTACAGCCAGACACAAGCAGTCCGACACAAGCCCAACTAGCCTGACCATTTCTCCTATTTCTTTACCAATATAGTACTATGTACATTTAAACCCATCTATGGAAATAGAAGCTGTCGCTTGACAAATTTAGGATTCTAATTCAGCATAAAGATGTTTTATGCATATGGTTAATATAACGCAAGTACCAACAAATGTTTTTGTCAGGCTACTGACTGAACTACGACTGGCAATATTCATCATTAAGAACTTTTCTCTGCCTTAAGACTAGTAGCAATATGAGCATGAAATCATCAATCAAATTAGAATAAACAGCAATATCATCTTATTTCAAATGTATTTCACAAAGTCATGGAACAAACAGTCTCAATTGTGTGCTTGTGCACATGTTCCTCGTCGAAATTAAGAATACTAATTTAGCTCTCATCTGTTTTCAACAATAGCTGGTTGTCCTGGAGTAATACAAAAAAGCTACCTGGTTTAAAGACTACTTTAAGGATCCTGCATTTAGAAAATAAAAACATTTGAGACTGAAGACTAACCTGACATAGCTTATGTTTTCTCTTGCCCTTACTGGAGCTTTTCTCAGCAGAAGATGTCTTCTGAGGCTCCCTTGGGTGCTTCTCGGACACATTTTTCCTCTCAGCTTTTGAAGAGTCTGTGTCTTTGTAAGGCTTCCCTGGTATTCTAGTTAACAGACTCAAGTCAATCTTCACAATAAGGGGATACCTTTCATCAGGATCACTGAGCGGAGATAGGAGTTCCTTCTCTTCCATAGGAGAGAACATTCTTTGCCTCAAAAAGCTGTCATCCTCCTCCATGGAGGGCTTAACAGGAGTCCTATTGCTCTCAGAATATTTGGGGGTTTGTGATGAAGGAGGGAGGCTCTCATTCTCATCAGAGTCAGAAGATGAGGTGTCGGTCTCAATGAATTCCTTAGATTTCTGGGTGGACTTGCTTGCGACCTTGCATTTCTTTTTCTCTGTCGTAGGCCGAGGGGAGGATTTGGGCTCCTTCTTTATATTTGGCTTTCTGGAGCCTTTTGTGGCAGCCTTGTGCCTGTTTGAGGGTATACTTGTTGTCATTTCCATTGGGGTTTCACTTTCTATTTTCAGCCCTCCTCTAGGCTCTTCCACTGATGGTTTTTCTGTCTTTTTGGGTTGCTTTTTACCTACAGTCCTCCTCTGTGTCATGCTTTCACTCTGAGCAGGTGACTTTTGTCTGCCACGGTTGCTCTCTGAACCTTTCTGGCTAGTTTTTGAATCTCTCCCAGGAATGGAAGAAACGGAGTCTTTAGAACCACTTTGATCCGCGTACCCACCCCCAGCACTTGAGTCTCTACCCTCTTTTTTGTAGCCTTGTGTTGATGGGATGTTACTGTCCACAGAGGAAGCTGGCGACACTTTGTGGGGATTCACCTTATTCAGCCAGTTGTCAAGCTGCCACTTGTTTGTAGGAGGTGGCTCAGGCTAAAGAAAGAAAAAATGGAAGTCTGAAATGAACACGTCACCACATTTCTTTCACCTTCTGGGTAGCTACTGAGCTACAACTCTTTAGACAACAACTCAGTGAATCCCATAGCCAGCATATAGGATACATGAGAAGCCATAGTCCAAAACAGTAACATTTTCCAACCCTGCAAAAAGTAAGTAGGAACATTTTGGTCATAGCCTTTCAGGTTTGAGATGGTGGGAACATTCTTCATTCCTCCACAGCTAACACAGCACAGAAGCAATGTTAATTTCAAAGTATGTACCTTCTCTCAGTTAAACCTCATATAAAAAAGAACAGGAGGGTTGCCAACATGGACTAGGTTTCCTTAACCTGGGACCTGAAACAGTATGTCTTGTAGTGCTGCTCACATGTCTGGTTGCCCATCTGTCTTGAACCTGAACAAATTATTTGAAGTGCAGAGATATGACTATCTAGTATGTAAGACAAAAGGTTCCTTTTCTTATTTCTGAGATATAGAAAGACAAACGTAGGAGGAAACTTCATATACCTCTCAATTCTAATCCTCTTTCCAGAACAATTATTACAAAATATTATGGTGTAAACATGATCAATCAAATCTGCCCTAACATGCTCCCCAAATGCAGTCTAAATATGCATATTTCAGCTGATGAATTTATTGCCGATTCAGTCAGTATGACTTCTGGTTTCTTCAAACCCCTTTCTCTCCTCACTGAAGATAGAAATAAAATGATGCCCACAAAACAATGGAGAAATCCAGAATTCTAGCACAGCTGTGACTAAGCCACTAATACCCACTTCACCCCACTCCATAAAAAGGCAGCAGCAAAGGCACGGGTTCTTGCAAGTTCCACAGTAAGTCATGGTTTCTTTCAATGTGTTTAGTATTCAACATATTTTGTATACAGGCAGTCCCCAAATTACAAACATGACTTACAAACAACTTATAATTAAGAATGGGGTTAAGAACAACAGGGAGAGGAAATCTACTCCTAGAAAGGGAAAATTACTCCTGAAGGAGTTACCATGGGGAAAAGTTGTAGCAATTGAAGCTTTATCACCAATCCTTGTTTCCACAAGCCAATTTTTCAAAGTCAAGTACCTGTTTCAACTTATATACAAATTCAACTTAAGAGCAAACCTACCTAACTTATCCTGTTCATAGCTTGGGGACTGCCTGTACTTACATAGCTCACAAGATGTATTGCCAAGGAGTCCTCTGAGTATGTTGTAGGAATCCTTACTTTATTTCTCAATGCTCTGAAACTGATTGCCTACTGACAACTATGTTTGCTATTAGATCTTCTGGTTGGTTTGCCTAAATTACAGGGTACTTTCAGCAAGATGCTCCAAATTAAAAGCATGCTCATCAAGTGAACTTATAGATACTGGCCACATTGTCCAAATGTTCCATCACTGTCTCCCAAAGTAATTACTTTACTCTCAGCTCAAAAACAGAAGACAGAATGCTATAGACAGCAAAAGAGATTTAAAGCTAACCTTAAAACATGAGGAATAAAAACCAAAAACCGGGAAGCTCTGGCCCTCGAGCATTCTAACTGGAGGTCAGCTGTTACCAACAGTGCTTTGGCCTTTGAAGAGGTACGAATAGAGGGAGAAACATTTCAAGGGGAAGACACATCAAGCAAATCCTTGTCAGGACCACCCTTCATCTGGAAATCCAGATCCTTGCAGATCCAGAATAGGTCTCTACAGTCACTTATAGACCCATCACCAAAATTCTATCCTTGGAAGATAATCATACTCGGCCATGAGTGATCACCCATGATAATGATGATAGATACTGGTATCTCTAGCGTCTGCATAGCCCCCACTGCTTTAAGCCACTTATGCACTGCTAATACATATGAGGACTATGAAGATCATAGGGCCTATAAGGGTCACTTACAGTATAAAGGAACTTACTTCAGGGGATGCACTCTGTGATGGTTCATTGGCTTCACTGTCACTGGAACTACTTTCACTTTCCGAATCAGAACCAGAACTACTCTCAGACCCACTATGGCTGCTTGAGTCATCCCTAGAATTGTCTGCCCCTTCACTTGCATGCTGTGATGGTTCAGAAGTACTGGAGAAAGAAAGGGTAGAAGAAAGAATAAAGGGAATTAATATAATTACAAAATATTCTCTATATTCAGAAGAGTGAATACTTTAACACTGATTCAGCAAAGATTAAGTTACTTCTCTGGTTTGTTGAAAATACTTGTTTACAGTCATACAGAACATAGCAAGCTGCTTTATATGGAACCCAGTCCCATCTAGCCTAGCATTGTCAACACTGACCAGCAGTGGCGCTCTAGGGCTTCGGGTAGGAAGTCATCTGCAATGAAACATGGAAATTCTGGGATCCAACCTGGGGCATTCTGCATGCAAAGTATGTGCTGTGTAGCTGAGCTAAAGCCCCTTCCCTCTTAAGACTTCCTTTAAATGCAAGCTTTACATTCAAGAGGTAAATTGCACATCATAATATAACATCAGATGTCAAGGTATACCTACCTTCCAGGTGTACTTCTTGGAACTGTCTTATCAGAGTCCTGTAATTAAAAGATTCAACTTAGCCTTTTGACATTCTTATACCAAGTATAAAACACTAATTAGGTACATTAGAAAAATAGATTTAATCACATTTAAACCATACAAACTTTAATGATTTACAATAATGAAAACTAAGACATTCACTTAGTTATGAGTTTATTCAAATGAGAACTATTAAACATCAATCTGAGATCAATCAACAGTCTAGGTAGAGATTAATAAATTTAAATGGTTTTTGACAATATTTGTATACAAGCTGCCATGTATTTTAGGAAAACAAATGACTGCTTTTTATGTCCTCAAAAGAACCTTATTATTTTTCTAATGCTTCTCATGGTCATTCTGAGCATAATGCAGTTTGGAACAGCACATGATGCTATTTCTGAGCTGCACTGAGGCCAAACAAGACTGTCCTGAGTTACCTCCACAGTAGAACACCAGCCCAACAACCCAGCTGTACCAAAGCCAGTTTGGCAAGGCTGGGCTTGGGCTCAGTTTTACACACTCCTTACACCTCCACCCCACCCCGAAAACAAACTATAGAAAAGCCTCACTTATTGGCGTAGCTTGGCTCTTTACTTCCTGATCTTTCACCATTCAGGGAGCAAAGCACTTTGGGAGGAGTGAGCTCCCTCCCCTCCAAAGCTGCTTTGCTCCTTGGATGACAAAAAAAGCAGGAAGTAAAGAGCATGCAGTGCTGGAAAGTGGGGATTTTCTGTTGTTTTGAGGAGAAACTTGGGTGCATGGGGGGTGCTGCCATTCCATTTTCCAGAGGCGCCTGAGCCCTGGTAACAAAAGATGGCTGTCAGGGACTGATCCTAGATCCTGTATGGAGATATAGGATGGCATCCCACTGCCCCGACTCCAGGAAATGTCTGAATCTTGTTGCAGGATTTTCACTGTGTGTGTTTTTTTTTAGCCTGAGCTCAAGCTGCATTAAGTAGCGCACCTGGGTTTACTTGCATTCGCCTCTGTGTGTTGTTATTCCCACACAGCATTACATAGACTGGGCTTCAGATCCCTTCAGTATGTATTCAAAACATATGAACACAATCCAAAATACTGGTTTTTGACCTAGTAAGTCCTCAATTACTTAGGAATGGGATATTTAAAGGACAACACACCGTGAAGCTGGTTGATTTTCTCCCCTGAACCCAAAAGCAGAGAAGGTGATAAAAGCAGAATCCTTTCTATTCTTCCATTAAATCTGTGAATCCTGCTTTTAAGACATTAACCTGGCATTATTTTTCTTCTCTTTTCCATAGCAGGTTAAACTCTTTGTATTTGGCCAGGCCTTTTAGGTTTGTTTGCTTTTTGGATGCAGCTATTGCTGCAATTTACTCTGCAAGGTTTATTGTGTTTATGCCCCAACAATAAGCCACTCACTGAAAGCCATAACTAACAATTGCTTAGATACACAAATCAGTAAAACCTGCATGCAAAACTGCACACAGATGCATTGGAAAGATTTCAGTTTTGCCTTGGGCCATTTCACGCTACACAATCATAGCAGTGATTCTAGTTTAACTGCCAAGGCAGCATTCTATAGGAACCTGACATTTGCAGTCTAGGAAGTGTAGCCAAAAAGTTCCCCTAAGTGTCCCACCAAACTACAAATCCAAGGATTCCCTAGATTGTAGTTATGGCAATTAAAGCAGAATCATACTCCTACAGCTGTGTAGTGTGAAAGGATCCCTTGTGTGACAAATGTGCCTTTTTTTTTAAAGAAGCCAGACCTGGCTGTTCATATCCTTTATCATCTCAGTGCTGGTTACTGGAATGTGCTTTGCCTAGAGATGGGAAGGATAGGGAAAAAAACCCGGAAAAACTGAGGGGAACAAAACATTTTTTCACCTTTTTTTCCAAAGCCATTTTTCCCAGAAAAATGTGTGTAGAATATGTTCCTTTCCAATGGTCAATAATATATCTATTATATGGTATTGAACCTTTATAACATGAAGACTTTAATGAAAAATGTATGATTTTTTTTGTTTATACACACCTAAAAATTGTTCAGAAAAATGGCTTTGTGAGGGGAAAACAGAAAAAAAAAACCTATTTCCCCATTTTTTTCTTCTCTCCCTCCCAGGCCTTCCCATCTCTAGCTTTGACTACCTTTACACTTGAAGATCAAAATACAGTAGACTTTCAGTTAACCAAAACCCATGTAGCCAGTAAACAAATACTTTAAATTTTAAAACACTTTTATAATACAGTAAAACAGTAAAACTGTATTATATTAGGTTATGTTTGTCTTTATATATCTTTATTTGCTTTTAATTACTGTAGTTCAATATTAATATCAAGTACATAGAGAATTTATAGTATGGTGTGATATAATATGATATAGTAGGGGAATACAATATTAGTTAGGCCTATTTTAATATTAATTCTCAAGCAACCAGAAACTACACTTCTCTGGCATCTGTCAATCTCCATGAGTGCTGGCTAACTGAGAGTTTACTGTATTTCAATACCTGTGTCCCTCTACATAACCTGCTTTGGTCTTTCATTTCACTTCATGGTGCTCAAGATTCAGAGTAAGTTTCTGAGGCAAGCAAACCTGGCTTCAATACTGCCTATTTTTAACTGGAAAATGAAGATGTCATTATTTTGGCAGGCTTTTCTGGAATACCAATGTTAGGGCAAATCGAGCAACTATTTTTTTTAAAGGTAAATCACAATGTTACATCTATTTTTAATGCATGTAGATTACATTCCATTGCTTAGGTTACACTGTTTCAACCATATACACCCCTCCCCAAGTAGCTTGGCAGAAATCAAAAACAGCCAATAAAAAGTATAATAACCTGTTCACCAT
The DNA here is from genome assembly GCA_030556195.1 of Anolis apletophallus. Classification (NCBI taxonomy): domain Eukaryota; kingdom Metazoa; phylum Chordata; class Lepidosauria; order Squamata; family Anolidae; genus Anolis; species Anolis apletophallus. The sequence continues at coordinate 83,650,476 of JARBWK010000001.1, forward strand.
CACTGTCTTCACTGCTGCTAAGTTTCAAGTCATTTATCAGAACACTAGAAGAAAAAGAAACTTAACCGTTTAAAAGAAAATTCAATAGAAACATTTAAGATCTTCATGGAAACTATGATAATGCCATTAACTTATTGCTATTTTCATGATAGAGTGATGCTCTATTGAAGGAGTATGTTGAAATGTTAAGTGCTTAAATTATTACAAGAGAAACAGAGGAAGGAAGAAAACAGCCTGATGATATGGCATTCCATAAAAGACAGAATGCTTATAGGACAAAGCGCAAGACATTTATACATGTTGAGCACCCCTTATTTGGAATTCGAAAATTCAGAATACCCCAAAACTCAAAATTATCTACATAGATGGCTCAATCAATCAAAACTTTATTACGGTCACTGACCAGCACAAAGCGGGCACAAGCGCCCTAAGAGGGGAAGGACAACTCCCCAGTAAACAGTTATTTAAAATTTAATTTAGAAATCAGTATAAAATATATTTTAAAAGACAGGATATTGTAACAGGTATGGAACCAAAGGGGGAGGGGAGTGGTTGATGAGAGAGGTAGAAAGCACTGGTGGGGGGCACTAGAGGGGAAGGGAGGGGCACACTGCGAATCTAGTAGCATTTCAGCTGTAACATGTTGCTCTAACCGCATTCCCAGCAGGGTGTTGCCTAACGGTATCAGTCACACAGATGGCTCAGATGCTTCCTAATGGGTCAATGTAAAACCTTTTTTCATATACATGAAATATTATTTAAAATATTATGTCTAAATAATAAAACTCATAAACAAAACTTTATTTGTAGCCCACCTTATTACTGTCAGGCTATGTGTATCAGATGTATAGGACATATAAATGAATTTCGTGTCCAAAATATCTCATTAGGCACATCTATGCAAATACATATTCCAAAATCGTCCTTCTAAATTTAGAATTCTGTTACATTAAGAAAAGCACTTAATATCACTGTAATAAACATAGCATCTTACTCAGTCTGGTTTGACTCGCATCTGAAACAAAAACAAAAATGGGATTAAAATTCTTCAATGTAGCAGGCAGTTCTGAAGTAAAGACAAAAACAAAAATAAAAATGGTTTAACAATAGTTTATTGCACTCAGACTAGTTGTACGCATTGAACACAATGTGTTTGACTATATGTGTTTCAGAATGCTTCAAACAAAACCAGCTTTAGTGGAAACACATACACAGGAATCTTCCTACAGAGAGATAACAAGCAAATCAGAGAGAACTAGTCCAACCCTGCTGTGCTTGTTTTCTATTTCCAGGAAACTTTAAATAAAAGAAATCATCCTAAAGTATTGATATATCTATTTCTGGATTTTATAATATTTCTGCAAACATAACATAAAGAGACATGTAAGACACACTTACGATTTAGACTGATGTCCATTAGATGTTTTTGATGAAGGATTGTATCTCTCTGGATTATGAGAAGAAAAAAGGGAAGGGGGAGAAACAGCACATTAAAAACGATCTATAAAATATATACGCTATCCAAGATACTACATTTGGTCACAAGAATGGCTGAAATGGAAACTGTATAACACCACTGCATTAAATAAGAAATATTGCAAATAGTTGCAATAGTAATGCTTTCCTGTTCTTGATTTAACTCCATAAACTGGATAATTAGCCATCATTGGTCTGAAGATGCATGATACAACTGTGTATATCCTAGACATACAACTCTGATTATTTATTTTAACCTGATTAAGAGAGCCAGACATGAAAGACTAACATCAACATCAACTATAATGTTGGAAGAATACCCTTGTTTAGATAACAAGTATTATTAGGCTTGTTTAGATAACAAGTAACACAAATGAGACAGATTTCTTATCTCATGCAACTATTTAATGCACTTGGCTGGCGATGCTTATTATCGTAACAGCAGCTTTATTATAATCCTTGTTATGCAACAGCTGAGATTTTTTTCCATCAAAACCAAAAACAATGTGTAAGATTTCCAAACTGCACATTCTAACTTACTGCTCAAAACTTTGGGTGTGTTTAGAGATTAAGAACAACATTAGGTGTGTTTAGAGATTAAGAACCAATAATCAGAATGGTGTCATTTTGAGACATATATGGCTGCATCCTTCCATGTTGCTTCTTGTCATTTTCCCAAGCAAACACAGCTAAAATTCACATCCTGATTGTTTAACCCCTCCAATAAAAATAACACTTTTCAGATCATTTCTGACTATTTTGTTCATAAAAGTAGATGGAAGTATTGATAGTACTGGCCCACAGTTTGATTTGATTGTTATGACAGATAACCAGCCAGCAGATCCCACTGCATTTTAGGAGTTTTATAATTTACATTTAAAAAAAATAATAATTGGTAATTGGATTTTATGCACTGTTATTATACTGATGTCATTGTATTTATACTTCTATATTGTTGTCTGCATGTGGCACTTGAAGTGCTTCTGTGAGCCGCCCCGAGACCCTTTGGGGAGATGGTAGCGGGATACAAATCAGGATGTGAATTTTAGCTGTGTTCGCTTGGGAAGATGATAAGATTATTATTATGGAAGTATGTACAATTCTCTAAGTTCTTATTCAATATTGCCTCTGGGTGCTTTCTGTAGTTTAATCCTCAAAAAGTCTTTTTTAACTTCACTCCAAACCCATTTTAGGGCTAAATGAGAAGAGGGCACTTGAAATGACACAGCTCCAGCAATCATCACAACCGACATCCCAAGGGAGATGCCAACAAATGATGACCTCGAATGTACCAAATGTATCAACTACACTATTTAGAAACCCAGAAAATACTTGATTTTCTTCAAAACATATTTTTCTGTTATAAACAAAGAAAGTTGGAGAAAGAGAAGAACCCCCCAAGTCCTTCAATTATCAAGATGTCCAACTACTTTTGCCTGTTCCAATAAGCCCTAAGACCATTGCTACAGCAAGTCCCTTTTGCACTCTGTGTGTGTGTGTGTCACTGACTGAAACTGTTAAGTGCAATGGGGTTCAGATAGTAACTGAACAATCCTAGTAATTCAATAGTTATTGCAGCAATAGTGTTGCCACCAGATATGGGCCTATTACTTCCAGAAGGCTCTTAAAAAGAATGGGAGGAATTGAGAAGTGTTTTTGAAAAAGGGTGCAAAGAGTAATTTTATCATACAAATGTGTGAAAGTACACAACAAAATGATACCACACATCTGTTTGGGGTTTCAATGACAGATTATCAATACTAGGTGTTTTCTCTTTCCCAAGTATAGTTGTAATAAAATTATTCCAATTATAGCAATAATACCTTTTTTTTTATATAAAAAAAAAACACCAAGAGAAAAAGAACACACATACAGAGGTAAAACTGGAAACTGGCCTTCAAACTGAACAGAAAATAATCATAATATTGGAATTTTTGATTTAAAGCAATGGGGTGAAGGCAGAATATTCTTAGTACTAAACACAGGCTGTCTGATTCTGACAATGTCAAACCTATAGGTATGTCACACTGCAAAAGGAAATGAGAAGCCTACGAGGAAGGTGTTTCAAAAAGATGGACCCGATTTGAAAGTGCTCTATCTCTGCAACCATGAACCACCCATGAATTAAACCCTTACCCCTTGAAAGGATGGGACATAAGAGTTTCAAAGGATTGCTGATAGATTCCTCTCCCAAAGCACAAACACCCCCTAGCCTCAGTCATCCACAAGACGATATCAGCTATTGTTAAAATGAGTTTATTAAGCTAACTAAAACAGACCAGCATACAGCAGAATCTTTAATTCTTATTTGCAGACTGGTTAGTAAAACTTGATATCATGATAACTCAAACAAACCTCTTGTAACATTTTATGTAACTGGAACATGTTGCCATCATTAAATATACTGTTGTCAAAGGCTTTCATGGCTGGAATCACTGGGTTGCTGTGAGTTTTCCGGACTGTATGGGCATGCAGCCTGGAAAACTCTCAGCAACCCACAAAATACACTGTTTTGAAATTGGGTCCATCATTTTGAAACACCCTATAGTTCTGCTTTTGCTAATTGAGCAGATTAGTTGCTGGAGTTAAAGCAAACGTAGTCAGACATGGTAATTACATCACATAGTCCTGATTCATTCAGATCAAATAAATTGCTAATTGCAGCTATCTGTTTGGGAAGAGGGAAACTAATTTTATGTCACAACTTTAAAGACTGACAGTACAATGGGGACAGAGAAGAGTAAGAGTTGGTACAACTATGGACAAGTCTCTAACACAGGCATTGTCTACTTTGAATTATGCCCAATAAGGGAAATGCAAGAAGTTTAGGTATATAGCTGTTTTGGTGCTTAGTTTTCTCATCTACAAACGTTACAAGGTATATTAGCCAATTTGATACCCAAAGTCTAAATGCAGCTGTAGCATTCATGTTATATTCAAACTTTTCTCAACCTGTGCAAAAGGTTTAATAGATTTTTTACAACGATGAATGCACCAATCTATTAATACTCTCAATCTATATCCTAGTGATATGTGCTAGAAAAATATATACAGAAATACAGTGAGACCACATAAACAATTCAAATTTTTAATTTGCCAAAGCTCACAACATATAATTACTAAAATTTTATGGGGGAAAGTGCAGTTTTCCACAGGAAAATTGAATGTAAAAGGCTAACAGGTAAAATAAATATTTAGAGCAATCAAACATGGACTTACTTTGTTCTCCGGTGCCAAAATTAGACTGCTGTGTGTCCTGTAAGAACACAAAATATTGCTTATGTTTAACAGAAAATACTGAAAGAATAAAACTTTGTTTTGGTTGTCTCCGAGTTAAGATTTCAAAGAAAAAAAAATAAAGTGGCTTCCTTGAAGGTGGTGGAGACAACTTTGTGCCCTCCAGTTGTTTTGGTACTTGGTTCCCATCATCATGGTAGCATGCGCATGCTGTCTGAGACTGAAGGAAGCCACAGTCCAAAGCATCTGGGATAACCTGTTAAAGTGACTTTCCAATCTCTGTCCTTTACTCATACAAAGTTATAGCTACTATTTTACTGGTTGTGGTAAACATAAAGGAATTAAGACTCCTAGTTATAGCCAAGCAGTGTGATAACATCTACTGGAAAATGCACACGTAGGAAACTTCTTTTCTTCCTTGTCTATTAAGTTAGACAGTACTCTAAAGCTGCTCCCGATGCTCCCTAATACTTTTATTAAAATTATTCATGGACAATTTGAGCCTGCATTCTTTGTTTTAAGTAAATGAAAAGGAAAGAGGGGGAAGAATTACGTGGTATTAAGAGTAGAAATATCTTATTTTAAGAACAAATGAAAAATCTAATTGTTATATACAAACATGGCTAGTAGACTGGTTTTTAGATGAGGCAATATTATTAGAGGAAATATTCATAGGAACTCGAGAGGAATAACATAAAGATGATTTCCTCTTATATGTGTAACAGAAATTTAATCTAGATATTTATGGAATGTTACTTAAACGTACAATTCATTACAAAGCAGCAAACCATGTACACCAATCTAAAGCTAGGCTGCCCTTGCAAACAAACAATGGTGTGTAGAGAAAACTCATACTTGCCTTGTTATTTAAGCTTATGGTAAAGTCAATGACCTGGAGCACTCTGTTCTGAATTACAAAAGCTACCCTGCTAGGAAAGCATGTGGCTATGTATAAACCTGAGCAAGGTAACTAAGGTACTTAGTGTGCCCCTGGTTGATTATACAGTAGAATCCAATAAAGTAGGGGTTTTCCACATGTAGCTTAACAGGAAGATAATGAACAAGGCAAAATAAATTGACAAAACAGAACTATTGCCATTAGTTACTACACAATGTGACTGTGAGAGATTAATCATTACTGGTACACGTTTATAGATTTGAATTAAATAAGTTAAATAACAGAGACCATTATGGATAACAAATGCTGTTTATGAAATAGCATATATAACATTTATGAAGTTCATAAGTTTGCTTGAGGTTGAAGGAAACAGAAACAGAAGTGCTGAGAAACATGCAACTGCATCAATGTTTGTTTTCTTGGGTGCAAGTAAAAACAAGACACTGGAGGACTATACCAAAATTAATGAATGATTTTATCCTGATGAGGCACCATCAGAATTAAAGGAAAATACATTTTCCCCACAAGTGGTCCTTTTAAACAGAGAAGCATTCACTGTAGTTTTTTTAACTGATCACTACAAAAGTTACAATAATTTTCCTAAGCAAAAAATCTCCCAAGTGTACTATATATATTGTACAAAATACAAGAACATGTTTAGAAGTGCTACTTCACTAGAGTCCTTTTGGTCAGTTTTAATTTCTGAACAGTTGCTGTCTTCAATATGTACATTATAACGTAGAGGTAAGTCCTCCAGAGCAGTGTTTCTCAACCAAGGGTAGTCTCAAGAGGTTCCTAACATTTTGGCAAGATATTATACATTTTATTATATAAAAACAATACTCTTTTGAGCTACTGATATAATTTTAATGCAGGTGTATGTCTACTTGTATAAATAAAAAAGTTTAAAAATAAAATTACTGCAAGAGTCCTCCATCAAGGGAAAGGGCTTGAAAAAAACTGTTCTAGATTTATCTCAGATTATTTATGTTGACTGGTGGCTCAAGATTTTAAGATGGTCAAAAGACCACAACGCATTATGTTTATAAATAGCACAGTTGGAGCTTCCTGACAGGATAAAATGACCCATATATATGGCCCATTTTTCTGAAAACATGAAGGCATACCTGTTAGATATGACAAACACACTTTTCTAGAGATGGAAGAACCAATTCGAATGTAATCAGTTAAAAGAGAAAAGATGAACGAGATTAAAAGGTAAAAATGAGCACAAAATGAAATCATTCCAATCCAAGTAATTGCTGAGATAAATAATCACAAATAATCACAAAATTATTACTGAAGTCATGATCCATCATGTAACACGTATCTAGAATTACACAACCATTTGTGCTTTCCACTCACCTTTGTTGGGAATGGAAACTTTGAAGGTTCTGTTTTGCAAGGTGTATGAATAGCTGTCAATGGAGGTGGCCAAATATGGGTCATTTCCTATTATGAACACAAAAGATACCCAACACCATCATACACTTCTATAATAACGCAAAAGAAAAGGAACACCTTAAGATATTAAAATTTAGGGAATACCTGCATTACATTCAATGGCATCAGTGACTGACTGACCTTATTATTAGTCCAAAGACTATAAAGACCTGATAGTTCTGTAAACTGTAATACATGCAATGAATGAACAGAAAAATAGCACTTTAGCTGATATCTTATTGGCTGAAACCTGCTGAGCTGCTCATAAGCTTCAAAGTAAAGGTTTTTTTCTGCTTGAAAAATCTGCTTGAAGAATCTGCTTGAAAAATCCAGCTGAATAGATCCAGACTTCTAATGAACACCATTTCTGTCCTCCCAACTCAGGTGAGCCTATGCAGATGCTGAGCCAATATCTAGATTCAGTAATGGGCTTCAGGAGGACCACCTAAGATGAGTTCTGCTAGAAAGGAGGAATTGTGAGCAAGCGATTCCATTTTTAGGAAACTATTTTAGAAGGGTCTGACTGTACCAAGAAGAACAAGCACTTAACCTGGGAGTATTCTTTCCTACTAGGTATAAGTTACACCGGTTCTGAGCTTGTTTGGAGGTTCTAACAGGGAAGTGCAACTATCATATACCCGAGTCCGAAGACTGGAGACCTCGGTACACTCCTTCTTTACCTGGGATGTCATCCTCTTCCACCAAGCACACAGCTTTGGGAAGAATGCACATGGAGCGGTGAGGGAGGGAGGGGACACCCGCCTAGCCAGCCAGATCAGCCTAATCAACTGTGGCAATCAATGGGGTGACAAATGTCACAGCCAGATCGCCCTCACATCCACACCTGTTCTGAAGGAGTTGCTCTCATTGCCTGTTTTCTTCCAAACCCAACTTAAGCTACTGGTGCCAACATTTGAAATTCTAAATTGCTCAGCACCCTACATGGCTGAAGAAGTGCCTCCCATATACCATTGTGCTCATGTTTCAAGAAGGTTGTGGGCAATTCCTGGATACATGGGAACCACAATGGCTGACAAGACAAGCCTGGAATGCTGCGCCTATCATTGCAAAAATAATCAGATATCAAAAATATTTTTGGGTCCTGAAAACTCTCTATGAAGGACGAATTCTGCAATTTTTCAGGGTCAGGAAACACCTTTTATTATAACAGGAGATGACCCAAAGGCCAATTTCCAGGTGTTCTTATTAGATAAGAGACCTCTCCTTTTATCCTAGTCTGAAATGGTGGGAGAAGGCAAAAATATGTCAAAATTGAAATCCACTACAAATAGTGTGCCTGGGGACCATATAGGGAAAAAAGGGGTGGGGGGTGTTATCTGTAATTCATACTTATAAATTCACATTTCAAATCTCCATACCACAGTTAGCAAAAATACTTTTACGCCAATAGGAGAAAAGGTTTTGTCACAGGATTTGGACTTTAGAACACCTTCTTCAACAAGGCCTAACTGATGCCAACATTGCAACCTTTTTCAATATCAAAGGTGTTTTTTAAATGCTATGCAAGCACTTAAAGAGTTTGCCCACTTTTTATTTTATCTTCCTCTATACGGTTTTACTGATTAATACAGTAGTAATTTTTCACCTGTTCCTCAACATACAAGATATGGTTTTTTCCGCAAAAAATCCCTTCCCTTCACACACTCCATCAGGGAAAAAATAAATAATTTTCTATCCTAGGTGAAATAAATATGGGACCTTCACCACAATGTTTGTTCCTCCAAACCAGTGTTTCTCAAACTTTGTTCCTCCAGGTGTTTTGGATTTCAGCTCCCAGAAATCCCAACCAGTTTACCAGCTGTTTGGAACTGTGGGAGTTGAAGTCCAAAGCATCTGGAGAACGATTTGAGCAACACTGCACCAAACCATACCTTCTTCTCTCCACCCCACCCCGAAATATCATCTTCACTATATATAAAAGACTACTAGTACATTTGTTTAGGGGTTTTTAAATTATAAATGTTTTTCTTTTAAGAACGTCTAGCCCAGGACTTGGAGAGTTCTGGGGACATAAAAACAGCCATGTACTCCCAGAACATGTCCAGCTCTGTTCTAATTAGTCATTTCAATGTTGATTATTATTTTAATACATGAATGTTTTCTTACATGAGTATTTAAACATGTATGAAAAAATTACAGTAATGAATTTGGGATAAAATCAAAATGTATACATTTATTAACCAAGCAAATCCACAAAGCCAGAACAAATATACAACTTACTTTTAGAATTTCATCCACACTGCTCATGTCACCAGATGCTGATGCCTACAATTCAATGTTCAGATGTTAGTTACCAGGTGCATTTTTTATTTGTTATTCTGCAAGAAAATAAGTTATTCTAAAAACCAATAAACATTTATTTTCAATGTAGGATTTACAATTACAAAATAGCACCCTTGGATAAATTACAGTACCTGATATAGAAAGCCAATGGTGTTACAGCTTTGATATTTGACATAAAGGCTTCTCCTTCAAAACACTGCCAAAAAACTTGTCATTGTGAACAAAACAATCATAGATATTTATATACGTAAAACTTGAAAAACATCTCATTTAAAAATCCTGACACAAACTAAGACAATATGTTTAATGGTGTTTCATGACTTGAAGCATAGTAAAAGCATTTTGATGAAACCTAAGAGAACTGAAGGTGTTAAAATGGATGCACTTACTGCTATATTTTAGTTAGATGTCCTTACAAGCATATCCAATTTTCAGAAGAATTTTTATAGTAAACCCTTAATCCATAGATTACTCCATGGAATGACAACATAATCAATCTCCCCATCTCATAACTTTAAAAAAAACTTACATCAAGTGGCTGGGAAGGAATTTTCAGCTTCGTGAGATGTGCTTTGCTACTGGGCTTCAGCTCATTCATATTGTTGCTGTGAGTCTGGCTACTGTAGTGTTCAGAAGATAGCTTTGGTTCCATGGATTCCTGGCCATCCATAGGCCTTACATAAGCAGTCGGCTTCTGCAACATTGTGTTAGATTTTGACATGAGTGAAGGAGGGAAAGACTGGTTACCACTGGAAAATGAATGCACACGAGAAGGTGAGTCCCAGTTGGCATCAGGATCTCGCGGAGATTTTGAACGCTGATGTTCCTTGCTGTGATGATCACCTCCATGAGATCTGGAATGGCTGGGATTCAAAGAAGAAACAGATGGTTTTCCAGGGCTGGAAGAACGGGACTTTGAGTGTTCTGACCCATGCTGGGCTTTTTTGTGGCTACTGCTGCTCCCACTGCTACCATACGAGTCACGATCGTGTCTCTGACCACTATTGCTAGTGCTATTGCCACTGCTGCGCTGACTACCATGTCCACCTTGCAGGCCTGAGGACCGCTTCTGTGACTGAGAAGAAGTGCTAGGTGCGGGACCCACAGGCGTCCATTTGCTGCTCTGATGAGAACCACCACTATGTCTCTGGTCGCCAAAGAAACTTTGGTTTGATTTTTCATCTGCTGTTGATGGTACTGTTGACTTGGGCATTCCGCAACGTTTCTGGAGAGACCGGTCACCTATAAGATCTGTCATTTCATCATAGTTTCCAAGCATGCTTTGGATACGACTAGACAATTTATCTTCTTTGCTGGTCTGTAGGAAAGGTAAAAACATGATGCAAAAGTACAGTTTAAAATATACATTATATGCATTATAATGTTTAACTTTTTCAATTCTGAAAATGTGTGTTTGAAATTATTTTATTTCTGATTTATAACAAAATAATTCAATTTTTTTGTTAAGTAAGCTATAAGATACAGGGTTACCATTGAAATGTCTATAATGAATTAAAAATGAAGCCTTCATTTTACTTTTGTAATATGTATTTAATACATTGGCAGCAAAATAATGTATCATTCTTTTTAAAAAGCAACAGAAATTTTAAAAAATTATACATTATCAATACTGACATCTTAGTGCTTTAAATTAAGAAAAGTAATAGAATATGAGTATTTTAATAACGTAAATAAGGCTAGCTCTCTATAAAAGCTCTAGTCACGTTGTTTATGGACCTTTAGTTTACAATTAAGAGGACAAGTGACAATCTGTCCCTCTAGCTGATCTCTCTACTTGTAAGACATCTGAGTCCTTGCTTGTTGTGGTTACTGATTTTATAAAGAGCCAAAAGGTGATCGCTCTATTTCCGGAGCTTTAGAGAATCCTTCCTTTGAAATCCTTAAGACATGCCAAATTCACTTAGGATCTCTATGGTCCTGGGATCAAAATAAAGGAGACAGCTGCCTGCCAAGCTATATTTGGCTCACTTGGAATGCTCTAAAAGCTTCTTATGTCAGAAGAAACACTGACAATTAATGACTTAGGAGTACTCATTTAAAAACAAACCAGGCTTTAAAACAGTGAAATTCCAGTAACAAAGCAAATTAAATAAATTATTCAGAAAAAAGCTCAGCCATTTTAGGATGTTTAATGCTTAATCCAAGCATACACAGAGAAAATTATTCTTGATGCCAACTCTTTTGAATCTCAAGACCAAGATCCATAGCCTCAACTTATTCAACCGCTTGTAGTTTGCTTAAAGCACCCTTTGCTTAGGTTTCTGAGCACACAATTCTTCCTAATATGCATATATTTTATATCGGAGTAAAATAGTTGGGGTGAAGTTAGCGTTTACATTTCTCTCAATCCTCTTGGAATATTTTTAGACAGAAAGAAACAGATCATATTTATAACTCCACCTTTCCAGTAAATGTTAGCCAAAACACACATAGGAAAAAGAAAGAAAAGAAATGCAGGGATTGAAGAACTGCTTAGTGTGCCCATTGGTACAAAGCAGTACTATAAATGTATTTTGACAAGTCATGAAACAAAGTGGCTTCTTAAAGGGGACTGAAAAAGAAAGTAGATGGGAAAACCACCTCATGATGTCTTCCCTTATTTCTCTCTCTCTCTCTCTCCCTCTCTCTCTCCTCTCTCTCTCCTCTCTCTCTCTCTCTCTCTCTCTCTCTCTCTCTCTCTCTCTCTCCCCTTCTCTTCCTAAAACTGTGAAAAGAAAAATAAATCTGAAAACTGAAGATTTGGTAGAACATATTGCAGGATCACAGTGGGGGATTGTATGTGAACTCCCCAACGTCTTTCCAGATTACAAGATGATTTATTATTACTTCTGCCACTAACTTTATTCATAAACTTACTGCCTATTTGAACCAAACAATGGTGTTATTCTCAAACCAGAAAAAGGGTGGATCCTCCTATATACCGGTATCCATATTACAAGATAACTTTGCAGGAGAACAATCAGGTTAACTATAACTTGCTTGTGTATTTTAAAAAATACAGCTTCTCTGCCTTCACCAACTTGTCTACATATGTATGTATGCAAGCTTTTGGCCCTATAGTCACTAACAACCATGCCACATAATAAGAAAGTACATAACAATTTTTATTGCTTATCTGTTAAATACACCTTGAGGAACACAGAAAGAGGAATGCAAAGATAGAAGGAGGGTTGTGTGCCAGGGAGAAGAAATAAGACAAATAAGCCTCCATGTCAGCTTTCAAATTCAGCAATATGTAGAATACTTACAGTTGAACTAAACTATCTCAGAACCAAACAAGCTTTGTTCAATCTTCTAGTAGGCATGTATTTGAAGCATACACACACACACACACACACACACACACACACACAGCTAATTTGCCAAACTATAAATGCTGAACTCTAGTCAAATTTCTTACTGACCAGTTTCCAAATTACTCATAACTAGTACAGTTAAGAAAACGGCATGAACAATGCAGTCTGAGAGTATTATAATGAATCTCTTATACACAATGAACTACATACCAAAAATATAAAGCCCGAACAATTATCTGTTATTTACAAAATTGTCTCTCTACAGGAAGCTAATAAACATTAACATTCTGAGTCATTCTTTTCCTCCCAGGCAAGAGTATACAGAAACAATTAGCTGAATAATATTCTGTGCTATAATTTTATTCTACCATTTCACATTTAGACAGTTAACTGGTAACAAGTTTCTAGTATGAACCTGGGCATTCTGGAATCTGTAATCCTTTCTTTCCATAAGATTCAATTGATATAATGCCACTTGCATTGACCTCAGCACAGTCCAACATGATACCATTGACAGTAACTGAATTTCCTTCCTTTTCCTCCATGATGCTCAAAATGGTTTCTGGGTTTTTTTTCCAGCCCTCCAGAGCCATTGGTGGCGTGTGGGGTGGGTGGGGGGCTGCTAAGAGAGGGAAACCCCTTTTCCTTTTTTCACTGGATTCCACTATAGTGCCACCAAACGAACAGAAACACAGGTAATATTAATTTGGAGTGTGATTAAAAACACTTCAAGAAACCCATGCACTTACAACTTTATATGGTTCAGCAAAGAGAGGAGAGTTAGGTGGGAAAGCTTCTTCGCCCTGCTGAATTTCCTGATTACGCCTTTCTCTTTCTTTGATACGCAGCGCATTCCGGTCTTCACGGTTCATGTTGCTATTAATGAAAACAATTTGATTACATAAAATGACAGAGAGGAAATAAGTGACTCTATGTAAAACATAAAGTCTTTAAAAACAATAATGCCTAAACTTAACAACTTGAGTTACAGATATGGAACTGACAAAACATAGCCAATTACACCTTTTAGATGTACAGTTTAGATCTTTCGATCATTTACCTACATAATCGACATATGTACAGAGAAGAGAATCAGACATTCTAATCCAATTTAAAACTATACATTTAATTCAAAATTTCCCCTATTGGTTATGTCATTCAAATTACCTCCCACCAGTAATATTAGTAAAAAGAACACATCCCCAAATACAACAATTGCCATCTACTTTTATCTACCTCATTTTTCTTTCTTTCTGTCCCCAACAGATCCTCCTTCGTGTCCATCCACCGTAGCATGCTGTCAGCTTTGCTGTTTCTAGGTTCCCTAAAAATGACATTTCTACTCTAAATACATATTTCAGTAAACATCTCCAAAGTTAAAGCAACCTCTAAAAACAACTATACTTCCTCATAAGAGTAGAAGCTACTCTTTGTGGGTAAAGAACTTGAAAGATTTCCTGACGGAATGGGCTTACTGAAATGTGACGTAACAGAGCCCTGCTTTATTTGACCTACTGCTCTAAATATAAGTCTTAAATCTAACAGAAGAGTCTAAAAGGATTCCCCTTATATTTAAGGAAACATCTAAGCCAAGCAACAGATACTAATAACATTTGTGAATGTTACTAAGGACTAAAAGTTCATGATGTAAAGTAAAAATTGAAGAAGTAAGCTGCATGAAGATTATTTCATGTTTAGAACACATTCACTTTCAAAATTGATTGGGCTTTTATCTTGTATTTCACTGGCAAAAGGAAAGCAAGCAAAAATCCTGCCACATTGTGGGGGGGGGGGGTTTGAATAACAGCAGAAGCCATTTTTTCTTGAGACAATTTCCCTTTGAAGGGGTAGTATGCAATGAAAAATCCATCCAATCTCCCAAAATGTTCCCCTAACATTTAATTCTTCCATGCCACACACCCAACACTTCCAAGTCCTCCATGAGCCAAGGTTTCTCTGGAGCAGGGGTGCTCACACTTTTTCAGCATGCGAGCTACTCTTAAAGCAACCAAGTCCAAAAGATCTACCTGCCCCCACCGCCGTGCGCTCCCGCCGCCGCGCGCTCTTGCTACCGCGCGTGCTCCTGCTGCTGTTTTCCACCCGCGCAGTGCTTCTTCCACCTGCAGGGCATTGCAGGAAGGAGAAAGCACAAGGCGGGGCATCCAGAGGGAGCGCTCCGCCCTGCCTGTCTCGCCGGCAACGGAGGCTGCACAGCTGCTTCTGGACGAGAGACAGGCAGGGCGCTCCCTCCAGAGGCCCCGCCTTGTGCTTCCTTCTTCCTGCAATGCCCCGCAGACGAAAGAAGCACCTCGAGAGCGGAAGCCAGTAGCAGGAGTGCGCGTGTGTGCAGGGTGTGCGCGCACATGGCAGGAGCGCCCCATCCGGCTGGTGAGGCCCGAAGATCACCTGGAAGAGGGCCGAAGATCTACTAGTAGCTCCCGAGCTACCTAATGAGCACCCCTGCTCTGGAGTGTTTCAAATGGGGAGGTGAAGAGGAAAAGCCCCACTGCACAGTCTTCACACAACACTACATACACGGCAGCCTCCTTAACAACTCTTCCACTCACCTAATAGCTCAACTATCTCAGAGCAAGCGGATGCAAAGTAGCATATGGATTCTTTGTGAGTCTCTTCCACAGAGAACATTTTATGTACAAAACCAAGTCATTTAGGAAGCTGCCCTCTCCCACATTTTGAATGGGGTAAAGAAGCACTAATATTACTGAAAAAAAAGTGATGAGATTTATGAAAGGTACCTGGTACATGAATTATTGTGTAGATATTTATAGTGAACAAACTTTCTATGCTACATTTAATCCATCTAATGTAAGTGTTTGCAATATAACAGCCTTGACAACTATAAAGAAACTATCGCTATCTGGTTTGGAAAAATACAGAACTGTAAAAAAGATGATTAGGAAAACCTGCAGAAACCTTTTAACCACATATCTTCACCCTACCTGCTGGAGAATCATTCTTGTAAAAGCTGCATAAGGCACTCACGTCTATCCTCAGCGCCTCTCTGTCACCTCTTAAAATTGGCTGAATATATCAACACTAACAACTTCTCTCGTATAAATCAAACTGCACTTAATGCTTTTAAACAGAATAGTTTATTCAGAACCATCTGACTTGTTTATTGTTCAAAGTTTGAGTTTGAAAATTAAGAAGATCCTCTAGTTTGTGTTTAAATATGCCTAGAAGGCAAGCAGTCAACTTTGCAGTTTTAATTAATAGTTTAGACAGACAAAATGGCAACAGTTATAAGCAAATTAGAAGTCTTATAACAAAACTGAAAACTAATTATAATCTTTAAAGCAAATTATTTTTAAAAAATAAGGTAAAAACCTTTTTAAACTATAAGATTGCTATGTAGTCAACAAATATATTAACATGAAATAAAACATTACCAGGGATCAAATGACATCAAACTCTAAATATCGGAAGTGGGCTTAAATTATTTTAACACTATCAGCTTAGAAAAGATGGCTCTGAAAAAAATTATGCTCACTTTTAAAGACCTCAGAAGGAACTATGTTAGTGCAACTAAAGACCAAGTCAAAAACGGCTCTTAAACATCCCTCAAAACCTAAGCTATTAATTGCATATTATTGCATAGATTCAATCTATGCAATAATAATGTGCTCCTTTTTGTCATTACTTGTGTTTTAAAATCTCCAGGGAAAGTCATTTTCTTATTCCCACCTGCATAACAGGTATGCTCTCTCTGATGCCCTTGTTGGCTGCTCTCAGGCTAAGGGAGACTAAGATGCCTCCTCTCCTTTCCTTGGGCTACCAGGCAATGACCCTTACAGGCTGCTACAATAACAAAGGGATTGCACTTTCAGCTCTTTTCTTGCTATACTTTCTAACCATTTTTTCTTCACTGCTTGATTTTCATAAAGTAAATTATGTAATGTTATAACTCTGAAATTTAGCTCTATTTTGTTTTAAATCATGTTTTAAGCAGCTTTAGGACCTGCATCAAAAGAAATTTGAGATATACAATAAATACATCCTTTTTTAAAAATCTCAATAGTAAATTAATGTATACTAGATTTCATCTTTGGCTGACATTTTTATTAATAGACTGAAACAGAGATACATATTTTCTTGTTTTTTATGTTCAACAGTAGGTATTTTAAGTATGTGTAAGTTTGAAAGAACTATCACTTTGTTTTTCTAAGACTGTAATTATACATACTCTTTCTATTCAGATTTAGGTTTAATATTTTTACTTGAGAGTTGAATGACTTTTTGCTTTCATTTCCTTGAATCCATGACCACTGGTCATGCTAGCGGAGGCTTCTGGGATGTGAAATCCAAATGGATGAAAAATTGATGAACAATGTTTTATATTATAATATTCTTTTAAAGACTTAGTAACTTACTCTATATGAAATCATGGATCCATCTACACCAGTATTAAGTTCTGAACAGGCCAGCAATGGTTCTCCAGAATATTATTGTTTAGACCTAGCTTGAGCTATTAAAAATGGAACTGTAACATTCTTCATGCAAAGCATTTGCTCTCTCATAAATACAGCTTGACTGCACCGCTGCTGGAAATTCTTGTCATGCTCATAGTCGACAAATATACAGTCTTTTGCCAAATGTCATGCACAAAAGACACATATACCATAGTTATTCACAATGTTAAGGTTATCGAAGTATCTCCTTATGAAGAACAAATCACCTCATATGGCTTTTGGACAGTTTGTTATTTAAGCAAAAGCACAACGGATCATCACACTGCCTGCCAGTGAACTAGACATGATGTAACACAAGTCTTGCTTGTTAATATTTGGCTATGAATGATAAATAAGCCTCCACCAGAATTATAAATAAATACCTTTTGGTCACACCCAACTGGTAAGAGTGACGCTGGATACCCATTATGCCTATTTACCAAACTGCCATCAGAATTAGCTACTGAATTCATAAAGGATTCAGTAAAGCATTTGGAATTGTAATAAAAATCCTAAGCATGCCACAAAAGTTATATAATGTGAAATGAGTGTATCTTATCCCTTTGAAATATTTTCCGCTAGTTCTGTAAAAATACATGTACACAATTAGATAATCTAGATTTCAAAGAAAAAGCACTTTATATCCAGCTGTTACTTGACAGTAGGCATCAACATCTGCTTTCATAGTAAAGAAGTTTAAATATTTTACTTCTGGTTTTATGTACATTATTACTGATTGTGTGTTATTTAAAATAAGGTGTAAGTTAAATGAATAAATTTAAGAAACTTTGTGCGCACTGCAATGCTTTGACAAATGTCTAGCAGAATTACTAGATTCCAAAATTATAAAGCTATTACAATAGTTGGATTTGTATCTCAAATCTGTGGAGACAGTTATTAAAATATGAATATTCACTAAATACTACATGATAGACTTTAATGAGGATGACATAGTCCAATTCATTTTGTCATTACAATAAACAAAAATGTATCTTTTAATAGGAATGGACAGATTTCTTTAAAGATGTTTCAAAATAATGGACCCAATTTCAAAGCAATATATTTAACAATGGCATCACGTTACAATTACACTAAAAGTTACAAATGCTTTAATAATTTATCAATTGCACTAGACATTTTAAGCCAGAAAGCTAAAACATAATATCTCATTAGACCTTATATTGGATTGATTGAGGGGGTTGGTGTGCACTGGGAGAAGCATCTAGCAGTAATCATCTGAAACTCTATGGACCATCCTTTTATGGGAAGTTTGTGGTTGCAGAGATATAGTGATTTCAAATTGAGTCCATCCTTTCAAAACACCCTAAATATAACACACTATAAATAGCCTTGGGATCCAGAAGGAGCAAAATGAGGTCCTTCAGATTTTGTTAAGATTTTAACTCCCAGCAGCTCTAAGCCAGAGCAAACAACAAAGACCTGGGAGTTGGAGTGCACCTGAAGGGACACATTATTCTCATTTCCACATTAATGTAGTTCTGCTTACGAAGTTCCTGATGTGAATCAGAGGAAGGACATATTTGCTACTTCTTTTCTTTTTGTATTGTTCCTTGAAAGGGGATTGCAAACAGATGGAGGACCAGCCCGAATCATGTGGGATATGGTATGGTGGGCTATGGAGAAAAGTTTTTCTCTTCCTTCAACTGAATGCCTGTTAGATCTCAGGTCCTTCTGTGAACAAAGCAACCCCTCTATAAGGATCATTTCAGAAATCCACACTTCTTATTTTAAAAGGAAAGGGATGGGGAGTTTGCATTCTCCTCCCATTGTAGTCTATCACTGGTTACATATTTTTATTACATCTATTCTAAATTTTCAACTATTAACTATTAAGATGTCTTCATTTTCTTCTAGGAAAGTAGAGCAAATTAAAGCTGTCATCTTTTCATGTTTTCACTACATTAAACAGAACACACTCAAGCACATTAAATTTTAGCTATTTATGAAGCTGTTTGTAGATATGGGTGAAATGAAATATATTCACTTATGAAAGGGGTGTTGTTTTTTTTGCAGAGAGGGTCAGATTTAGTGAGGTGAAAATGCCTGGGAGCTGACCATTCAGCCTGACATTCTTTGAACCATTAACATTAAATGCAAATGAACTATTTTATTATTTTTATTGCAAATGGCATACTTATCATTTCTTCTCACAAAACACAACTAAATCTAAATACATTTTATCAAAATCATTCTGCCTTTCATATTTGAAGACCAAATAAAATGAAAAATAGGTCTGACTAAAAAAACACTTTCGGGAAGATTAAACATAACTAGTTTATTTGAAACATATATTATTCACTATTAAATGCTCACTGTAAACTTCTAAATTCAAAATATGTGAGCAGGAAAATAACACAGTTCTTATTCAGAAGTACAAAACGTTGAGGACCATATGAATCCATGTATCACTCATTCTTTCGTTTTTCAATTGACGATAAATTATTTTTAATTTTTTAATTATTTTTTAAAAATATGAAATGGAAAAGCAGGCTGCCAGACCAAATTTGATTTTAATGTTTGTCAGTTTTGCGAGACTGTTTGATTGTCAATTGAAAAACAAAAGAACAAAGGATGCACAAATTGGAAATACTCAGTGCATATTCAAAAACGTGGATTTGATAATCACAAAAAAAATCAATTCACTGAGATTTTAGAACTTGTTCACCTCAGAAGACTAAACAAATAACTTACTTTCACTAATGTGAAGGGTGATACGGAGATCTCGATTGCAGTAAATAAGCCAGTAGGTCAGATCTGGCTCAAAAACAGTAGTTTTGATGTGTGAGATGTCATGCAAGTGATTCACTTAGTCTCATCCTCAGATGGTTCTTGTTAATATTTATAAATGAGAATGTATTCTCACACAAGTATGTCAAGCCAAACAAGCTCAGCATTTTCTTAGCAAATGTTCAAATCTCTTGGAACCTGCCCTTAGTCTGCTGGTGGGAAAAGTTGACAAGAGGGAACTGCTGGTGCCGACTGAAACATTCAGTATCACACTGCAGCTGCAGGTGGTCTGGAGCGTAATCAGAGTCCACGGAGAAGGGAGAGGAAAAAGGCGTGATCTCTTTTTTCAACTGGTGCAAAATCCCGAAAGCACTGTTGAAACTCCTAAGCCTCACAACCTCTGAGGATGGTTGCCACAGATGCAGGCGAAACGTCAGGAGAGAATGCTTCTAGAACATGGCCATACAGCCCGAAAAACTTACAAAAACCCTGTTCATTATTTCCGTCAGAAAACGGAAATGTTTGGTATTGGACTGTGTTTGTAACAGGTGCCTTTGGAAAAAATAGCAGCTTGGTCCCAAAGGCTTTGGTGAGTGAAAACAGCTGGCTTACCACTGCATTTTGCCCCTGAAGGCTCATGTACAGTCCATTCAGATGTCATGTTATGTCAACTAAAAATCCAAAATCAGCCAGCCAAACAAGATCAAATAGTTCTGGCATCGGTTGCCCCTTTTGCCAATAACTGACTGATTTCCTCTCTAAGAGAGAAATGCTGCAGTGCAGACCCTCGGTTGAGCCACCTTACATTGTTGTGACACACAAAAATCTCTGTATTCATCCTGGATGTTGAGTAGAAATTGTTGAAACTGGTGGTGGCCATGAGGGTTTGGAGCAAATATCATTAATAGCCTTCATCACCAGTTTCATAACATGATCATGTTTCGATGTTTTACACAGAGAACTTGTTGGTGAATAATACAGCTGAGTTTTATAGCTTTGCCTCCTTCCTCACTGACTTTGCTACAGACTAGGGTTGATAATTCACTTTGCTTGCCAGCCATGGCAGGTGAACCATCCGTAATAATCCCAGTGATTTTATTCCATGGTAGTTTCATGTCATCTATGGCGGAACAAACAGAAACAAATAAATATGTTCCTCTTGTTTGGTCTCTAAGGCTCTGGGGTTCAAGTAGCTCTTAACTCACATTCATTTCATTGTCCACTCCTCTAAAAAAAAATCAGTAACTGAGCTGTGTCAGATGCATCTGTCATACTTCAGGCAAACATTGGCAAACTTTTGCTACTTCTCAGGACAAATTTTCTCCACCATTTTCATAATGCAGTCTTTTATAAATTCACCCTCAGTAAAAGGTTTGCATGCTTGGAAATCATATTGCCACCTCGTTGCTCTCTTTTGTGGCATTTTCATTTGACTCACCAGCTCTTGTGAAAAAGTGCTGTGGTGCTGTTAAAACAGCTTCCAGTTGCTTCAATTTTTCACTACATTCATTCTAAGTTAGCTAGTTGTAGTTAGCATGTTTCATCTGATAGTGCCTCTTGATATTGAATTTCTTGAAAACGGCCACAGTCTCTTTGCAAATTAAGCAGACACAGTTGTTTCATATTTCAATGAAAAAGTACTCCAATTTCCACTTGTCTTAGAAGCAGCGACCCTTGATGCCAACCTCACATTTTTTAGTTACAGCCACAATTTTAGAAATGGGCTGGAAAGGACCACACAAGGGCCATGTGACGAGAGTGCAATCTTCTGGTGAAAGATAAAGTAGCTTTTTTGGTATGCATGTATTTTATACTGTGGTCAACACTGCTAGCAGGCAGCATATTACTGATTTTATGACAGACGCTGCAGGCCAGTGGAAATTTGAACACAGGCTGCAATTGGACATGCCTGTTCTAAATCATTGTGTTCATATGTTCATACACTGATACTGCTCCTCTTCTCTATAGGGATGTTATGGTTCTCCCTAGAGCTGTCTTCATGGAACAAAAGGTAACATCACACTGCTCTAGCTAACACTTGAGCTTGCTTAGCCTCAGCCAACATAACCACTACCTCCATTCTGTTAAGCAATGAGAGGGACTTCTTACTAAGAATCCAGTATGGAAAACTGGGCTCGGGGGGCCATTGCCCTTCTCTCATTTAGAACCAAGGATGAAAAGAGTATTCATACAGAACCCTCAATTACCTCAAGCATTGAGGTAAGATTTAACACATAAACAATTTTTCTTCACACCTTGGATGCTGTACAGACATTCCTCCTGATGTGTTTCTCCACTCCCATTTCCCCCATCCTGTACAGCTACAACTGAAACTAATTATAAAAATAAAGTCAACAAAGCTGTTCAATCCAATTTTAAAATACTTTAATAGATCATCTAAGATTAACCAAAGAACCTATAGATGTGAATTGTATATTATATGCACTGTGTATAATCAGCATACTCAACTGCTCTGCTTATAGTGTAATGTATGCGCTTGCCAAAAATCAGGTCTCTGTCCTTATACAACAACACAGAATGACTTGATTCTCGTGCTCACTAGGAAATAAACAGCTTGAGTTTCAACTGCTGCTGGGCTCAAAAATCATGCTAAACAAACCATGGACTGTGGTTTGTTTAGCTGGCACTAGGAGTGATTAGGTGGGGCAAATTGGCACATTCACTTGGCCTTAATAAATCAAACTCCCCATAGAACCTTACCTTATATCACTAGTCTGAACTTTCCCAGAAAAGTTATTGAATCAAATATAACTAGTAAAGCACACTGAGATTACTATATTTTGTATCTTAAGGAGAATGCCTTCAAATAAATTATGTCATTTGTTTACATATGAAGTGTTCTTTTCTGTCTGTTTTAGAAACAACAAAAACTTTCTAGGCTGCAATATTTGGCATACTTATGAAGACGCAAATCTCGCTGAGTCAAGCCTAACTTTATATTATTGTCCAATTGATTTAAAAAAAATTTAAACACATAATTCAAATCTATTCAGTATCTACCACATCTCTCAAAGTTGGCAAATGCAATTTCTGCCCCCCCCCCCCCTTGATGAGACACACTCTTTTTCCTTATCTGAAATATTCCCTCATCCAAAATACTTGAGACAAAAATATCTCTATTAATTTTGGGCATGAAATAAATTTTGTGTCTATTAAATCAGCAGAAATCAAAGGTGTTACTATCTCAGACATTCACGTGAATAACTTTGGAGCATTTTGGGGTAAGGGATGCTCAAACTGTACTACCTAAGACAATGTAATGAGAGGAGGAAACAAAACAACTGCACAAAGCCAGTAGATCTGCCCCTAGGCAAGAAAATTATGAAGTTTTCCACTGAAGTCTGAGCATTTGAAGTTTTTTTTAACTACAATGTATGAGCACAAACATGTTGACATTTAAACTATGTAAATATTCATATTGTTTCTCATCGTGATCTATGTTCTTAACTGTAATTGGTAACATTGTTAAATGGTGCAATGGATTGTCATCTTACAATGATAATTTTAGTTTGTAGCAACCACTGTACTGCTTTTCTTTCTTCATGTATTACCATATCAAATTTTCATCACTTCCAAGCTCTATCCTCTGTCTGAGCAGCTGTGTTCCTTTTGCCAAGACTCTTCAAAGTGTATAGCTTATGTACCTCCCACAGCTTAATATAAGTCTATGCCAAAGGGAACATTCCTGATTACCCAAAAGAGTGGGAGAGACAGAAGAGGGGTACTTGTATCAGCAGATGATTTCTAGTAAGCAACACTGCAATAAGGAACAAAACAAAAGCAAGCACCAAACAGGATCTCTTTCAAACTACTGTGTTCCCTCACTTATTGCTGGGGTTAAGTTCCAGGATCTCCCACAATAAGTGAAAAACCACGATGTAGGGATGCTCTATTTATTTTAATATTTATACATTATTTTAGTAGTTATACATTATTTTAAGTCTTTATAAACTTAAAATAAAGTGAAGGAAAGGAAGGAAAAGCCCTTCAAGGCAGGAGGGAGGACTGAGGAGGGAAAGCGATTCAGAGAGCTGCGGCAGCAAAACCCCACAAAACAGCCAAAATACCATGTGGTGAGATAGATAGATAGATATCTTTATTGATTAGTCAATGTTGACCATATCACATTGTACAAAACATACACACTTATCCATATTATATATATATAAATTATTTTTTTAAATCCGCGAAACAGCGAGTCCACAATAAGTGAACCATGAAGTAGCGAGGGAACACTGTATTGTGAACTGGAGAGAGAGAAAAATCAATACTGTGAAAGCAAACTCTCGTTTCCACCCCATAAGCCAAAAAATAAATAAATCCAACTATCCTAGGTATTAAAAACTACATGCTACTCCACTTCAGCACCACTCGAAGCTGTCTGTGTATGTGCTTTCATGTTGCCTATCAATTTGTGGTGAGCCCATGCATTTCATAGGGTTTACTTAGACCAGTGGTTCTCAACCTGTGGGTCCCCAGATGTTTTGACCTTCAACTCTCAGAAATCCTAACAGCTAGCAAACTGACTAGGCTTTCTGGGAGTTGTAGGCCAAAACACCTAGGGACTCACAGGTTGAAAACCACTATCTTAGACAAAGACTACTCAAAAGTTTAGCCAGTTCCTTCCTCTGAAATGTTATAGACCACAGTAGCTAATATTCTCAGGCAGTATCCCATCCTTCTAAACGAGACTGAGCTTGCCTATTTTCCACAATGAGATGTCTTTTGAGTGTTTTGGATTTTTCACTCTGATATTACCCAAAGGCAGAAAAAGGAAAGAAAACATAGCTTTATCACTTTTTAACATTAAAGACCAAACTTTCACATTAAACACCAGTTGTGTGGCTATTACTCCCTATTTGACAATTTAGTATTGTCATCTTTTAACTAGTAACATGTAAAAAGGAACATGCATTACACTATGTAACAGAATTTGAAAATGTTTCTGTTTCTGGTTTGAAAATGTTTCCTGTTTCATTGTACAGTACTTACTTTGAAAGTAGTTATTACACCTCAGAAACTTTGTTTTTGTGGCTGCAACAAACTATGTTGAATTGGTTCAGACTCAATGGGATAGTCATTGAAAAATGATAGCAAAACATGCTGTAGGATGTCACACAAAAACAGAAGTCTGTAAGAATTTTTAATCCTACTTTTGAGTGGGAGTTTGAGACCCCATGAGACCATAGGACTAACCACCAACACTTATTGATTTGCTTCTCTGACTAATGTGCTCTTTATCATTTCACTGAGTATTAACAAACAGCTTCCCCAAAGTAGAGTTGTGGCTGAGCCACATTTTTTTCAATTTTGTAATAATAGTTTTAATGGCCCTCTGGAGGATGTTTATATTTTTTTAAATCCTGACCATGATAGGAACCTTCTACAGAATTTAATCCCATATTTATTTTGATACATGATATGACATTGTCTTGTTAGATATGCTCACCAAGAAATTGTGGGTCCCTTCAGAAATGTATTTAATCTAAGAACATGCGCCAATGGAACATCACACAGGTACCTTCTATTCAATTACTTATGTGACTGCTGGAGAAAGTGGATATCACGGGACTGTATTTGGACATGACACAGCAAAGGGAGTAATACTAATTCAACCAACAAATACCTTTTTCTTTTTGTTCACTCTGTGCCAAAATAACAAATAGTATTTTGCACTTTGACTATAGTGAGCATCCTGTGTGCATCATGTGACAAGTTTATTTTTGCTCTAGCCCAATACTTCCCATGCTATAATACACAGATGTTAAATTAGTACAATTCCCAACATCCTGGCTCAGCATGGCCAATGACTAGGAGTGCTAAAATTTGTCATCCAGCACCACCTAGGGACTCAAAGCAGGAAACCACTCTAATTCTAGCCCAGTATACTTCCACAGTGGTATCAGCTTTGAATCCAAGGACAATCTCTTCATATCTAATCGTCATTTAGACTCCCGCTTGGGCATCTGGTAAATGAATTCATTCCAGGAATCCAAGAAAGAAAACAATAGTATGATCAATAGTCCTGATTACTTAGATGGGAAACTACCAGTGAGTATCAGGTGTTGTAGGCTATATTTTAACAGAAAGAAACAGTAAAGTATTTTTGTGTATTTATTGCTTAAGAAAACTATGGCATTCATGAGGTCACCATAAGTTAACACATGGCTTGAAAGTACATACACACACTCAGGAATTTAAGAGTTCATAGCCAATGAGAAAGGTTCTGCAACACAGATGATGTTTTGAGTCCACTATTATGGAAGAAAATGCCTTTATATACTTGTGTATGTGCATGTGTAAACAGGTATGTGTTCATAGCATATACCAGCATTCTACGCATAAAACAGCTAATTTGTATCCAATAAAGAATTTCTGTGCAACCCTATAACAAAACTGAACCTCAGCCTAGACAATTAACACACATAGTCAAGTTATGAAAATCAACACTTTGTCCTAACCAGTTTTTCTATTCCCAATCTGAGAAATCCATACTTATAATGCATATTTCTTCTGATCTCATGACAAACTGACATCAATGTCAATCATATGTTTTTTAACTTTCACCCAATTAAAAAGCAAAGTAAGTACTCCTTCCAGAAGATGTAAAAGCATCACTTGCTGCATTACTTACTTAAAACATCGCAATACATTTAAAATCATAAAAGCAATAAACAGTAAAAAATTTAAAACTATGTCTTCTTGTTCAAATCCTCATCTGTTCCATCGTCTTAGCCGTTCGTAGTTCATTTAAATCCCTATTTTACTATGACTGAAACTCTACAGTACTGATTTATTTATTTATTATTTATTAAGCGTGCTTCTATGCCGCCACTCCCGGGAGGGCTCGGGGCGGCTCACAGGAGCCAAATAGGCACAATAAAAACAATGACAGTAATTAAAACAGCAGTAAAATTAGCTAAAAACAATACACTCCATAACATCATTAAAACTGTGGTGCAACATGCTACCACAGCTAACACTAAAAACAGCGGTTGCACAAGGTAGGACCTACAGGTCGAACGCCTGGCGGAAAAGATGGGTCTTGCAGGCCCGTCTGAATGCCAGCAAGTTCTGGATTGAACGGATTTCTGCCAGGAGGGCGTTCCACAGTGTGAGCGCGATGACAGAGAACGCCCTCTGCGGGTTGAAGTCAGGTGCACGAGCCTCGCCGAGGGGACGTCTAAGAGATAGGCTCCCTCCGACCGCAGTGATCTCATAGGGCAATAAGGGGAGAGACGGTCCCTCAGGTACGTTGGCCCCAGGCCGTGCAAGGCCTTAAAGGTAAGAACCAACACTTTGAAGGTGATCCAGTGCTCAATTGGCAGCCAGTGCAGATCCTGCAAAACAGGTGTTATGTGACTACCTGCTGGTGTACCAGACAGGAGTCGGGCGGCAGAATTCTGCACTAGCCTGAGCCTCCGGGTCACTGACAGAGGAAGGCCAACTTAGAGTGCGTTGCAGTAGTCCAGTCTCAAAATGACCGTGGCTTGGATCACCGTGGCCAGGCCGTTCCGGGATAGATAGGGGGCCAGCCGCCTCGCCTGTCTAAGATGGAAAAAGCAGCCTTGCTGGCCATGGAGACCTGGGTCTCCATGGTCAGCTGGGAGTCCAGGTGGACACCCAGGCTTTTTACTACAGGCGATGGGCATAACACCACATTGTCCAGGGTCAGAAGCTGGACATCCCTATCACCCGGATGGCCCAGCCACAAGATCTCCGTCTTCGCCGGATTCACCCTCAACCTACTGGCTTGCAGCCATCCAGTAACGGCCTCAAGGCATCGTTGGAAATTATCGGGAACGGATTCAGGCCTGCCCTCCATCCTCAGAATGAGCTGAGTGTCATCAGCGTACTGATGACACTCAAGCCCAAAACTCCGCACCAGCTGTGCAAGCGGCTGCATATACATGTTAAATAACAGAGGGGAAAGAATGGCCCCCTGAGGGACTCCGCAGACTAACGCAGAGCCCTCGGAGACCACCTCGCCCCTCCTCACATGCTGAGACCGCTGGTGGAGAAAGGAGGTCAGCCATTTCAGGACTGTCCCCCTCACTCCAGCCATGGCCAGGCGGTGGGTCAAAAGATTGTGGTCGACCGTGTCAAACGCTGCCGTGAGGTCCAATAACACGAGCAGCGCAGACCCGCCTTGGTCGAGATGGCAGCGGAGTTGATCTGTGATGGCAACCAGGACCGTCTCCGTCCCATGCCCCGAGCGGAAGCCGGACTGGAAGGGGTCTAGCCATGTTGCATCATCTAAGAAGGACTGCAATTGCTCCATTGCTGCCCTCTCAACTACCTTCCCCAGGTACGAAAGATTCGACACTGGGCGGTAGTTGGAGGGAACCGCTGGATCTAATGACGGTTTTTTCAGCAATGGAGCTACCACCGCCTGATTGATTGATTTGGGGTAGATTTCAGACCCAATTCATTTAAAGCCATGGAAGTCACAAAAAGTTACTTATATGGAAGAAAAATGTCTAACATAAACAGTAATTCAAACAGGTGCTAGCTTTTATTTAAGGCTTTTAACGTTGAACAATATTTCCATTTCCCCAATTAGCAAATTGAGGAACAAAAATAAACCAAATATAAAATAACTTCTATTAACAAAAATATTGTGGTATTTTCACTGAAAGGCATTTTAAAGTAATCATTTTAAAGGAAAGGGTTTTTAGAGAAAGGAGGCAATATCTGTATTACTGTTGTTTGGTAGCTCTCTTCCAACATGAAATGTAATGGGACGTAAGTGGAATTCCCAGTTGATTATACTGTAGCGTGATCAAAACCACATTTGGTTTATATGTGTGTAAAAAGATTTTTTACAAAGATCCCCACAGAAAAGAAAACATACAGAAACCTTCCACATAAGCACTAAGCTGGATGGTACAAGCAACAAAGAAATACATGCAGAAAAATTAGCAAACTGTCAGAAGAAGACGTTCAAATCACCATGCGTTCTAGGAGCCCCTGGTGGCACAATAGGTTAAACCCTTATGCTGGCAGAACTGAAGACCCACAGGTCAGAGGTTCGAATCCAGAAACATTAGGGATGAGCTCCCTCTGCCAGCTCCAGCTCCCCATGCGGGGACATGAGAAGCCTACCACAAGGGTGGGAAAACATCAAAACATCCAGCCATCCCCTGGGCAATGTCCTTGCAGACAGCCAATTCTCTAACATCAGAAATGACTTGCAGTTTCTCAAGTTGCTCCTGACACAAAAAACAAACCAAGCATTCTGCAAGGATGACCACCACTTCCTCTGTATAAAGGATGGGAACGTAGCAGACTGCTACAAAAAGCATGGATCGCTCTCCCAATCCCCAGCAAGATTTTGACAACTTATTAGTAGGTGTTACAGACTATATTTTAGAGTAGAGCTTTCCAAACTGTGTGTTGGCTGCAGTGTGTAGGTGAATTTATGTAGAAAAAAGCAATAAATCGTTATTACAATTTTATATGATGTTCGTATCTCTTATATGGGGTTCAATTAACCTCTGGTTTGCTAGTAAAATTGAATCACTGTGTTGCAAAATGATGCATGTCTAAAAAATGTCACCAACATGAAATGTTTGGAGAGCTCTGTTTTAGAGGATGCAAATATCCAAACTGTCAATGAGTATCCCTTGCCTAAGAATACCCTATGAAATTAATGGGGTCAGCAAAAGTTACCAGGTGACTTGATTGCATACACACACACATACACACACACACACACACAATAACTTTCATGGCCTTATTTAAGAAGGTAAAGGTTTTTCCCCTGACATTAAGTCCAGTTGTATCTGACTCTGGGGGTTGGTGCTCATCTCCATTTCTAAGCCGAAGAGCCGGTGTTGTCCGTAGACACCTCCAAGGTCATGTGGCCAGCATGACTGCATGGGGCCCCGTTACCTTTCCACCGGAGCTGTACCTATTGATCTATTCACATTTGCATGCTTTCGAACTGCTAGGTTGGCAAAAGCTGGGGCTGACAGTGGAAGCTCACACCGCTCCCCGGATTCTAAGCTGTGTCCTTTCAGTCAACAAGTTTAGCAGCTCAGCAGTTTAACCCACTGCGCCACGGGGGGCTCCATGGTCTTATTTACAAATACATTATATTGGAGGATACTTTTAAAACTGTCTCTCTCTGTCCTGGTACTCTTCAAAAATTGGAGCTGAAAGCCTCATAATCTCCAACCACTGAGTCTTGGACTGATGTGTACTGCAATACTATTTTGAAAACAACACATTAGGAAAGACGAACTCATAGCACAAGCTCTACCCCCACAACCAGTGGCTTGAACTCCATTCATAATCCCCATCAGAGAAAACACACTGACTCATTTCTAGGTCCACTGGGGCAGACAACAGGATATCAGCTGGAAGAAATTTCTGCATGGGGAGAGGATTGAAGTTGAGAGGGAATCATAAATTCATTGTCTGACATAGAGGAATGCAGTTTTCTCAATTCCTTTTAGACATCAGTTCTGATATATTTCACAGCAAGCACGTGTGCCTGTGAAGTCACATGCATGTTATACTCTTTTGACAGTAGAGTGCTCAAGAGATTGTTCTGGGTTGAAATCAACACCCATGATATCTGTCCCACCGGTCCTAAATGAATTTCACAGATCCTGAAATCTGTATTCAGGTCATATTTATTCTGTAATACGAGGGCGGGTCAATAAATGAGTGACTTTTTGAATTTCCCGCCTCTTAACGGAAAGGGCAACACTGCTCCTGTCAACAGGCATCTGTCAGTTGACTCCTGTCAAAATTTGAACAAGCTGGTTCATTTAGTTTGTGTTTGACAGCCATTGATAGCAGTCTACCACATGATTTCAGGGGGAAATGGAAAAAAGTGAATTTCGTGTGCTCATTAAGCATTATTTTTTTGCAGAAAAAACCATCACTCAAACCAAGGCTAAGCTTGATAAATACTATGGGGACTCTGCACAATCAATTTCAATGGTAACAAGGGGTTTACTGAACTTCGTTGTGGCCGTACAAGCACGGAAGATGCCAAAAGTTCTGGACGCCCAGTTGAGGTCTCTACACCCGAAACAAATGAAAAAAATCATGATATAGTGTTGGCCGATTGGAGATTGAAAGTGTGAGAGATTGTGGAAGCCATAGGCATCTCACATGACTCAGTGGTTTTAATTTTAAATGATCCCTTGGGTATGAGAAAGCTTTCCACAAGAATAGTGCCATGTTTGCTCACAATCGACCACAAACACAATCGTGTGATAATTTCGCAGGAGTGTTTGGCGTTGTTCAACAGCAATATAGACGAGTTTTTGCGCCGTTTCGTAACAGTGGATGAAATGTGGATCCACCACAACACACCAGAGACCAAACAGCAGTCAAAACAGTGGGTTTCTCGGGGTGAATCGGTGCCAAAGAAGGCCAAGGTGGGTTTGTCAGCCAATAGTCATGGCGACCGTTTTTTGGGATGCACGCAGTATAATCCACATTGACTACCTTCAAAAGGGTAAAACAATCAATGGTGAATATTATGCCAACTTATTGGGTCGATTTAATGAGGATTTGAAAAAAAATGACTGCATTTAGCCAAGAAAAAAGTTCTTTTGCACCAGGACAATGCAAGGGTGCACACATGTGCAGTTGCCATGGCAACAATCCATGGATTGCGACATGAATTGCTCCCTCATATGCCCTATTCTCCGGATTTACCCCCGAGTGACTATTTCTTGTTTCCAAACCTGAAGAAATGGCTCAGCGGAAAGAGATTTGACTCCAACAATGAGTCAAATCTCACAAACAAACTCCTATTTTGATGACCACGACAAATCTTATTTTATTGAAGGAATAAAAAAATTGGAGAAACGTTGTATAAAGTGTATAGAGCTCAAAGGAGACTAGCTTGAAAAATACAATGATTTTTTATCCAAAAACCTGTGTTTCATTCAAAAAGTCACGGACTTATTGACCCGCCCTTGTATTCTTGAAAATGAAGTCCAATCAAATAATGGAACTCAAGCTGTGAACATGACACTACCTAAAATAGCTAATCTAAATTAAGGTAAGCCTATTCTCTTCAAATAGATATCTAAATATTCTAAATATATTTTGTTATCTTTCCATATTTTCACAACAAGAGAATACAGCCAAAGTGACTGATACTTATAAAGATTTATAAAAGAAACAAATGTTCTCTAACTAGAAAGTACTCTAGCAGAACTTAATGATATAGCTATGTTAGTCCGAATCAGTATGCATCTTTGAGGCTAAGAGAAAGTTGACAGCATAATCTTTTTTAGACTCACAAAACCTTATGCTACCAACTTCATTCTCTCCGCCTCAAAGGTACTACAAAGATCCCTTTGCATCCAGAAACACTTTTGTCTACAGTATTGGTCCAATGATGTATTACAAAAATAGGGGCCCAAAACATGTATTTTTTGCAGTCTTCGACACTCAATTTGCCACCATTCTGTCAAGACACCAATTTCTGCACAAGCATTGCTTTAAGGACCGTCTTCCTTTCTAGAGGGGAGTATAACTCTTAAAACCAAAGTATGCCTTTCATGAACCATTCTCAATGTTGAAACTTACCAGTCTGGTGGAATACCACCAGCCCCGGT
This sequence comes from Anolis apletophallus, assembly GCA_030556195.1. Taxonomy (NCBI): domain Eukaryota; kingdom Metazoa; phylum Chordata; class Lepidosauria; order Squamata; family Anolidae; genus Anolis; species Anolis apletophallus. Next base: position 83,682,979 of record JARBWK010000001.1, read on the forward strand.
TGCTTCAGGTGGTTCAGTGCTCTTCTCCAGAAATTTACAATCCTATCTAAACCTTTATGAATATTATCCGAATTCTAGCTATAATTCTATATTTACATACAAATAGGTAATTTCTCCAGGGCACTTCAGTCAATGCATCTTCTACATACGTAAGTAAGTAATCATGACAGGTCTTGAGTACACACCATACAGCAGTTCCAATGCTGACACACAGAAGTTCCAATGCTGATAGCTTTGACTATAGCTATAGTCACACTTGCTCCATTTACTCACTGCATTTAGTTCAAGTCTTTACTCACTGTCAACGCACTTGGCAGATACAAAAGTTGTATGTAAACCTGACCTTGGTTCTACAATTAAGAAGTGAATCTAGCTATTCACATGAGACTTGCTACTATACAAGACAAGTAATTTCAGGTTGGGATTCTATTTGAGGGTAACTGGAAAATTAATAAAATAGAATCAGATGAACTCCATGAAACTTCATGCCAAACTGAACTTTTTAATCTCTATGGTTCAACAGGATTGTTTCTTCTGCTAAAACCGATTATCACTACTACCTTTCCCTGTCCAGTTCTTGGAAAATTAACGGATCCCTCTCATTTAATAGGTCAAGTTACTGTAACCGACATGATCAAAAACTCTACTAGGTTTCTCTGGAAATGACTTGGGAATTTAACATTTTTCTCCTGACTTATAAATACTAACCTGCAAGTTTGCCCTCTTACCCAAAAAGCTTAGAAAATCAAATGACAGTCTAGGCCTCTAAAATTCTTACAGCTACTTTCTCCAAGTGGTTCAGCAAATGGAAGGACATGAGATATGGGAAGACAAACACTGACATCAATCATTGGGGAAGGATTAAAGAACGTTAATACGAGAAATCAATTAACCAACCAGAAAGAAAAAAAGGAATCACCAGAATCTGAGTTGGAAGAGACCAGAAGGGACGTCCAGTCCAACACCATCTTGCCAAACAGAAACCACCTATGTACCCATTTATTGCATTATCAAAATACAGTTGGCTCTTGTATAATAGTAATGTTTTAAAAACTTTATTTATACCTTGCCACCATCTCCCTGAAGGGACTCAGGGCGGCTAACATGAGCCATCCATGGATTGACAATCTTTTTTAAAAATTCAAAAGGGAAATGCTTATTTAAGGGACACCCTTTGACAATAACATTGTGTATAATGGGACTTGAGCATCCATGGAACCAAAACCCCATAGAGGCCCCGGAACCTCATTCTAGTGCAGGTATGGGGAAACTTTGGCCCTCCAGGTGTTTTGGACTCCAACTCCCACGAACAGAGGCTGTTTGTGGGAGTTGGGGGTGCTTTTAACGCGATTTTCCTTCTTCTTGGCAGGGGGTTGGACTGGATGGCCTACAACAGTGGTTCTCAACCTGTGGGTCCCCAGATGTTTTTGACTTCAACTCCCAGAAATCCTAACAGAGGTAAACTGGCAGGGATTTCTGGGAGTTGTAGGCCAAAACACCTGGGGACCCACAGGTTGAGAACCACTCTTCCAACTCTATGATTCTATTAATTTATAGAATCATAGAGTTGGGGACCCACAGGTTGAGAACCACTCTTCCAACTCTATGATTCTATTAATTTATAACAACTGGTGGCCTGTTAGAAATTGTGGGAGTTGCAGTCCAAAACACCTGGAGGGCCAAAGTTTGCCCATGCCTGCTTTAGAGGATACCAAAGGCCCACTCTATGTCACCAGGCTCTTTCAGGAAAGAACGATTGTTATGATTCATTTATATGCTGCTGCTTCTCTCTCAAAGGAGACACAAAACAGCAAGGATGCCCTTCCATCCAGACTTCCATTCTTTCCAATGTAATCTTGGATAAATGCAAGATACTACACTTCAGTAGAAAAATGAAATGCAAAGATACAGAATGGGGGATGCCTGGCTCGATAGCAGTACGTGTGAAAAAGATCTTGGAGTCCTCGTGGACAAGTTAAACATGAGCCAAAAATGTCATGCGGTGGCTTTAAAAGTCATTGGGATTTTGGCCTGAATAAACAGGAGTACAGTGTCTAGACCAGGCCTGGGCAAACTCCGGCCCTCCAGGTGTTTTGGACTACAGCCTACCAGCTGTTAGGAATTGTGGGAGTTGTAGTCCAAAACACCTGGAGGGCCGAAGTTTGCCCAGGTCTGGTCTAAATCCAGGAAAGTCATGCTATCCCTCTATTCTGCTATTCAGACCACACCTGGAATCACACTGTGTCTGATTCTGGGCACCGCAGTTGAAGGGAGATATTGACAAGCTGGAATGTGTCCCGAGGAGGGCGACTAAAATGACAAAGGGTCTGGAGAACAAGCCCTATGAGGAGCGGCTTAAAGAGCTGGGCATGTTTATCCTGAAGAAGAGAAGGCTGAGAGGAGACATAATGTGGGCCGTGTATAAAATATGTGAGGGGAAGTCACAGGGAGAAGGGAGCAGGCTAGGGAGACTAGGGCAGGGAGCAATGGCTCCAAATGACAGGAAAGGAGATTCCACCTGAACATGAATGAGGAAGAACTTCCTGACTGTGAGAGCCGTTGAGCAGTGGAACTCTCTGCCCCGGAGTCTGGTGGAGGCTTTGAAACAGAGGCTCTATGGCAGGCATGGGCAAACTTTGGGCCTCCAGGTGTTTTGGACTTCAATTCCCACAATTCCTAACAGCCTACTGGCTGTTAGGAATTGTGGGAATTGAAGTCCAAAAAACACCTGAGGCCCAAAGTTTGCCCATGCCTGCTCTATGGGCCATCTGTCAGGGGTGCTTTGAAGGCGATTTTCCTCCTTCTTGGCAGGGGGTTGGACTGGATGGCCCACAAGGCCTCTTCCAACTCTTAAGAGCCTATGACCCAAAGTTTCTGATGCGCAGGAGCACACAGGTAGGCTTGACGATCTGCTGTACAAAGCTTGCGTGTTTACTTTGGATGTTTAGTTTGGATGTGGCTTATTTTATTATTTTAAATGACAGGAAAGGAGATTCCACCTGAACATGAATTGAGGAAGAACTTCCTGACTGTGAGAGCCTTTCAGCAGTGGAACTCTCTGCCCCGGAGAGTGGTGGAGGCTTTGATACAGAGGCTGGATGGCCATCTCTCGGGGGTGCATTGAAGGCGATTTCCCTCCTTCTTGGTAGGGGGATGGACTGGATGGCCCACGAGGCCTCTCCCAACTCTTAAGATCCTATGATCCAAAGTTTCTGATGCGCAGGAGCACACAGATAGGCTTTATGACAGGCCTGGCCAAACTTCGGCCCTCCAGGTGTTTTGGACTACAACCCCCACAATTCCAAACAGCCTACTGGCTGTTTGGAATTGTGGGGGTTGTAGTCCAAAACACCTGGAGGGCCGAAGTTTGGCCTGGTCTAGATCCAGGGAAGTCATGCTACACCTCTGTTCTGCATTGGTCAGACCACACCTGGAATCACACTGTGTCCGATTCAGTTTAAGGGAGATATTGACAAGCTGGAATGTGTCCAGAGGAGGGCGACTAAAACGACAAAGGGTTTGGAGAACAAGCCCTACGAGGAGTGGCTTAAAGAGCTGGGCATGCTTATCCTGAAGAAGAGTAGGCTGAGAGGAGACATAATGTGGGCTGTGTATAAAATATGTGAGGGGAAGTCACAGGAAAGAGGGAGCAGGCTAGGGAGACTAGGACGGGGAGCAATGGCTCCAAATGACAGGAAAGGAGATTCCACCTGAACATGAATTGAGGAAGAACTTCCTGACTGTGAGAGCCGTTGAGTAGTGGAACTCTCTGCCCCGGAGTCTGGTGGAGGCTTTGAAACAGAGGCTCTATGGCAGGCATGGGCAAACTTTGGTCCTCCAGGTTTTTGGACTTCAATTCCCACAATTCCTAACAACCTACCAGCTGTTAGGAATTGTGGGAATTGAAGTCCAAAACACCTGGAGGCCCAAAGTTTGCCCATGCCTGCTCTATGGCCATCTGTCGGGGGTGCTTTGAAGGCGATTTTCCTCCTTCTTGGCAGGGGGTTGGACTGGATGGCCACGAGGCCTCTTCCAACTCTTAAGAGCCTATGACCCAAAGTTTCTGATGCGCAGGAGCACACAGGTAGGCTTGACGATCTGCTGTACAAAGCTTGCGTGTTTACTTTGGATGCGGCCTATTTTATTCTTTTAAATGACAGGAAATGAGTTTCCACCTGAACATGATTTGAGGAAGAACTTCCTGAGCGCGAGAGCTGTTCAGCAGCGGAACTCTCTGCCCCGGAGTCTGGTGGAGGCTTTTAAAGAGAGGCTGGATGGCCATCTGTTGGGGGTGCTTTGAAGGCGATTTCCCTCCTTCTTGGCAGGGGGTTGGACTGGATGGCCCACGAGGCCTCTCCCAACTCTTAAGATCCTATGATCCAAAGTTTCTGATGCGCAGGAGCACACAGGTAGGCTTGACGACAGGCCTGGGCAAACTTCGGCCCTCCAGGTGTTTTGGATTTCAACTCCCACAATTCCTAGCAGCCGACCGGCTGTTAGGAATTGTGGGAGTTGAAGTCCAAAACACCTGGAGGGCCGAGGTTTGCCCAGGCCTGCTTGACGATCTGCTATCTATACAAAGCTTGAGTGGTTACTTTGGATGCGGCTGATATGCATCCGGGGTGGGGGGTGGGGTGGGAAGCGGGGGCGGCCCTCCCTCAGCCAAAGGGGCGAGGCGAAAAGGACACGGAAGGCCAGGGAGAGGAGGCTCAGTCCAAAACTGGCTCCGGGGAACCATATCCGCCTTCCCCCACCGGAAGGAAGAGAGGGAGGAAGAGAGGGAGGGAGGGAAAAGGAAGGAGGGCAGGAACCTTCTGGGGCGGCCTCGGGCGGCGCCGGGTGCGGGGGTGGCGCCCCCCCCCCTCTCAGGCCTGGCTGGGGATGTGGGCCTCCCTCCCTCCCTGGGCCGATGGGGCCTACCTCAGCACAGGCCCGCCCGCTCGCTTACCTCCGCTGGCTGCTCTGCTGCTGCTGCTACGCCCCGAGCATTTCCCGGTGGCCGCCACTGAGGGGAGGAAGACGACGACGAGGAAGAGGAGGAGGAGGAAGAAGGGCCGGCGGGCCTCCAGGGCCGATCACCGCGAGAGGGAAGGAGGCGAGGCGGCGGCGGAGGAGGAGGAGGAGGAAAAGGGAGGAGAGGAGGAGGGCCATCCGCGCCTGCCCCGCCGCGCCATGCCTCAGACAAGACGCAAACCACCCCGAGGGAGGGAGAGAAGCCAGCCCCGCTTCGTCGGCCTCCTCGCCTTGCCTTGCCTTCCCCTCCCTGTCCCTGCCTCTGTCTCTCCCTCAGTCGACTCGGATTACCCAGCAGCCCCCGCGCCCAGCACAGCCCCGCCGCCCCGTCCGGCAGCTGAGGGGCGGGGCCAAGCTCCGGCCCACGTGACTCCCCTCCGCGGGGGAGCGGGCCCGGAAGCGCCAGCCAGCGGCGCCTCTCTCTCTCCCTCCCTCCCTCCCCTTCCCAGACAAGGAAGCGCGAGGCCCAGGCGCCGCGGTCACGTGGCTAGGGGCGGTCGTCAGGCGCAGCTCCCCGCCCTGCGCCCCCTGTCGGGGAAAGGCGGGATTGCAGCGCGGGCGCGTTCCTCTCCTGACGTTTCCATTGAAGCACACGGTCCGCCTGGAACCCACGCATCCACGGGTCCCAGCATCCACGGCTTGGAATATATATCTATTATATAAATGAGTTCACGTCATGCGATGTATACCTCAAACAAAGAAACCATACAACGCAGAAACACAATACTGGCCAACAGAAATAGGCCTCAAGCAAGGTACGTTTGTAGCAAAGAAACTTTCCCCCCCCAAAACCTAAAAGGCCCCCAAAACAACGAGTAAAAATAAAACTACATTTCCCAGTATCCTCCGGGGCAGCCAACGACTCACCCAGCCTCTACATTCTGAACAACATGATTGGCTGCCAATAAGGGCGGATTTGCATAACTGCTGTTGTAGCAGTAACTTGGAGTCCCAGAACTCCCAGGACACTCAGGCCACCGAACATGCGAGCGCAAGGAAGAGATGACGCGACAATTTCTACTGCGATTCAGGAAACCAGCTTTATTGTATCACATCAGCTGATGGGTCCGTCCACCCTATGCGGAAACGGGGCCGCGTGGCGAACAGAACCCCGAACATTTCCAGTGTACAGGTTTTATACCATCAATGGAGTCAACATTTAGTCCCTCCCTTCTTCATGCACATTACTGGCTAGCATTCATGAACCCATTTTATCTTATCCAATTAAACAAAGCATTCTAGCATCTTACTCCTATTTGCTAAAAACTGTGGCGCAGTGTTAATTCCCATCATTGTTCCATATTATGGCTCTATGAGCGGCGTGTTCCCAAATTGTTACTTTTCTACTGAGCTTTTTCCTGGTTGTCTGCCAAGTGAAAGCTTTATTTGCCATGCGCGTTTCCTAACCAATCACTTATCTTGTAAACAAACGCACATGGGAACTGCTAGGCCAATCAGGACCGTATTCTTATCAAAAGGCACATGATGTTCTCTGGCCAATCATAGCCTGTGCCTGTACACCAATCAGAATGTATTATTCTCGTCATTATTTCTGGCAAGCTATTTCTGTACTCTGCTACTTCTGTTCTATCCTTATGCATCACTCCCCTCTGACATTTCTCCTGCTAAGGTATCAATTTCTCCTTTACTGTAACCATAGCAACGCTGGCAAGAGCCATCCAAGGCTAGGATAGAATGCTGAGAGATTTCAGTTGGTGTTTGAGGGTTAAACTGCCAAAACCAAACTCTGAGGGAGCATTTCTCCAGCAAATTCCTACCCACACAACACATCATTTCCAACCCTTACATACTCAGGCTTTCTCGCATCTCCTAAATAGGGCACAGTAACGCGTGCCGGGTACAGCCAATCTATATATATAAAGGAAGAGTCGTCATGGAACGACCGTCCCAAACAGAGAAACCATACAACGCAGAGACGCCAAACTTGCCAACAGAAATAGGCCTCAAGCAAGGTATGTTTGTAGCAAAGAAACTTTCCCCCCCCCAAACCTAAAAGGCCCCCAAAAAAACGAGTAAAAAATGACATTTACCATCATCCCCCGGGGTTACCAACGACTCTCCCAGCCTCTACATTCTGACAACCGGATTGGCTGCCAATAAGGGCGGATTTGCATAACTCCTGTCCTGGCCAGCCAACATGAACATTCCGACCCATAATAAACTGTCAGAGGAGGATAAGGCAAAGGGCTGAGACTTTCTCGCATCTCCTAAATAGGGCACAGCAACGCGTGCCGGGTACAGCTAGTCTATATATATGAAGGAAGAGTCGTCATGGAACGACCGTCCCAAACAGAGAAACCATACATCGCAGAGACACCAAACTTGCCAACAGAAATAGGCCTCAAGCAAGGTATGTTTGTAGCAAAGAAACTTTCCCCCCCCAAAACCTAAAAGGCCCCCAAAACAACGAGTACAAAAGCCTACATTTCCCAGCATCCTCCGAGGCTGCCAACGACTCCCAGCCTCTACATTCTGACAACATGATTGGCTGCCAATAAGGGCAGATTTGCATAACTCCTGTCCTGGCCAGCCAACATGAACATTCCGACCCATAATAAACTGTCAGAGGAGGATAAGGCAAAGGGCTGAGACTTTCTCGCATCTCCTAAATAGGGCACAGCAACGCGTGCCGGGTACAGCTAGTCTATATATATGAAGGTAGAGTCGTCATGGAACGACCGTCCCAAACAGAGAAACCATACAACGCAGAGACACCAAACTTGCCAACAGAAATAGGCCTCAAGCAAGGTATGTTTGTAGCAAAGAAACTTTCCCCCCCAAAACCTAAAAGGCCCCCAAAACAACGAGTTAAAAAAACTACATTTCCCAGCATCCTCCGGGGCTGCCAACGACTCTCCCAGCCTCTACATTCTGGCAACATGATTGGCTGCCAATAAGGGCGGATTTGCATAACTCCTGTACTGGCCAGCCAACATGAACATTCCGACCCATAATAAACTGTCAGAGGAGGATAAGGCAAAGGGCTGAGGGCCAGCAACACCACACACCAACAACTCCACAGGACTTCAACATCCCACCCACCAGAACAACCCACAACGACACAGCCAAGACCATAACTAACATCAATTCCAACCCTTACATACTCATACTTTCTCGCATCTCCTAAATAGGGCACAGCAACGTGTGCCGGGTACAGCTAGTATATATATATATATTCACAAAAAAATAACTCCCTAAAGCAAACTTGGCTTCTTTTTTCTCCCCTTCTTCCAAGTCAGGGAACTGTGGTCTATTGAAATTGGCATCTATCTATGTATATAATAAAAGTCAGTGTTTGCGGCGGTGCGGAGGGAGGAGTATGTGCCAGCGTTTCGATTGGCTGACACTGTGGGATTATTTGCATAAATGGCTGTGGCTAGCCAGCCTCCCAACATTCCAACACAGCACAGAGAGGAAAGGAAAGGGGCTGAGGCAGGCATAAATGGCTGGAGTTGAAGTTATCCAGTTGACAGTTATTTCTGTTGGAAATGGAATGTTCAGTACCTTCACCCAATACACTTCTAAGGTGACTCAGAGGGAAAGCAAAAGGCCTCAGGCAGTCAGCCACTGCGGCCCACAGCAATGACGGATCAGGACCAAACATGGCAAACAAGGGACCAATGGCCCACTTCACAACCTGGTCTTGATTTTCCTGACTAGGCCTCAGCTCATGGGATATTGTTAGGCTTCCTCAACTTGATTTTCCTGACTAGGCCCCCAACAATGACAGAACAAGACCAAACTTGGCACACATACCCCCCCAGATGCACCCTACATCCTGGTGCAGTTTGAGGAAGGATGGACCATGGAGCAGTACTTTAATTCACTTCCTTAGAGCAGTGTTTCTCAACCAGTGTGCCATGGCACACTAGTGTGCCGTGAGCAATCATCAGGTGTGCCGCGAGAAAAGCTCTCTGCCCCCCTTCCTTCCCCACTCCTCCTGCCGAATTCCTGCTGCTTGGGGGAGGAGGAGGAAGTGTAGCAGGAAAAATCCTACCAAATATTACCCCTTTGACTCCAAGGCTGCTATTCGTGCGGGCGCAGGAACGAGAAGACGTGACAACTGGGTTACTTTTCAGGAAACACAGTTTATTCCAGATCTACAGCTGTAGGGGTCTGCCCTTTGGCGTAACAAGACGCAAGGAACAGAACACCCCCCACCTTTCAGTCATTCAGTTTTATACAATCAATGGAGCCGGTCTAAGTCCCGCCCCGTTCATTCATTTCACTGGCTATCACTCATGATGTGCTTCTAATTCTAACCAATTAACAATGCATTAGGTAATCTAATAATTCATTGGCTGACTAACACTACGCAGTTTATTTTCCTGACCAGTGATTAAAGCTTTCTCTATGTGCGTAGACTGTCCCTATATTGTTACTTTTCTGATAAGCTTTTCCCACGGACCAGCCAAGTGGGTGTTTCATTAAGCTAACACATGTGATGTCTCCTAGACCAATCACTGTCTAGTAAACAAGGAAACACGTGGTGTTTCTCTAAACCAATTGTAGTGCATCAGGACGACCAATGAGATGGCCTCCTTTCTAAACCAATCACTGCTGGTTTCTATCGTGCTTGATAAAACTGCCTCCTTCTCTATGCCTAGCCTATGCTTAGGTAGCATTCTCTCCTGGCGTTTCTTCTGCAACTCAATGAATCTCCTTCAGAAGGGCCGGGCAGCGGCAAAGAAAAGAAGGGGCCGGGGCGCCGCCTCTTTCAACCGTTTCCCCAGCCAGCCTCCAATCCGCCATGACTCTCGCCCCTCGCGCGCCAAAGCCGCGCGGAGGAGCCCCGTCCACTGAAGCCCGTCCACCACTCATGCTCCTCCTCTGTGGGAGAGCAGAAGCCGGGGGAGGGGGCAGGGCATGGTGACCTCCCCCACCCCCCGGCTTCAGCGCTCACACAGTTTCGCCAGCCTTGAGGGGGCAGTGCCAAGCCAGCAGTGGCAGAGCCAGCACAATGCTGGCTTGGCATTGCCCCCTCAAGGCTGGCAAAGCTGTGGGAGAGCTGAAGCCAGGGGGAGGGGGCGGGGCATGGCACGGCCTGGCTCCGCCCCTCCCCCGGCTTCGGCACTCCCAGCAGCTGCTCCCAGCAGGCCACCATCCCCCAGCCGTTCTTTACTGTGTTAGAGTGTCATTTTGTGTCATTTTGGTTGGTGGTGTGCCCCCGGATTTTTTTAATGTTAAAAGTGTGCCGCAGCTCAAAAAAGGTTGGGAAACACTGCCTTAGAGCACTGTGGCCCACACCAATGACGAACTATGGCACACAATGCCTTCCTCAAATAACCCGGGTACCGCCGGGTCCCCAAGCTAGTCTAATATATACAAATGCTCTGTTCGTTTTGAGTGACATCATAACCAAGGTGAAAGAAGAAAATGCAAATGCTGGGTTGCAGTTAAACTTTTTTTTTTAAAAAAAACCCAAGAGTCTGGCAACCAGACTGATCAATAACTGGCAAATAGAGGGAGAAAACGTGGAGGCTGTGACAGACTTTGTATTTCTAGGCGCGAAGATTACTGCAGACGCAGACTGCAGCCAGGAAATCAGAAGACGCTTACTTCTTGGGAGGAGAGCAATGTCCAATCTCGATAAAATAGTGAAGAGTAGAGACATCACACTGGCAAGAGAGATCCGCATAGTCAAAGCAATGGTATTCCCCATAGCAGGGGTGCTCACACTTTTTCAGCATGGGAGCTACTTATAAAACAACCAAGTCAAAATGATCTACCTACCCACTACAAAAATGTGAAACATATAACACAATATCTGCTTTGAACTGGGTTTTCTGAGTCCACACTGCCATATAATCTGATTCAAAGCAGATAACATGAGATTTTATTCAACTGTGTGGAAAGGACCTCAGATAACCCAGGGCCAGCAGCACTTGGGCGGCATCGGGAGGCTGCGGGGTGGGACTGAGCCTTCCTTGCACCCTGTCTGCGATCTACCAGGACGTGCTACACGATCTACCAGTAGATCGCAATCTACCTAATGAGCACCCCTGCCCCATAGTCACCTATGGATGTGAAAGCAAGACCATAAGGAAGGCTGAGCGAAGGAAGATAGACGCTTTTGAACTGTGGTGCTGGAGGAAAGTTCTGAGAGTGCCTTGGACCGCGAGAAGATCCGACCAGTCCATACTCCAGGAAATAAAGCCCAACTGCTCATTGGAGGGATGGATATTAGAGGCAAAGATGAAGTACTTTGGCCACATCATGAGAAGACAGGAAAGCTTAGAGAAGACAATTATGCTGGGGGAAATTGAAGGAAAAAGGAAGAGGAGCTGACCAAGGGCAAGATGGATGGATGGTATCCTCAAAGTGAATGGCTTGACCCTGAAGGAGCTGGGGGTGGTGATGGCCAACAGGGAGCTCTGGCGTGGGCTGGTCCATGAAGTCACGAAGACTCGGAAGCAACTGAACAAATAAACAACAACATAACTCAAAATCCGCTGGACAAATTGGCACCAAATCTGGACATGACACCTACTAACCCAAGGAGTGACCATCACTCAAAAAATTTGATTTTGTCATTTAGAAGTTGTAGTTGCTGGGATATATAGTTCACCTACAATCAAAGAGCATTCTGAACTCCACCAATGATGGAATTGAACCAAACTTGGCACACAGAACTCCCATGACCAAGAGAAAATAATGGAAGGGTTTGGTGGGCATTGACCTTGAGTGGGTCGGATCCCTCAGGACATGGCAACTCAATGCAGCAATTTTGCGCACCATTTTGCAGGGAAAGTCATTCAGATACATCTTGAGCTGGACACCAGTTTTAATGCAAAGCCAGATGTGATAACTGATGCACCTGTCTGTTCGATCTTATGGGATTCTTTTCTTCTTGTTCTACCTGATGACATGGATGGGATCCTTGGGACTGTGAGAGCGACCACTTGTGCTCTGGACCCTTGCCTCTCCTGGCTAGTTAAACTGACCATAAATGGGCTGTTGGATTGGTTTGTCACTATAATAAATGCCTCTTTGGGCCAGGGTAAATTCCCGTCCTGCTTTAAGCAGGTGGTCGTAAAACCATTACTGCAAAAGACCTCCCTTGATCCTTCTGTGCTTAACAACTCCAACCTCCCTTTTTTGGGCAAGGTGCTGGAGCGGGTGGTCGGCTCGCAGCTTTGAGGATTCCTCGATGACACCGATTTTCTGGATCGTTTGCAGTCTGGCTTTAGGCCTGGGCACAGTACCGAGATGGCTTTGGTCGCCTTGGTGGGTGACCTCCGTAGGGAACTGGACAGGGGGAGTGTGACCCTGCTGGTTCTCTTGGACATCTCAGTGGCTTTTGATACCATTGATCATGGTATCCTTCTGGGAAGACTTGCTGGGAGGGGACTTGGGGGCATGGTTCTGCTTTTGCTCCAATCCTTCCTGGAGAGTCATTCCCAGTTGGTGAAGCTGGGGGACACCTGCTTGGACTCCTGGCCCTTGACCTGTGGGGTCCTGCAAGGTTCTATCTTGTCCCACATGCGATTCAAAATCTACATGAAACCGCTGGGTGAGGTCTTCCGGAATTTTGGAGTACAGTGCCATCTCTACGCAGATGACACCCAACTCCTCTACTCTTTTCCACCAGAATCCAAGGAAGCCCCTCGGATACTAGACTAGTGACTGGCTGCTGTGACGATCTGGATGAAGAGGAACAGGTTGAAGATTAATCCTGACAAGACAAAGGTCCTCCAGGTCAGTCGCACGTCTGACCGGGGTATTGGGTGGCAACCTGTGCTTGATGGGGTTGCATTCTCCCTGAAGTCACAGGTCTGCAGCTTGGGGGTCCTCCTGGATTCAGTGCTGACATTTGATGTGCAGGTGTCAGTGGTGGCTGGGAGGGCCTTCCCGCAATTAAAACTCGTGCGCCAGCTGCAATCATATCTCGTGAAGTCTGACTTGACCACAGTGGTTCACGCCTTAGTTACTTCTAGACTGGACTATTGCAATGCACTCTACGTGGGGCTTCCCTTGAAGACCGCGCCAGAAACTCCAATTGGTCCAATGTTCAGCAGCCAGATTATAAACCGGAGCAAATTACAGGGAGGAAAGTTCTGATCCAACCATTCCATACTCCAGGAAATAAAGCCCGACTACTCACTGGAGGGAAGGATATTAGAGGCAAAGATGAAGTACTTTGGCCACATCATGAGAAGACAGGAAAGCTTGGAGAAGACAATGATGCTGTCGGAAATGGAAGGGAAAAGGAAGAGCGGCAGTCCAAGAGCAAGATGGATGTATGGTATCCTTGAAGTGACTGGATTGACCTTGAAGGAGCTGGGGGTGGTGACGGCTGACAGGGAGCTCTGGTGTGGGATGGTCCATGAGGTCACGAAGAGTTGGAAGTGACTGAAAGAATAAACAACAACAATATAACTCAATAGTTTGCCAAGGACACAAGGCTGGGATGGTATAATAAAAGGACTTAAGTCTTGGCCAGCTTGCACAAGGACTAAAAGCAGCAAAAACTCCTTACTGTTAAGTATGTGTACCTTTTAATCAAAGTTTTATATATGTATTGATAACAAAATGCATTGGAATGCATGCCACAGAAGACATTCCCTAGCTAACCACTAAGCGACCTTCAATGACTCACTAACAATTAGCTGGAGAAAGAGACATCTGCATATCTATGCCCTAGTCTGAAGAGTCAAGGAAGCAATACCTCTTATAATATTGAACTTATTTCTCAGATCTTAAAATGTGTCCTTTCTAATTTTTGACTCACTTGCTGTATCCCTCTCCAAAAGAGGACCCCATGGACTGAGTCGCCTTACCCCCTAACAACCCCAGAGATCACTTTGGTCTGAGGACCAAAATTTGCTTGAAGTCCCTAATATTCGGACCTTTCATTTATCAAGCACTAGACGTAGAGCCTTCACAATCGTGGCTCCATACCTGTGGAATGCTTTGCCGATAGAAACTCGAGCCATCCGAAACTTACCTTCTTTCTGGAGGGCATGCAAAACATTTCTTTTCTGGCAAGCATTCGGATTATAATGCTGATCTGGATTTTGTGTTTTAATTGTATTTTATGTATTCTGTTTCTTGGATATTTGTAAACTGCTCCGAGCCTCCAGGGAGTGGCGGTATACAAGTTGGAATAATAAATAAATAGGGTGTCCAGGATTCTGCATGTGTTTTATTAATGTATTGTGTTTTATGTTTCATAAAAATCATTTTTGTTTTTTGAAGGATATTTGCCACCAAGCTTGAGATGACCTTTTACCTACTCCTTGGGTCTTGGAAAACTTCCTCCAGTTTCCTGAGACACGTCTGCATAACATGGAGCAAATCACCCAACAGATCTCATGACCAGTGGAAGAACTGGTTTCCTGTAGACTTTGCTTACAATATGTGTATTGTAATCCGCTCTGAGTTCCGCCAGGGAGATAAAGCGGAATATAAATAAGTGTACTATTATCTTTATTATTTGGGGTTTGTGGCTTGCTCAGGCCTGAGAGCCCTCCAACACTGGATTCTAGATGCCTCTCCCGGGAGCATAAACCCCAAAATCCCACAGGATGTTGCTCAGGCAGATAAAATGGAAATATAGGGCTATAAGTATGCAGTGTGAAAGGGCCCTGCCAAGTGCCCAAGGACACCCAGTTTATTTCAATGGCTAAACTAAGGTGGAAACCATAGCAGAAGTCCTAGTCTAGCACCCAAATTGCTACCTCTTTCTGAGTGGACTGTACAAGGTAGCTTTTGGCATGTAACATACAAGTAATCGGAGCCTTCATGTCTTTCAATAATTGAGTCTACCTTCACTCAAGACAGGCATCAGGGTGGGCAATGGACTTGTGAAATCCCTATTGAGTCCCACATCCAAATGATCAGACCTCACTGCGTGTAAGATAGGGTATTCAACCAAGGACATGTTGTCCTTAAAAATCATGGCAACTCTGTCCCCCTGAGACATATGTGACACAATACTGGGTGTCCTGATGGACAAAACAGAAAGAAAATAAAACCTTGGCAATCCATCCAGATTTCAAGACAGGTCAGCATGAAGTTAATTGAATGAGACAGTTCTGGCAGGAGGGGGAACTTATATATTTTTCTTTTTTATATACCATCCTGTGCCACTGATAAACTTACATGTATATGTGTGCGTGTGCACAAGGAAATAATGCTGAGAAGGGGAGAGAGAGGACTTAACCTCGCAGAAACTCAGCAACTTGCAGTTCACGCCTTGAAATATGTTATCTCTGTCTCTGTGTCACCTTTCTTTATATGTTTATTTCAGGAATTAATCTTAAACGTCTATATATGTCTCTTTGATGTGTAACCCAATACTGTAGCTTCTAACTTCTTCTCACAGGTTACACCAATATAATCTCCAGCTGACTTTCAGAAATATAACTTCAGTCCTGTAACTTGACACAAGGCTTTAATATCATAGTTGAAACAAAGTTATGTGTATTTATGAATTCTTGTGCACATAAATTTATTTATTTACTTATTTAAAAATTTTGTACCCCGAACTTCTCACCTCCAAGGAGGGACTCAGACCGGCTTACAGCAAAATTCAATGCCATACAAATTTAAAACATCTTAAAACAGCATATTAAAATACATAAAAACAGAGATACATAAAAACCACATTGCCATTAAAACCACATTCAACTCGGTCTATAAAAGTGGTCACCCATTTCAGATTGAAATCAATCTCAGCTTATTCTGGGAAGGCCTCATTCCACATCCAAGTCTTCACTTGCCTCCTGAAGGACAACAGGGAGGGGGCAGATCTAACATTGCTTGGGAGGGAGTTGCTGTATGCTCCCTGTACCCCGCTCCTGTTAGCAACCTGGCTGCCGAGCGTTGCACCAATTGCAGTTTCCGAACAGTCTTCAGAGGCAACCCCACGTAGAGAGCGTTGCAGTAGTCTATTCGAGATATAACCAGAGCATGGACTACCGTGGCCAAGTCAGACTTCCCAAGGTACGGGCGCAGCCGGCGCACGAGCTTTAACTGTGCAAAAGCTCTCCCAGCCATCGCCGAGATCTGGGGCTCCAGACTCGGCGATGAGTCCAGGATCACTCCCAAACTGCGAACCTGTGCCTTCAGGGGGAGTGTAACCCCGTCAAGCACAGGCTGTAACCCTATGCCCTGTTCGGCCTTGCAACTGACCAGGAGTATCTCTGTCTTGTCTGGATTAAGTTTCAATTTGTTCACCCTCATCCAGTTCGTTATAGCAGCCAAGCACCGGTTCAGGACTTGAACAGCCTCCTTAGTAGCAGGTGGAAAGGAGTGACAGAGTTGGACATCATCTGTGTACAGATGACACTGCACCCCAAAACTCCAGATGATCTCCCCCAACGACTTCATGTATATGTTAAATAACATAGGGGACATATTTGTTAAACAGTACTTTACTTCAGTTCCGCTTGGATATTATTATCTCTCTCTTTTACTCTTGAGAATACATAAAACTGACATTATATAATTTTCAGAACAATTTAACTTACTGTATATCAACTTGGTTAGGCAACTTCCTTCTCTTTCAAATGTAATTTCTTCTCAGCTGTCCGACTGGATAACTTATATCTTATAGTCACGTTTCCCATCAATAGTCTGACTGTAAACTTACTCTCTGTCTCTCAGTTCCACCTGACTGAGGACTTAGACTCAAATTAGTCTCCTATTAGTTCAATATCCCAACTGAAGTCACAATCTTATACAAGGATCTTTTTCTCTCTAGTTCCCAGACTATAGACTGACCCAAAGTGGTCCCTTTATTACTTCAGTATCCCAACTGAAGACTCAGACTTAAACTAGGAACGTCTTCACTCTAGCTCCCCGGCTAGAGACTGAATCATTTTTAAAATGTTCCCTCTTTTCTTCCCAGCTAGCTCCGCCCCCTTTTCTTCCTAGCCACTCTAAAATGGATACATTTCTACTGCAGAGGCTATGCAACCATGGTGACTCATCGACCAATCAGATGTAGCCAACTCCTGCCTGCCCTTGCCATAATATCAACATTAATAAACATAGACAAAACCTCCATTATAATTCATTTTTCTGTTACAGACAGCTATCATTTACATCTTACCACAGCTAACCAGGCATTTGCCAGCAGCATTTTCAGATCCAAAAGTACTAGCTGCAGTTACCGAGGTGGAGACGGGATCTACACTGCCACGTAAAGTCCACATTATCTGCTTTGAACTGGATTATATGGTAGTGTAGACATACACAACACTAGGACTAGGGGCACTCCCTAAAGCTCCAAGGTAGGAAAGTTAGGACTAATAAAGGGAAATATTTCTTCACCCAGAGGGTCATCGGGTTATGGAACTCACTTCCAGAGGAGGTTGTGACAGCTGTCAGCCTGGACAGCTTCAAGGCAGGATTAGACAGATTCATGGATACCAAGGGAATCAGTAGCTACTGAAATGGACATCCAAGTGCCACCTCTGTGTTGATGGAGGCAGGCAGGATTTTTCCCCCGGGTACTGGTTGTGGGGGTTTTGTGTACATAATCCATTTCAAATGTTCTTATGTTCTTATGTTCATAATCCATTTCAAAGCAGATAATATGGACTGCCTGCTTTGATAATCTGGATTATATGGCAGTGTAGGTCCAGCCAGAGAGGAAGAGCAAAAGAAGAAATGGTGTACAGAAGACGCTCCACCTCTATTTGAAGCCACTTTGGAGCCATCACCTTGGAGGTAACTTCCAGCCTTTAATTAGAACTAACACCTATATTTAGAAGAAAGAAAGAAAAAGAGGGCTTTGCAGTTCGCAGTCTGTTTCAATGGAAAATTAATTACCAACACACCGGTATTTTATAGCTACAAAATATTTAAATTTCTATAAAAGAAAACATATCATATTTATCCCACTTTTGCATGTGGTAGAAAGGCTCAGGAGTGCAGCATGTTCCCAGATTTGGTGAACTTCGGATGAAGATCTTGGATTTTATTGGTGTTTTGTGATATTTTCATTTATTTACAGTTCTATGAATATATATGGAAGGAGCACAGCTTAAATCAGTGGTTTTCAAATGCTGGTCCTCCAGATGCTTACATATCACAAATCTCATAATCCTGTGGCATTAACCATGCAAGTCGGAACTGAATCCAAAGCATTTGAAGATGAAGGTTTGAGAAACATTGGTTGAAGTGATGCAACAGAGAGATAAACTTTACATTAGAGATGCCTAAAGATGCTTACAGAAGAACAACTCATGTCCCTACATCTGGGGGCAAGTAGTACCTCCTTTTGTTTCCCAGTATCTCCAGCTGGAAGGGTCTACCAGAAACTATTCTTTTCAGCTAATTTGTAGCCATTTGGAAGGCCAGCTTCTGGCAGCAATCAGCCACTCTCTTTAATAAAAAGGAAACAATACCTGCCAAGATTTCTGATGCTATTTCTGATAATATTCAACCACAGCGTTTGTTTACAACAGTTGGTAAAAAGGGTCTATTTTTAAATGCAACCATTTGCATGTTTGTATTTTGTTATTTCTGGGAATTCTGACATAATTTTTTGACATCTAGCTAACTTTGTACCCAATACTAGCACTATGAAAATCAACACAAGTGTGCTGCATAAAATGAAACAGGCAAGATCTCGGGGTCCTTGTGGACAGCAAGTTAAACATGAGCCAACAATGTCATGCGGCGGCAAAAAAAGGCAATGGGATTTTGGCCTGCATCAATAGGAGTATAGTGTCTAGATTGAGGGAAGTTATGCTACCCTTCTATTCTGCCTTGGTTAGACCACACCTGGAATATTGTGTCCAATTCTGGGCACCACAATTGAAGAGAGATATTGACAAGCTGGAATGTGTCTAGAGGAGGGCGACTAAAGTAATTAAGGGTCTGGAGAACAAGCCCTATGAGGAGCGGCTTAAAGAGCTGGACATGTTTAGCCTGAAGAAAAGAAAGCAGAGAGGAGACAGGATAGCCATGTATAAATATATGAGGAGAGGTCATAGGGAGGAGGGAGCAAGCTCTTTTTCTGCTGCCCTGGAGACTAGGATGCAGAACAATGGCTTCCTAATGTTCAGATGGAAGGAGATTCCATCTGAACATTAGGAAGAACTTCCTGACTGTGAGAGCTGTTCAGCAGGGGAACTCTCTGCCCTGGAGTGTGGTGGAGACTCCTTCTTTGGAGGCTTTTAAACAGAGGCTGAATGGCCATCTGTCAGGGATGCTTTGAATGCAATTTTCTTGCTTCTTGGCAGGGGATTGGACTGAATGTCCCATGAGGTCTCTTCCAATCTATGTTCTATGAATACACCCTCTTCCATGCATACACCTCTTCAGGTTTTGCCCCACTTCCAGTCTTTTTTTGAGAAAGGAAGAGGGCAGTTTAAATATTATAAAACAAAAGAACACATGCGAATATTGGGGTGTTGTGTGGTTTCCGGGCATTCAAATGTTCATCAACCATACAGTATATCCCTAACAGAATTCACTGACAAGCTACTCAAACATTTTGCATGACACTGAGTAACAACCTGAAGGACCAATCCAAGCAAGTAGCCCTTTAAGAGCAAAACATGGTATGTGTTGTTTGCATTTTTTTCCAGATAGAATTTAGGGGCAACCTTTTAGCTAGTTTCCTTGAAAAGAAACATAGTGTTTTCCAAAATAACTGCCTGCACAAACTATGGCAAGGGAGGATCAGCTAGCACTGGCCTATAGAACAGGATTGGCTTCCTGAAAGAAAAAACACCTCTTTTGAAATCTGCTGGCCAACTGAAGGATATTTTACATTTTCCTTGTGGACACAAGGCATAAGCTTTCCTGTCTTCGAATCACATTCTCAAATAATTCATTATAGTTCCAAAGCCCAGCAAAAATGGGCATTATACACTGCAATACTTTCATCCATAAATGACGTTCTAACAACAACACAGGAGCCCCTGTCAGCCCCAGCTTCTGCCAACCTAACAGTTCGAAAACATGCAAACGTGAGTAGATCAATAGTCACTGCTCCGGCGGGAAGGTAATGGCGCTCCATGCAGTCATGCTGGCCACATGACCATGGAGGAGTCTACGGACGTCGGCTCTTCGACTTAGAAATGGAGATGAGCACCCCCACAGTCAGACACTATTGGACTTAACGTCAGGGGAAAACTTTACCTTTACCTAATAACAACACATAGGTTTTTTTGCTTCTTTATGCAAGGCTGCTATTGACAGTCCAGGAAAGGAATGTTTTTAACTGTTGCAAAAGTAGATCCTCTCTGATTTGTCATTAGGAATAAGAAATTAATGGCTAAAGGAGGGGGCTGTGCCACGTAGGAAACAACTGTTATTGTCATACTTCTGTTTCAGATTTTGTGGAAGAAAAAAAAATCTGTTGAAAGATTGAGCCATGCGCAGAATTGAAGAGTGAAGAAAATCCTTTCATATGGCAGAATTTTGTGTTTTATCAGACAATAAGATGATAAACTGAAGTACAAAGGAGAGGAATCCTATTATAGTTCATAGCAATGTTTTCTCTCCCTCTCTCCACTCCCGTGTACAAGACCTCATTCTTTGTTACTAGTGGCATAAAGCAGATCTGGGACACAGCCCCCAAAGTGTAACAGGACACTGCATTCTGTCAACATCTGTGCACACTATGTGCTAATTCCAGTTGTCCAAGGTCAGATGAGGACATTAATTGGCCTTGACAGTCAGAGACAAGTCCATCAGCTCATGAGTTGCTTTCATTTCTTTCCCTTTGATGTTATGGTTTGTTCTTTCTGCTCTCTTGTAATTAATTATTGAAACTAAGTTGGATTATTTGCATGATAGATTTCCCATTCTTAGACTGAAATAAAGCATTTGAAAAATATTAAAAAGATATATTTCAAAGTTTAAACCATGTTGTAACGAATGATTGTATCAAGAGACAGGACATTAGCCTTGGAAGGAGTGTAGTACCCATTCTTCACAGACATTTGACATCTTTTATGTTTCTGCTTGAAAGTATGCAAGTCTTTTTCAGAAACAGCCATGCACTTGAGAAACTGCCTTCTGTTGTAAGGCCCTTCCACACAGCCATATAACCCAGAATATCAAGGCAGAAAATCCCGCAATATCTGCTTTGAACTGGGTTATCTGAGTCCACACTGCCATATATCCAGTTCAATGCAGATGTCAGCTTTTATTCAACTGTGTGGAAGGGGCCTCAGATACCCATTCAGTCTTTTGAGGTCACCTGGAAATGCCCTTTTGGTAGAGCAACCTGCTCCTGATGTCTGCTCAGTTGTATATCTTGATTTATGACAGGAATGGGAATCCTGGAGCCATCCAAACTGATTGAATCGCAGGCCCTAGCACCCCTAGCCAGTCCATCACCAGCTGTACCCTTCTTTTTTTGACATGGTTTATATTTTTACATCATTAAATGCTATAACATTTTTCCTAACATGTATTCATCTTTATTCTTTCCACAACAGAGATTTTTTGCATTGTAACTCAAACAGCTTTTCTGTTTGTGAAATCATTTGGAGCCCTGCTGAAGCAGACCAAAAATATATCTAAACTAGCACTCTCTTTCACACAGTGGTCAATTATTCTATATATCCTATGTGTAAGTCTAGAAATTTTAGTTTAAAAATTCAACCTAAAAAACCTGGTTTGACATATCTGGCCAATTTGAGTTGTTGCTGTTTATTCGTTTGGTGGCTTCCAACACTTCACGGTCAAACCAGTCACTTCGAGGATAACATCCATCATCTTGCCCTTGGTCAGCCCCTTTCTTTTTCCTTCAATTTTCCCCAGCATCATTGTCTTCTCTAAGTTTTCCTGTCTTCTCATTATGTGGCCAAAGTACTTAATCTTTGCCTTTAATATCCTTCCCTCCAGTGTGCAGTTGGGCTTTATTTCCTGGAGTATGGACTGGTTTGATCTTCTTGCAATGTAAGGTACTCTCAGAATTTTCCTCCAACACCACAGTTCAAAAGTATCTATCTTCCTTTGCTCAGCCTTCCTTATGATACACCTCTCGCATCAATAGATTATTTATTTATCTGCAACAATTCTACCCCGCCTTTCTCAACCCAGGAGGGGACTCAAGGCCGCTTAACAACATAGGCAACTATTCGATGTCATTAAAACAATGTAAAATTCAAATAAACATATAGTTACTACAGTTACTACAGGGAATACCATTGTTTTAAATATTCAGATCTTTGTTGCCAGTGTGATGTTTCTACTCTTCACTATTTTATCAAGATTGGTCATTGCTCTCCTCCCAAGAGGTAAACATCTTCTGATTTCCTGGCTGCAGTCTGTGTCTGCAGTAATTATGACCTCTTTTTTTATATAGGAGCAATCCCCTTCACTGCGTAGAGTAGCAAAAGGCAAGAGCTTAGTCTATTCAATTATTACATTAAAATTCATCATTTTGACCATCAAACTTGCCTTCAACTTATACATGAAATTGACTTATATATGAGCACACACAGTAGGTGTCTCTCAGAAACATCAAGAGAGCACACGGACAACTCATTTTCAATGGTATACAGTTGCTGTATCAAACAGTCAGAACACACAGCCAAACAGAAACTGTAAAGGTCTCAGTTATCTGCAATGTAATCCCTATACCACTTTTTCCTCCTTTTTATTCTTTATAGAGAGTAATGTTCAGATTTGAGTCATTAGTTAATAATGATTTCTGCTGTCTTAATGGTTTCAGAAACTGAAGAGAAGGATCTTCTCTGAAAATTAATAGTTGTATCGGTACCCAGTTTGCAACCCACACAAATAAATGTTAAAATCTATTTGCATTTAATAATTTATTAATCTTTCATCTTAAATGATACATTCTTTAGCGTGATGCAAATAATTTTCTGGTAGTTTTAGACTTAACAATATTTGAATTCTGCAAAACATAGAAATGGTTACAGACTAAAATGCACACCTTACATAAACATTTAAATAGAACATTTGTATTTAAAAGTCATTCTACACACTACATTCTCATAAAAATATAAAAAATAGTTAATTAATACTTTAACTAGACTAGATATTTAAGTCCCCCTCCCCAACCGGTCCCCTCTTAAAAAGACTCCCATCAATAAGAAACTAAAAGGAGACCGTATCACAAATTTAGTGACTACTGCCAATTGCTAAAATTCATCACAATAGCAAGTTAGTTCACTTTTGTTAACTAGCAAGAAATGTACTGCAATATGATTTTTGCTAATATGTATCCTCCATTCCAGAGTTCATTCTATTATATATAACTTGTGCTATGCAAAGAAAGAATAGTTGGACTACATAAGTGATTTTAAATTAGAATAAAATGGAAGTTACTATGTGAACAGAGTAATCAAATGCATCATATAGTTAACAATTATGTAAAAATAGCACAAGGGGAAATATTCCAAGATATTTTCTTTTTTTATCCACCTCCAATGAAAATAAATGCTTTTCTCATTGAAAATAGGAAATTTATATATTATTACTAATTTTTAGCTCCAAAATTCATATGTGGAAGGTAAAATGAAGACTTCAAATTCCTTCATTTCATAACACGATTTAGGGCACATTTAAATTTATGAAAAGGCACAAAGATGAAACTTCGGTTGCAACAGTTAATATGACTCTCTCCTTGCACTGTGCAAATGCAGCTTAAGGTATGGTCTTTAATCTCCCAAGGTGCCTTGGTGTACGGATTAAAGCTCCTGGCCCTGCTCTAGCTATTCTGGTACATAGTGGGGAAAGTCACTGATGTAGTTGTGTGCAAGGATTTCCAGGGCTAAGCAGATGACAGAGACTAGAGAAAGTGGAGTAACTGCCCCAATACTGTGCTAGTATCTCTGCACAGTGTCTTTTTGCATAATCTAGCCCAAATCCACAAGGGCAGTGTATGCAGAGAAACCTGTTTCCACATGCTGAACCATTCTGCTGGGTCGGTGTGAATGTATTGCCCACAAATAGGATAGTGATTTCCAATAAATCAACAGTAACACAAAATGGATATTGCCACTAATAATTAACCAGAAATGGATACATGAGAAAACCAATTCTGTTTTCTACTTCAGGCAATATCCTTCCACCTTTATCTGTTACTGAAGATTAAATATGGCTTTGGACACACTAGCCAAGTGAAATGAAACTTCACACTCTTCTCTGTCCATCTTGCTTATAACATGATGGTGGAATAAACAGGAGGTTGCTAAATGACATATCACAGGGTGGGTCAAAGAAATCTGTTTAGTTTTATGGCATGTAAACATCAGGGTGACTGGACATTAGATCATATAAACATTTCATAGATTAAAAAAAAACCAAGGGAAAAGGAGTGCTTCCTATTGAACAATAATCCACAAAAATACTCTTTCAATAAGTGTTACTTGCCATTTAACAGCTTATGTCCTATGAACTACCATGTAAAACACAGAAAGTTTTTTACTTGTAAAAACTGACCAGTTAGATTTTGTTTGGCCATTATACATTATAGGTGCTATTTGATCATTCATCAACCCCACAGTCCTAACACCGCACCAGGTTGTTTTTCTTCTTCTTTTTCTTTGGTGGCTCGTCGTCCGTGCTGCTGTCTGTGCTGCTGCTGCTGCTGCTACTGGAGGAACTAGAATCTGAGTCAAAGTCAGAAGAACTGGAAGAACTACTTGAAGATGGGGAGGAGGAGGAACTGGAAGTGCTTTCATCACTGTCACTGTCTTCAGAGGAAGAAGACGAGGAATCTTCACTCTCGGACAAAGACTCACTGGCTGAAGTGACACTGCTGCTACTGCTAGAACTCGTCACACTTTTAGACCTAAACACCCCCACAAAAATTTAACAAGATCAAAGGATGTTATTTAAACGCACTGGGCAAAGCAGAAGTGAGCAAAGTCTACTAAAACATTTCATTATTTGAATATATTTCCCACCATTATCCCAAATACACTCAGACATGTGTTGTGCCATATTGTAAATAACATTTACTGGTGTTTATTTGGCAGCGCAAAATAACAAAATACATCTTTTGCAGAACAGAAGAAAATAAAATGGGGAAAATTGCGATCTACAGTTGGCCCTCCGGATTCATGGGTTTCACTTTTGCAGATTTCATTATTTGTGGATTTGTGGCTACTGTCCTCCCCCAATCTTTCTGCTGCTCCAGCTCTCCACCACTGTCTTTCCAAGCGCACCAGTTCCTCTCTCCTTCCTCACCTTCCCATCTAAGCCTCATCAAGATTTTAAATCCCTCCCTCCATACCTTAGCATTGAAGCAACACCCACACTTCAAACTCCTTCCTTCTTGCTCCCCATCCCACCTTCCCACTGAAGCCTTATCTAGATTTGAAGCCCCTTTGTCTCTCCCATCCCCACCTACAGAACCTATCTTGTTGTAACTTGGGGACTGCCTGTACTATAGTTTTCAGATAAAGATCTGGAACTGAAAAGGAGGACATTTGAACTCATACATTGACACAGAACACATTAGGTTAATACTATTTAAAAGCTTAAGAGGAAAATCTACATTTCAAATCTAAACATAATCATGTTTAACTGGAAATAAGTCATACTGACATTTTTTCAGCATGATTAGGGCCAATGCTTAAGCCAAACGGGTTTCCTTCATTAGTCAAACTGCATCATTTATCACAGACACAGTGCAACAGATGGATAATTTGTTGTGCTTCCTCACATACCTTTTTTTCTTGGTCTTCTTCTCTGTAGTAGATTCTCCAGAGCTAACAGATGAATAGAAAAACAATGACTGTATTAATATGGTGAAACAATTGTGTGTTTGTGTGTGTTTAAGAAACAATGCACAAGGAAACAACTCCTTAGCATGAAATAACATGACTAGAAGATATACATGGCAAATAATTAAGTGTTGGGCTTATCTTTTCCAACCTCGGAAATCACAATTTTTACGTACACCATTATGGGAACTTATTAAAATGTTGCATAAAACGTTTACATTAAATAAGCACTGAATGAAGCAATTTGTATTTACTTATATAGGTCTTTATTTTTTATGATTGATCATTGTACGAGTTGTTTAATATTCCATTGATACTGTAAACCATCCAGCCATCATATACATATTTTAATAAATAAAATATTCCAGTGTTTCTGCTTCACTCTCAGATAAGTTCCACCTGAGTGAATGGAAGGAATCCAGTAGCATTATGATCAATAGTATCAGTATGAGTCGTATTCTGACCACAGTGACACTGTTGAAGTATAAACCATTACTAAAACAGCTACGTACATTGAATGTCGAATTATTCAGACCTAATAGTATTTGTCTTGCACTGTAAATAGTTTCTGTGACTGAACTAATGTTCTGTGCTCCTGTCTTTAAAGTGGTTTATGTTCATAGAATATGTCTATAAATTTTAATTAACAAATGTATGCAACAATATCATATTTGTAAATGTTATTGTGTTCAAGGTAGCTAAAACAGTTTCAACATAATTCCAAACTATCCAACCTCTGTTAAAAAAAAACCTTTCAGGAAGAAGTGTATACCAGTCTTCAAGGCAGTCTATTCCCCAAATAGCTCATACAGTCAGTAAATTCTTCCTAATGTTTTGGTGAAATCTCTTTTTTTGTAATTTGAATCAATTGGTTTGTAATCCAGGCTCTGGAATAGCAGAAAATAGACTTGTTCTATCATCTAAGTGACATACCTTCAGGCATTTCAATTTTGGTATAATTTTACCTTTCAATGTTCTCTGAGCTAATCATACCTATCTCCTTCGGTTGGGTCATATGAGGCCTGCTTCCAGGCCTTTGATCTTAGGTGCCTTCTTCTGAACATATTTCAAATAGATTGCTATAATGTATAATACGAGACAAAATATGGCTGATCTGTTGAAAGCACTGCACTGGCTATTAGTTACTGTGCTAACATGAAGCTGATATGGTTGTCTTCTCTTCATACAGTGAAGACTGCCAAAATCATTCCCATTAAGGTTTTATCTTGGACTCTTTTTTATTTTCACCTGCCTCCACACAGCTAATTAGTTGTCCAATCAAAACAAAGGGTTCACTGCTTCTTATCCAATGAAAACAGGGATATGTCTCAACTAGTGCAGGCTCATCCTCAGTCAAATCAATTGACATTTGCACTCCTTCATAACACTTGCACAGACATTTTTTCTCAGACTGAAGCTGAAAGCAATTTCATAATGATATGCCAAAGAAGAAAGGTGCACAGATCTATTCTTTCTTTCTTTCTTTGCTGTATCTTATATTATATAGGTTATACTGGGTTAATCCTGTCCTTCATAAGTCTAAAACTAGGCCATAAAAGTTGATAACTGAATAATCTGTCTGTTGTAATACCATTATAAAGCAGAAAACTCATAGGATTTCTGTTTGACAATAGCCTGTGCTACCCATATTGTAAATATATGTTAATAATGATTCCATTATTGGTCTGAGATCACAGATGAATATACACTACTTTAAGTGAAGTGCACACCAGGCTTTTTATTATTAACAAAACTTTCCACAGAATCAATCCATTATTTGTTATTACTGCAAGGTTTTCTGAACACAGCTATTTTCATTTACTGTGCACCACAGCAAATGCTTTCACTTGAAATGGTTTAATAAATTATACAAATAAATTAAGATTCTTTTTATTAATTTATCACATATGCTGCAACCAGTAAGCTTGATAGATGCCTCTGATTAAAATACCACTCCAGCTATGAGTTCACCAGATGGCCACAGCTTGCTAGTATTCTTTTGCAATATAGAGATGATAATATTGATTTACTTTATGAGACTATTTTAAGGAATACTGAAACACTCCAGCATTTGTAATTAAGAGGGGTAAATCCATAAAAACAAATGTGTCAGTCAATATGACATATGAAAAAAAATATTTATAATATATTTTGGATGTTTCTCATTTACCATTTCCAACCTGATGAAAAGTCTTGGGGAACTTAAAAGCTTTTGTTTCTACATAGTATTTTGGTGATATAACAGCCATTCACACAGTTAGGTACATCAAAACTGACAGATTTGAATCAAACTACCTGAGCTCCAACTACTGTTCAAAATATATAGGTTTGTAACAAGTTGCTACCATGTGCTGAAAAGAAATAGTGCAATAAAATAGTAGAACTAATATTTGCCACAATTAGATATTATTGTTTCATCAACCAGTCAATACTTGGCATAGTGTAAGAATGCTGTGCCAGGACAAGCCTACAACCTGCCATTGCCTCAGCTTTGCCATTTGGCAAGCTAGTTCAAATATAGTGCTTTGAAAGTCAGTCAGAAACTGTCATTTTGAACAGGAGTCTCAAAAACCAATTATATGATCAAATCAACGATATCTACTACCTTAAGAACATACTAACACTCAAGAAAAACACAATAATTACATTTCAAATGGTCCTGCAGATCTGCAAACTTAAGATAAGAAGCCATGAGGAAAATGGGAGAGGTACATAGAAGGACAGAAAAAAGAAAGGAGAAGCAGATAACGTATAAAATGCATGTTTTCAAATGTTGCTTTAAAAGTTGTGAGAAAAGAGAAGAGTAGATAAATTAGAACAAAATGTTCTAATGGAAATAATAGACTAAGTAGTTTGGCAAGAAAGGTCAGCCAAGAGGAGAGGATCCAGAAGAAAAACAATGAGGAGGAAGCATAGCAGAAACAAAGCCGAAACTAGCCACAAGGCAATAAAGCTGAAAAGCAAAAAGGTAGTAAGCAATGGCATCCAGTAAGGAAACAGAATCCCACAAAGGAGCAACAACAAGTGATACTGAATAAAAAATGAACAGGTAAAAATTCAGGCGAGAGTGAGAAGCTGGAAGATCAACAAGCTAGAAACACAAAAGTTCCTGTGTCAGAAAAGAATAAGGATAAATCATAAAACATAAAAATTTCAAGAAAAGTGTCAACTGGAAATCTTGGGAATTGGGGGAGCCCTGACTAAACCATTTATTGGTGATAGATTTAATAACTGACAGCCTTGTTTAGATCATGTAGCAAATGTTTGTTTGTTTGTTTGTTTATTGTTCGATCTGGTATGCCGCCACTCCCCGAGGGCTTGGAGCGGCTCACAGCACAATGTAAAACACCATAAAAGCAAAGATTAACATTAATTACACCAAATTAAAATTCAGAGTTCAGAATTCAAATGCCAACTGAAACAAATGAGTCTTACAAGCCCTGCGAAAGGCCAACGGGTCTCGCAGGGCACGAACTTCAGTTGGCAAGGCATTCCAAAGAGTTGGCGCCACAATAGAGAAAGCTCTACACCTCGTAGATGTTAGGCGAACGGCTTTAAAGCTGGGTACTTCCAGTAGGTTTAGATCTTCAGAGCGAAGTGATCTCTGGGGTTGGTAGGGGGGTGAGACGGTGAGATACATCAGCCCTGGACCATACAAAGCCTTGAAGGTTACTACCATCACCTTGAAAGTGATCCGGTTCTCGATCGGCAGCCAGTGGAGCTGCTGCAAAATCGGAGTTATGTGACATCTCACTGGAGCCCCAGTGAGAAGCCGAGCAACAGCATTTTAAATCATGCCACAACAGTAGTTAACAAAAGTTTGCACTTTCCATAGACTTTGCTGGTCACTGAACAAATACATGCTCCTGACAAATTGAAGCACGAGAATGACACTAACTTATCATTGATTCAAGACACCCACAGAATTAAATGGCACATGTTCCAAAATGTACAGGCATTACATTTAGTCTTACGAATTTGGGAAGATATTAATATTTTCTCTCTCTACCATAGCCAGAAAAATGGTCTATGGAATGCGTTCTTTTTCCCAGACCTTCTTATACATACACATTCCGCCTTCTGAATTCATCATGGTCTGTAACTACAGGTTAACACTAAACCAGGAGCTTATAAACAAAGGATTACAACACATTGGTTTTAAATACTACGACCACTATACTATTTTATTGTATTTATTTAGATGGTTTTGAACAATTGTTTTAAATTGATGTATTCATAACTTTACATGTACTGTATGTATTAAATAATGTTAATAAAAAATAATCCCACAGCCTGTTTCCAGTGGTAGAAAAAGAACTGCATTTGAACTGACCCTCATTTTGTTTTTGACTGAAGTTGAATAGATTTTAAGGATTCTTTCAAATGGCTGGATTATTCACATTTCTGTAAGAAGGCAGGCATCTATGTGTATGGCAGATCTTACCTTTGCTGTAATAGTTGGTTCTCTTTCTCTTTTAGTGCTTTTTTAAATTCTGTTGTTCTTGACGGTCTGTGCAGATATTTCCTTTTCCCTGTACATTCATAAGTCCAATGTCCAAATTCTAAACACTTCTGGCATCTCACGTGTTGCTTGTTTGCCTCTCTATGAAAATATAGAAATATTTCAAATCAGACAGCTACATCAACAGTGAGGTATTAACCACAACCGACACTAATACACTAGAATCAAGTTGGCAGTTTCAGCATACCAATTACATCCATGCATGTCATTGGCCCATGTCCTTGCTATGATTGTTCAAATCTGCAATATTAAACCATATTCCCATGTCACTAACTCCTTGTACTGGTCTAAGAGCTTTCACAAGCAGTCAAGCCCAATAAAATAATTGATATTACCTACCAAGTTAATACGCGATGTTGTGTGCTTTACAGTGGTTTCAGAGTTTTGACAAGCCTAATGCAAACCTATCATGTGTACAGTTAAGTATCTACTAGATACTATCTAGAGAAGGCAGGAAGGAATCACTTGCAACACTTCTTCCTGAAACAGCTTATTAGCTTCTACTGATAAAGACCAAGGCTAAATATGTGGAAAGTAGAAAAAAAGAAGCAGTTGATGAAGAGTGGCAACTGGAAGAAAGAGGTATAACAAAAGTGCTTTGAGTACTTTGATTGTGTTTTCCTTCATGGCAGGGAGTTATTTATTGATTTATGACATTTTTATCCTGACTTTACATACAGGCAATGATTCAATGCCTTAAAACTACACTTAAATAAATATCAAAATAGAATTTAAAAGTACATTTAAAATAATTAAACATTTAAAAACAATATGTTCAGAGTTAAACATGTAATCCACGAGCGTAATCCGGGCCGTTCCAATGGTCATTACTCATTGTTCCAAGTCTACCTATTGCACAAGTTCTCTAAAGGCTTGATCACAAAGCCACATTTTCACTCTCTTGCAGGAGGTCAGGAGGGAGGGGGTTGATGTAATACAGGTCCTTCTCAAAAAATTAGCATATAGTGTTGAAGTTCATTATTTTCCATTATGTAATGATAAAAATTAAACTTTCATATATTTTTGATTCATTGCAAACCAACTGAAATATTTCAGGTCTTTTTTTGTTTTAAAACTGATGATTTTGGCATACATATCTCAAAAAATTAGCATATTCCATCCGACCAAATATGCTAATTTTTGAGACAGTATTTTTGGGCTTTCAGGAGCTGTATGCCAAAATCATCAGTACTGGGCAAAAAAGACCTGAAATATTTCAGTTGGTGTGCAATATATGAAAGTTTAATTTGTATCATTACATTATGGAAAACAATGAACTTTAGCACTATATGCTAATTTTTTGAGAAGGACCTGTATATATGGGGAGGGAGTTTCACAGCCAAGGGGCCACCACTGAGAAGGCCCTGTCTTTCATCTCTGCCGATCGAGCCTGCGAGGGAGGCGGGACTGAGAGAAGGGCCTCCCCAGATGATCTTAAACTCTGTGGTGGTTCATAGAGGGAGATACATTCAGACAGATAAGCTAGGGCAGAACCATTTAGGTCTTTATAGGTTAAAGCCAGCACTTTGAATTGTGCTCAATAGCAGACTGGCAGCCAGTGGAGATAACATAACATGTGATGGCCCTTGTGGTCTCTTCCAACTCTATGATTCTGTGAAAAACAAGGAAACAACAGCTGAGGACCAGAGAAGCCAAGATAAGAACAATGTGACAGCCCAGTCTAATGGACTGGTCTTTCACTGGAAGAAGGGAATTTTTCACCAATTCCTCCAGCAGGCCTCAGTTATCTGCTTTGTCAGGTCTGCAACTTTCCAGGGAAGATTTTCTCAAGGTAAAAGGAATATATAAGCAAAACTTGTCTCTATGTTCTTTCCACAAGAACCGTCTCATACAATGTGGCTAAGAGGGTGACCTTTGATAACTCTGAAGAGTAGTGCCTTGTCTATAGTGTAGGTTAAAATACACAGGTAAAGCATTTTGTCCAGTGTAAAGTACCATATATAAAACACCCTTCAACTTTAAAAACAATCTACTTACATTGTTATCCCAATCTTGCCCTGCAGCCTCAATCCAGCCTGCAAATGGGCCCGGGCACATTGTGTTCCACTGACATGTAACTGTGCTACATTCTTTAAAACTACTTCAATTTTTTTTAAAGACACTGTGTTTTTCATATTAAAATTTGGGCTCAAGTTGGAAAGAGTAAGAACCCTGCTCTTTCCTGTTCACTCATGTTTCTGAATAAACATGCTGCTTACTCAAATAAAGCTCTGCTAAAATCCCAAACTTTTTTCTTATGAGCCTATCTTCTCCAGACAACTGAGTGAGTTACATCTGGAGATTTGCAACAAAATGTTCCAATGTTGCTGCTTGCAAGGCTCTCAGAGAACTGGCATCAATGAGCAAGATTTCTCTGCTCTTCCTCAGAGCTGAATGAGTAGTGCCTTCTACAGTCACACAACACAAAGCCAATGCAAGCTCTTCTGACACTTCTACCTGTCAACTTCTTGAAAAGAAGGATACCAAATATAGATCTGAAGTAGATGCTGATGATGGAATTGGAAAGTACTCTAAAGAAAATCAATTCAGTCTCCTTCCACTGCAGAACTCCATGAGTGATATTTAGCTGTACAGTGAAAACTCAAACACATGTTTCAAAACCTAAAACAAAGGAAAATTCACCACTTTTTATTCAGCCCATTCTACTGCTGAATAGTTTCTATTATCAGGAGATTATTTCAAATATTCAGTAATTTGTACCGCAATAATTTGTACCCATTCGTTTTACTGAACTTGGGCGTGGGAATTATATCACTACTACTTGTCCATTCTGGCCCTTTTTTCTAGTCTGACACTTAAGATCTGGTCTCAAAGAGCATATAGTTTGAGTACTGAGGGTCCAAGCATCTCTCAGGAGACATTCTAAGTTTCCATTTAAATGTCCCATAGGTGTATGTGCGTGAGAGAGGGACCCAATGCTTGCCAGATGTTAGAGAATTGAAATTCTTGAGGGAGTACAATAATTATTATTATGGTAATTCTTTTTTTAAAAAAAATCATCCCTTAATTTGTGAGGGGATCGAGAAACACTTGAGGGGCCTTAAATGGCCTTAGAGGCTGCAAAGAACTCACTGGCACACTTTTCCCACCCTGCCTTAAGGGAGATAATCTCTTATTCTGATGCCAGGGCTACTACTAGCCCTTTTTTTGCAACTGCACTTTATTTTTTTAAAAAAATCACACAGGGTTTTCCTTTTTCCTAAAATAAAGAACCTTGGAACCCTACAGATAATCTTTCTTTCTTTATGCAAAGTACAGTGCCACAAAAACATGCAGTTTTAGCTTTTAAAGGCTATTACAGTTTCAGAAACACATTCTTTCAACACTATTTCTCTTATCTTCTTGCTCCTCTTATAATATATTTCTTCTAGAATTCATTCTTGCTTCAGGTTTAATTCTCTCTGCCTCTTGTGTTACCTGTTTTTCTTCTTCCCCCCACCCCTCCAATGGTTTTTATAACTATCAAGGAGTTAGTTGGTTTCTCCCTTTTGATTTTTCCCTGTTTCTTATTTGGCCTGCTGCTGCCTATCTTTTCCTTCTTCCGTTTGTTCTCTCTGATTTTTGATAAGGTGAGACTCTTGGGTTTATTTCAATCAAACAAATATGCAAAAAGGAGTTAGATTAGACCTCAACACTTCTTAAGCAAACACAGAATCTCACTTGTTTATAAACATAAATTGTTATGTTTATTCATATCATGATCTGATCACCATGCTCATTATATCCCACATTAATGGGGTTATTGGGATAACAATACAAAAGGTTTGCTAGGGTAGACCCTGTTCCACCCAGTCTCAGCCCCCCCCCCCCCCGAATCAAAATCCTGGCTACAGCCCTGCTCCCAGCAATACAGAACAGAGTGAGGACTGCTTAATATCTGGAGAACCTTCACTGCTTTTAATAGTGGTTACGATGTCATGTTTGAAACACATGTTTTGCAATGTTCTACGGAACAGTCTTAACAGCAATAATATTCAAAAGGTGTAATCACTATGGTTGAATTTTTAAACATCTAAGAATCAAAGACAGGTAAATCCCATATCTATATTCTACATATCTCATTGTGTGAGGCCAGTGTCAATACTTTTCCAACATAATAAGAATTAGTAATATTACGTTGAATTTATAGCTACGCTTAATTTTGCCGTATATACTGAAAGGTGAAGTACATTTATCCTAAAATGTTCCTACTCATAATCCTCACTGACCCAATCAAAATTTTGTCAAGTGGGAGATCAAAAAATGACTTTCTATTTTTTCTTTAAAAATTTCAACATTTGTATTGAAAATGTATTGAAAGATCTTAACACAAAACATCAATAATGACAGGTTGCAGACAGACAAGTTAAATTAATACCACAAGTGTACTTTTAAGATTATGTCAGAATCCAGATAGTTAGAAGTATATTTAAGTATTCTATCAAGAGCTGTTGACTAGTCATCACTTTGACATGCCTTTATGGGATCAGGTCTCTTTTAGATCTTCCTCACCCTATTCCTTTATAGGAGCATCACTCCATCATAGAATAGTCTAAGTGGGCCACTACTCCTCGCTGCAACGACTTCATCAAGGTAAAAAAAGAATGCTTTTAAATGCCTTTTTTTACAATCACACATTTCATACCTTCATGCTCTTTAGAGTTTATTGCTGAAGTTCAAATGAATTTATTTATTTATTTATTTATTATTTCCATTTGTATTCCGCCTCTTCCCGAGGGCTCGTGGCGGGTTACAAGACATACATAGTGATCGGCAGGCAACACTCATGCCGACTCACGAACAAAATAAAACAATGCTATAACCATAAAAATAACAAAAATGATACTAAAAACATCATTAAAACATTGTTAAAATTACACTAAGTGACAAAAACAGTAACACAGAGTCATAAATCGATTGAAAGCAAGAGGCGTTATATGTCAACCGAAGGCCTGCTTGAAAAGAAAGGTCTTACAGGCCCTGCGGAAGGGGGCGAGCTCCCGTATGGCTCTAGCCTCCTCCGGCAGGGCATTCCAGGCCGTTGGAGCTGCTACTGAGAAGGAGCGCTGCCTAGTTGATGATAGGCGGCAGAGGCGGATCGGTGGAATCTCCAGCAGGTTTTGCTCTGCTGAGCGGAGTGATCTCGGTGGATCGTATGGGGCAAGGCGGTCCAAGAGTTACGCAGGCCCTAGACCGTACAAGGCCTTAAAGGTCAACACCAGCACCTTTGAAGGTGATTCGGTACTCAATTGGCAGCCAGTGCAGTTGCTGGAGGATGGGCGTAATGTGCTGCCTCACCGCACTCCTGCCAGCAGGCAGCAGCGGCATTCTGCACTAGCTTGAGTTTCCGAATCGTCGCCAAGGGAAGGCCAACGTAGAGGGCGTTACAGTAGTCTAGTCTCGAGATGACCGCCGCTTGATCACCGTAGCCAGGTCATTCCTGGACAGGTAGGGGGCCAGTCGCCTAGCCTGACGTAGGTGGTAGAACGCCACCCTGCTGACCGCGGAGACCTGGGTCTCCATGGTCAGCAGGGAGTCGAACTGAACACCCAAGCTCTTAACAATTGACGACGTGCTTAATTGCTCGCCGTCCAGAGTAGGCAACCGGCACTCATCCCGGCCAGGCCGACCAGGCCATAGGATCTCCGTCTTCGACGGATTCACCTTCAGCCGGCTGGCCCGCAGCCAACCAGTCACGGCCGAGGCACAGATGGAAGCAATCGGGTACGGTATCCGGCCTGCCGTCCATTCGCAGCAGAAGCTGGGTGTCATCAGCGTACTGATAACACTCCAGACCAAAGTCGCGGGCCAGCTGGGCCAGGGGGCGCATATAAACGTTGAATAATAAGGGGGAGANNAGGNNNCNNTGGNGGACCNCANAGTTAAGTGGGAGCCGCCTGGAGACCATCCCCCCCTCCACACGCTGTCCCCGATCCCGGAGAAAGGAGGCCACCCATTTAAGGGCAGTCCCCTGACTCCGGAAGCGGATAGGCGGTGGGTCAACAATGCATGGTCTACTGTATCAAACGCTGCTGTCAGATCTAACAAGACAAGCAGTGCCGATCCACCCTGGTCCAGCTGGCGGCGAAGTTGGTCTGTAATGGCGACAAGCACGGTCTCCGTCCCGTGCCCAATACGGAAGCCGGACTGGAAGGGATCAAATCCAGCTGTGTCTTCTAAGAACTGCTGACAGGCTCTCAATAATAAAAATGGATGGAAGAGGTACAAAATTGTACTGCTATTACCCTCCTAGACTTAATCAGTCTTTGTTCACACTACTGAAATTCATTTGACATTTTATCATTTAAGTCAGAAGTTGCAGAACTATAACCTTTGCCTCCCTTAAAACAAAACTAACTTACATCTAAGGACTCTTGTCTAACTAGTCTCTAAATTCATTTATCTGTTCAACAGGTTACACCTTCAAAACCTTTTAGTTTAGAATTGCTTTAAAAATAAATAACATGAGAAAAGCTTAAATAATATTTATTTACTACTATAAAACCAGAACACAGAAATGTTTGAAAGAAAGAAAGAACACAATCAGGTTTATTTTCAGAATCACAGAATCACCATTGACTACTAATGCATTTATCTCTATGTCTGTAACTAATCAACATGACTAAATTATTAGACTAACAACTGTTTAAAGGGCAGTGAGCAGCTCATTACAAAATGGAAAAGCTCAACAAAAGCTAAAGCATTCTGAAAATTAAGATTTAGTACTTTTTTCTGACAGAAAACAACTTTCTGGTACGGCTTGGATAGTTCCTAGAATGCACACAGTGTCCTTTGGGTTAAAACCAAGTCAGAAGTCTGGGCTGTGGTCCAGAAAGCATTCAATTGAGAATAATTTTGCTTCCTTCAAAGTGATTTCAACACATCCCATTCTTGATGTCTCACAGATGCTCTATGAAAAATAAACTAGTGAATGAAGACTATTATACCACATGTCTTCAGATGCTGAATCCAAATAAGACTATCTGGAACACATGTACGAAAATACAAGGATACATGTCTAACAACCAAAAAAGAGAGTGTGTTAGAAAAGCTACACACACACACATATATATACATAGAATCCAGTAGAATGGCTGAAACCTTTACTGGAACAAAATAGCAGGGCAAATAAAATCAAACCTGGGGCAAATTTCCCAAATCACATCGCTCTACAGTGCTATTTCTTCAATACACTTTTAGACATCATTAGTAAACCAACACTGAAATTCTATATATATTTAAGCAAAGTCCCAGCAAGATTGACTTAAATATATATGAAACTGATGCTTCTTGCAGGAACAATACAGTAGTACCAAAAAAGACTTTTTATATGAATAAAAAGGGTGAAACCTGGAAATCATACTGATATCACGAAGACTTTTGTGTAGGAAATAATGTTGTTCTTATAAAATCCCTAATTATGATTCAGAGATTAATTGGGCTATTAGTAAAATCATTCCCTTACATCCTGCTGGACTGACCTCATTTGCCACCCTGGTATTTTAGTAAGCTAGCGTGGTATCAGACAGAACAGCATGTCAAATAGTAGCTGGAATGTAAGTAAGTGAATTTTTTAACTTAAGATGTTAGTATAGCTGCGGTCCAGTCAATGGTAGATCAACACACTATTTGGTAATAGTTTGTTGTTGTTGTTTATTCGTTCAGTTGTTTCCGACTCTTTGTGACCTCATGGATTAGCCCAAACCAGCGCTCCCTGTCGGCCATTGCCACCCTCAGCTCCTTCAAGGTCAAGCCATTTACTTCAAGGATAACATCCATCCATCTTGCCCTTGATTGGCCCCTCTTCCTTTTTCCTTCCGTTTTCCCCAGCATCACTGTCTTCTCCAGGCTATCCTGTCTTCTCATTATGTGGCCAAATAACTTCCTCTTTGCCGCTAATATCATTCCCTCCAGTGAGCAGTTGGGCTTTATTTCCTGGAGAATGGATTGGTTTGATCTTCTCACGTTCCAGGGCACTCTCAGAATTTTCCTCCAATACCACAGTTCAAAAGCATCTATCTTCCTTCGCTCAGCCTCCCTTATGGCCCAGCTCTCACATCCATAGGTTACTATCGGGAATGCCATTGCTTTAACTATGTGGATCTTCGTTGCTAGTGTGATGTCTCTACTCTTTACTATTTTATCGAGATTGGTAATAGTTTTTTGGGCAAAATTGAAATTGAAGGTGCTTGGAAGAATAAAGCATCCCAACTATGTGCTAGACCATTGTATATATTGGCTTCTTCTTTTTTACCATGTGAAGGATGGCCAGTGGGGTCTGTCTAACTGGCCATCAATGCCTCATTGCAAGACAGAGTTTGAGTGTTTCTCAAACTCTGTTCCTCCAGGTATTTTGCACTTCAGATCCCACAATTCCTAACAGCAGGTAAGCTGGTTAGGATCTCTGGGAGCTGAAATCAAAAACACCTGGAGGATCAGGTTTTGAGAAACACGGCATTAGACAGAGGTTGTGCAACACTGGTACTTCTTAATGCTCTAGATTTCTATAGCCATGGAGATCTGAGTTCA
Organism: Anolis apletophallus; assembly: GCA_030556195.1. Classification (NCBI taxonomy): domain Eukaryota; kingdom Metazoa; phylum Chordata; class Lepidosauria; order Squamata; family Anolidae; genus Anolis; species Anolis apletophallus. The sequence goes on from JARBWK010000001.1 coordinate 83,721,739, forward strand.
GATATAAATCTGTCACCAATCACTTGTGTTGAAAGGATGAGGAAGCACAATCCTATATATTCACTCATACAATGCAGAAGCTTTTGACATCATTGAACCCAGTATTCTTCTCTACCATATAGTCAGATTTGTGCTATGTTTTGCAATACTAGCTGCAGAAAGTAGTGCTGAAAGACCATGTGCTGTCATATTGGTGCTAGATTTTTCAATGAGGATCTTTCTTTTTTAAGTGCAGTTTAGCATACATTTATTTAACTGTATATCTTACCTTCCTAAAAAAAATGGTGCTCAAGGCAGCTCACAGCAATAAAACCAGTTAAAAACAATTAAAATATTAAACAAACCAAAACACAATCAAAAACACATGGAGTAGTTCATATAGTTATTAAGTGAGGTCATCCAGAAATTTAAAGAGGGCTATTGACAGCAGCTAGTTCCATTTTTTCTTTCTGACTCATATGAAGCAATGTGGGTGTTAAATTATCATTTGAAGCTCGCTGTGAATAGATGAAAGTCAACAAACAGAAACTCAATTCAGATAAGGAAAAACAAACTATAAATATGCTATTTACATTACTGGGATGGAGTTGTTAAAGTTGTTCTGCACAAGATTATACTTCTCTTGAAGGAGCCAGTTTGTACCTCAGAGATAGAATGGGGAATACACATGAAGCTAGAGCTAGGTCTAATTGTTATTTATGACTCCAATACTTCTCAGCAGTTCAACCTCACATGTACCACAGTGGCCTGATCATTGTGACTTGGTAACATCAAGATTAAATTCCTTCAGGGGCTGCCACAGAACATAAGTACTACAAATGGACCAAAACTTTAAGTACAACACACTTAAACACCTTTCTTCACTTCTAAGGGTCCAGCTACACTGCAGAATCAATGCAGTTCAACCCAATTTCAGCTCCCATAGTTCAGTGCTGTGGAATCCTGGGATCTGTAGTTTGGTGATGCACCAGTACTCTGGCAGAGAAGGCTAAAGACCTTGTAAAAAAAACCCCTACAACTCCTGGGATTCTATAGTATTGAGGCATGGCAGTTAAAATAGTACCAAACAGCATTAATTGTACAGTGCAGGTGGACCCTAAGATAGCTTTATCAGCTCCTGATCTGTTTCTAAGCACAAGTGAAATCACTGTTTTAACCTTAAAAGGTCTGTATGCACTTAAGGATTAATCTATCCAAAAACCCTCCTGCTCTCACTTGAACCTACCAAACTTCAGCTTCACACAAAGCTACAGGAAGCTTCCCCTGAGTGCTCCACAGGCAGAAATTGGATGTTTGAGGGTTGTTTTATTTTACTGGGATGGGTGTTTGTAAGATATCTTCTACAAGTGAAATCTAAATAGTCTAATTATAGACTTAAAATTTAACAGATTTTAAACAATGGGCGATTTTCCGTATACCAACATGCATGAAAGTTTACTCTTCTGTTTCAGTTATTTTTCACTGACAATTTTTTTGATTTCCCTACCTCTGCTTTTTTAAAAATAGTTGGTTTTAGATTTCTGTACAGCCTAAATATGTTGATGGCACTAGATCCTATGTGATCTTGAAAGCTAAGCAGGCTCAGTCCTGGTTAGAACTTAGATAGGGGCTCACCAAGGAAGTCAGATGCTATAGCTTAAATTTCAGTAGAAGAAAATGGCAAAGTACCTCTAAGAAAACCCTAAATTTCTTGGGATCATAATACTTTGTCAGGTAACTTGAATACACATATATGCATTCATGCTGTATTAATTGTAGCTTTCTATATGTAAGTCTGACTGGGATACATGTTTATAGAATTCTTGACACTAAACAATCTAAACACATCCAATTATAGGCGTTTCCCAGGTTAAAGACAAGATAGATTCTGTAGGTTTGTTCTTAAGTTGAATTTGTATGTAAGTCAGAGCAGGTATATTTTTTAAGTATAACCGGCCAAAACATTATATATATATATATATATATATATATAGATAGATAGATAGATAGATAGATAGATAGTTTTCAATAGCATAGGGGTTAACACCCCAGCAATGTTTGTTTTCTGTCTGTGCCCCTGTTCAGAAGCTTTCGCCTCATTTTCCGTCGCTGTCATAATTGGATTGAAAAATCTGACTTGCTGTGGAAACAAGGATTGGTGATTAAACTTCAGTGGAGACACCTTTTCCCCTGCATAACTCTTCCAGGAGTCAATTTCCCTTCCTAGGGGTAAATTTCTCTCACTTCCTGTTGTCTCATTCCACTTCGTATGTAAGTCTGATATTTGTAACTCGGGGATTGCCTGTATAGACTCAAACCTAATAGATTTGTATCTCAAACATAGACATAATGGAAGGATACTACTACTACTTATAGTAACAACAACAAAAATAACAAGAATAGATTTCAAGCAATGCGAACAGATATTCAGTATATCAAGATGTTAGAAAGGTGACTTCTCTGATTTCAGATATTCCAAAAAAAAGCAGGAAAAATAGATTTGAAATTCCATCTACTAAGCTAAGACTTAGCTTAGTATATAGTATGTTCTTAGCAGCACATGACCCCTATGAAAGTGAAAAAGAAATGAATAAAAATCCACTATATACAGTACCTGAGACAACACGTTTCCGGGAATCTCTAGTTTGGTGCAGAGGTTGATCATAGACATAGGTCTATGATCAACCTCTGCACCAAATTGCCCATAGAGTCACTCTATCAAATCCATCAATAATAACATTCACAAAAGACAAAATCACAAATGTGGAAGGTCAACAATACTGCTTTCCTCTCTACTATCAACAGCAATCTCTTCCCAGAATGAGCCCAAGAACAACTCTCCATTCAAAGTACTACAATCCCATCTTGGATTTATGTTTGTGTTTAGGTTGGATCTACACTGCCATAAATATACAGTTTCAGAATACAGATTAAATGCACTGTACTTGATTATTTAAGTCTACACTGCCATATAGTTCAGTTGAATGCAGTTAATCTGCATTCTGAAACTGCTTATATGGCAGTGTAGATCCAGCCCTAATTGTGCTTCCTACTTTGAGTTTAAAACAGCAAACAAACTTATCCCGCATGATGTCTTGTGAAAAGGTGTGACTACACATCTAAATGAATACAAGGACATCTCTATAAGTATTTTTTTAAATAAACAAAATGATGTGATGATATTATCTCTCTCTCCCTGTCATATAAACGTGAAAATATGTATGTATGTGGATGGCGATGTATGTATGTGTGCGATTTCTGAGATGGCTCCCACTTACGTGTCCTGTGACTCCCACTGATGATGGATCTGAACCAAACATGACACACAGACACCCCCACAACCCCACCCTGACCAGCAGAAAATACTGGCAGGGTTGGGGGGTTGCCCCTGGTTTTCGGGAGTTATAGTTAACTCATATCCAGAGAACACTCTGAACTGAATCAACAATGGATCTAGACCTAACATGGCAAGCATATCCAATGTGCTCTACTTTGAATGCTGGTGGAGTTTGGAGGGAATTGAACTTGGAAGCTGGAAGTTATAGTTCACCCACATTCAGAGAGCACTCTGAACCCAACCGACATACCCACCATGACCAGGTTTAAATAACTGGTGGCACTTGGAGTCAATGACAGAGGTTGATGGGAACTGTAGTTTACCCACAAACGAATAGATTTTCTAATGGATGTTTATCCGTTCAGTCGTTTCTGACTCTTTGTGAACTCATGGACCAGCCCACGCCAGTGCTCCCTGTCAGCCATCCCCATCCCCAGCTCCTTCAAGGTCAAACCAGTCACTTCAAGGATAACATATATCCATCTTGCCATTAGTCGGCCCCTCTTCCTTTTTCCTTCCATTTCTCCCAGCATCATTATCTTCAAGCTATCCTGTCTTCTCATTTCTAATGGGACCATTCATAGAATACAAAACGAAGCAACGACGCCTTCTAATGTTTAGCTTTACAAAATCTCTATCCTGGACATCACCACGTACCTAAGCGAGTACAACATAAGTGGAAATGAGGCAGGATATTTTTTAAATCAACGATGTGTCATGAACTCTTTGTGTCACTTCCCACCTTGACAATAATGCCAACAAACATTTGTGTACATTCATATACTGCACATATAATCAAGTATGTCTTTCCTGCAGCTGTAAGCAATCTTGGGTTTCATCTTGGAAGAAAGACAGAATTTAAATAAATAAATACAATTTCCTTTAAGCCCTGAGAGGATAATAAGTCATGTCACGAATCCAGTCATAACAAACACACGGTTTGTATGTTGATGTAGTTTTTTCTATCTTAATTCATCTAACAGTTAATCCCTGGCAGCTAGCCATAATGTTAGAACATCCATTTATGATTCTGGAGACTAGGGTTTGATTCTCCACTTGACCATAGAAATCCACTGGGTGACACACTCTCGGCCCCAGAAACCCCCATGATAAGATCTTCTTAGGATTGCCATGAAGTGGAAATGGCTTGAAGGCACACAACGACAATGACAACAATAGCTGCCAAGTTGTCAGGGGTCTAAATTTCAATTTAGGGCCCTTCCACACAGCCCTATATCCCAGAATATCAAGGCAGAAAATCCCAAATGATCAGAGTGTGGACTCCAATAATACAGTTCAAAGCAGATATTATGGGATTTTCTGTCTTGATATTCAGGGATATAGGGCTGTGTGAAAGGGACCTTAGAAACAGGAGAAATAATATTAAAGCTGACCACCAACTGTCTTCTAACAACACCTTTAACTTTTGCATCCAATGAAATAAATGATTTCGTTCTGTTGTGCTCTGTTGTTTTGTTAGCTTCTGTTTCTTAAAACACTTCAGTCATAGAGCCCTTTCACACAGCCTTATAACCCAGAATATCAAGGCAGAAAATCCCACAATATCTGCTTTGAACTGGGTTATGTGAGTCCACACTGCCATATATCCCAGTTCAAAGCAGATAATGTGGGATTTTCTGCCTTGATATTCTGGGTTACATGGCTGTGTAGATGGGCCCAGAGTCCACACCGCAATATATCCCAGTTCAAAGCAGATAATGTGGGATTTTCTGCCTTGATATTCTGGGTTACATGGCTGTGTAGATGGGCCCAGAGTCCACACCGCAACCACACCGCAATATATCCCAGTTCAAAGCAGATAATGTGGGATTTTCTGCCTTGATATTCTGGGTTACATGGCTGTGTAGATGGGCCCAGAGTCCACACCGCAATATATCCCAGTTCAAAGCAGATAATGTGCGATTTTCTGCCTTGATATTCTGGGTTACATGGCTGTGTGAACGGGCCCAGAGTCCACACCGCAATATATCCCAGTTCAAAGCAGATAATGATTTTCTGCCTTGATATTCTGGGTTACATGGCTGTGTGATAGTCCACACTGCCATATATCCCAGTTCAAAGCAGATAATGTGGGATTTTCTGCCTTGATATTCTGGGTTACATGGCTGTGTAGATGGGCCCAGAGTCCACACTGCCATATATCCCAATTCAAAGCAGATAATGAGGGATTTTCTGCCTTGATATTCTGGGTTACATGGCTGTGTGGACGGGCCCAGAGTCCACACTGCCATATATCCCAGTTCAAAGCAGATAATGTGCGATTTTCTGCCTTGATATTCTGGGTTACATGGCTGTGTGGACGGGCCCAGAGTCCACACTGCCATATATCCCAGTTCAAAGCAGATAATGTGGGATTTTCTGCCTTGATATTCTGGGTTACATGGCTGTGTGATGGGCCCAGAGTCCACACTGCCATATATCCCAGTTCAAAGCAGATAATGTGCGATTTTCTGCCTTGATATTCTGGGTTACATGGCTGTGTAGATGGGCCCAGAGTCCACACTGCCATATATCCCAGTTCAAAGCAGATAATGTGCGATTTTCTGCCTTGATATTCTGGGTTACATGGCTGTGTAGATGGGCCCAGAGTCCACACTGCCATATATCCCAGTTCAAAGCAGATAATGTGCGATTTTCTGCCTTGATATTCTGGGTTACATGGCTGTGTAGATGGGCCCAGAGTCCACACTGCCATATATCCCAGTTCAAAGCAGATAATGTGGGATTTTCTGCCTTGATATTCTGGGTTACATGGCTGTGTAGATGGGCCCAGAGTCCACACTGCCATATATCCCAGTTCAAAGCAGATAATGTGCGATTTTCTGCCTTGATATTCTGGGTTACATGGCTGTGTAGATGGGCCCAGAGTCCACACCGCAATATATCCCAGTTCAAAGCAGATAATGTGCGATTTTCTGCCTTGATATTCTGGGGTTACATGGCTGTGGGTTCAAAGCAGATAATGTGGGATTTTCTGCCTATATTCATGGCTGTGTAGATGGGCCCAGAGTCCACACTGCGCAATATATCCCAGTTCAAAGCAGATATTGGGGGATTTTCTGCCTTGATATTCTGGGTTACCTGAGTCCACACCGCAATATATCCCAGTTCAAAGCAGATAATGTGCGATTTTCTGCCTTGATATTCTGGGTTACATGGCTGTGTGAACGGGCCCAGAGTCCACACCGCAATATATCCCAGTTCAAAGCAGATAATGTGGGATTTTCTGCCTTGATATTCTGGGTTACATGGCTGTGTGGATGGGCCCAGAGTCCACACCGCAATATATCCCAGTTCAAAGCAGATAATGTGGGGTTTTATTCAGCTGTGAGGAAGGGGCCTTGAGCTCCTTGGCTGCATCTACACTGTACAATTAACACAGTTTGACACCACTTTCAAGGTTCAATGCTTTGGAACCCTGGGATCCGTAGTTTGGTAAGGGGGAAAAGAGAGAGCTAAAGATCTTGGAAAGCAGGCGTGGGCAAACTTGGGCCCTCCAGGTGTTTTGGACTTCAACTCCCACAATTCTTAACAGCAGCTGAGGTGGGGAAAAGAAGGGGCCTCGGACTATTAGGAATAGTGGGGGTTCAAGTCCAAAACAACATGGAGGGAGGGCCCATGTTGGCCCACACCTGCCTTAAGTCAGCAAACCCTGTTGGCTTATGGGTTAAACCTACCTTGGCACACAGAGCCCCGACCATGCATGATGGGACTTGAAGTACCACCATGGAAAATGGGATTTGTAGTACTTCAAAACCCATCATTCCCCACAGACCACTGTGGCCCAGAACCAAGACCAATACAGACCCAACTTGGCACACCATGCCCCCCATGACCCACACTCCATCCAACTGCAGTTTAGAGGAGGGCACACCGTGGATGATTGGACTTTCTCGCATCTCCTAAAAAGGGCACAGCAACGCGTGCCGGGTACAGCGAGTTAAAATTGCCTCAACCTCAACCCTGTGTCCCAAACGCCCCTTGCTCCCCCTCCCCCGGCCGAACCGCCTTGGCTGAGTGCAAGGCAATCATGAGAGCGGGAACACCTCAGCAAGCAAGAGTCCAAAAGTGGCAGGCTAAAACCCAGCACTTCAATCCATGGCGTTGTGTTTTCTCAAACACATCAACAACTGTACCCTTGGTTTCTCTCCTGATAGGAGTGGTAGTTGGCACAGCCCTGAACCTCCTCGAACTACAAATCCCGGGATTCCCCAGGCTTGAGGGGGGGGGGGAGGCCTGGGGCTGTTAGCAATGGTGAGAGCTGAAGTCCAAGACCCCTGGGAGGAGGCCCCAAGACGGACACAGTGTAGATGAGGCCTGGGAGGTGTTTTGGACTCCAGCTCCCACCATTCCTAGCAGCCGGTTCGCTCCTCTGCGAGGAGGAGAGATGGGAAGGGGGGCCTCCTCCTCGCAGCCAGACCCGAGGAAACCCCCGCCACGGCTCTTGGCAGGAACCGGAGCTCCCTGAAGCGAGGGCGACTGCCAAAGGAAGGCAAGGCGGGCCCAGGAGAGGGGGCTCCCCGCCCTCGACCCCGGCCGGGGCCCTCGCCCACTCACGCTTGCCGCCGAGCGATGAGGCGATGCATGGGGGTCGCCATCTTGGCCGCCGCTGGCCCCGCCCCCGGAAGAGGAGGCCTTCAGGGAGGGCCAGGGCTCTCTCTCTCTCTCTCCTCAAGCCACAGCCCTGCCTTGTCTGTCTCCAAACCACCATCCTTCTTCCACATCAGCAGGTCTCAGAGCCATGGCCTTCTTTTCCAATGCATGCAATCCACCAAGAGTAATCCTAATCATGGCCCTCTGAAGGTGCCAGGCACAGGGGCAGGCGGAACGTCAGGAGAAAATGCTGCCAGAGCAGGCTTGGGCAAAACTTCAGCCCTCCCTCCAGGTGTTTTGGGCTTCAGCTCCCACCATTTACTTATTTACTCGCTGTGCCCTTTTTAGGAGATGCGAGAAAGTCCAATCATCCACGGTGTGCCCTCCTCTAAACTGCAGTTGGATGGAGTGTGGGTCATGGGGGGCATGGTGTGCCAAGTTGGGTCTTTATTGGTCTTGGTTCTGGGCCACAGTGGTCTGTGGGGAATGATGGGTTTTGAAGTACTACAAATCCCATTTTCCATGGTGGTACTTCAAGTCCCATCATGCATGGTCGGGGCTCTGTGTGCCAAGGTAGGTTACTGTAAATTCAGGCCATACACAACGTCCCATGAGCTGAGGCCTAGTTAGGAACAGCAAGTTAATGAAGCCTTACTGTCAATTCTGGCCATACACAATGTCCAATGAGCTGAGGCCTAGTCGGGAGAATCAAGTTAATGAAGCCTTACTGTCAATTCAGAGCGTAAACAGCTTCCCAGTAAGTGAGGCCTAGTTAGGGAAATCAAGTTAATGAAGCCTTACTGTCAATTCAGAGCGTAAACAGCTTCCCAGTAAGTGAGGCCTAGTTAGGAGAATCAAGTTAATGAAGCCTTACTGTCAATTCAGAGCGTAAACAGCTTCCCAGTAAGTGAGGGCTAGTTAGGGAAATCAAGTTAATGAAGCCTTACTGTCAATTCAGAGCGTAAACAGCTTCCCAGTAAGTGAGGCCTAGTCGGGAGAATCAAGTTAATGAAGCCTTACTGTCAATTCAGAGCGTAAACAGCTTCCCAGTAAGTGAGGCCTAGTTAGGGAAATCAAGTTAATGAAGCCTTACTGTCAATTCAGAGCGTAAACAGCTTCCCAGTAAGTGAGGCCTAGTTAGGGAAATCAAGTTAATGAAGTCTTACTGTCAATTTAGAGCGTAATCAGCTTCCCAGTAAGTGAGGGCTAGGATCGGAATTTTCATGTTGGCTGGCCTGTGCAGCAGTTATGCAAATCCGCCCTTATTGGCAGCCAATCATGTTGTTCAGAATGTAGAGGCTGGGTGAGTCTTTGGCTGCCCCGGAGGATGCTGGTAAATGTAGTTTTATTTTTACTCGTTGTTTTGGGGGCCTTGTAGGTTTTGGGGGGAAGTTTCTTTGCTACAAACGTACCTTGCTTGAGGCCTATTTCTGTTGGCAAGTATTGTGTGTCTGCGTTGTATGGTTTCTTTGTTTGAGGTATACATCACATGACGTGAACCCATTTATATAATAGATTTACTTGTCACGTTTCTATACCGCCCCTCTCAGCCCGAAGGCGACTCGGGACGGTTTACACAGGCAGTCTCTGCCCTCAATACAACACAGGCAACAAGGCAACCCCCCCCCCCCAAAAACCATATAATAACAATTTAACAATTAAAAACATACAACTGCAGCCTCAGCGTCATGTTGAAATCAGTTTCCATCGCATCGTCGTCATTCCATATATCTCATTAAGCCTTATATTTCATCAGCAAATGCCTGCTCAAATAGCCAGGTCTTGACTTTCTTGCAAAATGTCAGGAGGGAGGGGGCCGATCTGATGTCACTAGGGAGGGCGTTCCAAAGCCGAGGAGCCACCACTGAAAAGGCCCTGTCTCTCGTCCTCGCCAGTCGCGCCTGCGAAGAAGGCGGGACCGAGAGCAGGGCCTCTTCAGATGATCTTAAACATCTCGATGGTTCATAGGGAGAGATGCGTTCGGACAGGTAAGTTGGACCCGAACCGTTTAGGGCTTTAAAGGCTAAAGCCAGCACTTTGAATTGTGCTCAGTAGCAAACTGGCAGCCAGTGGAGCTGGCACAACATGGGAGTTGTACGCTCTCTGAATGCCGCTCCTGTTATCAACCTAGCTGCTGTCGGTTGGACTAGTTGCAGCTTCTGAACAGTCTTCAAAGGCAACCCCACGTAGAGAGCATTGCAGTAATCTATACAGGATGTAACCAGAGCATGGACCACCGTGGCCAAGTCAGACTTCTCAAGGTACGGGCACAGCCTCACAGCCTCAGGCATCAAATCACATGAAGGGTTATTCAACCTAAACAGTAAGGATGTGGTGGAAGCTCCTTCCTTGGAGGCTGTTAGGAATTGTGGGAGTTGGAGTCCAAAACACCTGGAGGGCCGAAGTTTGCCCAGGCCTGCTTTATATATATATATCTCGGCATTACTTTGCGAACGAAGATTCTTAGGAAGGACTCATCTCACGCTTTTTACAAGCGCGTTGATGACTAAAAAGGCCAATCTGAGGTAGGCAAGTCCAGTTGCAGAAAGCACAGCAGAAAGTCTCCTTAGGTGATGTTTATTTATTTATTTATTTCATCGGTCTTATATACCGCTCCTTCCTACAGGCTCGGGGTGGTTTACATACAGCCAGGTTAAAACAATTGGTACAGCAATAAAACATACAAGTTAATAAAACCATAAAATACATAAAAGCAGTGGAGTATAAGCCATACATCGGTACAGTGGAGACAGAGAGCAGTAGGCGAATTTCAACATCTGAAGACTTCAGCTAAAAGCAAGCCTAAATAGTGTGGTTTTACAGGCCCTCCGAAAAGGGATGAGCTCTGTAATGGCCCGGACATCATCCGGCAGTGTGTTCCATAATGCCGGTGCTGCAGCTGAGAAGGCACGCTGCCTTGTTGTGGAAAGATGGCAGGAGTGAATTGATGGTACCATTAAGAGGTTTCGCTCTTCCGAGCGTAGTGATCTCGGGGGAACATATGGGGTGAGGCGGTCCCTCTGTAGCAGCAAATTGGGAGTTATGGAACTCCAAGTGGCAAGTTATCTCTTACCAAAACGGCGGCATGGACGTGCGGGCGCAAGGATGAGGAATCACGCAACAACTTCACTGCTCTTGATGAAGTCAAAGATTTATTGATTAACACCAGCTGGTGGGGTTGCCCACAGAACACGCTGCAATAGGGCAAAGGCCCTGATCATTCTTAACACAAAGCTTTTATATCCCTCATGGCGGCATCTGCAAAGCCCGCCCTTCTTCACAAACATTTCACAAACATCATTGGCTAGTGTTACAGAACATTTCATTAATCCAATAAAACATAACATTTTCATTTGCATCACATCTTAATCCCCCACGGAGCCAGTGCCTGCTTGATTCTTGGCACAGAAACCCACTTTTCTAAGCTCTACACGTGTGCAGCATCACTCTCTGACTGTACTTCTGTTGGAAAAGTACCAAAACCGCTTTACCTCAGGTACACTGGCCCTAGACCATGTTGTTTCCAAGTTACGGTTCTTTCTGCGTTGTCATTTCTTTTCGAGACCCATTCGGCATGTCTTCTCAAAAGTGGCCGCAGGATTGTGGATAGTGCGTCTCCATGCCTCCCGATGTGAGGCCAGGGTGGAACATTGTTGGTGATCAATCTGGCCGAGCCTGAGATGTTGTTCAGGGAGTCCTTATATCTCTTTTTGGGGGCGCCTCTCTTGCGCTGACTTGTGGCAAGTTCACCATAGAGTAGTATCTTTGAGAGGCAGTGGTCCTCCATCCTAGAGACGTGCCCTGCCCAGCGCAGCTGTGTTCTCAATAGCATGGCCTCAATGCTGGTGATCCCTGCTTGCTCAAGGACAGCAACATTAGTCACATAGTCGGTCCGGTGTATATTTAGGATTGTGCGAAGACAGCGCTGAGGAAAGCGTTCGAGGAGTCATAGGTATTGGCGATAGGTGACCCATGTTTCAGACCCATATAGGAGCATAGACAGTACGATAGCTCTGTACACACTGATTTTGGTGCTTTGCCTCAGGTGCTTGTTGCCCCAGACTCTTTTGTGAAGCCTTCCAAATGCACTATATGCCTTTGCTAATCTGTGATATATCTCTTTATCAATCTTGGCATCTGAAGAGATGATGCTTTCCAGGTAGGTGAACTGCTGAACGGACTTAAGCACAGATTTGCCTATGCTGACGTGGGGATGATGTGCCTCTTCAAAAGTGTTGTTCTTCCTGTGGTGCGGGCTGGTAGAGGACTTCCGTTTTCTTCAGGCTGACTTCCAGCCCAAACAGCTCTGCAGCTGTTGCAAAGCAGGATGTTAGGCACTGTAGGAGGCTTATAGATAGATAGATTTTTATTGAAAGTTTTATATACATATGGATAAAAGCTAGAAAAAAGGATTGGGAATGGAAAGAAATGGGTATCTGGGGCGGAATAGAGGGGCAATGGGAAGAGTAAGAAAAATGTGTGTTTTGGGTCTGGGATCAATAAGGTATCCTGGAAGGAATGTATTAGGTTAGGATAGTGAGAAAAAGATAGAAAAGATGTATTTTGTTGACTTCCGTCTTCATTATTCGCTGGTTTTGTCTTGATTTATTAATTCAGTCCTTGGAGGCATTTAAACAGAGCCTGGATGGTCATCTGTCAAGGGTGTTTTGATTGTGCTTTCCCTGCATGGCAGGGTGAGGTTGGACTGGGTGGTCCATGTGGCCTCTTATTCTCTAATCTATTATTCTCTAATCTATTATTCTCTAATCTTTTACTATAATGATACCCAGTGGCGCAGCAGGTTAAACTGCTGAGTTGAACTTGCTGACCAAAGTTTTGTGGTTCGAATCCGGGAGCCTGGTGAGCTCCCGCTGTCAGCCTCAGCTTCTGCCAACCTAGCAGTTTGAAAACGTGCAAATGTCAGTAGATCAATAGGTACCCCTCCAGTGGGAAGGTAACAGTGTTCCATGCAGTCACGCCAGCCACATGACCTTGGAGGTGTCTACGGACAACGCCAGCTCTTCAGCTTAGGAATAGAGATGAGCACCACCCCCCAGAGTCGAACACGGCTAGACTTGATGTTAAGGGTAAACCTTTACCTTTACTGACTAAACCTAGATCCCTTTCTCGCAGAGGCTGATTATCTCACACCCAACAAGGAAAGTACAGACGGTTCTTGGATCTGAGATAGCTATTTCTGCCTCCTCAAAAGTGTTGTCAACAGGGCTGTGATCTTCAGCACACGAGTCTTAACATGTAGTTCATTTGACTCAAAGAATATTATATAGGACATTAAGTCTCAGTGTGAAGTCCAACATGAGAAAAACCAGCAGGAAGAAAAAGTAATTACATCTTAAAGAAATTACATTGAGTTGATGAAACAGAATAAATCAGATGAAATTACTGTGGGAGAAATGGTAGATGTGAATACAGTTCAAAGTCAAGATTAATCTTTTGAGTTTCATTATGTTTTCTTTAGAGTATTCTTAGGGGCAGTCCTGCACAGATACAGTAGCTTCTCCATCCAATCTCGTCACAACTCCAAGGAAAGGTACAAATCTACAATAATATCATCCCACAGTCATTTAGAAATGGAGGTGGAAATAACCCGTAGCAGATAGGATATTTCAGTGCCCTAGAGTCCTATATTATTGCACAATTCACATAAAACTAGACCTTCAAAGTAACAATTTTAAGACATTGTGATCTCAAGAATTTTGATTGTTAGTCCCAGGCCTCATCTACGGGACACATTTACAGTGTTTTAAAGGCAAAAAGGGGATAACGTTTTACTAACAAATGCATTGCATTTTTGCTTTGTGTACATTTTGATTTCATATTATGTCATGTATTGCAACTAAACATATATGGAGCAGTTGCAGTCCTTCTTAGATGATGCAACATGGCTAGACCCCTTCCAGTCCGGCTTCCGTTCGGGGCATGGGACGGAGACGGTTCTGGTCTCCATCACAGACCAACTCCGCTGCCAGCTCGACCAAGGCGGGTCTGCGCTGCTCGTGTTATTGGACCTCACAGCAGCATTTGACACGGTCGACCACAATCTATTGATCCACCGCCTGGCCATGGCTGGAGTGAGGGGGACTGCCCTTAAATGGCTGACCTCCTTCCTCCACCAGCGGTCTCAGCGTGTGAGGAGGGGCAAGGTGGTCTCCGAGGGCTCCCCATTCGTTTGCGGAGTTCCGCAAGGGGCCATTCTCTCCCCTCTGTTATTTAACATCTACATGCAGCCGCTTGCACAGCTGGTGCGGAGTTATGGGCTGGAGTGTCACCAGTACTCTGACGACACCCAGCTCATTCTGAGGATGGAGGGCAGGCCGGGTTCCGTCCCTGATAATTTCCAACACTGCCTCGAAGCCGTTACTGGATGGCTGCGAGCCAGTAGGTTGAGGGTGAATCCGGCGAAGACGGAGATCTTGTGGCTGGGCCGCCCGGGTGATGTAGATGTCCAGCTTCCGAGCCTGGACGGTGCGGCGTTATGCCCATCGTCTTCCGTAAAGAGCCTGGGGGTCCACTTGGACTCCCAGCTGACCATGGAGGCCCAGGTCTCTGCGGTCAGCAAGATCGCCTTTTTTCATCTGCGACAGGCAAGGAGGCTGGCCCCCTATCTCTCCCAGAACGACCTGGCCACGGTGATCCAAGCCACGGTCATCTCAAGGCTGGATTACTGCAACGCGCTCTACGTTGGCCTTCCTCTGTCGGTGACCTGGAAGCTCAGGCTAGTGCAGAACACTGCCACCCGGCTCCTGTCTGGCACGCCAGCAGGCGGCCACATAACACCTGTTTTGCAGGATCTGCACTGGCTGCCAATTGAGCACCGGATCACCTTCAAAGTGTTGGTTCTCACCTTTAAGGCCTTGCACGGCCTGGGGCCAGCGTATCTGAGGGACCGTCTCACCCCATACTGCCCTTCGAGATCACTTCGGTCCGAGGACTCCAACCTCCTGGAGATACCTTCGGCGAAACTTGCAAGATTGACATCTACCCGCCGGAGGGCGTTCTCTGTCATAGCGCCTACGCTGTGGAACGCCCTCCTGGCCGGAACTCGGGCTATGAAGGACTTGCTCCCGTTTAGACGGGCTTGTAAAACCTACCTGTTTAAGCAGGCCTTTGGCGAGTAAGTCCTGCCCATGCCCCGCCATCTGTTCGTTCGTCCTAGGACGATGTGCTGCTCACTGTTGAACTGTGCTATTGTTTGCTGTACCGCTGTTGTTTTTAATTGTTTTTAACTGTTTTATTGCCTTGTATTTTACTGTGCCCTTCGGCTCCTGTAAGCCGCCGCGAGCCTCAGGGATTCGGCGGCATAGAAGCCCGAATAATAAATAAATAAATAATAAATATATTCCATGCTGTTTTGTGCTTGAAACACGAAACAGAAAACCTGATGTGACTGCCTAGATGAAAAACAATCTCTTACTTATTTGATCCTATCAATGAAAGTAGAGGAATCGGTATCCTGAGAGCATAACTGAAACAGTCTCAGGCTGACAGGCCCCTTTACACATCTGAATAAAATCCCACATGATCTGCTTTGAACTGGAATATATGGCAGTGTGGACTCAAGGTGCTTCCAGACAGCACTAAATCACAGATTTTAAACAGGGCCAAAAAATCCCAGGACTTCAGAAGAGGTCCACATGCAGACCTGTTGGTCCCAGGATTTCTGCCTCCATTGTCCAGATTTGATGCTTTGTTGTGAGATGGCAACAAAGCATCAAGATGGCCGCCACAGGACTTCTGCCAGAAACTTCTGCATTTTTTTAAATAATAATTTTATTGAAAGTTTTAGTTACATATGAATAAAGGATAGAAAAAGTTTTTGGGCTAGGAAGGATTGAGGGTAAAGGGAGGGAAGAGGGTTAGGAAAGGGGTAAGAATAGAAGGTGGTGGGGGGTAATGGGTTGATCATGGATCCTGGGAGGAAAAAACTAGGTATGGGTAGTGAGAGAAGATAGAAAGGGGGTATCTTGTTGACTTCCATCTTCCTTATTCACTGGTTTTATTCTTATTTATCTGATACAGTTCCCTTTATTCTCTAAAATTGTCACTTCTTTCTTTCTGTTCGTCTTCTTTAGCTGTATATCCATATCGGGTCTTCTTATAACTCTTGAATCTGTTACCTTTTTTTCTCTTAGGTTTTTAAGATCCTTCAGTTAAGTGATTAGAGTGTCCGCATCCATTAACTATTACTTATCAATTAAGTGGCTGGGTCTATTTATTTCTTTTTCCTTGAAATCCTTGCTAGCCGTTCTTCTGCATTTTTTAAAAAAAATCTCAAGATGCAGGTATGCGGATAAGCAGACAATCACTGTAGCGAATCACTGCAAAAGTTCTCTTCTTTGTCCTGGCCAGAAAAACTGTGCCCTCCAGACATTTCATGAAGTATCTGCCACACAAAGTTTTTGCCTTCTATTCAAGTGTCACCTTCTTTTTAGGAACTGACCAAGCAAGAACAAACATCTAAAACCCAGGAACAAACCCAGATAAACAAATTCCATGATTTCCGATTGCAGGGACATACAGATATTCGAAGATCCACATATTTGGCTCAAAACCGCAATATTCCCACACCTAGAAATCTCGTGCTTTTTGCCTTTTGTAGCTATTGCTTCCATGTTTACAGGGAAAGGCATCTGGCCAGTCTCCTGTTTGTTGTGGAAGCTCCTGAGATAAAGGTACTGCCTGGATGGGCCCTCAGATAACCCAGTTCAAAACAGACATTGTGAATTATCTACCGGCATTATAGGAGAAAAACGAGCTCTTGAATCTAAAAGGCATTCCCAAGTTACTAGAGCATGCAGTGAAATCACTTTCAGGTAAAAATTACCTACAGAATTGCTTTATATTAAAAACTGCACTGCTACAGAGGACAATCAATCTGAACTGAAAAGAGAAAGTCTGCTCATAAAATGGTACATTTGTATAGATTCTAAGTCTCCAATGCTCATTCATCCAGAGAAATGAAACTTTGTTGTGATAACATTTCTCAGTGGTTGAGGAAGTGGTTTTTCAATTAAAGAAAATACATCAATAATTTGTTTTAAATCTAGACCAAATAAAGAACAACACTCTGAAAACATGGGAAATCCATACATGACACAATCAGAGCCAGCTAACACTTCCACAACAAAGGATTGCCCCAGGCAGGAAACAGCAAGGCTTTGCAATGCTAATCAAGATGATTAATTACAACATTCACACTCCAACAAACACCCTGGACCTTCCACAGACAGATAAATATCCCTTGCTTAATTTCCAGTATACCTCACAACCTGCCATAGTTGTGGGCAAAATGTCAGGAGAGAATGCTTCTGCAACAGGGCCATACAGTCCAGAAAACTCACAGCAACCCAGTGATTCCAGCCATGAAAGTCTTTGACAACACAAAGACCAATATTCTTTCCATTCTTTAAAATCTTCAACGGATAAAATGAGACATTTCAGAAAAAGTTATGAATGTTAATTTTGTTCATTTCAGTATAATTTAATCTGATGTTCTGCAGTTAAAAATCTATTGCTATGGAAAGCAGCATAAGGATCAAGTAATGTCAGATCTTTGCATATAAATAGTACCAATCACTGATCTTGTGGTTATCCATAGTTTCTTCCTAATATCTTATTAATGTTCAAAAATAACCAACAATGTAATATCTTGTTTTCCCTTAAAGACAACGGAGAGCATATTTCATTGACATTCTGGCATTGCTTCTGAAAAGCTGCCACCAATGTGTTTCGTATCAGGAATTCCTAAAGCTCTACTCTCTGAATCCTTTATTAATAATTATATCCCTTTGCTACAGTGGCAAACAATTACAGGCTTCACCTGCTGTTTCAACTGATCAGTGCTTTAGATTAATAGGTAGGTCTCTAAAATATAATTGGTAATTACGTACTGTGTGAGTCATTCCTAAACCTCCCAGCAACTCCTCATTTCTGAAAAATTTAAGTTCAGTGCCTGAAAGCTGCTTGTTGGCCTGTACTCATATGACACTTTGATACTTCTGCTCCTTTTCAAAATACTACAGCCTTTTGTGAGATAGAAGCCAGGGTTTTGAAAAACAGTAGAAGGTTCAAGTAGTTTCAGGTCTTTGCACATAAGTAGTACTAATCTACATGAGGACGTGTGTTGTAATTATTAATTGCTCCTTCTTGCTATCTGATGAAGCAATCTCTGTTGCCAAATATCCTGTACTTAAGGCATTTCTTAGAGCTGCTGCAATCACCCTAAATGAGGCTGATTCCTAGTTGCCCTCTGTACTGTATTAGCAAATAGAAGTAAGATAGAAGAATCCCAGCATTAATATGTGGGGCAGATAATTAAGACAGGAACATAGACAACTTACACAAATGGTTTTGGGGGCTTCTGGCTACTGAAGCAACACAGAAGTAGCTGTGTCACACACACAAAAAACAAAAAAACATGGGCCTCTGACTAATGCAGTGAACTACTATAATTGTGAGTTCAACTCACAAAACCAGCTGAAAAGTATGTCATTTTACATCAGCCACATTACTGTTGTGGGGTGTGTCATCTTACACCATCCCCTCAATGGATAGTTACCTTGTCATGGTGAAGGGGCTTGTCATGTGCTCCCAGGGGGGTCTCTGAGGGCAACAAGGTCACAGAGGAACCGGACCAAGCACAATCCAAAGACCTCAACAGCAGAGCAGCTGTATGATAACATGGTACATGTTAAAACCGCTGTCAAGACAGAAGAAGGCTGCTACGGATGAAGGGCCATCGGACATTGGATTAACCACGCTACTGGATCTGAACCTCTTTCTGTGAAGATTGTGTTGATCAAGTGTGCACTGATCTCTCTACATAAAATAAATTCATTCACCAGCATCTTTCAAGAAAAGGAAAAGAAAACCAACAGAAGTCCCATGGCAATCAGTGAGTGGTGATGGGGGCAGGATTGTGAAATCTGGAAGCCCCTAGCCACAGACTGGCACATGGGCAGTGGATATAAATTCATTCTTTCTTATTCAAGGTCCGAGGCAATGTAGCAGTTCGGCTGCTGTACCCACAACTGAGCAGCTCTATTTAGGATCCACTCTGCTCACCCCATATGGGGAGGAGGCTAGAAAAGGTGTCCTCTTCCTCTCTTATCACTGATTAGACTGACGTGTCTAGAAGGGTCACCACCTTGATGTCAAAAAAAGACACACATGAATCGGTCGGGCAAAGATGGCGGCAGGACGGGCACTCTAGGGCTCCCTGGAGTCTCAAATGCTTTCCTGGCTGGGGGGCGATTTGCGCCCCCCTCCTCGCGGACAGAAGCGTCCGAAGAGAGCGCGAAGCCGGCGGACGGGGTCAAAGGATCTCCCCCTCCTCAAGAGGGAGAGGTTGAGCGGGCCCGGACCGCCGCCATTGCGGCGAGCGAGCCGGGAAGCGGGTGGCGACCCGCACTTACTGCCAGCCCAGCCCGGCCTCCCCTCCCCCCCCCCACCTTAAGCAGAGGGCAGGAGGTGAAGAAGAAACGAAAAAGGAGGCCGTGAGTACGGGGAACAGCGGCCCGTGCAGCATCGGGGAGGCGCCATTGGAGACAGAGGGGAGGAGTGCGGACGAGCAGCGGGGATCCCAACAGCCCCACGGAAGCCCCCACACTCAGGGGATCGGGCCCCCAACAAAAGAGACACAAAGGCCCAACAAGCAGGCAGCACAGAGGGGGGAGCCAACCATCCCTGGCAAAGGCAGAGGGAACGGGAGGAAAAGAGCTACAGGGCGCCAAAATGGCGGATGAGCTCTCACAGTCCTAGGAGCAGGGAAGAAGAAGAGCTTTTTGGCGGGAGCGCCATCTTGGGAGAGGGAAAAGGACATTTTTCCAATAGTAAAACAGGGAATAGCACAACTGACAATAGAACTATGTCGGCACTGCATGAACAGACCTCAAGAGCAAAAGAGCGGAGGATAATGCAAGAAGAGGGACCAGAGGAGGAAGGAATAACTTTGAGGGACATCCTTGCAGAACTACGAAAAATAGGGGAAGCTCAAGACGGATACCTACGGAAGATGGATGCCATAATGTCTCGGCAAGAAAAGCAAATGGGAACGATCGGGGGGCACACCCAACGTGCAAGAACAGAACCAACCGAAGAGGCGCTCCTCACAATGCCAGAGCTGCTGACCCTCTATGATGATGGAAAAGACGCACCCCAGGTCAAGGGGGAAAACGCAACAATACATGAAGGCAGAGAGAAGAGAGGGAAGGAGAATACCAAACCGCAAGAAATACCAGAAGAAAGAGGACCTCACTTCAAAAATAGTGAGGAAGTTTCACTGGAAGTTGCAAGAACGGCTTCGAAGGGCCCTAAAACCTCTGCCCCCCAAAAAAGAGAAGAGGGGAAAAACCAAGGGGCCGCTGCAACACCCAAAAGCCCCA
This sequence comes from Anolis apletophallus, assembly GCA_030556195.1. Taxonomy (NCBI): domain Eukaryota; kingdom Metazoa; phylum Chordata; class Lepidosauria; order Squamata; family Anolidae; genus Anolis; species Anolis apletophallus. The sequence goes on from JARBWK010000001.1 coordinate 83,742,073, forward strand.
TCCTGGATACAGATAAGAACGAAAACAAAAAGATTGGGACACAGCCCAATAGGAAGAGAAGCTGGAGGAGAACAACCCAGCAAGGAAGAAAGAAAAACCTAAAGAAAAATTGCCCCTACTCTCTAGAGGCGTATTTTAGGCCTACGAGATGTGGCATCCTGGGGATGGATATAAAAGGCCTCGAATCTCCTAAAGAGAACGGTTAGAAAGGAAGCCGAGGAAAACGAAAAGGTACAGATCCAGCTACACTAAAAGACAAGGAACGGACAATGGACACCAAACACGGGAAAGATTTTGTAGGCTAAGGGAAAAGAGTTTTTTTAAAAAGGACAAAAACTAAAAACAACAGATTGCTTTTATACCAAGAGGGTTATGAAGACCCGTCTCTGGAAAAAGAAGGAAAAAGAGCCTAAAAAGAAGACTTGTAAAAAGAAATGTCCAGCTTAACAAGGAGAGAGACTGTACGAGAAAAACAAGAAGCATCCATGAACAAGGAACTTAGAAGAAAACAAGTTACCCCTATCCCTATCTTTTCTCAGCATCCTTACCCATTACTATCCTTCCCAGATCCCGGACCAAACAACCTCCTTCACCGCCCCTAACCCTTACCCCTTTCTACCCCTCATCCCCTGTTACCACGCCCCCGCACCCCCTTCCCACCCCGACGCCCCCCTCTACCCCCGCCCCCATCACCACTCTCAGCCTCTCCTTTCTCTCTCTTTCCTACTGTCCTTTTCCTGAACTTGTTCCCCCACTTTTACTGTGTATGGAAAAACCCTAATAAATATATTTCAAAAAAAAAGACAAATGAATTTTGGAACATGAAACATATGGACACAGACAATGAAAGTGTCCAAGGCAGCTGGAGACAAGGAGATCAGGAGAGGGAGAGCTGAAGGTAGAAAAAGGAGGCCACACCTTCTGGAAGGGACTGCCTGAAGAAGAACGAAGCATACACGGAATCAGCTTTGCTATCAGAAACGACCTGGTGAAGCATCTGTCTGAAGCACCAATTGGCATTAACAATTCTCAATCCTACGAATTAACCTTGCCAAAAACCAACAGGCAAACATCATAAGTGCCTACACACCAACACTAGATGCTGATGAAAACCTCAAGGGATTTTTTTTACTGTCAGCTGGACACTATCCTGTCAGAGATACCTAAGAAGGACAAAATCATCCTCCTGGGCGATTTTAATGTGAGAGTTGGACAAGACTTCAACCTGTGGCCAGGGGTTGGAAATTACAACTCAAATGGCATCTCACAAGAGTCATCACAAGCACCGATGACTGCTGGACAGACCACAGGTTAATTCGATCCATGATGGCCTTCAAGATTGCTGTGGAATTAGAAGAGTCATGAATGGAGGGTGAAACATGTCAAGAGGAAGGCACATTAAGCCAACCCTTGTCAGGACTGCCTTCCATCTTGAAATTGAGATCCTCGCTGTGACAGAACATGAAGATCCTGGATAGGTCATCCACAGACCCACCACCAAGACTCTAAACTTGGAGGGCAATCATACTCAGCTGCAAGTGATAGCCTATGATGACAGGTAGCTATAAAAGGGGTTTGTTAGCTTGGGACTGAAAACAGTGAGCTTGGTATTAAAGTTATTTGCATTAATACTGAGATTAATATGTATAAAATACCTTGAAAACTGAAGAGTAAATACTTGCTGGCCCTTGATAATGACAATATTATATTATATTTATTTATTTATTTATTGGTTCGACTTAATATACTGCTCTCTCTGGAGCCCAGAGCGGTTTACAGAGTTAATAGATAAAACACATAAAATGCAATAAAATACAATAAGACCAATTTAAAACCCCCAGTTAAAATCAATTCCAGCAAACTGCGATGGCAGTAGAAATATGCTGGCAGCGGCACAACTGGATGCTGATAATACTCATTAGTTATGGGCCAAATGCCTGTCTAAATAGCCAGGTTTTTATGGCTCTGCAGAACGGCATTAATTCCCAGATAGCTCGTAACTCTTCAGGGAGGGTGTTCCACAGAGTTGGTGCAGCTACGGCAAACGCCCTCTGCCACGTGCTGGCAAGTCTATAGACCTTAATCCCAGGCACATCCAGTAGATTGAGCCCCTCTGAGCGCAGTGATCTCCTGGGCACATAAGGGGTAAGCTGCTCCCTCAGGTACACTGGCCCCAAACCATATAAGGCCTTGAAAGTTAAAACTAACACCTTGAAAGTGACCCGGAATTCAATTGGAAGCCAGTGCAGTTCGCGCAAGAGTGGAGTCACGTGGGCAGATCTTGATGCTCCTGAGAGCAGGCGTGCTGCAGCATTCTGCACCAGCTTGAGTTTCCGGATCGCCGACAAGGGTAGGCCAATGTACAGCGCATTACAGTAGTCGAGCCTCGAGATGACCGTGGCTTGGATCACCGTGGCCAGGTCGCAGCGGGAGAGGTAAGGAGCCAGACGTTTTGCCTGTTGTAGGTGGTAGAAGGCTATCTTGCAGGCGCAGGCAATCTGCACCTCCATAGACAGCTGGGAGTCCAGCCGGACCCCTAGGCTCTTTACTGACAGCTGCGGGCAAAGAGCCACACCATCGAACGTCGGCAACTGGGTCTCTACCCCCGGGCGGCCCAGCCACAAGATCTCCGTCTTCGCCGGGTTCACCTTCAACTTACTGGCTCGCAGCCATCCAGTTACGGCTTCCAGGCAGAGATGGAAATTATCGGGTACAGAGTCCACCCCAGGGTCCATCCTCAGACTGAGCTGGGTGTCATTAGCGTACTGATGACATTCCAGCCCAATACTCTGTACCAGTTGGGCGAGTGGTCGCATGTAGATGTTAAATAACAGCAGGGAGAGAATGGCCCCCTGAGGGACTCCACAATGTAAGGGGGAGCCCTCGGAGACCACCCCTCCCCACTTCACTTGCTGCAGGCGGTTTTGGAGGAAGGAGGACAGCCAGTTGAAGGCTGTCCCCCTCACCCCCGCCACCGCCAGGCGGTGTGTCAAAAGTTGGTAATCGACAGTATCAAACGCTGCCGTGAGGTCCAATAACACGAGCAGCGCCGATCCGCCTCGGTCCAAATGGCAATGGAGTAGGTCTGTGATGGAGACCAGGACAGTCTCCGTCCCATGGCCCGAACGGAAGCCGGACTGGAAGGGGTCTAGCCAGGTTGCATCATCCAAGAATGCCTGCAGCTGGTCCATTGCTGCCCTCTCAATTACCTTGCCCAGGTACGGTAAATTGGACACTGGGCGGTAATTGGAGGGGGCCGCAGGGTCTAAACTGGGCTTCTTCAGCAATGGACTAACCACCGCCTCTTTTAACTCCTCTGGAAAAGCTCCTTGCTCAAGGGAGCAGTTGACTATATTCAACAGAGGGCCTCGTAACCTCGAATCAGCGTGGAGGGGCACGGGTCGAGGGAGCAGGTGGTAGGTCGAAGGGCTGCGACAATCTTGTCAACATCCTCTGCGTCCAGTGGCCGAAACAGGTCGAAGGTGGATCCAGCGGAGGGCCACGGAGTCTCAAGTTCCTGTACTGTATCAACCGTGGCAGGGAGGTCCCGGCGGAGTGTTGTTATCTTGTCTGCAAAGTGATTCTGGAAAGCCTCGGCGGAGAGGGCCCGATCATCATTATTTGGGATGGTAGGGACCATCGTCAGTTGCCGAATTATCCTGAACAATTGAGCCGGGCGTGAATCTGCAGACGCTATCAAGGAGGCATAGTGGAAATTTTTCGCCTCTGATTCAAAGAAATGTGTTGTTCTGCACAAACACGGACTATGGTTTTCTATTTTTTTCTATTACTTTTCAGGCATAAATAATTATTAGGCCTTTTCAGTAGTTTGCATTTATAGATTAGGATTCATTATGAATCTTTATAATTATAAGCAAAGGTTTGATTATCATTAACAATAAAGATGACAAGAAAGGTATGACTGGCAGACAAACATTTACTATTATGTCCACAAAATTATTTAAAAACAGAGTTGTTCAACTGCTTGCTTTTTGACTCGGGAGTCATTTCTATGTGCACTCACCAGAGAGTAAGAGTCACTGAAAGCACATCATTCATGAGATTGTACTATGAGGAAATGACACGGTTGGCTTCTGATTAATCATAGTATTGATGACATAGTATTGCTTTCAACCTTGGTTCAAATTCAGTGTCTGATTCTCTAGAGGTTTTACCGTTTTTATGTGACTTCAAGACATTTCTAGCTTATGGTCACTCTATGATGGACTTATTACAAGGCTTCGTTATAAAGATTTAGAATAACATATATTAAAGCTTACTTTGATCTACAAATGGCTCATGTCTCTCTTGTCCATAAGGCAGTGAATCCACACTTTTAGTCTCAATTTCAAAAGAGCTGTCCAAGGTGATCCATATTTCAACAATAAGGATTAAAAATCTTTAGATCCTCAACTAAAACACAGAGTGGATTCGGGGTTCTACTGACATGGAAGTAATCAACCACTGTTGCTATGAACCTAAAAATACTTTGAAATAATCAATGAGATTTATTTCTGAATGTTTGTGCACAAAATTATGTTGACAAGCTTCATTGTCAGAGAAAGTAACAAATGCAGGAGTGACCCACTCAACCCTAGCTACACGGCAACCCGCTATACCAGTGTTTCTCAACCTTCCTAATGCCACAACCCCTTAATACAGTTCCTCATGTTGTAGTGACCCCCAACCATAACATTATTTTTGTTGTTACTTCATAACTGTAATTTGCTACTGTTCTGAATTGTAATGTAAATATCTGATATGCAGGATGCACATATAGCTCAGTGCATTAAAGAAGACATCATAGAGTCACACTGTTGAAAGAGACCTCATGGGCCATCCAGTCCAACCCCCTGCCAAGAAGCAGGAAAATTGCATTCAAAGCACCCCTGACAGATGGCCATCCAGCCTCTGTTTAAAACCCTCCAACTCTGTCTGGAACCAAATATCCCTGTCACTAGCCTTTCCTGCCCAGACACTAAGCACAAAATAAGCAATGTCCATTAGATTTAAAATGTAGCAATTTGAAGGGAAAAACAATAACAAACAAGACCCACAGTAGGAAAAATAGCTGTATTTGTACCTGCTAAAAAGGTCACAGTCCAGTGAGCCAGATTTTGAAATGGAAAAAAGAAATCATCATGAATTACGTCTTTCAAACAAACACATGTAAAGTGCAGGAATCCAGCAGGAAACACATTTTATATTGTTCAGTCAGATGGTGGGCTTTCCCCCAGAGTGTAATTTTAAGAAGATTTGCATTTAAGAAGATTAGGATGCCCAGTTGTAACCCAAAAAAGATGTGTTTTCCTCCAAGGGCACAAAATGAATTAGGAAATACAGCAGCTCCAGCAGCATCCACCTGTTCTCCCCACATTCTTTCTGCCCATGATTTAGAAAAAATACAGTTATGAATGAGTGAGACAAAGGCAACCCTTCTCTGAACAAATCATTTGTGAGCTGCCCAGAGGCCCTTCGGGGAGATAATGGCAGAATATAAATAAAGTATTATTATTATTATTATTACTATTACTAAGAAAGCCCTGTGTTAAATTCACCTTAGATTCACCCTAAATCAGAAATGACACAATACCCACAAACATAAGTGCAATTCTGGTTTCCTCAGGTATTGTTTTATCAATATATTAAAGACTAATAATTGCTTTGTAAAGTGGCAAATGAAAGGCGCATGTGGATGGATAGCTTTGGCTATTTACCACTTGACTGGCAGCCCTTTCCAAGCAACTCAGGTTCAGGTCTATTGGGATGAAATTTGTTTTTTTGGTTCTTCTTCTACACTCTGTTTTCAATCTTACTGTCCTTTCCTGCCCCTTTATGGCCTTAACTGAAGATCCCCACCTAGAGTCTGATAGGAGAAACTACAACTCTACCCTTTTCTGCGATTGCTCTTTTACGATGAAGATGATGATGATGTTTATTTATATCCCATTTTTTCTCTCCACAAAGGAGATTTAAAGTTGCTTTAATACACTTGTGGCTTGTCTACATGGATTAGAAAAATCGTACCTCTTTCGTGGGTGCTCTGATCCTGACATAAAATATACATGATGATTTTTTTTGCAATGCTTTCTTTAGGTTTTAATTAATTTCTCCACTCTGTATATATCTTGTTGACATTATTTAAGACATTTTGTTCAAATTGGACTTTGATATGATAGGATAGAATAATTAGTATACCACATGGCCCAAGTCAAATGTTAGCACCTAATGACTAATGGGATACACCCAATTCACTTACCTCATATGGGTTAAACCCTTGTGCTGGCTGAACTGCTGACTGGACAAAACCAAAAAGGGCAAAAAAGCCTACTGCAAGGTAAATTTACTCAAAGTAATCCAGCTGCAAGGTAAGTTTACTCAAAGTAATCCCAATTAAGAATGTGTGGAAATTGAATCACTGGCCAACCAGCCTAAAGCTATAAGGAGAAAGTCTCACTGAATGTGTTGTAGAGAAACATTTATCTTCCCCACACCTTTTGGATACTTACTGTGTGTATAGCCATCTATGGACTTCGCTTTAGTTATATACTGAACATTTGTTATTGTAACAAGGTGATCTGTGTGCCATATCCATTGGACTCCTTGATGTAAATGTTCCTGAGCATGGATACTTCAAAACATTGGATATAGTATCAATGATTGCAATTGATTTACTGGTTCCAACACCAGACCTTTCATGTGCCTAAAATTGGACACCTTTCAATTGCGTTACTGGATGTAGTACTAGATGTTGGATATCTACTTCTTACAGGCTTCAAATTTGGACATATCTAGGCCCTGAGGAAGCCTCCCAAGCGAAACGGTTCTTTGGGCCCATCTGTATTGTACATTCCGTTGGCCTACTTTTCTAACTGGTGTACATCCTCTTGTTTAATACAAACATTCACATTTTCAAAGACTATTATATTGGTGTTTCCTCCTTTGGCTATTTGGGATACTTCGCAATCCTGGAGAATCATCCATACATTTCTTTTGATTACAATTTGGACCGCATGTAATATCTCTTCACCACCACCACCCCTTTTGTGGGCGAATTATTTGTCGGCATATAATATCGGCTGAAAACCTTTGGGCGCACCTGGACTACGTCATCACATTGACTGCATTAGGCATCTACTGATTTGGCCTGTGGCGCCAGTGACTTGGTGCTGGAGAATGTACTGTATACCACAGGATTAACACCAGCCAGCATTGATTACTTCGGTCTGGTGATTTCGCCGGCCCCGACCCGTGGTGAGCCTCTGAGAACTTGTATCCACAGCCTTATTGTGGACTCAGTTATCTGCATTTAGACACTCTTCGTGCTAGGGGGTGGGGGCCCAGAATTTATTCATTCATTTATCACTTAATATGTAAAATTTAAATATAGACATTTCCATACAACACATTCAGTGAGACTTTCCCCTTATAGCTTTAGGCTGGTTGGCCAGTGATTCAATTTCCAAACATTCTTAATTGGGATTACTTTGAGTAAACTTACCTTGTAGCTGGATTACTTTGAGTAAATTTACCTTGCAGTAGGCTTTTTTGCCCTCTTTGGTTTTGTGCTTTTTAGTAAGGTTGCCCAGTGTTTTGATGTGAACTGCTGACCAGAACATCAGCAGTTCGAATCCGGGGAGCAGGGTGAGCTCCCATCTGTCAGCTCCAGCTTTCCATGTGGGGATATGAGAGAAGCCTCCCAGAGAATGGTAACACATCCAGGAGTCCCCTGGGCAACGTCCCTACAGTTGGCCAATTCTCTCACTCCAGAAGCAACTTGCCGTTTCTCAAGTTGTTTCTGACACACAAAAAACCCTTCATATACTCATGTATAAGTCGGGGGAAAGCTTTGGGGCCAAAACTATGGATTTTGATATAACCCACAGATAGGTTGAGGGTCAGTCTGTGGAGCAGGGAAAGTGCAACACTGCTACTTGGAGGCGAGCTAACCCTTGCTCTCTACTTTTTTCTGCCCATTCAGAAAGCCAGTCCAAAAAGGCATTGCAGTGGAGAAGGTAGAGTGGGCCTTTTAGATTTATTTATTTAATTTATTTACTATTTTTATACCCCACAGGGGACTCAAAGCAGTTTACAGACTTTGGCAAAATTCAATGCTGCATGTGAACATAACAATAAAAAAATATCCCATCAATTATAAAACAATTAAAACACATGAACAAATAAACTCATAGAACAATAAAGTCAAGTTCTCTTGGGGTTGAGTAAGTTCTTGCCTTTTACCACTCTACTCAGAGAAGGGGATGGTAACAGTTAACTCACAGATAACTCACATTGGCCTCTGGATAAGTCAACCCAGTTTTTTGTGCCACTTGTGGGATGCATGTGATTCCCCCCCCCCCTCCCCTCCAGGGGTAAAAATAGAAGTTAAGATTTTTTTTTTTTAAACCCTCCCTAAATGTGTGCCAAGGACCATATTGCCACTGCCAGTTTAGGACCAGGAGAGACTTTTCTATGAATCAGGAAGTGACTTCTGTTAGGTCCCAGTGTGTGCCTTCAGGTTGCCTGTTGATTTATGGCGGCCCCATTAATTTTGTAAGGTGTTCTTAGATAAGGAACACAGGTGGTTTTACCAGCTCCTTCCTCTAAAATACAGCCTATAGCACATGGTATTTATTAGTAGTATCCCATCTATTTGCTCTGGTGGTGTAATGGGTTAAATCCTTGTGCCAGCAGGACTGAAGACCAACAGGTTAGAGGTTCGAATCCGGGGAGAGCGCAGATGAACTCCCTCTGTCAGCTCCAGCTCCCCATGCAGGGACATGAGAGAAGCCTCCTACAAGAATGGTAAAACATCAAAACATCCGGGCATCCCCTGGGCAACGTCATTGTAGACGGCCAATTCTCTCACACCAGAAGCGACTTGCAGTTTCTCAAGTCGCTTCTGATTGGGGGGAATCTAAGAACTAACAAGAGCTGGCCCTGCTTAGCTACCAAGATCATATTTGTATCTCACGGCCAATAATAGGAAAATGATAGAATGAGCACCTAATAAATGTAAAGTTTAAATGAAACATTTGGAGATCCAAATTATCCAATGGATCTCATTTAGTTTCTGAGCACAATATCAAAAATTTATCAAGGATTAAAGGAATGTTGATATGTGTTTGCCATTCCCAGAAAGGCAGTATGTTGATCTAATATATTATATGCAACTTGGCTGATGGCACATATCAGATACTGACTTGTGATATTTCCCTTCCTGTGCATGGATACACATATGTTGTTTCAGAGAAACATATTCAAAACATACATTTATAGCATTCTCATTTTAAGAAACCATTCTTTACAGACCATTAAATGTAATAATTGGAAAGGGTTCCCTAGATCAGTGTTTCCCAACCGGTGTGTCGCGGCACACTAGTGTGCGATCATGAGATGTGCCTTGGGAAACCTCCCCCGAGCAGAGCGAGGAGGCCGCGCGTGTATTTTTTTCCAACAGAGAGAAAATAAAGGTAGTGCGAGCCTCTGTGCAAAGGCTGGCTGCCTAGCAAGGCGGCGGAGGCGCGCTCCCGTGGCTTCTATCTCTCTCTTTGGCCCACACACTCCTCCTGGGGCCATGTGCGCGCTCCTGCCAGTCTCTGCGTTAATGCGGGAGAGTCTGCGAGGGAAGGCGCTGCAGAAAGGATGGGAGCTGTGCGGGGCGGAAGCGGAGGCAGCAGGGTCAGCGGCGGGGTCGGTGGCAGAGGTGGCGGCAGCAGCAGAAGCATCAGAGGTGAGGGCCCCGAGTCCACACTGCCATATAGTCCAGTTCAAAGCAGGTAAAGTGGGGTTTTCTGCCTTGATATTCTGGGTTATATGGCTGTCTGTGAGGGCCCCGAGTCCACACTGCCATATATTCCAGTTCAAAGCAGATAAAGTGGGGTTTTCTGCCTTGATATTCTGGGTTATATGGCTGTCTGTGAGAGCCCTGAGTCCACACTGCCATATATTCCAGTTCAAAGCAGATAAAGTGGGGTTTTCTGCCTTGATATTCTGGGTTATATAGCTTGAGGAAAGGCCCTGGGCCCATTCTGGCATTTAATCCAGTTCAAAACAGAGTTTGGGATTTTCTGCCTTGATATTCTGGGTTATATGGCTGTGTGGAAAGGCCCTGGGCCCACTCTGGCATTTAATCCAGTTCAAAACAGAGTTTGGGATTTCCTACCTTGATATTCTGGGTTATATAGCTTGTGGAAAGGCCCTGTGTCCACACTGCCATTTAATCCAGTTCAAAACAGAGTTTGGGATTTCCTGCCTTGATATTCTGGGTTATATGGCTGTGTGGGTCTGAGTGATATGTGTGTGTGTGGGGTGCGGGGGTGCGGTAGAAGTTGGTTTAAAGGGGGCGTATTTCCAAAGTGTGGCCTAGGGTGCCAAAATGTGTTAATCCGGCCCTGTCAGAGGCCAAGACCGGGAGGTTTGCTAGCCGTCAGACGGGATGAGGCAGCTGTGAGCCCGGCCCTGCGGAGTCTGCGAGCGAGGAAGGGAGATGGGGAGGGACAGGGAGAGAGGGAGAGGGAGGGAGAGAAGGGCACCGTGGGGGGCTTGCGGGGGCCTTCGCTCCATCCACCCGCGTTTCCCTCCTCCCGTTGCATCTCCCTCTTGCTGTGTTTTTGGCTCCTGCCGTAGTCCGACTGCTGACCCTTCTTCTCTTGATGGCTCCATCCTTGCTTGCTTTCAGAGTTGCTTTCTGAAGCCCCTGCTAGCTTTACCCTGCTGGGCACAATGGTCCTGAAACCCAGGCTCCCCTCCCTTTCCTGGGGGAGCTATAACTCCCAAATGACAAAATCAATTTTTTGACTGATGGTCCTTCCTTGGGTTAGTATTAGTATGTTTTGTGGCCTCATTTGGCAACAATTTTTCCAGTGGCTTTTGAGTTATGTTAATCCCACAAATGAACATTACATATATAGATAGATAGATAGATAGATAGAGAGAGAGAGAGAGAGAGAGAGAGAGAGAGAGAGAGCACAACAGTGCAGGCAGAAAAGCAAACATCACAGGGAAGCATGTCTGTGTAGGAGGGTGAACATTAAAAAGAACGTCCTGACTGTGAGAGCTGTTCAGCAGTGGAACTCTCTGCCTCAGAGTGTGTTTCCGTCATTAACTATATGTATTACTGTGTCATTTTGGTTGGTGGTGTGCCCCAGGATTTTGTAAATGTAAAAAATCTGCCACGGCTCAAAAAAGGTTGAAAAACACTGCCCTAGATGACAACAAAGTGTCTGATAAACAGTACAAGTCTATACAGGTCTACTCCAAGTCCTGCCAATTCTGGCCGGCACCTACTGCCTGAAAAGTGTTTATAGCCTCAGACGATTAGTCATTTCCATTTCCTGTTCTTACATTACAGCACTCAAAATTATGCTTAAATAATATTTCATACCCAGTTATTATATTCTGGCAAGTTAGCTGATTTGTGGTAGAACTTGCAAAGCACTACCAAACTCCCAAGTGTGACCTGAATATAAACTATAGCTAATATTGGTGTCATGCAGTTCTGACGTCACTGTCCATAGTCTTGGCATGTCATGTAGATTATTGCTCATCGTGCTATTCTGGGATGTTCATGCACAAGTGGTGTTTACAGTTGCCTGTACTCAGAAGTATCGTGTTTCTCACATTCAAATCATGCTGCAGATAATGTTACACCAGGCTTAGAACATCTCAACTGTCTGAGGAATTGAAGTTGTGCGGGAGATACTTCCCACCACTATAAAATTTCCAATTTTGGGACAGGAAATAGTATTATCACTGGCTTTTCTCTTTTCAAACAAACATTGTAACAGAAATAAACTGGTTTTTACTATGTTACAATCCTATACAGTGAATTACATATTATTACATAGTGAGAATTATTACATAGAAGTAACTTCAAATATTTTTTAAAGATTTGTACTATAGATTTAGATAATTTCTCAATTTTCTGATATTTGAAAATTATTACAAAAGGGATTTGGAATCAAATATCAGAAAATTGAGAAATTATCTAAATCTATAGTACAAATCTTTGAAGTTACTTCTATGTAATCATTCTCTCTATGTAAGAAATAAATCTATTGTCACTGCTTTCAACTAGAACAGTCCTTCTAGATATAGCCAATTTATAAAGAACATATATGTGAAGTTTTGTTCGAAAGTGACTTTTGTGATTGAGATTGTGATTGAATGAGAGATCGCCAAGAATCTCCGTCACCAACTGACCGGCTTACGTCTTGCAAACTGAGGGCCACGGCTTCCTTGATTGAATTAATTCATCTGTAGTGTGGTAGTATTGGGCAATATTGCACTATATCGAGTTCTTGTGTGGAACTGCCATTGGATGCTCACTTCCAGCTAAAGTTAATAAATTCATTTCTCAGCTGTGTAAACTGGAATGTTTTTAAAATCAGAGAAACCAGACATAGAAGCCCAGTGCTGCTGAGTTATAAAAGAAATACTCCTGGGGGAATAAAGGTGTTAGCAGATCTACTGTAACACCACCAGCTGAGTTTGTATTGGTGTACTACAGATAGATGAATGATTCACTGTTCCTTTGCCAGTGTTTACTAATTTTCTCCATACACAGAACAGAGAACTGAAGCTATATGTGGAGGCTGGTTGCCAATAATGAGAACTCTGTAACTACAGGATATCCAATCAAACACACATCTCAGAGTCCTATATTTATTTATTTTTATTTATTTATTTATTCAATCTTATATTCTGCTCCTCCCTGCAGGCTCGGGGCGGATCACAACATACAATAAAACATGCTGCGTGTAACGAAAATTTGCAGCCATACAATAAAAACATAAAACACGACGCAGTTACAGAGGTAAAATTCAAGGGTTACAAAAACAGACATGTATGCTGAAGCCATGGGACGTACATACACAGAATATATACAGTCTGACACCAGTTTAACCACCAAGGCTGAATGGTATGGAATCCTTGGAATTGTAGTTTGACAAGTCTTCTTTGCCCAAGAATGCTGGTGTTCCCAGGATGCTACAGCACTGAGCCATGACAATCAAATGGTGTAAAATTGCAATATTTTTATAATGTGGATGGATACACCCATAAAGATCTTGAATGCTCAGAAAAGAGCAAGGGCTTAGATTTATTTCAGTGTTTACATTTTTGAGGACTTGAATTATGCTAAAAAACATATTCCGCTGGTTTGCTGAAGGACCCACATTTTTACAAATCATCTAAATTATGTCCTTCTTACATCCTCATACATCACACTCTAGTAGTGTGTCATTTATGAACTGTTGACACACCGAGGTGCACTTTGCTCATTGAAATGTGAGTTCAGCATCTAAAAATACCACAGATTTGTATAGTCCAGTGCTTAGGACACGCACTGTACAAGCACTTACGAAGGCAACTGTATGTTTCCATGGAAACATCACATAAAAATAATCCAGTAATGCCAAATCACAGGACAAAAAATATGAAGATTTGGGGTTATATTTAGATTTGAGAAGAAAAATCAGTGGGAGATTTCTTGACTATAGGGAATTAAGATAATTCGGTCATAAACCTGTGTAATTCTGCCTACTACATCAGTTTCTTACCAGATATTACAGATTTTTATATAAAATGAAAGATACGAGATCGTATTTTATGTAGATCTTCCATAAGGATATCAATATAGCTTTTAAAAGATATTGTTTATCACATTCAGATCTAGTTATAAAGAAAATATTCAAACTTCCCTTTTGATTTGTAATCTGATTTATGGGGTAGGCAACTTTGAGTAGATAGAAGCTGGTTTCTTACAATCACAAATGTTTTCGTCCCCTCTGGGCTTAGAGGCACCACATCCTGTCTGATCTTGGAAACTAAGCAGGATCAGCTCCAGTTAGTTCTTGGATAGGAGACAGCCAAAAAATACCAACTGCTGTAGGGCACATTTCACAAGAAGGAACTGGCCAAACCAGCTCTGAATAAAAGAACCCATAAGTTGACAGGCAACTTAAAGGTACAGACTCTAGATCCAAGCTAGAATCATAGCCACACAAATGAGATGATGCACTAACTGGATAAATAGAGCAATATGTTATTATGAAAAAATAATTGGCTTTAGGTTTATATACATGTTTTCTAATTTCAAGCATGTCAAGCTCTACTAAACAGGGGATAGTATTCAGAATTAAAAAGCACACCATTTAATTAGCCTCTTTCCAGATGTTAAGCCCTACTTAGTTACCTAAGGGACTATTTGAGTAACCACATATTTAGCTAAATTACATTACCACAGTGAATGATCAAGGACATCCAGAATGCAGTGTATGTCTCTATGTTCTGAATTAGACATTTAGGTTGTTAAAGATTTGAGGTGGGGAAGCATAAAAAATAATGTTGTCCTGAATGAAAACCATAATGTCCATAACTGAGGACTCTTTAACACATGTGAACACACACACACACATCTCAAAGACTTTAAATAAAGCAGAGGGAATTGAGAGTGCAATCCTGTGCAAGTCAGCTCAGAAGTAAATCTCACTGTATGTAAGATTATTCCCTAGTATGTGTGATAGGATTGTAGCTTTAAGTACATGTTAACATGAAAAAATGTCCCACCTCAAAGAAGTACTTTGCACTGAAGAAGAGAAGTAGAGTTCAAGCATCATCCTGTTTTGAATTCAGTCCAAGACAGGGATAGAATCACTCAGAAATCCCTCTGTACTAGCACAGCCCAAAGAGATGCCGGGGTAGTAAAGTGATGCTGATGTGTTGTGGTATTCTTGTGGCGTGGAAGTCGTAACTGGTGCTTGGTGAAGCTGCCAGAAACTGGAGGAGCAAAGACGGAAACATGAGTATATCTACTAAGGCCTATACACACAATGGTCACCATTAACCTTTAGCATTTCCTAGCCCTGTTCTACCACTTTCTCCTTGGTTTTCACTGTCTATTATCTACCTTCTCTAAGGGTTAAACTAAGCACTGCTTCGAGGCCTCTGATTATCTTGTCCTTTCCTGAGATGTGCTGCAGACTGCACCTGAAGGGAGTGAAGACTTAGAATAATAGAATTATAGAGTGTGAAAAGACCTCATGGGCCATCCAGTCCAAATGAGAGTGAACAACCAAGGGCCCCCTGCGTTCAAGTTGATCTGACCTGCAGCAGGGAGTTCCACAGTTCCTGGATGCCCTGTTGGGCCAGCATCGGTGGGGGTGTGGCTACAGCAGCAGCTCCAACAAGCAATCTTTCTTTAGTTTGCTTTCTTCCCCTGACCCTAACATTGTAACGAATCCCCCAATAAAGTAGCATTTAATTGTAACTTTTCCCTCTCCATAGTGATATATTGTGTCCTTTACTCTCACAAAGCATGAACCTTTCCTTTCCCGAGCCGCAGATCACTGCCAGCTTGCCCGGGATGCTCTTACAGTGTCCTGGATGGCCCAAACATGTGTTCCTCTGAACCATGGAAACCCATTGGGCCCCCATATCCACGGGTTAACAGATCACCTCCATTTTCATGCCATATTTTTCCTAGATTAATTACAAAACTAACTGCTATCTTACTTTTGCTCTTTGGCCCCCTTTCCCCCCTGGAATAACCTCTTTTTATCAGAAAGAAATACACTTTAAAAGGAGACCAGCTGATTGTCAATCCATGGCTCCTCACGGTAACACTGATCCTGCCACTGTCCCGTGGATATCCATCCAGAAGCTCGTGACCTGGGGAGCTTGCTGTGGTCACCCTCTGAGACCCCCGGGAAGCAAGCAGGCCACTCTGGCCCCATGGTGAGGTGGGATTTGTAATTTTCATCTCCCAAATGGACAGACCTCAGCTTCCCACATCTGCAACGATCCCCAGAGTTATGGACTTTCATGAACTTTTATGGACTTTTGCCTACTTTTAAGGACTTTCAGAAACTTTTTGGAAACATTTTTCCTCTCAAACCCTATGGACTCTCTTCATGATTTATGGATTCCAATGGACTCTGGTGGTTGGGATGGGCTGATATGAGATGATATGGTTCCTATTTCCCTCCTATATTAATGTATACACTATATACTTTCCCCTTCCCTGTGTTCCTATATGAAAATATGAAATGTCACCTTTTTGTGACCCCAGCATACCAAGGCTCAAGGGACCCCACATTCCTTGGGCTAGTTAATCTAACACAAAGAACTTATCAAGAACATTTGCATGGACAAGACCAGTGGACACATTCTTTCAAACTTCAGAGTCAGCCCATTTGTAGGAAATGTCTTTCGGGCATGCACTTTCAGATCTCAGAGCATGGCCATCTGAAAGACGTGCCCCATGGTGATTTTTTGACATTTCTCACAAAGGGGACATCCTGCCTTCGGGGGGATTTGGGTGTCCCATCTGCCTCGCCCTTTGTTTACATTCCATTAGCCGAAACCAAAGACAAGATACCATCAATGGAACCCATATCTGGAATAAAGGATTACTGGGGTCTGGCATCCGTGCCAGACCAAAATGTTTATTTCCTTCACTTGGGACAATACAAAAGCTGGCTTGAGGACTCTTGGAAGTAATTGCCAGCACTTGGACAAACATTAAGTCATTTAATCCACTCATCAGTTCCTCTCGCCTGGGCCACCTCCTCCGGTCTCATTGGTCGAGAGCCCGAAGCGGCGCTGGCCTCCTGATTGGCTGAGGCTCCAACCAATCAGCTTGAAGCTGGCAAGGGGGCAGGGGGCAGGGAATTTGAACTTTGACAGCTCTGTTTTTCTATAAGAATGTACTGTTTTGCATTGTACGGTATGTCAGCTTTTGGGCAAATGATTGCAGTTTGACATCCGCTCCAGCTGGAACGAAATAAAAAACTCAGTGGTGTTTCTTCAACTTGGGGAAATTTTATTTGGGGATATTCAGGGAAAATTGGATTGGCTGCTTCCTATCTTGCCAGGGCTATATCAGATCCTCTTTGGTGGGTCTGACTGGTTTCTGCCTTCACGGCAAGACCTCCAAATTCCTGCTCAATATCACAACTGCCTGCCATGAAGCAGGAAAATTGCACTCAAAGCACTCCTGACAGATGGTCATCAGCCTCTGTTTAAAAGCCTCCAAAGAAGGCGCCTCCATCACACTCCAGGGCAGAGAGTTCCACTGCTGAACAGCTCTCACAGTCAGGAAGTTCTTCCTAATGTTCAGGTGGAATCTCCTTTCCTGTTGTTTGAAGCCATTGTTATGTGTCCTAAGTCTCCAGGGCTGCAGAAAACAAGCCTGCTCCCTCCTCCCTCCGACTTCCCCTCACATATAAATGGCTATTGTTATTGTGTTTTTGTTAGATGTATTCATTTTACTGTGTTTACTGTTTTTATTGTGTTTATTGTTTTTTGATGTCTGATATTTTGTGATTTGTGGTTTGGGCATGGCCCCATGTAAGCCGCTCCGAGTCCCTTTTGGGGAGAGGGAAGCGGCTTATAAATAACGTTTATTATTATTATTATTATCATGTCTCCTCTCAGCCTTCTCAAACTTGGCTATTTGCAGTGGCATGGAAAGCACTAACAAGACGGGCCAGGTATGGGCATCTTACCCAGTCTCTCCTTTCTACTCCAAAAAGAGGGCTAGAATTATGGTTAGTATTGCCATCATATTATGCAGCCATTAGCCAAGTCTATCAACCATGGGTACAGCGGGACCAAGGGGTCATTCTTTTTAAAATAATTTTCTGAAATGATTTAGTTAAATGCTTGTGGAGATTTCATCCTATATAATACTTTTCTCTGTCTGAGAGAGCTCTCCTGTAGGGTCAAGTCACATGCAAAACAGGTGTGAGGAAATCCTCATAGACTGAAGCACATCAGTGCAAAAGCACTGGCGGCGTATGACATAGGTAGCCAAGTTCTGGCAGAGACTCACGTCAAAAATGAAAGTGAAAAAAATAATGAAGTAAATGTTGTCATTTTACTTTGAACTGTGATTTTTATTTGTTCTCACATATTGACACACAGACTGGTTTGTTGTTCTGTATCACAGGTAAATGCACAAAATACTTAAGGTTTTGTTAACATACTACTTATGTATCCTGTAGCAACTCTTCCTAAGACTTATGCTGAGTAGATTATCTCAGCAATCTATAAAAATATAATCATACTGAAGGCAATGTGGGGACATTTACACTGAGTGGTTTGCCTAATGTAACTGACTACATCCAGTTGGTGATACAAAATACTGTCTGAACTTTTTACCCCAGATAAGACACTGGAATACAATCCCACAGTCTTCTGAGATTCTGAATGAAGTATATTTACAAAGCTGCACCAGAAAGATTGATGGGAAAGCACAGTCAGCTGCCAATAGATTCTCCCAGACTTCCAGAATGCTTATTCGTATGCTTTTTTCAGAAGTGTGAAAAAGTTCTCAAAATATTTTTTTCACACTGCAATTCACAGCATTCCTCATCATTGGCTATACTGTCTTAAAGGGAGTTCATGGGAATTGCAGTCCAACAACATTTCAGAGGCAAGTGACTCCTACTTCTGAATGATTAATTGAATAATACCTGCACACATGCAAAAATATACTCTATATACCTAACAAACCTTTAAAACAAAAACAGAGTCCTGTCTGTAAACATGGCACAAGAACCAGGTCTTCCAATTCTTCTTCCATGCCCCTCTCTCCTAGAGAACAAATTAAAGACCGTGTGTTTCACACAGACTGTCCTCCATCCCATTGATCTCTAGCGGAGGTCCGGCATCACCATCCCCTACTATAGTTTACTTCCTCAAGCCTATATTCCATTGCTAGAATTCGAGGGATTCCTATAAGCAGTCTGCCATAATGTCCATTGCTTCAAGTTTAAAAAAGTCTTGGGTTAGCCTTGTAATAAATTATAAACCAAGCCCTCTGTTTACAGGTGAGCTACACCTCCTCTTTCCCTATTCAGAACTACAAGTCTCATCATTCCAGACAAACAGTCATGCTATTTATTAATAGCGGCCATTCCATTTGCCTTCCAATGAAGGTGAGACAGACAACAGAACTTGACTAAGGGCCCTTCCACACAGCCATATAACCCAGAATATCAAGGAGGAAAATCCCACAGTATCTGCTTTGTACTGGGTTATCTGAGTCCACACTGCCATATATTCCAGTTCAAATTAGAACATGTGGGATTTTATTCAGCTGTGTGGAAGGGGCCTAAGATAAAAGCTACCATTGGGGTCCTTTTCCATCTTGAACACTTTCCATTCATCCTGTGATTATGAGGAATGGTGTTGTTGTTCATTTGTTCAGTCGCTTCTGACTCTTCGTGACCTCATTGATCAGCCCGTGCCAGAGCTCCCTGTCAGCCGTCACCTCCCCCAGCTCCTTCAGGGTCAAGCCAGTCACTTCAAAGATACCATCCATCCATTTTACCCTTAGTCTGCCCCTCTTCCTTTTCCCTTCCATTTTCCCCAGTATAATTGTCTTTTCTAAGCTTTCCTTTCTTCTCATCATGTGGCCAAAGTACTTCATCTTTGCCTCTACTATCTTTCCCTCCAATGAGCAGTCGGGCTTTATTTCCTGAAGTATGGACTGGTTGGATCTTCTTGCAATGCAAGGGACTCTCAGAACTTTCCTCCAGCACCACAGTTCAAAAGCATCTATCTTCCTTCACTCAGCCATCCTTATGGTCCAGCTCTCCCATCCATAGGTTACTATGGTGAATGCCATTGCTTTAGCTATGTGGATCTTTGTTGCCAGTGTGATGTCTCTACTCTTCACTATTTTATTGAGATTGGTCATTGCTCTCCTCCCAAGAAGGAAATGTCTTCTGATTTTCTAACTGCAGTCTGTGTCTGCTGTAATTTTTACGCATAGAAATACAAAGTCTGTCACTGCCTTCACATTTTCTCCCTCTATTTGCCAGTTATCAATCAGTCTGGTTGCCATAATCTTGGTTTTTTCATGTTTAACCGCAACATAGCTTTTGCACTTTCTTCTTTCACTTTGGTTAGAAGGCTCCTCAGCTTGCTTTGGGCCATCAAAGTGGTATCATCTGCATATCTAAGGTTGTTCATGTTTCTTCCAGCAATTTTAACCCCAGCCTTGCATTCATCAAGCACTGCACATTGCATGATGTTTTCTGCATACAAGTTGAATAGGTTGGGTGAGAGTATACTACCCTGGCGTACATGAGGAAGATATAACTTTTAAATATTGCAGCTCAGCTACTTCTCTCTTTAGCCCAAGCCCAGTGTTTCCTCTTAAAGCAGTTCTTATGACAAAGTAATTCTCTGAGCTTTAGAACGGTGTCTTTTTATCTCAAGACACTGCTTAGTAATTTTAATACTCTGTAAGTACTATTCACGATACGTTAATTGTTGTATATACAACCTGGCTGTGGATATGGAACTGTCATGACACCTAGTTAGCTTACTCATATTGTTTCTAATTTAAAAGGTTATACGAATGTGAACCATATTGCAGAATAACATCAGTTCCTTCAAGACATTTGGTGACAAAATATTTAATGGCTGTAAAGTGTGTTAGCTTTACAGTGACAAAGTGTTAACTTTCTCTCAACAGAAGAATAACAAGAAGTTTGGATCCTGTGCACCGGCTGAGTTGAGTAATAATTGTGGAATTACAACATGAAATAGTATAATATCAGGAAATGTCCTTATTATTTGTCCTTCTGTACTTGTTTTATGAATAAATTGACCAACCCTTCTTTGTCCTGTGAAATTAAGTGGATGTCAGAAGTTTGAATTTAACGGATGGAAATGAAACATTCAATATGTACACCATTACCCAGTTTTGATCTAGAAAATGCACTAAAGAAACACATCCACAAAGTATCTTTAGAAAAATTGTATGTAATATGGCAAACACAAACTTCCAGGTCAATAATGGGAATTCGGGCATAGGATTGCCTTGGTAATTATGATATTTGGCAATGCAATTACCCGAATGTATCCCACTTTGACAATCAGGACTTCATTCTATTGGAGGGTGGGGGTGGGGGTCACATTACCATCACATTTTCTACCGTTGAAAGCAAATGATACAGTTTCTCATTTTTCACCACACATTGTTGTGCCTAGCCCTGTGTTCCAAAATGATCAGTTTCCAGATGTATTACATGAGCAATTGCAGTTACCATCCAATTCCTTTTTTTGTAATTAAAAAAAACTTTGTTAACTTTGAAATTGCAAAAGAAAAGGCAGGAAAAGCGCAATTTCCAAAGGTCAGACTCAAACAAGCAAAGTAGGGATCTCCTGAAGTAGCAAAATTTCTTTAATTTTTTATTTTTTCAAAATAAATTACACAAATCATAAACAACTAACATTAACACAAAACATACAATGATTCTGTTAAAACAATTGGTCATTTGTTTTTATACATTTAATCTCTACATACACCCACCACTCATGGGATATTTATTCATTCTTAATATTACTCTCGGCATTACTTCGTGAATGAAGATTCTTAGGAAGGACTCATCCCACACTTTTTACAAGCATCTGAGATAGGCAAGTTCAGCTGCAGAAAGCACCGCAGAAAGTCTCCTTGGGTGATATTGTTTCAAAGTTGCGGTTCTTCCTTCGTATTTTTTCTTCGAGACTCATTCGGCGTGTCTTTTCGAAAGAGGCCGCAGCATTGTGGATAGTGCATCTCCATGCCTCCTGATGTGAGGCCAGGGTGGACCATTGTTGGTGATCAATCTGGCCGAGCCTGAGATGTTGTTTCAGGGAGTCCTTATATCTCTTTTTGGGGGTGCCTCTCTTGCGTTGACCCGTGGTGAGTTCACCATAGAGTAGTATCTTTGGGAGGTGGTGGTCCTCCATCCTAGAGACGTGCCCTGCCCTGCCCAGCGCAGCTGTGTTCTCAATAGCATGGCCTCAACACTGGTGATTTATTTATTTATTTATTCAATTTTATATTCCGCTCCTCCCTGCAGGCTCAGGGCAGATCACAGCATACAATAAAACATACAGCACATGATAAAAGCATATAACACACAATAGAGCATAAAAACAATATAAAATTCACAGAATTACATGCCAGAGCGGGCCAGCTTAATTAAAAGCCAGTCTAAAAAGGGCTGTCTTGCAGGCCCTCCGGAAGGGGGCTAACTCTGGAATGGTTCGGGTGTCGTCCGGGAGGGAGTCCCACAACGCAGGAGCCGCAGCCGAAAAGGCTCGCTGCCTGGTTGTGGAAAGGTGGCATGAGCGGATAGATGGAACGAGTAACAAATTCTGCTCTTCTGAGCGTAGTGATCTCGGGGGAACATATGGGGTAAGGTGGTTCCTCGGGTACACAGGCCCTAGACCGTGTAAGGCCTTAAAGGTTAAAACCAGCACCTTGAAGGCAATTCGGTACTCGATAGGAAGCCAGTGCAGTTGCCGTAAGATGGGAGTAATGTGCTCCCTCACCGGTGCTCCCACCAGCAAGCGAGCAGCGGCATTCTGCACCAGCTTGAGTTTCCGGATTGTCGACAAGGGAAGGCCAACGTAGAGGGCATTACAGTAGTCTAATCTCGAGATGACCGTCGCTTGGATCACCGTGGCCAGATCATTCCTGGACAGGTGATCCGATTGCTCAAGGACAGCAATATTAGTCTTAATATTAATAATTCTTATATTGACCTTTTACTTTAGTTGCTATGGAATTAGAAGAGTTGTAGTTTTACAAGGTCTTTAGCCTCCTCTGCCAAGTAGTGTTGGTGCCTTACCAAACTACAACTTCCTAAATTTCATAGCTTTGAGACATAACTTAAAGGTGCTGTGAAACTGCATTAATTCTGCAGTGTAGCTGCCCCCTAAGCCTACACTCTAACCATGCCCTCGTTAAATTGGACAGAGAGGTAGGGGAACAGACGTCTGAAATTAAATCATGGAGTTCTTTTACACTGACGTCATAAACGACGTCATCTCGTTGTGAGGGAGCGCAAGAACATCCCCCTCCCCTCCGAAAAGGCAAGCCGGGAGTCTACTGCTTTAAAAAAAAAAAAAAAGAGGATTAGCACGTAGGCGAGAAAGCCTACTGCGCATGCCCGAGACTGGAACGCTGGAGATAGGCTTTGGGGGCGGAGAAAGTGAGGAGAACTGTCAATCATCCCATTCGGAAAATGGAGACTCTACCGAGCATGCGCACGGGCCGCTTTCGAAGCCAGGCTCGCGGCAATACCCTTCCTTCGCTCCCGAGCGGCCATGCTTTGAGCTTTTCGACACATGCCGGCAGGGGGCGGGGCTTAATAGGGATTAGCCTCGGCAAGCGCGCGAGAGCATACGCCAATGAGGGCAAGCTCTCGCGAGAGGGCCTCCCCCCCCTTCTTCTTCCTCTGGACGGAACAGGATCTTTCGAGATCTCCGCGTTTTTTACCCCCCCCCTTTCTCTCTCTCTCTCTCTCTCTCTTCACCCCTCCCTCCCTTTCCCTCCCCCTGGCGCGTGAAGGCGACCGGCGTCGCGCGCCGCTGCCCATTTAAAACAGGCTCTCTTTGAGCCCTCGCGCCTCAGTCGGCGAAGAGGCGGCGGGCGGGACGGTTGCCTGCGGCGCCGCGGCTCTCCCTCCTTTCGCCGGCCTCCCTCGCCTCGCCTCTCCTCTCGAGGGCCCGGCCTCTTTGGCAACATGTCGGTGGTGGGCATTGACCTCGGCTTCCAGAGCTGCTATGTGGCGGTGGCCCGGGCGGGAGGCATTGAGACCATCGCTAATGAATACAGCGACCGCTGCACCCCGTGAGTCAACGGCGGAGGGAGGGAGGGAGGGAGAGGGCTGCGTCAGAGAGACGGAGCCGGCCAGGCCTTCTTTTCCGCCAGACACGTGCCGAGAAGGCATGGGCCGAGTAGGGGAAAGCGTAGGCCTGGCTGGCCCAGTGGCTCACCGGTATGGAATCCTGGGAGTTAGTTACACCTCTGAAGGCCTTTGGCCTGCTCTGCCAAAGAGGGCGGGCGCCTCGCCTCACTACAACTCCCACCATCCCCTAGCGTTGAGCCTTAGCAGTTCAAACCGCCATAAGAGTTTTGGATCCCAACTCCCAGAAGCCTCAGCTGCATTGGTCAAGGAGCTGGGAGCTTGAAGTCTAAAAGGCCTGGAAGGCCACAGAGTTTGGGGGACAGTGCTCTAGAGCAGGCCTGGGCAAACCTTGGCCCTCCAGGTGTTTTGGACTTCAACTCCCACCATTCCTAACAGCCTCAGGCCCTTTCCTTTTGCCCTCAGCCGCTTAAGCGGCTGAGGGCAAAAGGAAAGGGCCTGAGGCTGTGAGGAATGGTGGGAGTTGAAGTCCAAAACACCTGGAGGGATGACCAAAGTTTGCCCAGGCCTGCTCTAGAACCTTACATGGGCAACCTCCGGCCCTCCGGGTGTTTTGGACTTCAACTCCCACCATTCCTAGCGGCCTACTGGCTGTTAGGAGTGGTAGGAGTTGAAGTCCAAAACACCTGCAAAGCTGTAGGTTGCCCATGCCAGGCGTAGAAGCACCCTGTGGCTCTTCTTAGTCACCCAGTGGGAACCGCGTTGGGACACACCCAGGACTCCAGAACACAGCTCCTGCAGCAGTCATGCAATCTATACTGCAAACTTGAGCCCTTAAGCATGCCTGGGCAAACTTTGTCCCTCCGGGTGTTTTGGACTCCAACTCCCACCATTCCTAACGGCTTCAGGCCCTTTCCTTTGCCCCTCAGGAAAGGGCCTGAAGCCGTTAGGAATTGTGGGAGTTGGAGTCCAAAACACCTGGGGGGCCAAAGTTTGCCCAGGCCTGCCTTTAGGTGTTTTGGACTTCAACTCACACTATTCCTAACTGCCTACGGGTAGTTAGAATGGTGGGGGTTGAAGTCCAAAACACCTGGAGGGGGCCCAAGTTTGCCCACGTCCTCTATAGAATGAATTGCAGTTTGACACCACTTTAGCTGTTATGGAATTAGAGGAGTTGTCGTTTTACAAGGTCTTTAGCCTCCTTTGCCAAAGAGCTGTGGTGCTTCAGCAAACTACAACTCCCATGATCCCATAGCATGAGTCATGGCAGTTAAAGTGGCATTAATTCTGCAGTGTAAATGCACTCAGGCTGTCTCAGAGCCATAAAAACCTTGTATTAGCGTAAATTGGAAATGATTGAAGACACACAGTAGCAGTAGTAGCCACCACCACCACTGGGTTCATGGGGTCTGAGGGAGGGGAAGGAGAACTGAAGAGTCAGGCTGAAGGAACCTGGTGCTGGAGGTAGGTGGAATCCAGCATCACAGAGAGTGCCATTTGAAAGCCTGCATTTAATAATAATTAATTTGAGAAAGTTCACAGACAAGGCAATAGTCTTCCTATTTTTAAAATACAGATTGAGCATCCCTTATCTGGAATTCCAGGATACTCCAGAATTGTCCAGATGGGTGCTGAGATAGGAAGAGCTTTATTTTCAGATGGTTTCCTCGCTATTTCACGGTTTGCATTACACGGATTTGCTGTTTGGTGGTTTTTTAATATTAATATAAATTAATATAAAATATTTACATAAATGGGCCTCTGAGACTTGTGTGCAGGCCGGGACTCCCTCCGCCCTCCTTGGCCTCCACAGACCCGGTAGAGTAGAGGCCAGAGGCGTGGCGGGGAAGGCCTGCCTCTCTGGCCTCCGCACACCCTGGAAATGTGAAAGCCAGAGGCGCAGTGGGGAAGGCCTACCTCCCACACCTCTGGCCCTGCACTTCCGGGGTCTGCGGAGGCCAGAGAGGTAGGTCTTCCCCACCGCACCTCTGGCCTCTGTGAACCCCGGAAGTGCAGGGCCAGAGGTGTGGGAGGCACAGGTAAGTAAGCGCGGGTAAAAAAATCTGCAAAGTAGGGATGCTATATTAATTTTAATATTTATACAGAATGGTAAAATAATGTATTAAAATTAATATAGCGTCCCTATTTTGCGGATTTTCACTTATCGCGGGTGGTCCTGGAACAGAACACCCGCAATAAGTGAGTGAACACTGTATACAGTTTCACCTACAAAATTATTTTTAGACTTTCTGTATAAAATTACTTTCAGGCAATGTGCATAATGTGTATATAAAATATAAATGAATTTTGTGTTTAGACTTCAGTCTCACTCCCAAGATATCTCATGATATACACACACACACACACACACGCACACACACAACTGCGGGTATTCCAAAATCTGAAAGAGGCTGGGTGGCCATCTGTTGGGGGTACTTTGTGCTTTTCCTACATGGCAGGGGTTTGGACTAGATGGCCCATGTGTCTCTTCCAACTCTATGATACAGTGAAATCCAAAACACTTTTAGTCCAAAGCCCTTTGAATAAGGAATGCTCAATCTGTATCGACAAATTTGCTACTGTATAAAAAACATTCATAAATGCTAACTACTTTATCAGATGTTTTTAATTGGGAAGTTAATATACACTAATTTGGTATACAGGCATACATGGCTCTGAACAAATTCTCTGATAAAGATGCTTCTTTTTACGAAGTCCTTTTTATACCGTCCAGCCTCCTCCTTTAGTTTTTGTCCATCATTGCTGGATATTTCTTTTCAATATTGGCATTGTGAGTGACATAGATTATCAGTATTGGTTTCAAGCAATGTCAATAGTAGACAATTCAGTGGAGCTCAATCTGGGAAATAATGTGATTCTGCTCCACCTGAGCTTGTTGTAGCTTTGTATGGCTGACTGCAATAGGTATGGTAAACAGCAGCTGCCTCCAGAATTTATTATTTTATTTATTTATAGTATTTCTATACAGCCTTTCTCACCTGGGGGACTCAAAAAATCCTTTGTTGAGTATGCTTGAATAGTAAAACAGATAAAAGGGCAAAACATATAAGCTTGTCACATCAGATTCATGTTAAAAGTATAGATCTAGAAGTCTGGCCACCAAAATGGAAATCTTACAAAAATAATTTTAAAAGTTGCCCTGGATGCATTTTGGAAGAAGCAATTGCTTAATTTCACATAGAATCATAGAGTTAGAAAAAACCTCATGGGCCATTCAGTCCAACCCCCTGCCAAGAAACAGGAAAATCGCATTCAAAGCACCCCTGACAGATGACCATCCAGCCTCTGTTTAAAAGCATCCAAAAAGTTGCCTCCACCACACTCCAGGGCAGAGAGTTCTACTGCTGAATAGTTCTCACAGTCATGTAGTTCTTCCTGTAAGACCCACCTCTTCAAGTTGGCTTTCGATTGTTAATTTCTATAATCTTGCTTAGTCTAGTTTAATTTTAGCTAACTCTTACTATCGATGTTTTATCCTGTTTGTTTTTACGTGATTTGTGAGCCGCTCTGAGCCCTCGGGGAGTGGCGGCATACAAGAATGAATAATAAATAAATTAAATAAATTAAAAATGTTAAGGTGGAATCTCCTTTTCTGTAGTTTGAAGCCATTGTTTCACAGCTTAGTCTTCAGGGTAGCAGAAAACAAGCATATTGTTTAGGATCAAAAGTTTACTGAAGCATGTTGAACTGCCCTTTTTTTGTGGAGTAACACCCTACCCCCATTATTTTCATGTTATTTCTACCTCTGGTACCATTTGTTTTGTTAAAGAAGTAGTGCCCAGGAACATACAGTCTTTGTTAACTGATATATACCTGTATATGGTCAAACCTGAGTGGACCGAGGAATGTAAACAGTGGGTTGCAGGGAATGGGAATACAAAAATGCAAGTAGTTCTATAAATTTATGTTTTAGGGCAGTGCTGTCCAACTTCTAACCGGCCAAGGGCCGGACTTGAGGTCATTGATGACCTGGGGGGCCGTTCGGCCCCGCCCCCAGGCCCCGCCCCAGCCCCCTCCTAAACTGTCATTCTCCCTCCTCCTCTCCGGCGCTTGGCGCATGGGACTCCAGCAGCGCCGGAAGGAGGAGGAGGCCCACCTCCTCGCACCCTCCCGCCCTTCCCGGCGCAGCCGGTGTCTCGTGCGCTGCGGCGCCAGGGAAAAAGGAGGAGGAGGAGGGAGAGTTCTCCCTCCTCCTCCTCTTCCACCGGCGCTGCGGCGCAGGGGAAAGCAGCGACGCCCGGGAAAGAGGAGGAGGAGGGAGAACTCTCCCTCCTCCTCTTTTCCCGCCGCGCCCTTGCCCGGATCCTGGGCGCTGGCGCGCGCGCGGGGAAAGAGGGACGAAGGAGAAGGCAATCAGCTGACTGCCTTCTTCGTCCCTCTTTCCCCACGCGCCCTGCGCCAAGATCCTCCAAGACGCGGGGAGAGGGGGACGAAGAGAAGGCAATCAGCTGACTGCCTTCTTCGTCCCTCTTTCCCCTTTCGCGCCGCCCCAAGATCCGGCAAGGGCGCGGGCGGGGGAAAAGAGGAGGAGGAGGCAGGAGCTGAGAACTCTCCCCTCCTCCCTCTTTTTCAGCCGCGGATCCCGGAACAGGCGCGGCGCCAGGAAAGAGGAGAAGGAGGAGGGAGAACTTCCTCCTCCTCCTCTTTCCCCCCACACGCCTTTGCCCGGGCGCCGGCGCCGGCGCGCGGGAAAGAGGGACGAAGGGAGAAGGCTGCCAGCTGACTGCCTTCTCTTTCGTCCCTCATCTTTCCCCGCGCGCGCGCCCTTGCCCCGATCCCGAGCGCCGGCGCGGGGAGGGGAAGGAGGGGCGAAGGAGGAACAAGGCAGCCAGCTGACTTCCTCCTCCATCGCCCCTCCTCCCTCGCGGACGCCGCGGCTCCATCGTGAGCCGCGGTGCAGGGAGGGGAAGGAGGAAGGGCAAAGGAGGAGGAGCCAGCTCACTTCCTCCCTCCCTGCCCCGCCCCCCGGCCGCCATTTTTTTAAAAAAATAAGATTTTTTTTTTTTAAAAAATGGCGGCCGGGGGCATAGCGGGGACCGTGTCCAACAGGCTGGGGGGCCGTGTACGGGCCCCGGGCCGCCAGTTGGACAGCCCTGTTTTAGGGTATTTATGCCCATTCAGATTACAGTTTATTAAATTGTGAGCAGATAAAAGCTTTACCTAAGGTACTAATTTTCCAGACTTTCAGTAATTTCCAAAATAAACCCTAATAAGTATTAGCAGTTGTTGGCCAGTCTGGTATTTCCTGACTAAGAAGCATGTTGAACTACGTTTGCACTTCTGCTCAGATAACACAACAGTTAGTGGATTCTGAGTTGTCTGACAAACCATACCTTATTGAGCGTCCATGCCTATCCTTCATCATACTAGAAAGGCGTATCAGCTCTTAGGTCTCGTGTTGTTTAATATCTTCACAATTGAATGAAGTTATTCATTTATCACCTGTGCAGATGACAGCTACCTAAGAAAGATAGCTAGAAGACAGAAATAAGATTAAAAATGACATTGACAGATTGGAAACCTTGGCTAAAACAAATTTCAGCAGAAGCCTGTGTTTAGGCAGGAAAAAGTTGGTGTGTGGATGAATGACAATTGACTTGTCAGCCATATGTTTATGAAAACTCTAGGGGTTATAGTGGGATACATGCTGAACATGAGATGACACTGTGGTGCAGCAGTGATAATAACACTATTAGTGTTCTAGGTTGTTCTAGCAGAAATTTAGTATCCAGCACAAGGAAGGGTATAATTGCATTCTTTTTCTTTTCATTACCTGATTCCTTTTTAAAATACAGTACTGCTCTCCATCAGTTTTAAATTGGGAGTTGTGTTTCCTATTTATTCTGTTCTGTTCTTTGGCCAGGTTTCACCTGGAGTTCTATGTCTAGCTGTAGGTAGCACAGTTTAAGAAAGCTATGCCTGATGGTGACAACTATTAAATAGTGGAACAGACTGTTTTAAAAGTTGTGCAGATATTCAGAGGTTGAATGGTCATTTATCAATAATTCTTTTGCTGTGAATTTTCTGCATTGGCAGAAGTTTGAACTACGTTCATTCCAATTCTATGAAGGATTTAGCATGTCCCAAAGCAGCTGTATCTTTTTTATTAGGAATACACCGAGTTACTCTTATGTATTTTTGAACCTACTTATTTTAGTTATTTGTAGTACATGAGTAGTCTGAAAAACAAAATCCATTTTCTGCCATATCCTGTAGACTTCTATTCCATTTGGAAGCAGTTATTTACCAAAATACTAGCTAGAATCATGTACTATCTTTTTTGTTGGCATAGCAACTTCTGTCCTGACCCCCCCCCCCCAAAAAAAAAACCCCAACCCTTAACAGAAGTCATTCAACTGATCATCAGAACAATGGACTTTGATCATTCCATGCAACTGGTGCTCAATAAAGTAGATCAGAGATGTGTAAGAACATGGCAATACTAGTGGCCATGAATACAAAACAAGCACAGATAAATACATTTAGGTAACTGTTCCATGTATATGATTGTCAATCAAGATTTTGACACTTTTGCCATGATTGTAACTTGCTTCCTATCTACATTACTGAGCGTCAGCTACATGGAGAGAAGGAGGACCATTCTTCCAGTTATCAGAGCATGGTTGAATGATGTTACCATCACACTTAGGGAGGGCAGTGTTATGTTTATGTACTGAGTAGAGCTTTATCGTTGCTCCTTTTTATGTCCAGCTTCACAATTCTGGTTTATAATGGAGTGGATTTTATCACCTCAAATCTATAGAGGAAGAAAACATTCGTTAGTATCTTCTTCACCCATGCTTAACTGCAACATTACATTTGGCATTACGTATCTTATAAACAGCTCTATTTATCCCTTTCTCCCTTCCATTTCTTAATATCACTGCCTGACACTTTATGTATCAGTATCATTGCTGCATTATCTAGGTGAATTACACAGGGCACTCTTGGATTTAGGCTGTGTCATGTACTTGTACGTCTGTTGGTGTAACAACAGATAATTGTCAGTACTGACTTTACTAGCTCTGACAACAAACATGCACATTGCATATAACCAGTGCATCTCAAATTGGCAATGACAAAAATAAAAATAGATTTAGAATTCCTCCACAGTGTTTTGTTGCAATTTAAGTATAGTGCTGGAAATGTGTGTTTTAACTTATATGTATGCTTGCCAAAAACATGCTCCTTATTTCTCTAAGAGTTTCTTGCAAGTCAATATTCCCAACATTTCAAGGTTGAATCCAGTTACAGTCACAAATTGAATAATTACATTGACATCAGTAAGATGTACTTTAGTGTTGACTAAGAAGTCCAAGCCTTTTCAATGGGTATAATCCAGTTCAGACTGCAATTGGATCTAACCTTCAGTTTTTCAGTGCAGTCTTACAGGTATATAATAAAAAAAAGATTCCATTAGATTTATTAGAATAGCACTTACTCTGTGATTGGTGAATGTAGGCTTGCAGAATTGGAAAGGGAACTTTTAGCACCTTTGAGGCTGATTTGCTAGTATGATGATTAGGATACCATGTTACTAAACATCTGTTTAGATTATTTGACCAAGATTTTGCAGACAGACACATAACTGTGACACCGTGGCTATGCTGCAGTAAGGGATGGAGTTGGTGCATCGCTGCTGGCTGGTGGGAGGGAACTGGGTGTGACATCCTGCTGTTCAGTGCTGTACAGCTCCCATCCTCAGTGCAGCAAAGCCACTTTCAGGTGGGTCTGGAACACTTAGGATTGTGAAGTGGTACTACAATCATAAATATGAATATGAAATTATTATAGCATTGAAAACTTTTTCAACTAACCGATGCTGGCCTTTGTATTCAAAATTGGGCAAGTTGGTGTATGAAATTTGAGTCAAGACCAATTTATGAATGTACCACTATGTCATAGCAAGGTGGCTTAAGAGTAGTACAGGCTTGTGTTCAGCAATGTAGAAATGCAACAGAACAGCAATGGAGAGACTTTATCAACTTCCTTGTTCAATCTTTTTTTTAAACGCCATGAATGATTGCAACCTAGCCTTCTTGTACAGCCAGCATGGGAGTGTAGGCTACTAACTTAATAAGAAATATAAAAGACCGAAAGAAAGAAATTGAATGCCAGTAAATTTTGTGGGCTTATTTATAAGACTGGTGTACTATTAGTCTAGGAACAGTTACTCAGTTGGTACTTTTCAAGTATGACAGGGTTTTGCTGCTGCTACTGGTCAGTGAGCCAGTGTTGGCATTAGTACAGATTAGAAACCACAGATATAGATAGGGTAGTCTCCGTAGAGAACCAGTTCATCCTAGATCTCCTTTTCCTCTTTGCATACTACATCCAGGGTAATGAAGAAGCTTAACACAGATCTCCTCTGTTTTTATTACCCTGTTTATTCAAGCCCTTTAAAGCATACCTTGGATTTGCTTGGTTGGCTTATTCTTGATGGTTATCTCCTCCCAACCCCCCTTTGAGGTCAGATCACGTCTTCCCTTGATCTCATCTTTCTCCTACGTTTCCTTTTTAATTTTTGTTTTTTAATTAATTGTACTTGGGTTTAGCTGGGTTGTAGGAGAACCATCATTGTGTTTTTGCCCTTGTGTTTTTAATTACCTCTGCTGACTGATCACTTTTCTTCACTTTCTAAAGTTTGAAGGGGACCCTGTGTTCAATTTATGCAGATTGCCTTTCTAATTACATATATTTATTGAACATTTCTCTGTAGTAATCACCAGTCATGTTAGTTGTACCTGTTCTCCCTTTTTTGAGTAAATTACTTGTATGGCCATAGATTGCACGAATTTTTATTAGCAATTCTTTCCCAACTGACCCTCTAACTTGTCTGTTAGGCCCTTTCAGTCTTCACTATTTTGCTTCCCACATCTCCTTAATGGAATTAACACATTAGTTTGGGACTGATCAGATTTTGTATGTGAACAGTGTTTCTGCTTTTTATAATAATCAAATATTTTATCCCCAAATTTGAGGAGAGGGCTGTGAATGGGGCACATATATTCAATGATTTTGTACAACTTTGTTCATATTAAATGAGACTTCCAATAGGCTTGCATCCTTTAATAGAAATTAAACAAATTTAATATCTTATTTGATAGTTGGAAGATCTTAAAATCATGTATGACTTGGATCCTAAGTTCTATGCACTAGATAGCGCTTTTCTGATTTCCTCTTCTTTATGCAGCTTTCTATATGCTATTAAAATCTGCTTTGGGAGGTTGGAGGACTTTTAGGAAGGGTGTTTATAAAATTCTCCACCTAGGCACAGACAAAACAACAACTTAGGATCTAATACATTAAGGCAGTAAATAAATACAATATTTATTAGAGTTTATACATGTGATGAAACACAGTATTTGTATGAGTAAAATATATGATAAAGTTGTATTAATTAATCTTATATATATATATATATATTCCTTTAATTCTGAATCATAATCTTGATCAGCCCAATACAGAAGCTAATGCCTTCTTGAGGGCAGTTTTACTTTACTTTACCAGTATGGCATTACCAATATTAAATCCATTTAGAGCGTTATTATTAAGGTGTACATTGCTCAAGCTTATTCATGCTTTGTTTTTATATTTGAATAAACTGACATGTTACAACCTTTGTCTTGAATTAGATATTTTCTTCTCATTCTAGGTCATGTATATCCTTTGGACCTAAGAATCGTTCAATTGGAGCTGCAGCAAAAAGTCAAGTAAGGATTTTGAATATTCAAGAATTGTTTAAATAACTTCAATATTGCTAAAAGGGTTTTTAAAACACAGGCAGTTTGAATCAAACATTTGTTTCGTAATATAAACTTGTTAACCATTGCATGTGCAGGCCTAATTTTTTCTAAAGACATAGTTATGTTAGTCTAGAATTTCAAAAGGGATTGAGAGAAATATATTGGTAGCATAAACTTTTGTAGACCAGTCTCCTCCATCATTCTGGCTAGGAACCAGAAATGAAATGTGATAAGCTGGTCAGGAGTGACTTCATAAAGCTGGGGTGTTAACTGGTGTTATAATATGTCTAGTGTGCTGGGGAACCATTGTCTCTGTTCAACCCATTGTTGATAGACTAGAATTTTTGGGCATATTCTAATTCACCTGTTTGTGCATATACGAGCTACCAACATGGCTGGCTCCATACTTGGGGAAAATCAATACAAAGGTATTGTATTTAAATGAATTAGAGTATAATATTCTTCCCTCAGAGATGTTTATCAAGATGTTTAAACTATTAAATTTGATGGCACGTATCAAAAGACATAAATCTGTTTAAATTTTTTTAATACCATATTTATGGCATGAGTTTAACAAAAGTGAATTAATTCTCCATTGGGATAGTGTCATTGAGATATTTGCTTGTCCAGAGCTAAATTATGTGGTTCTTTCCAAATAAAATCCAGTTTGTGGGATTCAAGCTTCAATACAAGCTAACATTTGCCACAATCTTTATTTTCATTTTGTGCTTTTGTATTAGATAGAAAAAAGCAAATAGAGACCATCTGTTCCAATCATCTGGTTAAAGTTTTTAGGGTGTTTCCTTGACCTACCTTCCTATAATTTCCTGCCTTTGTAACCTAGGCTCTTGCTCTGACTTGCAAATGTCTTTGATTATAGTTGCTATACTACATGTTATTGAGGAGTGTTAGGTGCCACTGCTGGTTTTTCCTTGTGCAAAATTTTTCTCATTCCAGGGGCCAAGGCTTAAAACATCAAAGATCCCTTTATGTTTAACAGCCAGTGTTTATAACAACTGGTATCTTATAAAGGATTGAGCCATAGCAAATATTTTTTCCATATAATTTTATTGTAATGATGAATGGGGAGGGGTACGAGAGTGTATATAGAACAGGAGCATTTTTAACATCTTACATTTTTATCTTCTTCCATTGCTGTCTAATACTAAAAAGATTTCTATGATGTTAAAAAATAAAAAAGAAATAAAAAAGAACATTTCTAATCTAAAACAGAAAGATGGAAAAGTGGATATAGAAACAAAGGAGATAGAAAAACTGAAAAATGGAAAAAAAGAAAGCCCTAACTAATTCTTCCTACCCTGTATCTGCTGGTCCTCATCATAATTTTAAAAATCTATTCTATTTGTCATAAAAAATGATCTCTACTAGATTAACTTTCTGGGATCCCTTGTTTCCATTGAGGATCTAGTCAATGATTTCTCTATTTTTTTTCTTCTTGTTTCTACATCCCTGTGCTACTAATTTTCCCTTAGTGCTATATAAAACTCAATATTTTCATTTTCTTATTTTGAAATAGTCAATAAAAAGCTGCAATCTTTTTTTTCAAATTTGGAAGAATCTGGCGATTCTACAAGCCTAGTCAATTTACTCACCTCTAATTATTACTGTATTAGATTTCTTCAATAGGGTCTGGCAATTGTATAAACCTGATGAATTTGTCAATTTTTGCCAACACCATTTTTGTAATCCTTACAAAAATTTTGTTTCTGGTAATCGCAAATAATGAAAAGCTCCCCTCTTGTTTGGTGAATCCATAAATTTATATCTATAGAAAGTGTCCTCAGGGTTCTCGCTCTTTAAATAGTAGATGATCACCCTCATCATGTGGAGTGGCCTGTCTCTGTAATTGAACTTTTTCTTTATTGTCTGAGATTAAAGTTCTCTGCAAACCTGGTATTTCCTATTTCAATTGGATCTTTTTATTTCTGAAGAAGTATTTCTTAACTCCACACAGTTGAGAAGCCCCCAGGGATGTACCAGTGTTCAGCTAGCTTGCTGAAACACTACTCACACCTCCATTTATTCACCGGAGGTCCTAGCAGATATTGAAGTATTCCTTTTAGCTACAGCATTGAGTATGATGGCCAAATCATCTGTTCTTGTTCTTTATGCAATAAAGAGTTCATTTAAGTAGACTAAATTGATCCTGGCCTATTTGGTAAATGATTGTGTAAAGTTTCTGAATGGTTATTGGTTAGGGTATAAATGGTAGGATAATATGTTTTAAGGATAATGTCTTTTATATGCTCCTTCCATGTGGCTGTGCATCTTACTGTCTTATGTTTGTACTTGAATATTATAAAAAACATCTATGATGCACAATATGAAAGAACAAAATGCGTGTATCAGGAAGAATAATTGATGCCTATTCTGCATTGTATTAAGACACACGCTGTTCTGCTGTATGACAATGAGTTCACTTCTTTTTAAGGTAATTTCTAATGCAAAGAATACAGTGCAAGGTTTTAAAAGATTTCATGGCCGGACATATTCGGATCCCTTTATTCAAGATGAAAAAACAAAACTTGCTTATGAACTTGTCCAGCTCCCATCACATTCAGTTGGCATCAAGGTGAGTGTTCCTGTATATGAACAAATGGACATTAGCTTGTACTATAAAAACGCAATAAAGTTTAAACAGTTTGACAGAGATAGAGTAGTGGAAGTGGTGAAATAATGGGGAATGTAGATTTCTCAACTTCAGTGCAACATTTCTGGATTCATCCTGAATAAAAACACTTTATTTTCAACTTTGCTCCCAATGTAGAAGAGGTCATTTTTTCTTTCTTTTTTCTTTTCGGAGTGAGCTTCTGGCCATTTGTCTAGCTTGCTGTTGACCTTTGCAGCACGAAAGACAGTTGTATCTGTCAAGTAGGAAATTAAGGCACTGCTTATGTGGGGAGGCTAATTTAATTTATGATGCCATAAAACTCTCCAAAAGCGTGCAAAAGAATGAGGAAGTAATCCAACTATGTCACAAGTAGATGCAACCGCTCCCCCAGTGGCCTGAATTAAAAAAGCATACCCTCATGAAACTGGAAAGTTAAATAACCTCTGTCTCTTTGTCTATATATGTTGTGTGTCTATGGCAGTGAATGTTTGCCATGTTTCCTTGTCGTGGTCTTCTGTTAATATGTACTGATGTATAATCCCTGCGCCTGCGCAGACAGTCCGGAATCTTTAAAAAGATAATATCACTTTAAATGGGAGCCCCGCCCACTCCCCTTGAGTGTATATATAGCCAGTGGGAGGGGCTGCCACCTCAGATCCTTTTTTCCGCCGCAAGTGCGACAGCTAGGAATCGTCACATATTTTTATTTATTTTTGACTAGTTTAAATTTTACTATTCCATTTTAAATTCATTTCTGCTTATTTAATCTAATTTAATTGTTGTTATTCAAATCAAATACAATTCATTTTTGTTTATTTAATCTATTTAATTGTTCTTATTCAAAATTGAATACTTGTCTCATATTTCTTTGACTAGTGTATAAAGACTACAAATATTTCATATGTTTTA
The DNA here is from genome assembly GCA_030556195.1 of Anolis apletophallus. NCBI lineage: Eukaryota > Metazoa > Chordata > Lepidosauria > Squamata > Anolidae > Anolis > Anolis apletophallus. The sequence goes on from JARBWK010000001.1 coordinate 83,779,041, forward strand.
TGTTAATATGTTAATTATAAAAATCCATTACTGATTTTAATATTCATCTTGGTGGAGATCTATTACCACCATTCATTAATTATTAATATTTATGTACTTCATATTGGTGGCTACTTGTTAACACCATTTCATAACTAATAAATCAATTATCAATTGAGAAACTTTCTCATAATTTTCGGCTAGCGAAAAATTAAATTCAATCAAAATTAAGTTCATTTATTATTATATTATGGAGTTTTATCGAAGTGAGAAAACTCACACATCTGAGTTTTCCTTTGGTTAACAAGATGGCGACTCTAACGGAAAAGGAAAGGCTGAGGAAAAATGCCACCAAAATGGCCGCCAACCTTCTTTGAGCTCATGTGTCTAGCAACATGGAGATTAGCGCCTCTGCTCCCTCCACCCTCGGGTGTGAAGCATGCGCGAGGCCGTCGGGGCTGGAGTTCCCCATTTGGTGCCTCTGATCCGCTTTGAGCGTGAATCATGCGCAGGACGGCTGGGACTGGAGTCCCCTCAACAGCGCCTCTACCCCACCTTCGGATGTGAGGCATGCGCGAGGGCAAACGGAGGAAACAGTGGCCCTTCGTCGAGCTCGGGCGCTCAATGGAGGCCCTCCATCGAGCTCAGGCCCACCATCGATGCGGGTCGTTCCAGGAGAGGCCCTCCTGAACTGGAAGCCCTCCATTTAATGCTGCCAGAGGCCAAAGTGTGCCCTTCTATCGAGGCCCGACCGTGTGCAGGCAGCTCTCTCTGCCTTACCTCTGTGCAAGCAAGGCTCCCGGAGTGAACTTGGCTTCGACGCCAGGAACCACTGTGGGAGGGAGGAAAGACCTTTGAGGCATAGAGGACGCGCGGGCGCGCTTCCCCTCCTGCCTAGAGATTGAGGGTGCTCGGTCCCGAGAGCTTGCTCGGGCTCAAAATGACACACGTACGCGCCCCGGGTCCCTCTCTCCTCTTGTCGACGGAAGGGGCATGCGTGCTCTCGAGATCGAGAGCGCCATCTACTGGGAGCACCTCTATCCTCTTCGTCGACGTCGGAAGAAGGAAAGGAAGAATGTGACGGGGCCTGGTCGAGCTCTCCATCCCGACCGGGAGGGAGAGCGTACGTGCGCGCACACGTTTTTTGGCCTACCTCACTGGCTGGGAGACCTTCCTCCGGAGCTCGACCCCGAAGCGCCTGGTCCCTTGCGCTTCGATGGGACAGCCTCCTGAGCGCGCTCTCAGGATCGAGCGCTATCAAGGACAAGAGCCAAGCATCAGATGCTTCAGGCTTTGCCTCTAGCTCCTCCCCCAACTCCTCCTCCTCTCAGAAGGCTAGGAAGAGACATAGGAAAAGGAGGGCCGAGAGCACTCCAGATCCTCCTCCAGCTCCACCTTCCCTCAGAAGACCAGGAAGAGGCACAGGAAGGGGAGGAGCCTACAACACTCAGCATGGTCCCGGTATCGCAGTAAGGAATCTGAAAACAAAGAAGGGGACTGCAAACCAAAGGCCCGCGTCCCGAAAGTCAAAGGGGAAAGGAAAAAGAAGCAGCATCCCCACCCCTTGGTGCCTTCTCAGCTCCCATTGCACCAGCTTCTGCCTCCGCTTTTGTTGCCGCAACCACAGTTCCAACATCTGGGGGAGCTGCAGTCACGGGGCTTTGGGGGAGAGGGTGACACCAGCTCCTGCAAGGAGCAGAGCACGCCCCCCATGCCCGCCTGAGCGCCTCTGACACCTCCACTAGTTCCTCCCCCATCAGAGCCAAGTCAATGGCCAGGATGGAGGAGGAGTCAAGACTGAAGAGATTACTCCTTGTACTATCGCTGGTAAGATAGTGTGTATGCTCTTGTGCATTCTCCTGAAGGGCAGCATCGGTGCCCGAGAGGTTGTCTTAGCACTTGCTAACTTACCGTATCAGTTATGAAACATGTAATGTGAGCAGATCAATAGACACTGCTCTGGTGGGAAGGCAACAGTGTTCCATGCAGTCATGCCAGCCATGTGGCCTTAAGGTGTCTATGGACAACAACAACTCTCAAATTAAAGACTTGCAGCAAAGTTTAAATCAAAGGAGAATTTACTTTGCCAATTAGGCTGAGGTCTTTACTTTTTCTTGATGGCATGGAGTTATACTGGCATTAAATAGTTAATAGCAGCCATGGATTGAGATGCTGTAAAATACCAGGGCTCCAACTCCATACATAAGTACATGTCCTAATTTGCCTACAAAACGTTCCTCATACCCTCCTCGAGACCACAACAGAAACAAAACAACTAGAGCCTGACAGACTTAGTGACCCCACAAAGTGAATGGAATAGGCGCAACTGGCTGGGAATCAGCTGCATAAGATCTCTACTGACCAGAAGGTCATGAGTTCGAGGGGTACGCCCTCAACCAATTATGCAGCACGTTGTCTGTCTATATCTATATTTTATATATGGCATTGTTTATCTATGGCATTGAATGTTTGCCTCTATAGGTGCATTATGATCCACCTGAGTCCCCTGCGGGGTGCAAAGGGCAGAATATAAATGACGCAAAATAACTCTAGCGCCCTTTACTATATGTCGAAGTTTTACATGGACGAGTCACAACATATGTTTACTTGTTATTCTGGACACTGGAATTATGTTGTTCCTTATTTTAGTATTTACAATATTTATATATTTATATGCCGCCTTCTTACCCCGAGAGGTACAGAATGACTTATGCACATTATAAAACCTTATGGCATCAGCCATGAATTGAAAGGCTAGGTTTTTAGCCTGCCATTTTGGACTCTTACTTGCTGAGTTTTTATTATTTATATATATATCTTCTGTATAAATATATATCTTAATAGATGTTGTTTAAAATAATAACACTAACAATAAAATAAGAAAAAGGAAAGAGGAAGAATAAGAATAAGGGGAGCATATTTTATATATTCTGTTGAATGTATAATGCTTAATGCCATTAACAGCAACTACCCCTTCGGAAATGTCACATGACATTCTTCCCAGGCTGCCGATTGCCGCCTATGACACATCAGTCTCAATGAGAAAAATCTCATTCCTAACCAAACAATGTTGTCACATAATGTTTAATATTCTTTATTATTGTTGTTTCTAAAGTCAGTTATGTCATATCTTTAGCGCTCTATCGTTAACATCTTGACGTTAGCATCTGTAAACAAACTTATTCATTCTGTAACAATTGCACCTGCTATTGCCTCTCCCATCAGCATTTCTTTTCTATATATCTCTATATATATATATATATATATATATATATATATATAATTGTTTCGACTTCTTGACCGCTCCTTTCCGAAGCTCGGGACAGTTTACAACAATATAAACACATCAAAACAACGCTATGCTTGAATTAAGACTAACAGGAAAAGATGTTGCAGTTCATTCAAGATAGAATGCTTGATGGGAAAAACAACCTTAAACGCTAAAGCATAGAAATTAAACTGCAGGGCATGGGAGTGCTGAAACTAAATACTGTTAGCACCCAAGACTGAATGGATAAATGTTAATGCCTTATGTCATATTTACGTCACTCTTTCGTTAACATCTTACGAAGTTCTATAAACATGCTGATTGCTTCTGTAAACAATTAGTCCTGATAGAGCTGTTTTATATCTCTATTTAACAGCAATACACTTATTTAATGCAGCTATGCCGCATTCCCGATGACATTGTCCCATAATCAGGGGGTGTCATCTCCTCGAGTGGATTGTGTGATCTGTATCCTCATCGCCCTCTGTGGGTAGGGCCAGTCATGTTCCTTTCTCATAATATCTGAGATTAGATGGTGCACACCTTGGATTTCTCAATCCTTCTCATGCCTTAAAGGGGCGGTACCCTCCGTCCTACTTGGGATCGTATTATATGTCAGAAGGTTTGCTCAGGCTTGTTTCCCCTTTGTCACAAGCACTGAGCTCTATCATAGGTACGCCTCAGGAGCCTCTACTAAGTGCTCTTTTACTTTCAGTAAACCCATCCATTGGTTTAGGGTGACTAAGCCCTTTCAAGACAGATCTTCCTGATATCTCTTCACGGCTTCGGAAGGATTTACCATGTGCTGTCCCCTTTACCTTGTCTAGAAGCCGAGAGTTTGTGCTTCTCTTTCGCAAGGTTTCAGTTCCGACCTCTGGCCTTCTGCGTATGTCTTTGATCAATGACATATTCCTTAATTTCATTACCTGGACAAGGCTTGTAGGTGATCTTCACTCACTTAGCTCATATGCCCTTTGGTCAAAAGTTGTGGTATGTTTTGGCAGTACCATTTCTCGTCAAGATAACCTTGCACTCCTATATGGCTTAGGAAGTAGTTTGGTGACCTTTTCCGGGACGTCCCTTCTTCCATCCTTCGAATGTCTGGGAAGTTGACAGATCATATTCATAAAGCAACAAGGCTCAGACAGTCGTCTAAGCTATTCAAAACTGACGGGAGGATGCCAGTGGTCTCCCAGTGTTTCTACGACTACTGTCCTTTTCAACCATATCGACAGTTTGTCTGATTCACTAGTTGAACCATCACACTCATCTGGGCAGGTTAGGGATCGCTTCACTAAACCTGAGGTATCCTGCACTGCCCCTCAGAGGGGCTTTCTTTCGCAAGACCACAAGATCTGTTAGACAGATTCTTGGTCTACTCAGTTCACCCTTGTTTGTTCACAAGGTTGATACATACTGTTAAGGCAGACACATACTGACATAGAGATGTCTTATGCCGTCATATTCTTGACGGACCGGTCCTCTTCTTGGTGATGGCATGACGCCCACCAGCCGCATTATTAGCTCGGTAGTCCATTACATCAGTACATATTAACAGAAGACCACGACAGGGAAATATTAGTTGCTTACCTGTAACTGTAGTTCCCTGAGTGTCTTCTATTAATATGTACAAACCCGCCCATCCTCCCCGCTGTTGTCATGCCTTAGTCCTTCAAGCTGCTATTTGCGGCAGAGTAAGGATCTGAGGTGGCAGCCCCTCCCACTGGCTATATATACTCAAGGGGAGTGGGCGGGGCTCCCATTTAAAGTGATATTATCTTTTTAAAGATTCCGGACTGTCTGCGCAGGCGCAGGGATTATACATCAGTACATATTAACAGAAGACACTCAGGGAACTACAGTTACAGGTAAGCAACTAATATATATGTGCATTGTGATCCGCCATGAGTCCCCTGCGTGGTGAGAAGGGTGGAGTATAAATACTGTAAATAAATAAATATTGTTTAGAATATGGAAGTTGTTAAGGAGCAATCTTGGAACTTTTAATTCTCTGATTTTAGTTAATGGTTTTATGTTACTATGTATATTTTTAAAGATGATGTGAGCCGCCTTGGGTCAGCTCTGGAGAAAGAAAGCATAGAAATATCTGAAATAAATTAATAACCGTATCAAGTTCAAATGTAATACAGTTGGCTCTCTGTACCCATGATTCATTCACTGATTCAAGCATCCATGGCTTACAAATATTCTCTTCCTTTAAAAAAAAAGAGCAAAAGAAACATTGACTTTGCCATTTTATAAAGGGACAATATATTACTGCACCATTGAATATAATAGGACTTGAGCATCCATGGAATTGGTACTGGAACCATACCTCAGTGGATACTATGCGCCCACTGTTTTTGTCATTTTAAGATTTCTGATACTAATTTATGAAATGTGGAGGAGGAACATTTACATACTCTTGGATTCTAGCATTAGTAAAGTATTACTTTGGGTATTGCAGAAGATTACAGCTTTAAAATATGTATGTTTATTCTGCATTTTTGCTAAGGTGATGTATATGGAAGAAGAAAGAAGTTTCACCATTGAGCAGATGACAGGAATGCTCCTCAGTAAACTAAAAGAAACAGCAGAGTATACACTTAAGAAGCCCATGGTTGATTGTGTTGTATCTGTAAGTAAAAGATTATAATGTTTATATAAAATTGTTAGGATTTTGGGGATTGGGCTTTTTTGATCATTGTAATATCTGGCTACTATGTACTGCAGAATTGTGTAGTAGTGGGTAAAGGAATGGTGGGGAATAAATGCTCTTTAGATAGTAACAAAGACAATTAAATATATATTAGAGCTCTTGGGGAAGCTAAAACAAATAGAAACATTTATAGCATGTCTCACATCGTTATTACTGTCTCACATCATTATTAAAAAAGGAGAAAGAGACCTGGAGTGGCATCAGACTTACCCCACCCCTGCGTACTCCAAAGTGATAAAACACACAAGAGAAGGCAGTGGAGCAAAATGGATATACAGTCAGCCCTCTGTATCCATGGATTCCACATCCACAGATTCCACCATTGATTGATTGATTGATTTTTTTAAAAAAACATAAAGCAAACCTTGATTTTGCCATTTTAAATAAGGGACACCAATTTACTGCACCATTGTATATAATGGGATTTGAAGATCCATGGATTTTTCTATCCATTAGTGGGTCCTAGAACCAAGCCCTATTCTATAGTGAGGACCCACTGTATTGTATTTGAGTCCACTAAAACTTAGTTATGGGAACATAGTGACGTTGCACTGGGTTAGGATCTGAGATTTCACATTTCACTAAAGGTGAAGACTTCAGCCAGTCTCTGGCAACCATGCTGAACTCAAAGTTTCCTTGTGGAGAGATGTGGAACATCCTGAATGTGGATTAGTCTTCCCATTTCTCGATAGGTTAGAATGCAGAGGCTATTTGAGAGGGAATGAAACCTTTCTCTTAATGCCAATCTTAGTTCTTGCCTTCTCTGCAAACATTTTTGATCACTCTGCTCCTATTTCCAGCTTCATGGTAGCTCTCTTCTTCACCTCTGATCTCTTCTCCTTCACCTGTCTCCATATGAAAAGGGAAGGCATGACGTAAAATTCTTCACAAGTCAGTGAGAGAAATCCTAGCCATGCTGGGGATGGCCCCTCTGAGAACCCCTTGACCCAACCTAATCAACCAACTGGGTCATCCAAAGGACACAGGAAACCAGGGAAATCTTGAAGCTGCGAGGTGAAGGAGCAGCGCTCTGTGCTAGGATCGAAAACATGCAATACCATTGTTGGTGGAGGATATGAATAGCATATGCACAATATGAGCACAGAACACCACCCCAGATTTTATAGTCTGGTTGAGAGACTTGGTATCTTATGAGGCCACAGCATATCCCTGTGAACTCGGCCAGTAAAGAGGAACACCTGGCAGCAACCAGCAACAGCGCAGGGTCAGGCAGGGACTTAGCCCACCTCCCAGTATTCCAAAGCCCTTCCGCCACCCTAACCACCACCTTCTACCTCCCTGTAAGCCAGGACTCAGAGTATGCATGCCCAGCGGGATGGGCAAAGGGAGCCTCATCCAAGTGTAGCTGCTGCCATGTAAGAGAGGCTAGAGATTTCTCTTACTCTGTTTGATGCACAAACAGTGTGAGGGTTCCTATATGACCCGAACTCTGGATTTTGAGAACTAGGGGGCCTAGTGATGATGCTTCTACCACAAAAGGCACAGAAGGGAAACATTCATAGTATCGGAGACCTAGGAGAAAAATCAGTCCATCCATGGGAACTACAGGGAGGAGCACAATCCCTAATCTGACTCTGAAGTGGGTGAACTATCCTTTGAGAAAAATCAAGAGAGCCCCATATTGCCATAGGCAAATTTCCCTCCCACTTCACAATCTCTACAAGTTCTAGAGAGTTCAGAGGATACAACCATCAGTGTGGGGAGCAGAGACTACAGACAATATAGGGAAGAGTAAACAGATTCACAAAGAAGTGGCACTTTGGAGTGGAGATACTGGAGAGCATTCTTCAGGCAGTTCAGCCAAATTATTTTCTAGCTTCCCTTGGTCTGACAGAGGTATATTTACATATCTATATATGCATCAAACTTCCAAGTTTTTCCACTTTGCCAATGCTGGAAAAGCATTCTCAGTACAGGGTTCTGCTTTTTGACCTAACCCCATCATCTAGGTGGTGGCAACATGGAGAAGAGACATACCCACATTTATACCTTGAGTGAACCTGCTCCATCACAGTGCTTCTCAACCCGTGGGTCCCGAGATGTTTTGACCTTCAACTCCCAAGAAATCCTAACAGCTGGTAAACTGGCTGGGATTTCTGGGAGTTGTAGGCCAAAACACCTGGGGACGTACAGGTTGAGAACCACTGTTCCATCAGGACAGAGAAGATATCCAGTGGACTAACCCTATTTTTCTGGTAAATTGTGAGAAGAGCCACTTTGTTCCTCTCCAGGAGAGCCAACATTTGGGACTGCTGATCAACACAAGATCAGGCCTCTTAGAACAACCGTGGCAAGTTCAGTGATTGCCATGGCAGTTATATTATGGGTTCAGGAGATTCCAGATTCAGTGGATGTGGTGAGTGCTCAGTCAGCACAAAGAACCTTATGTAAGTTAGAACAGGTTCTGAAGTATGTAGCTGATGTGGAATATGATGCCACAGCCTTTGTAGCAAAGACAATTCTTGCTGGTACAATTAGTTACAAGTCTCTGTAGTTGAATCATTGGGAGGCTGTCCAAAACTCAAGAGCAAACTTTGTAAACACTTCCTTCGAGGAAAAGCTAATATTTAGAGAAAGAATTTTGGAGAAGTTTTAATGGAAGGCACAAACAAGAAGCAGATGGGTCCTACGTCACAAAAAAAAGAAAGTTAGGAGACTATTCTTTTCACAAAGGAAGAGGTTTTCAAAGGCACAGGGATTTCAGAAGCAATGTAAGATTGCAATTTTTAACAGAAGCAGTATCAGCCAAGGAGAGGTACCGGTACTCCAGTGGCAGAAGCAGGCAGCAGTTCCGACTTGAGAGATTTACCAGTGGAGGGAGATTTACTTCACTATGGCCATCTTTGGGCAGCTATAAATACAGACGAATGGGTTCTTTGCATAGTTCAGGAAAGTTACACAATATTTTCCAAAGAAGATTGAAGGGAGGATATCTTCTATCTGGCCTCCACACTCCAATGTTAGCCAATCCTGGTGCCTCATTTCAATAACAGCAGGCTGTTCCTTGGTGCTAAACTGGATGACATTGAGGCTGGTGCCAAAAATGTTATCAAGGAGATAGTCAAAATGAGATTCAATATTAATTTCAACTTGAGACCATAAATAAATCCTATCCAGTCCAAAATTTCAAGGGATTTATTCCATTTTCTTCTGTCCTGAAATGCAGACCAATTTTGGACTTAAAAGGTTCCTCAGCTCCTTTGTGCAATAAAGGAGGTTCAAGATGGAGGCAATGCGCAAACCATATTGCAGAACTTGGGACTGTTCCTATGCATTACAGTTGCACAGAATTTGGTTCAACTAAAATGGCAGTCATTAAGGTTGATACTTTCCATTGCCATTTCCATCCATTGCTATACTAAAAGGGAGGAAAGTCTGTCAATTTCTAGCTTTTAAACTTGTATCCGAGTGGCTTTAATGCACACATCTTGCAAGGCTGTAAATCAAAGCTAAAGGATGGAGAGAAGAGAGTAACAGATAAAATGATTTAGAGCAGGGGTGCTCATTAGGTAGATCGCGATCTACTGGTAGATCACGTAGGCCATAGGGCATCCTGGTAGATCGCAGGCAGGGCGGGAGGAAGGCTCAGTCCCGCCCCGCCCCGCAGGCTCCCGACGCCAACCAGGTGCTGCTGGCCCTGGGTTAGCTGAGGTCCTTTCCACACAGTTGAATAAAATTCCATGTCATCTGCTTTGAATCAGATTATATGGGCAGTGTGGACTCAGAAAACCCAGTTCAAAGCAGATATTGTGTTATATGTTTCACATTTTTGTAGTGAGTAGGTAGATTATTTTGACTTGGTTGTTTTATAAGTAGCTCGCATGCTGAAAGAGTGTGAGCACCCCTGATTTAGAGTTTTTGTCACTTTCCTTGGTCCTTCAGTCTTAAAACGATAGTCAACAATAGTTATTAACTTCATTTAACTATCTTTTTCCTATAACTGTCTTTTAGGTTCCTTGTTTCTATACAGATGCAGAACGGAGATCTGTGATGGATGCTACACAGATTGCTGGACTCAACTGCTTGCGGTTAATCAATGAAACAACTGCAGGTAAGTAACTACATGCAAATAATGAAAGATGTGATTTCTTTCCATCATTCAGGTTCTTAAGTGTTTTGTCGACTGGAATGTCCGGGGCTGTCAGTAAGGTCTGGTCAATAGTGAATGCACAGTGACTGTGCTTTGCTAAACCGGTGGTGTGGATGCTCCAGAAAAATATAGCTTTCTAAAACATGTCTCTTAATAGATAGCTTTACTGTCAAGGTCTGAAATAAAAGAAGAACCCTTCTACTGTTTCTTACTTTAAACTGAGTAAAGCAAGTAGCAGCATCAATACCTTGCACATGAATTTTGAAGATTTTCAAAAGTGCAAGGTGGCTTTACATTATACGTATTCCATTACTTAATAAATATTTAATAAGTTTGCATAGCATTAAATGTTTAATGATTCGCATTTTTACTAAGTCACTGTGTCTAGTTCTGTTGAATGGCTGCTATTAAATAGCAAATAAGCTTATTTGCTAACTTGTATGTTTAGCTGAATAAGAAATCTGGTTTTACTTATAGTTGATTGAACTTTCTCTTTAGTTGCTCTGGCATATGGAATTTATAAACAAGACCTACCTGCATTGGAAGAGAAACCACGAAATGTGGTGTTCGTTGACATAGGGCATTCAACTTATCAAGTTTCAGTATGTGCATTCAACAAGGGAAAATTGAAGGCAAGTGTTATGTTGCATGTTTATTTTAAGTTATTTTAAATAATAGTTTAATTTTGGTTTAATGTTGACTACTTGTATGTTTGTGTAATGATTGTAATGTATAAATTGCATTCAGGCCTTATCTTAGTGGTGGGAAGACAGTGACAATAATGATAAATTGTAACAGATATTCTACTTCCCCATTTTTGGAGTATGTTTCTCTTATTTTTCTGTAAACATGGCAAACTTTGTTGTATGTTGGACGCAATTTCCTGTTCATGGAACCCTTCATGGCTGAATAGACTTTCAGAAAGTGTACTCACCACTTGTAGAAGTTCCCAAGTGAGGCAATCTCCAAAAAAAGTCTGGAGGTAGCAGGAGAGCCAATGTGGTGTAATGGTTTGAGCATTTCACTATGACTAGAGATACAGGTTTGAATCCTGATTCAGTCTGGGGAAACTCACTGAGCGACCTTGGGTATTTCACATTCTCTACTTCAGAGGAAAGCAAAGGAAAACCTCTGAATAGATTTTGTCAAGGTGACCCCACGTTAGGTTTGTGTTAGAGTCATCATAAGTCAGAAATGACTTGAAGGCAGGAAGCAAGTAGTGGCATTGGAATGGGATCAGGACTTGAAAAAAATCTTGGTGGGGGCTGTGCTTAGTCCACCCCTACTATATACGTATCATTGCCATAGGTCAGTGGTTCCCAACATTTGGTCCTCCAGGTGTTTTGGACTTCATCTCCCACAATTCCTAACAGCTGGTAAGATGGCTGGGATTTCTAAGAGTTGAAGCCCAAAACACCTGGAGTACCAACGGCTGTAAACCACTGCCATAGATTAAGCTAGTATGGTTTATCTTCAGCAATGTTGCACAAGGTGGTATATAACATGTTTTTAAAAGAGCCGAGTTTTTAAAGAGCAATATTTGAACTAAGAGAGGAATCCCAATTGCTGACAAAATAAATAATGCCCACTCTTACATAGTATTGTTATAATCAAATGCAAATACATTGAAAAAGAAACACACATTGAAAACCAAAACTAATTTGAAAGGCTGGCTGATGTGATGTACAACTTTCACTTATCTCAGTGAAAGAACCTAAAGGTAACCTTTTGAAAGGTGACAACTCTGAAATGATGGCTACTATTCTGCCTGAGTGAATGCTAATTTTGTAGTTCTGTTAAAACCCTGGAACTGGTTTTATGGGCCCCTTTTACTGCAAAGATGACATAGTAGCTGAGACTATGCCCGTGATTTTCAGGGTGTAGCCAGTTCTCCTAACATTGCTAAAATACTGGCTAAAATACTTCATGTCCAAAGCGTTGGCTTTGATTTTTTCCCTTACTGTCTTCACTTGAAGTCCTGCCTGCTAAATGTTCTGGCTGAGAACAGCTCAGTTATCTTGTCTTCCATGCTGACGGAGGTGAGGGAAGAACAAAACAAGCTCTTTCAAAGTCATGCCATTCCTCTTCTAATGGGGCAAAGTGAATGTTTCCTTTCTAACTGAAGCAGAATTCTGTTTGCATTCTTCAGGTAGCAGTTTTATTTGAAGATGCAATATTTTTATTGAAATGTGTAAATTTGTTATGGACAAAAATTTTGTTAATTGGCATCCAGACCCTTAAATGTCACACTCGATTAAGTAACTGCAGTTTGTCTTAAAATAGTGCCTTAAAATCCTAGGAAGAAGTCCAGTTAAAAGAGATGCTTTCTTATTTTTTTGTAAAGGTTCTTGCAACAGCATTTGATACAGTACTTGGTGGCAGGAAGTTTGATGAAGTCCTAGTAAATTATTTCTGTGAAGAATTCGGCAAGAAATATAAACTAGACATTAAGTCAAAAATTCGTGCACTGTTGAGATTATCTCAGGAATGTGAGAAACTGAAGAAATTGATGAGTGCAAATGCCTCTGATTTGCCAATGAACATCGAATGCTTCATGAATGACATTGATGTCTCTGGCACTATGAACAGGTATTTTATTTTCATTTATAATTGTTAAATCTCCATATTATCTGTATAATACCTGGTATTTGTACTTTCTATGCTTAATATGGTGAGCACTTTGCTTAGTTTCCATCTTTAATGGATACTATTGAAAATACAAATCTTAGTCAAGGACTTGAAAGGTAAATGGACAAGGTAGAAATCTGGCTCTTCGTTGGGGTCTCCACAGGGATTTTTTTTTTGTCGTTTTCTCAACCACTTCTTGTTAGTAAAGGCTAGCTTGGTGGTATCACTTGGATTTTTTTCAGTCAATAACATCACCTCCAAATTATGAATTTTAGGCAGTTTTTATCAGAAGCTATTTATTTATTTTCATGATGGGTAAAAGTCTAGGTTTTCCATGATAATCGTTGCAACAATTTTCCTGCCTGTTTCAAATGTTAAGGCTAAAGCCTGAATCCACGTGAAGTGATTGTAGTAATCTAGGAACAGGGAAAACTTTCTGGAGAGAAAAATACAAATTGACTGGCAGACTGTTTACTGTAATGCCATAATAAATCTTTTGAGGAGGAGTAACAGATGACCTTAAGTATTTTTTGTTATGAAGTAATATAAGGCATTTGTGCAAGACACTTTTATAAATGGTAATCAAGTTAGGGTGGTGAATAAATGATGAGATTGTTAGCTATTGAGACTGAAAACATGTTATCTTTATGCAAACAAAATACAGTGAAGAATTAAAAATACTAATCTCCTGTTTCATTTTAAATACAGCTGTGACAAAACCATTTAAAAAATAATTGCAAATTTTGTCCAATTAAAGAGAAGGGAGTTAAGAAAGAGCAATATACGTGCTTTTCCATTGATATAAAATGATTTCATATTTCTTTGTGCCCATAGGAGTAAATTCTTAGAGATGTGTGAAGATCTTTTGGCTAGAGTAGAACCACCACTTCGCAGTGTCCTGGAACAAGCTAGTAAGTTTTTCTTAGTGCTTGGAACTTACATGTTACCCTTTGCGTATAATTATACAAGAAGTAATAAGTGGTAAAGGAACTAATACATTAAATGTTCTATAAAATGAGCCGGAGTAACTGCTTTTTGGGTTGTTAATCTACCAGATGGGATTATCTTCTCCCATGCTTATAGTTTGCTTAACTTCCTTTTACAAAAAAGGAATTGTGTGTTGAACACAACACCTTTTCAAATATTTTTTTATATCATTTAAACTGTTGGAGCAATAGGTGACAAATAATTTCCTTATAACAGAGACCAATTTCATGGAAATTTGCTATCCATTTTGTTTTATGATGCTAATAAATAGGCAGAGTATGACTGTATTATAATGCCTATATCTAGCTTTAATTAAGAGATTTCACAGTTACCCTTTCCATTACAAAACGCTTTGTATTCTAGAGAAATAGTGCCTTAAATTGCATTTCCCACCCAGTGTGTTTCATCTGTGGCTGCAATTTTTTAAACTGTCCTTCTAAATACCTTTACAAACTGAATTTAGACTTGGAGTGTATCAAGTCATGTCTTTCTTTACAGAGTTAAAGAAAGAGGATATCTATTCTGTAGAGATTGTAGGAGGGACTACAAGAATACCTGCTGTAAAAGAGCGTGTCACTAAATTCTTTGGTAAAGAAGTTAGTACAACATTGAACGCGGATGAAGCTGTTGCTCGAGGCTGTGCATTGCAGGTGAGAGCAGCTCCTTGCATACTAGTGTTATAGTTCAATGTTACTTTAATTCTGCTTTCTTGAATGATTGTAAATAGGTGTGATGCAGGTGGTTTTGAAAGGATTGTTTGGAGAAACGCATGGGGGGGGGGTGTTAATACAACAGTTTACTCTCAGTCCATAGATGAATTTATCCTGTAATCAAGTCAAATGGATTAGCAAAAACAAACAAACAAACAAAAGCTCTGTTCAATTATTAGCAGCACAAGAACACTTAAATAAAGGTGTGAAAGGTGTGGGAGTGAATAGTGCAATTACATTTCCCTTAATATTAATCACTATGTGAACTGCATATTCCCTTGATACTGTGGAGCAGCAGTCCACATTTACATGGGTTGTATGCTGTGCATTTTACCTGAATCTTTAACAAATAAGTGCTTGAATTATATTGGAGTGCAGCATGTTCCCCAATGCAATGTAAAATATAAAAGCTTCCTTATTGAGGCAGAAGTCTCTAAAATTATATTCCATTCAGATCATTGTTTCCTTCTCTGCTTTCAGCTTCCTTTCTCCTGTCTAGGCAACCAGTTGAGCCTTTTAATTTCTTTCTCCTGCCGTCACACTATTTCTTCTTTTATCCACTCTAAAACCCGTAATTGAGCAATCTAATTTATCTATGAATCAACCAAGATTTTGGCAGTTAGCAAGCTCGTGAAAAAGGAACACAACAAAATGATTCTGAAGGAGATAAACATTATTCCTTGTTTTCTGAGAAAAGGAGGCGACAAGCGGAGGATGAAATTAATCAACTTAACTAGCTCAAGACCATATGTCACAGGGAGAGAGCAAAATACTCAGATGGGCTCCAAAGGTTAGCATACACCTGATAAATGTACCTTAAATTCAATTTCTGCATTATTTTTTTAATACTTCAGGTTTATCTAAAAGCAAAGCCAATGCCATCCAAAGAAAAGAAGAGCAAGGAAGTAAAGAGTTGATTTTTTTAAAAAGTGCAATTAAGTAGATGCTCATATCTGGCCTGAGGTCTCCTCAATTTAGTCAAAGGTCTATAGAGGTCAATATCTCATATGCAACTTCCATTCCTCATTTTGAAAACTCCAGTTCAAACTAGAAAGGTGGCATGGAAGCTAGAAAACCAAATGTCCAGTCAGGCAAGGCACCACAGCCAAGTGGGCAGACGCTCAGAATGATTGATACATCAGCTGTTCAGTTAAACAAAAGTAGCATGCTGCAATGGAAAATAAAGCACTGTTTAAACTGTGACAGGAAAAGAGTGCTCTGAATCAATTTTTTCTATAAAAACCCAAAATATTGTAAACTCACTGCCTTAAGTAGCGTAAATCAGACCCATTCCTGGGGTCACAGTATTTGGGGCACTGATTCAGAACAATGCATTGGCTAGACCACATCAGCTCAAGTTTCTTATCATGGTTTTCTGTGGGCGAGCAAATGGCAACTGGTAGATGGCATATGTTCTGTATCTCAAAAACGAAAGCCAATAGGGGAAAACTGATGCCATTTTTTTGAATCAGGAGGTCAGATATACCCAGAAGCAGGGTTAACATTTGAGGAACCAAAATGTGTGTTAGCCAGTGTAATTTATCAAATTAAGTTGATTTAAATCATGCATCTAATTTATCATATTTCACCAAACCTAAGGTGCCATCGAATATAAGGTGCACCCTGTTTTTGAAGCTTCCATTTCAGGATTAAAACCATTTTCTTGAATATTTTTTTGAACTTCGTCTGCATGCAAAATATTTTTTTTTTGTTTCGATGCTGCTTTGCAGTGTAATGTTTACTGTGGGATAAGGAGGGAGTGTGAAGAAACCCAGAAGTAATTTTGTTTGCATAGATCTGTTTTATAAAGTCTATGGGTCTGTTAGGGAGGCAGTAGAAGCTGGAAGCAGCAATTAACAAAAATACTGGTAAACAGCCATCTGACTTGGGGCAGAGGACAACATGATGGGGCTGGCAGATCCATTTGGGGTTGGGGCCATTCCTCCTCTTCCCTTTTGGTGGTAAGACAGTTTTAAAAACTAAAAGCCAGCTAATCTAAGGTGCCATCAAAGTCCACCCCATTTTGAAGTCTCTTAAACCGGAAAAATACGCCTTAGATTTGATGAAATATGGTTGATACTTTTACAAAACTAATCTAATTTAATATGACCTAATCATTAAGCTAATTTAAGTGCCTTAAATAATTGAGGCAGTTGGATGAATGTGGTTTCTATAATACAGGTTCCTAATCTTAATTATAACACACAGAATTAATCATTATTATTTTTTCTAATAATCAAATTTGTAGTTAGGACCAGCTGAATACTTTGTGGTTTTGAGGGAAAGAAGGAATTACCATGTTTTTAAATAGTAGGTCCGAGAAGTTAAAGGAAAAGACAAAGCACGGCTATATCAGACAGGTTAAATAGTAAGAAGTTAAAGAGTCAGAAGGGTACACCGAAGATAACTCTGATATTGAGGTTGTAAAAGAGCACAGTAAAAATAGATGGTTTGAGATAGAATGTTTCAAATAGTGCTTTAAAGGTTACTGCTTTGGTTCTGGATACAAATGACATTACAGCTCATAAGTGTATTAAGGAACAGCAGAAATCCAGCAGAATTTCAGCAGTATTACAAATTCCAACACAAGACAATCTGATTTCGATGTTCAAGAATTTAATTGGCTCTGAGTGAAAAGCTCCTCTAAATACTAAGCAGTTCACCACTTTTGGGAGAAAATTACACTAGTATGAGAAAAAAATTGGATCAGTTATTGGTCCCATTGGTTGAGCTTCCATTTAAGCACTAATTTCCAAAAGAAGGGAATACAGTGCCAAGAGATATTGATGAAAGTAAAATTGATACTGCACCTAGAAAGGCTTCAGCGTTAGAGATGAAGGCTTCCCTGGCTTTTTTCAAGGTTCACTGGGTCAGATATTGGGGTTCCAGGAAATTGTGGACTCAGTATTCAAACTTTGCAGGTGGACATAGTTCTGCAGTTTGTAACTGGTGTAGGTTATGACACAACAAGATTTGCAGACAGATCAGTTTCAGCTATTACAGTTCTCAAAAGACCTTTATGTCTTAAACACTGAGAGGCAGACCAGACGTCAAAGACAAACCTAGTGAACACACTATTTAGAGAAATGTTATTTATCAGGAAAATACTAGAAAATGTTTGGTGGAAGATTAAGATATAAAAATGGCTTCTGCTAATGATTTATAAAAATAAAATGAATAGCATTTTAGAAGTGATTTACACTTTTTTCAGGAAGGAAGGGGATTTCAAAGACAACGAGACTTTAGGGTAGGCCTGCACAACCTGTAGCATTCCAGCTGTTTGGGCCTCCAACTCCCAGAATTCCTTGCCATTGGGCAAGCTGGCTAGAGCTTCTGAGAAATGAAGACTGAAACAGCTGGAAGGCTGCAAGTTGTGCAGGCCTTCTTTAGATCACTTAGGCTGCAATTGACTAAACCCAGATTCCAATTTTGGCATAAGGGCAGCAGCAACCAAGAAGGGATAGTAACCACTTGGACAAGAGTGGAAGGGCTCAGTATTGGGTTCAGAAAAATAAGAAAATTCAAAAACTTGTTTTGGACAACTTAGAGCAAGGTTATTACATGTTATCAGTAGATTTGCCAGAAGCATACGTACTTGTAACCCTGGAGCATCAATGCCGGCCATTTCTCAGATTCAAGTACAATATCCAGCACTTTCAGTTCAGGGCTCTTCTTTTGGTCTGGCATTGGCACCCAAGGTATTTACCAAAGTGTTCAAACATCTACAGTTAAAATAATACCTCAGGCAAGATTTCATAAAAGGCTCCTGCACCTGTTTCTGAGACCTTATTAAGTCTTAATAATAAGTCTGGTTCAGTCTGGTTTTGCCTTATGCATTACAGAATTTAAGGTGGGATGGATGAGGGGCAATAGCAGTTCTTCATTCCATAGAAGAAATTAAAGATTACAGTGGATGCAAACCCTTTTAGAGAGGTAGAGGGCTCCTTGCAAGGGCCAGTCTTTACAGAGAGAGTGTTTAGAGATGGAAAGATCTTTAACAGTCTATTGAAGTTGAAGGCAGCTAAGTTGGCTTTGCTACACTTTGCCTCAATGATGCACACTTAAACTGTACAAATATAGACAATATGTCTGTGAAGTTATCTTTGTCAAACCGAGAGTGTTCTCAGATGCACTGACTGATAAATGAACCCAACAAGATGTTAATGCACTCTGAGATGTGGCTGAAATCTTTGATAGCAGTTTATTTGAAGAAATTGCTGAGCCAGACAGCAGAATTTTTCAGCTGACACAAAATATCACTCTGAGAGTGAGCTTGAACAACGTATTTCTGGCCTTGTAAGCAAGGTTTTGAGAGAACTTTTTGCCTCTGGTGAGAATTCCAAATTGGAAAAAAAATGAAAATGTGTGTTAATAAGGGAAGGTTTTTGCATTTCTTTGATAGAATAGTTATAGGATTTGATTACACTAATCACATAAGAAAATTGCTTAAAACGTGTTTTAGAACTGGGTTCAGTGCGTGCGGGTGAACTACAACTCCCATAAGCATGTCTCATGGTCCATCCTCCAAACTGCACCAGGATGTAAAGTTTGCATCATGTCATCTAATATTTCATTTCTTACAGTGTGCTATTCTGTCCCCGGCGTTTAAAGTGAGAGAATTTTCTATCACAGATTTGGTACCATATCCCATTTCTTTAAAATGGAATTCTCCAGCAGAGGAAGGAATAAGGTAAAAACTCAGTGACCTCTAAGGAACTTAATTGCAGATGAAAGTAATGGCTAAATGGACTCTGTAAATATTCTTGATACAATATATGAATAACAAAACAACTCTTTTATTTATAACAGCTTGAGAAATATTTCTTACTAGCTTGGGGATCAGCAGTTCCTGTGTTATTTGACAAAGGCATTATTTGCCTGTGCTCCAAGTTTAGTCTAGAACCAATGACAGCTGGGTTCAGTGCGTGCGGGTGAACTACAACTCCTATATGCATGTCCCATCGTCCATGGTCCATCCTCCAAACTGCACCAGGATGTAAAGTGGATCATGGGGACTCTGTGTGCCAAGTTTGGTCTTGATCTGTCATTATAACAGCTTGAGAAATATTTCTTATAAGCAGCACTGTGGTGTAAAAAACACCCTAAAATGTACGTTTTATTTGCTAACTAATTGTAACTTGTTTATAAAACTGCTAGGGGAAATGTTCTTCAGTAGGTGAAGTAAGGAATGCATTATCTTTTTCAGTGATTGTGAAGTCTTCCCAAAGAATCATGCTGCACCATTTTCCAAGGTCCTCACATTCTACAGAAGGGAGCCCTTCACTCTGGAGGCATATTATACCTGTCCTAAGGAACTGCCTTATCCAGATTCTGCCATAGGTATGTAAATATGGTAGGGGAAGAGAATGTACTCACACTATTAATTTATATGATTACTGAAATTCTAATGGATATAACTGCATGGGCTTATCTTTTATGATATTAATCTCACGTTGGTGGAAATAAAATGTCAATTTAGTTCTATTTAGTTTTAAAGAGTGGAGGATTGAACTAGATGACCTTGCAGTCTCTTCCAACTCTGATAAAATGAAATACATATATGTTAACAATAATAAATTTTATTTGTTACCCGCCTCTCCTCATGGTTCGAGGCGGATTACAGAACAATTAAAATACATAACTGTGATGTCTTGGCCTAGCTTTTTCCCTCCTCTGTTCATTTCCTTGTTTTGTTCTCCCTTTGGTGTGGACCTTTCCATTTGTGCTTAGTTTTAGGGTTGGAGCTTAAAACTCCCCTAGAGGCCTGGCTCAGTTGGTTTAGCCCTTCTGCCTCAGAACTTGTCTGAAAGGCTTTTTCCTTTTTATTGTGTGTCAGAGTTTGGCCTGGCAATCCAAACAGGCATTCTATAGCATGCATATACCACGTATATACCAGTACATACCATAGCTAGAATTAACCATCATAGCCTAGTGCAGTGCTGTCCAACTTCTAACCGGCCAAGGGCCGGACTTGAGGTCACTGATGACCTGGGAGGCCATTCGGCCCCGCCCCCAGCCCCCTCCTAAACTGTCATTCTCCCTCCTCCTCTTTCTCCGGCGCCGCGGCGCATGGGACACCAGCGGCGCCAGGAAGGAGGAGGAGGCCCACCTCCTCGCACCCTCCGCCCTTCCCGGCGCCGCGGTGTCCCGTGCGCTGGCGCTGGGAAAAAAGGAGGAGGAGGAGGGAGAGAAAGAAGAAGGCAATCAGCTGACTGCCTTCTCCTTTCTCCCCTCTTTCCCAGCGCGCCATGCCCAGGTCCCAGCGCGCACGGAAGGGGAGAGAGAGACAGGAGAAGGCAATCAGCTGACTGCCTTCTCCTTTCTCCCTGTTTCCCCACGCGCACCGGCGCCCAGGATCTCAGCGCACGGGGAAAGAGAGAGACAGGAGAAGGCAATCAGCTGACTGCCTTCTCCTTTCTCCCTCTTTCCCGCGCGCCGGGCGCCAGGGATCCCGCGCAAGACGGGGAAAGAGAGACAGGAGAAGGCAATCAGCTGACTGCCTTCTCCTTTCTCCCTCTTTCCCGCGCGCCGGCGCCCGTCAGGATCCCGCGCGGGGAAGGAAAGGGGAGGAAGGAGAAGGCAATCAGCTGACTGCCTTCTCCTTCGTCCCTCATCTTTCCATGCGCGCGCGCCCTTGCCCCGATCCCAAGCGCCGGTGCGGGGAGGGGAAGGAGGAGGGGCGAAGGAGGAAGAAGGCAGCCAGCTGACTTCCTCCTCCTTCACCCCTCCTCCTCCCTCGGACGCGCCGCGGCTCCAATCGCGAGCCGCGGTGCAGGGGGAAGGGGAAGGGTGAAGGAGGAGGAGCCAGCGCACTTCCTCCTCCCTGCCCCACCTCTCCCCGGCCGCCATTTTTTTAAAAAATAAAAATGGCGGCCGGGGGCATACCAGGGGGCGTGTCCAACAGGCTGGGGGGCCGTGTACGGCCCCCGGGCCGCCAGTTGGACAGCCCTAGCCTAGTGCATACCTTCATAGCCTAGTATATACCATCCGCATAGCTAGAATTAACCATCATAGCCTAATATATACCACTTAGTGACTATAACCCAGGGGTGGGCAAACTGCGGCCCGGGGGCCGGATGCGGCCCTTTGGACGATTCTATCTGGCCCTCCTAAGAGTCCCTGGCTTGCCTCCCCTGCCTGGCCTCTGCATAAAACTCTCCAGAGAAGGGGACTACAAGGAAGCATTATTTTATTTTAGTGGTTTTTATTATTATTGTATAATAATTTTATTATAATAATAAAATAATATAATAAATAATATAATATAATGTTATATTATATATTATAATTTCAATATATTATAATGTCTATATATATATACTATAATATCATTATGATATTAATACTAATGTATGAATATTTCTTGATATATTAATATGTTAATATTAATGATGTGTAATACAGTATATGGTAAATATAGTAAGAATAAATAAATAAATTATGTAGATTAGCATGTAGTTCCGCCTTTAGGTGCGGCCCTCCACAATATTTTTTGCTTTGGAAAAATAGTTGCCCACCCTAGCCTAATACATACCATCATAGCCTAGTACATACCATTATAGCCTAGTACATACCATCATAACCTAGTATATACCATCAGCATAGCTAGCACTGACCACCATAGTCACTATAGCTTGTACTATACCACCAATATAGCTTGTATTCTTTACCATATAGTTACTATAGTTCTGTACTTTACTTTCAATAGCTAAGTATTTTATCAAGTGACTTACCACTATAGTATTTTACCTCATATTTTACGAATATAGTCAAGTGTTTATTACCAGTGTAATTAAGTTCAATCAACAAACTTTGTCTTTGTAATACTTTATTTTGATTCTACTTTCAAGAACCCTGACTGAAGTTAACTTTGCCTTTGTTTCCAGTAAACTTATTTAGTTAACTTTAATCCTGTCTCAAGAGTCTTTATTTTAAAGAACTGAAGTACATCAGAGGGTATATACCGATAGCCACCGGGAATAGCCAGACATATAGACATATAGTTTTCCTTTTACCCCGGTGTGCCATCACAATAACCATAGTAAAAACACCACAAATTCATATATTAAAACTTACCTCTATAAAAATTACACACCAAAATGTATCTATAAAACAGAGATTAAACAAAGGGCACACATTTTTTAATTCATGTTTAAAAACTGTCTGGGTAGGTCTACCAGAAGAGATAGGTTCTTACGTGGTTTTAAAATCCAAAGACTTTATTCCAAAATGAAACATGAGAGCTAGAAAGTCACTAATAACAGTCCTGCGTCTGCTACTATTCTTGTTTTGTTGTTTTTGTAAATCAAGGCTTTTATTTTAAATTAACACTATCAACGCTAAGATAACACACTGTAAAAAGAAACAACTTTGATTTACATAATTAATGCAGACAAGGTTTTATTTGATAGAACTTCATTTTTTTAATAAAAAAAACAAACCTCAGCATTAAAATATTACTTGACCACTTCATAGAGCAGTTTTTAACATCTGGGAAGTTTAGTTTGTACATTAGTTGCTTTTTGAAAAAAAGTTTTAATAATTTAGGAGTTTCTTTTGCAGAATACAATATATTACCTGTACTAAATTTTAAATGTTGTATCAATGTTAGAAATACTACAAAATAAAACAGCTCTTAGGCTAAATCAGTTTATTAGCTTCAACTATATTGGATCCATTGAATCAGTAGGAACTTGCTACGTCAACATATATGTACAGTAAGTTCCATTTATGCAGTGTGACTTCTCTCATTGGGACTAACAATGGCATAGGTCCTGGCTTGTGAAACTTTGCATTTAATATGACATGTTTCCCTTCTGCTAATGCAGCATTACTGATGGATGGTACATACATACATAACTTATATCGCAGCCACTTTCTTTCCCCTGTGCATTCTTATGTTTTGTCTAGGTAACTGTTTTAATTGTATTGCATGTTTTAATTGATGTATGTTCCCTGTGTTTTTATGCTGAACCTCTGGCACTGTGCCATTGGCCCTGTGAGCCGCCGCGAGCCCTCGGGAGTCGGCGGTGCAAAAATCCAAATAAATAAATAAATAAATAAATATTATACCTGGGATAGTCTTCAGGGAACACGGGGGATGCTAAACTGGGCATCCAGAAGCCAGAGTTTAGACACCACATGGGTCTGTTTAAACATTCAGTTTTACTTTTTTCATCTCGGTGAGCTTTCATCTTTTTCATGTTTGATTGTGGATAACTCAGGTTTTGTGAGTGTGACAAAACCACCTATCATGAGAGTGCAAGTAAAGTTCTCACTTGCACTTTTGAAGCTAGTTTTAACTATTGCTTTTTAAAATGAGAGTGGAGAAAAAGATTTACTATACAGGTGAACATATTAAAATCTTTTTTTAAAAAAAACATTATTCCAGGCAGGACAAATGCCAAAATACCCAATTAAAAATGTGGAAACCAGCTTTCATACACTTGCTTCTAATTAACAAGCTAAACCGAGACTATCGATAGTATAAAGTAAGACTATTTTAATGAATATATTTTCTGATTCTTTTTTTCAGCTCAATTTTTAATTCAAAAGGTAATTTCACAAGCCGATGGCTCCAGTTCAAAAGTTAAAGTCAAAGTCAGAGTAAACATCCATGGTATTTTCAGTGTTTCAAGTGCGTCCCTTGTGGAAGTTCATAAATCAGAAGAGAATGAGGAGCCCATGGAAACTGATCAGCATGCAAAGGAGGAAGAGGTAATTTCTCTTGGATGCTACATGCTCTTGTTATGCTGCTCCCATCATATTGTAACGTAAAGATTGCCTGGCAGAGGTTCATGGCAAGGGAGAATTATCTTGATACCTGGAATCCATACACACGCCCACCACTTCCTTCTGACAGATCACAGCAATATGAGAACAAAAATTAAATTTCCAAGATTGGGGAAATAAAATTTACAGTTTCTCAAATTTATTAAGATGGAGTCTTTGATCTACATTCCTCTTACTTTAAATGTTTTAGAAGATGCAAGTCGACCAGGAAGAGCAACAGAAAACTGAGGAGAACCAGCAACAGACACCAGCTGAAAACAAGACTGAATCCGAGGAAATGGAGGTAAAACCTATTTAAAACAAAACAGTTCTAAAATGAATTGAATAACAGAAATATTGCTACTGTTTCACGAGAAATTAAAAGGTTTTTCACATTTTCTTCTTGTGTTTTAATGCAGACTTCCCAAGCTGGATCAAAGGAGAAGAAAACAGATCAGCCGCCTCAAGCTAAAAAAGCTAAAGTAAAGACAACAACAGTTGATCTTCCCATTGAAAACCAGTTTGTGTGGCAAATTGGAAAGGATCTGTTGAACTTATTTATTGAGAATGAGGTAAGTGACTCTAAAGTACAAATGGTCAAAATAAGATTTTGTGATTGTAGGCTTCATCTTATGTGAGGGAAGTGTGCACAGTGTTTTAGTAGTTCTCAACTGGAGCTTAAGTTTAATGTGGATGTTCTGTTTTTAAATGTAAATGCAATTTTAATTGTATTTTTATTTTAACTATTTTAACTTTTGTATGTATAACACACATATTCAATTGTTTTTTTAGGTTTGTATTCATACGTAAATGCATTAACCTTGTTTTTAAATTCAGCTGTGTTGTATCCTGTCATTGTTAGGCTCCTTGGGTTCCTATGGGGAGAAAGATGGGATAAAAATAAAGGAAATAAATATAAGTAATGAATATGTTTACAGGGTAAAATGATCATGCAAGATAAACTGGAGAAGGAACGGAATGATGCCAAGAATGCGGTGGAGGAATATGTTTATGAGATGAGAGATAAACTGTGTGCAGTCTATGAAAAATTTGTTAGTGAGGAGGTAAGTGTTGCTAATAAAAGGTCAATGTGAAAATTAAGATCATATCTGTACATAAGACTATCTTAACACAGTGGTTTTCCACCTGTGAGTCCCCAGATGTTTGGCCTTCAAATCCCAGAAATCCTAACAGCTAGTAAACTGGCTGGGATTTCTGGGAGTTGTAGGCCAAAACACCTGGGGACCCACAGGTTGAGAACCACTGATCTAACAGCTTTGTTACCTCATTCAGTATGTTGGCCCACAGTAGTGTAAATCATAACATTTGTCAATGTGAACAGAGATGAAGAAAACACTCGTTCTTCATTTTATGGACAACACAAAATGGAGAGTAGCATCATTCATCATTAAAATTGAAGATGGGCAGTCAATTCAAAGAAATAAAACTTGATCATTGTTTTTTCCCCATCATCTTCTCAGCTCCAATAATCTTTTGATTTTCTACCATTTTTAAACTCCACAATTTGTAGGCCTTCAGTGCTCAACCACATGCATATATGCTCTCTTTTTATTTATTTATTTATTATTTCAATTTGCTAACTTGCCCTCTCTGAGACTCAGGGCGGTTTCCAGGCATATATACAAACACATAGAGATAAAACACATCAGATAAAAACATCTTAAAACACCCTTAAAACATTCTAAAATACCATGACAGAAATGGTCAGTTACACTCTAATCAGGACAAGCAGATTCGAGTAGCAGTAGCAGCACAGCTAGGGATTGGCAGGTCAAGCACCGGTCGGGCCAAATGCCTGCCTGAACAGCCAGGTCTTACACGACCTGCGGAAGGCCATCAGGTCCGCAGGGCTCGCGTCTCGGCCGGCAGCAAGTTCCACAGTACCGGGGCAGCCACCGAGAACGCCCTCTGCCATGTGCTGGACAGCCTGTAGGTTTTCAGTCCTGGGACCTCAAGCATATTAAAGTCTTAAGGAACAGTAAGCATTTAATAATTTCTCATTTTTTGAGAGTAGCTAACATGACAATATATTTAATTTGAGGAAAGTGGATGTTGAAAGTTCATGCCACTAAAACTGATTTAAGATTTGTGTATAATGTAAGCATTTTTAAATGAGCTGTGTTTTTAATTTTGTTTTGTCCAGGACCGCAATAGCTTCACTCTAAAGCTGGAAGACACAGAAAACTGGTTGTATGAGGAAGGGGAAGACCAGTCAAAACAAGTCTACATTGATAAGTTGGCAGAACTGAAAGTGAGTGACAGTTAGGACTACACTCTTAACTAAAACTTGACACAAGTGCCTGCATTTTATGGGAGGACGTATCTTGCATAATGATGAACTGCAGATTAAGGGAAAGTAAATGTAACTGTTGTAGAAGTGCTGGGTTCATACATGTTAATCCTGATTCTACATGGTTGTAGGTATTCACTAGCAAGGGATTTCTCTTAAGTGTAAATTTAACACACACACACATATTTGCAAGCAAGTTTTGGTGTTATTCTACTGTCTGTGCCCCTGTTTAAAAGATTTCACCTTACTTTCTGTCCCTGTGATGATTGGATTTTGAAAAATGTAGCTTGTTGTGGAAACAAGGATTGGTGATAAAGCTTCAGTGGAGACACCTTTTTCCCATGATAACTCTTTCAGGAGTACATTTCCCTTCTCTCACTTCCTGTTGTCTAAGCCTTGTTCTTAACTATGAGTCATTTGTAAGTTGAATGTTTGTAACTCTGGAACTGTCTGTGTTCTAAAATCCCAGATGGCCCCCATGGGTTGTTGATAGAGTGACACCTTTGCTTTCTGATGGTCCACTATACACATGCACATTTTTAAAAAATGAATGAAATTACCCTCAGACTATTGGTTTAAGTTGTATATGAAATGTAAATTAATTTCACATTTAAACTTGGTTCCCATCTCCAAGATACCTTATTATGTACATATATGCCAATACAGATACTACAAATTCGAAAACATGTCCACTCCCAAGCATTTAGATAAGGGATACTCGAACAGCAACAATATACTTGGTTGGGGAAAATTTGCGGCATTTCTAGAAATTTATTCAGTATTTTCATAGCTGTTTCTGTGTTCCCACCACAGCTACTTCTTGTCAGACACAAGGTGCTTTAGGATGGCCATCGTGGTAATACCTGCTGAGGTGCAAGAGAGTCTTTCTGCTTACGTCTACATATGCTTTGATGTTGTCTTTCAAATTTACAAAACATGGAAAGATGACTACAGCAAACTGATTCAAATGAATATCTCATGAAGCTCTTAGTTTCAGTAGTAGTAAGGCTGTCTTTGAAGAGTGTGAATTTACCAGTCACTTTGCAAGTGCAATTCAGAAATATAACTTTATGTTAAATGTTTATTCAATTCAGGCTGTGGGGCATCCTATTCAGGTGCGATTTCAGGAATCTGAAGAAAGACCAAAAGCCTTTGAAGAGCTTGGAAAACAGATCCAACAGTATATGAAAGCTGTTCTTGCTTTTAAAGCAAAGGTATCTATTTATAGTTCCATTTTTTATTTACCTATGACAGCAATCAGAATTCTCTTGACAGTGTTCAATAGTGAAGTTTAAGGAACAAATCCTGTTTCCATTTCAGGAAGCTATGGAAAAGGTTGAAAGTGATTGGCAGGTATGAATGGAAACTATAGTTGTCTCCTCCCATTGCAAACAGGCAGAATTTGACTGCTTTTCTCCCTCCTTATTGTAGTTGGTGCCATGTGGTAGTGTCTCTTCCCTAACGTTTTGGTCTGCTTAGCATCCAGTCAAGCTTCAGTCATTAAGTTCCTCTTAGCAAGACAAAGATACAGAAGTTTGTGATTTGCCAAAGGGCTGAAGGGTGCAACAGCATTGCCATAGAAATTCATGCTCTAACTTTTAAATTGTTAGGATGAACAATATGACCACTTAGACCCTGCAGAAGTGTCCAAAGTGGAAAAGACTGCAAATGAAGCCATAGAATGGATGAACAACAAGCTCAATCTTCAGAACAAGCGAAGTCTTACTTTGGATCCTGTTATTACAGCGAAGGAGATTGAAGCCAAAACAAAAGTAAATGGGGCTTTGAACTTTCAGGGTTGGGATGAGGGTCTGGCACTGGATTACTGTTATCCTAATGTTTTCCACATCTGTGTGAAAGAGAAGTCGTCATTGTGCATTCAGACTATTGTCCATGTTCATATACACGTTAATGTAGTTTGCAGAAGTGTATTCTTACAGTACTTATCTCCTGATGTGCTTATGGTTTCCAACTCTTTTGTTTCAGGAACTGATAACTACATGTAATTCTATAGTCAACAAACCAAAACCGAAGGTGGAACCTCCAAAAGAGGATCAAAAACCAGCAGAACAAAACGGTCCCGTAGAAGGCCAAGGGGATGCGAATCCGGCGCCTCAGGCGACTGAACAGAACGCTGATCCAGCAACCCAAGCGCCAACAGAGAAGAAACTTCCCGAAATGGACATTGATTGATAGATTGAATTCCAGCTCTTGTTTATATTTAGAAACCTACAATAAAGCTTTAAGTTGTTGATTTTTATGTTCCAAATATAAATGGGAGCCACGTAAGAACTGCAGCTTTCTCACATTATACTTTTTGGATGGAGCTGGTCATTCAGAAGCATCTCATCCCTTGGGTAGCAAACTCTTCCGTTTTATCATTTCTGTCATTCTGCCATATAACTTTAGAAGCCCCCAGGTAGATACATAAAATTGTAACTTGGCCCTTCACTTCAATGCTATTCCTGCTATGATTCCCATTTTAAAAGGAGGAGAAATGCAACTGGAAATAATTTTATTCATTAAGAGTGGCCCACTAAATTGATATTGTGGGTTGTAGCAGCTGCATTACAGCTATCCATTGACAGAGGAATCCCAGAATTCTTTGACAGGCTGATTCTGCTGCACAAGAGCAATAATGGCATATTTTCTAGCAGGAGTTTAATTTAATTTTACATTGTACCATTAATAGTTAATTGAAGTATATGGCACTATGGAATAGGTTACATGTTTGCGCTAAATATGGAGAACTGAAATGACTGGAGTGCTTGTTTTTTTCAGGTCATGTCCACACTCCCTTATGAACATAGATGTCCTGGGCATGGTATCAAGTTGTGTATCTGATATGCAGAATAGCAGATATATGCAAATATGTATACTTATGGTAAAGTCTCCCCAGTTATATGAAAGGATGTGCAAATTTCTGTCTCTAGTTTATGTACCTGCTTGTAGGAAAAGAGGATCTAATGCTAGCTTTTGGCACTTAAGGGTGGCTCTGATTAGTTGCTAACCTGGAAGAGAGTGCTTGCTTCTTTCACATGGAAGCTCAGCTCTACCTTCCAATGAAACAACGACAAAAAAAGATCTAGCAGTTTGCTCATGTGCCCCTCTACACCTCGGCTGTGTTCTTCTAGTAATTGATAATTGTCATAAACATGTACGTGTTGAAATCAAAATGGAAATATCCATACACATTGTAAGAAATAAATGCACTGGATTGTACTGGATTTTTCAAAATGTTGATTGTCGATATAGGATATCATATTCTTGGTACTTGAAAAGAAATAGTATCAAGTCTTCCTTGTAAAACAGCTTCCCTACTCAGACAAAAAGCAAACCTAAAGTGGATTCATTGATGAACATTCCTGCATCTTATCAGTCAGTTCGATTTGCCTAGGTAATATTCTACCCTTCCGCGTTGTTACATTTTAGTTTAGGCCTTATTGCAATGATTTGACTAAGGGCTTGGTATTTTCTCTACTGATAATGTACTAGAGTTTTAAATAACTTCTTAGCTGCACCCATGTGAGTGTATAATTGTGGCTCCATAAACTATCAACTTCCAGGTAAGAACAAATATTTATGGGCTTCTCAAAATACCTTGAATCTAAATTACAACTTGAAAAATAACAGTAGTAATAAGATTGCATCTGATCAACAATTGTCTTCTAACAACAGCTGCAACCTTTTCATCTAATGAAATAAAAGCTTTAGTGCTGCCTTGCCCCATTGTTCTGTTAGCTTCTCTTTCTTAAAACACTTCAATTCTAGACTCGTTTCCTGTGCATGAAATGTGAGACCTGTTACAAAGGTTTGGGCATCACATGCTAACAAAGCACAAACCAATCTACCTAATATATTAATGCAGAGGGTTTTTTGCAAACGAAATAGCACATGTTCTCGGGAGACAGTACTGTAGCCAGGATTTTGATTCCGGGGGGGGGGGGGTAGTGGGAGAGGGTCTACCCTAGCAAACCTTTTGTATCGTTATCCCAATACCCCCATGCATATGGGATATATTGAGCATGGTGATCAGATCATGATATGAATACACATAGCAGTTTAATGTACCAGTAAGGCCTTCTCGTGGACCACCCTGAGAATTTTGGGAGGGGGGCCTGAGCCCCTCAAGCCCCCCCCCCCCCGGGCTACGACCCTGTCGGGAGAGGATGTTTTCAGATACAGAGTCTCCCTTATCCGACATACACAGGTCAGCAGATAAATGAAAATGTCGGATAATATAGAGGCTTCTTTCTGGGAGTTGAAGTACAAATCTATCTTGTCAGATATCAGTGGTGAGTAGTGAGTTCTCCTGTTTGATTTTCCAGACACAAGGAGAGAACTTGCCACTGATGAAAAAAAGCAACAAACAAGGAATTGTAATGAAAAGGTAGATAACACACAAATCCTCAAAACACCTTCCCACCTTCATTCTTTTTCATTCCCATATTTCCTACAAACTCCCACGATGCCATGGCACCTCCTTCCAACTGAACCATTGCTGTGCGTTGGCGGGAGAGGCAGAACCATTATGCTCTGGTTCCTCCTCCAGAGTCCACACCGTGGTACCAGCCAAAATGGGGAATAAAGAAGGAAACTAAAAACATGGCCTCTAAACGGAAAATGCTGGAAGAAAAAAGGGGCAGGGGCATTGGATAAGAGTGTCGGATAACACGGAAGGTCGGATATGTAAGACTACTGTAGTTAAAAAGAGATGAGACAAAATACAGTGTCATGGATTGAATAATCTGATTATGGGGCATGAATGTGTGAAGGGATGTATATGGGAATGTGGGGATTTTTATGTCAACTTGAGAAACTGCAAGTCACTTCTAGTGTGAGAAAATTGGCCATCTGCAAGGACGTTGCCCAGGGGACACCCAGATTATTGATGTTTTACCATCTGGGAGGTTTCTCATGTTGCCACATGAGCTAGAGCTCAACAAACCGGAGCTTAACCCGCTCCCCGGATTCGAACTGCCAACCTGTTAGTCAACCAGTCCTGCCAGCACAAAGGTTGAACTCATTGCGCCACCAGGGGCTCCTGAATGCGGAATGACAAGACAGGAAAGAGCTGGTAGAGTGGCTTACACTAATCGAAGAAACAAAATGTACTGTTGGTCACTGCTTAAGAAAATTAAGGGAGCATAAACAACCATCCCAGCCTTCTGGTTCAGGATCTGCTTTTTTCCCATGAATGGTGAAATTGAGTAAAACATTTGTTTACAATTATTTTACTTTATTTACTTTCTTACCAGGGGGGCTCAAAGCGGTTTCCATCATATATGTGGCAAAATTCAATGCCTCACATATATAAAAACCTAACACGTAAAACAATAACACAGCTATCAAATCATTAAAATGCAATATTTAATCATTAAAACGTGGTTAAAAACATATTAATGTAAATGTTAACCGTATACCATCCTAGTCCAGGGCTGGTCCAAATATCAGTGTCTATTGCACATGATCCTGATCATTGCTTTTATTACTTACTGTCCAAAGGCTTGGTCCCATAGCCAGGTTTTTTTCCCTGAAGACCAAGAGGGAGGGTGCTGATCTACTTTCACTGGTAAGGGAGTTTCATAGCCAAGGAGCCACCACATAGAAGGCCCTGTCTCTCATCACCACTAATAACACCTGAGAGGGAGGTGGGATCGAGAACAGGGCCTCCCCAGACAATTTTGACCTCTGAGATGGTTCATAGAGGGAAAGGTGGTAACAGGGAAACAGGTAAGCTGGCCCGAAACCATTTAGGGCTTTCTAGGCTAAAGCCAGCACTTTGAATTGTGCTCTGTAGCAGACTGGCAGCCTGTGGAGCTGGTGTAACGGGGGGTTGTGTGCGCCCTGTACTCCACTCCAGTGAGCAGTCTGGCTGCCACCCGTTGCAGTACTTAGAGCTTCCAAACAGTTTTCAAAGGCAAACCCTGTGGATAGTTCTGCTGTTTAGTCATCCTCACCAAAATACAATATATTTTTGTCAGTTTCTTCAGTGTCCAACTTTGCCAACCTTACCTAGAAATGGGAGGTGCAAGAGCAAAAATAATCCTAGTTTTAGTGCTGAGTTGTTTATCTCAACACTAGAGGATCTTGTAGTTCATTACACTGCTCAAAGTCCTACTCCTGAGTATTTTGCTAAACCTAAATGACAGCTTTCATCTCTGCGCTTCCTTCTTGATGAAAAAGGTTGGCCATGGAGGGTGGATCTGCAATGCAGTTGGGCACCCTTGAACTGCTAGGGCCCAATGGGAGGGATCCTGGCAGCTTTCCTACAAGCTCTTTCGCCTTCTCTGCCAATGAGAAGTGAGGCATGTGCTTCCCCAAAGCCCAGGATCCCATCGCCTGGCTTTGGGGGATTCAGGGGATGTCAAATGTCATTCATTCTCCAAGTGGAGATGCATCCTGAATCTGCATTCCAGGGCCAGTTGGAGAATCTCATCTTGGGATGGAGGCATACATATGCACGGTGGGATTTTTTTTTTCTTCTTTCGTGTCAGGAGCGACTTGAGAAACTGCAGGTCGCTTCTGGTGTGAGACAATTGGCCGTCTGCAAAGA
Organism: Anolis apletophallus; assembly: GCA_030556195.1. Lineage (NCBI taxonomy): Eukaryota > Metazoa > Chordata > Lepidosauria > Squamata > Anolidae > Anolis > Anolis apletophallus. The sequence continues at coordinate 83,812,081 of JARBWK010000001.1, forward strand.
CGTTTGACCAGGGGACGCCCGGATGTGTTACCATCCTGTGAGAGGCTTCTCTCATTTCCCCACATGGGAAGCTGGAGCTGACAGATGGGAGCTCACCCCTCTCCCTTGTGCCAGAAAGACTAAAGACCAACAGGTTGGAGGTTCGAATCCGGGGAGAGCGTGGATGAGCTCCCTTTGTCAGCTCCAGCTCCCCATGCAGGGACATGAGAGAAGCCTCCCTCAAGGATGGTAACACACTTGGGCATCCCCTGGGCAACGTCCTTGTAGGCTGCAAATTCTCTCACACCAGAAGCGACTTGCAGTTTCTCAAGTCGCTCTTGACACGGAAAAGGCTCCACTGTGTGCTGAATGCAGTTTGACACTACTTTAACTGCATGGCTCAGGGCCCTTCCATGCAGCCCTATATCCCAGAATATCAAGGTAGAAAATCCCACATTATCTGAGTGTGGGCACAGATAACCCAGTTCAAAGCAGATATTCTGGGATATAGGGCTGTGCGGAGGGGCCCTCAATGCTAGGGGATCCCGGAAGTTGCATTTTGATGAGGCAGTAACCCACTTAAGCAGTGCAGGCTCAAGACCTTGTAAAACAGTGTTTCTCAACCATCCTAATGCCACGACCCCTCAATACAATTCCTCATGTTGGGGTGACCCCCAACCATAACATTATTTTCAATGCTACTTCACCACTGTAATTTTGCTCCTGTTATGAATCGTAAAGTAAATATCCGACATGCAGGATATTTACAGGATTCACGGGATCAAATTTGGCACAAATACCCAATACACCCCAATTTAAATATTGGTTGGGGGGGGGGGGGGTCGATTTTGTCATTTGGGAATTGTAGTTGCTGGGATTTATAGCTCACCTACAAAGAACATTCTGAACTCCACCGGCGATGGAATTGAACCAAACCTGGCACACAGAATTTGCATGATCAACGGAAAATACTGGAAGGGTTTGGTGGGCATTGACCTTGAGTTTGGGAGTTGTAGTTCACCTACATCCAGAGAGCACTGTGTACTGAAACAATGATAGATCTGCACCAATACTCAATATGCCCAAATGTGAACATTGGTGGGGTTTGGGGGAAATCTCCCTCTCGGCATTACTTTGCGAACAAAGATTCTTAGGAAGGACTCATCCCACGCTTTTTACAAGTGCGTTGATGGCTAAAAAGGCCAATCTGAGATAGGCAAGTTCGGTTGCAGAAAGCACAGTGGAAAGTCTCCTTGGGTGATGTTGTTTCCAAGTTGCGGTTCTTTCTGCGTTGTCGTTTCTCTTCGAGACCTGTTTGGCGTATCTTATCGAAAGAGGCCGCAGCATTGTGGACAGTGCGTATCCATGCCTCCCGATGTGAGGCCAGGGTTGGTGACCAATCTTGCCAAGCCTGAGATGTTGTTTCAGGGAGTCCTTATATCTCTTTTGGGGGGCGCCTCTCTTGTGCGGACCCGTGGCAAGTTCACCGTAGAGTAGTATCTTAGGGAGGTGGTGGTCTTCCATCCTAGACACGTGGCCTGCCCAGCGCAGCTGTGTTTTCAATAGCATGGCCTCAATGCTGGTGATCCCTGCCTGCTCAAGGACAACAATTTTCCCCAAGGACCAGGCATGTAGCCAGGGGGGGGGGGCGCTAAGGGGGCTTCACCCCCCCCCCCCAAATTATCAGGGTGATCCGCGAGAAGGCCTTACTGGTACATTATTTAAACTGTTATGTGCACTTATATCATGATCTGATCACCATGCTCATTATATCCCACATTAATGGGGTTATTGGGATAACAATACAAAAGGTTTGCTAGGGTAGACCCTCTTCCACCCAGTCTCAGCCCCCCTCCCCGAACCAAACTCAGCCCCCCCCGAATCAAAATCCTGGCTACGGCCCTGCCAAGGACTGTCCTTGGGGAAAATAGACCTTGACATTTGGGAGTTGTAGTTGCTGGGATGTATAGTTCACCTACAATCAAAGAGCATTCTGAACCCGATAGAATTGGGCCAAACTTCCCACGAAGAGCCCCCATAATGTGTTTTCTGATGGTCCTCTGACACCCCCTCGCGACCCCCCTTCCGGGGGTCCCGACCCCCAGGTTGAGAAACACTGTTGTAAAGCGACCATTCCTAGGATGCCATAGCTGTGAGCCAGGGCAGTCCAAGTTTGGGCTGCAGTGAAGAGGCGCCCTTGCAAGCCAAGGCTGCCTGCCTTCCTTCTTGCTTTGCCGGTGCCCGAGGGCTACTTTGGCCCAAGCCCAGCCCTTCCTGGAAGCGGCTCAGCTGCGTCCCATGCTCTCCTCGCCCTTTCCCTGCTGCTAAGAGCCCGAGCCGCGAAGGGAGGAGCCCAGAGGAGGGCAGGCTGCCAGGGGATTCCCGGCAGCAGCAGCAGCAGCAGAGGAGGAGGGCCAGAGGTGAGCTGCCACTGCGCAGGGGAAGGCGATCCGGCGGGGCTTGTGGCGCCAGGTAGGGGGCAGTGGGGCGGGGAGGGGCCCAAGGAGGACGGGGTTTGCCTGCTGCCAGCCCTTGGCCACTTCCTTGGCCTTTAACTCCGGCAGCCCACGAAGGCAAGGGCTTCCCAAAGAGGGGTTTGTCCCAAGTGACCCATCTTCGGGGAAAGAGCCCCGCCCGACTTCCTGGCTTCCAAAAGGCTTCTTTCTACCGGGCACGGGACCATCCCGGCGGGAGGCAAAGGGAAAGCGGGTCGCTGGGGCTCGGCTCCTGGGACGAGACTTGTAGGTAGCTGGGAGAATGAAAACACAAACCCGGAAGTTTCTCTGCCTTGGCTTGTGGTTTGCCCCAAGGCCACTCAGAGTATTTCCGTGGCTGAGCAACGACTCCCACCTCTAGAGCTGCGTTCCTCGACCTGGAAAGGGGGGGGGGGGTCGCCAAAGACCATCAGAGAAACACAGTATTTTCTGTTGCTCATGGGGGTTTGGTGTGGGAAGTCTGGCCCCATTCCATCGTTGGTGGGATTCAGAATGCTCTGATTGTAGGTGAACTAGAAATCCCAGCAACTACAACTCCCAAGTGTCAAAGGTATATTTTCCCCAAACTCCGCCAGTGTTTACATTTGGTCATATGGAGTATTCGTGCCAAGTTTGGTCCAGATCCATCATTCTTTGAGTCCACAGTGCTCTCTGGGTGTGTAGGTGAGCTACAACTCCCAAACTCAGTGTTCACATTAGGACATGTCAATGCCAGATCCACATTGTTTGAGTGCAAACCTTTCAATGCCCACCAAACCCTTCCACTATTTTCTGATAGTCATGAGAGATCTGTGTGCCAAATTTGGTTCAATTCCACCATTGGTGGAGTTCAGAATGCTCTTTAATTGTAGATGAACTATAAATCCCGGCTACTACAACTCCCTAGTGTCAAGGTTTATTTCCCCCAAACTCTGCCAGTGTTCACATTTGGGCATATTGAGAGGATTCATGCCAAGTTTGGTCCAGATCCATCACTGTTTGAATTCCTCAGTGCTCTCTGGATGTAGGTGAACTACAACTCCCAAACTCAAGGTCAATGCCCACCAAATCCTTCCACTATTTTCTGATAGTCGTGAGAGATCTGTGTGCCAAATTTGGTTCATTTCCACCATTGGTGGAGTTCAGAATCCTCTTTGATTGTAGGTGAACTATAAACCCAGCAACTACAACTCCCAAATGACAAAATCAATCCCCCCCCCCCAACCGCACCAATATTCAAATTTGGGCCCATTGGGTATTTGTGCCAAACTTGGTCCAGTGAATGAAAGTACATCCTGCATATCAGATATTTGCATTATGATTCATAACAGTAGAAAAACATTATAGTTAGGAAGTAGCAACAAAAATAATGTTATGGTTGGGGGTCACCACAACATGAGGAACTGTGTTAAGAGGTCATGGCATTAGGAAGCCCGAGAACCACTGTTCTAGAGTCCTAGTCCAACGCTGAAGCCATCCCATTAGCGAGGCCTGGTACCTTTCTAAAAGGGGAGATTTCCTTCTCAGCAGAAGGAAGCCCTTCAAACAAATGAAGGGAAGGGGAAGGGGAGGAGGAGGGGGATGCAAGGGGCAGGTTGCTGCAGCTCCCTTCCAAAAAGGTGAACCTGATCCAAATCAATGGTCTGACACAGAGCTGTATTCCTCGAGGATTGATGAACAGCAATTCCCACCATCCCTGGCCCTTGGTTTGGTCATGGTTAATGGGGTTGGAGTCCAACAAATTCTCCAGTCGCCCTCCAACACAGACAGGCATGTAGCCGGGGGGGGGGGGGCTTAGGGGGCTTCAGCCCCCTCCCGAAATTCTCAGGGTGGTCTGCAAGAAGGCCTTACTGGTACATTATTTAAATTGTTATGTTTATTTATATCATGATCTGATCACCATGCTCATTATATCCCACATTCATGGGGTTATTGGGATAACAATACAAAAGGTTTGGTAGGGTAGTCCCTCTCTTACTCAGACTCAGCCCCTCCTGAATCAAACTCGGCCCTCCCCGAATCAAAATCCTGACTACGACCCTGAACACAGACATTGTAATTACAGAGCAGCTGGCCTGCCCAATTTATTCCAAGCACAGCACTCAGGATGTCTTCTGGGGACAGAGACGCTCAGGAGGACGAGCTCCTTGCTCTGGCCAGTATTTATGATGAAGACGAATTCAAGAGAGCGCCCTCCGGGCAGGGAGGAGAGATCCGAGTTTTAGTGGACCTGCCTGAGGACTTCACCCTGTTGTGGAGCGGTGAGTCCCCCCTCTTTCTTAATGGATTGCACTCTTTGCTCACATTCTCAGTTGTGTCCCCACTCCCTCTGGATGCAGACTTGCTGTGGCCATAGACAACCACTCCAAGTTTGGTTCATGTGCCTTGTGATAAGGTGGCTACCACTACTTAGGGTTAAATGGTGTGAATGGGGCATAGCACTAAAACCCCACCATATTGCTTTCATATAGATGCCATATATGGAGGGTTGCAAAAAGCCTTCACTTATCTGTGAATTCTGTATAGAATCATGTGCTTTGTCTATTTTACAGACAAAAGGACTCTCATGTGTTCCTCAAAAATGTTTAGTCTTGGAAAAAAAACCGCTCTGAAACCCCTCGGAGTGAGAGGGCGGTCTATAAATAAAGTAGTAGTAGTAGTAGTAGTTGTTATTATTATTATATACACAACAAGATTAGTATATAGCAAACAAGATCACTATGCTGGTTGTTGTGTTGGATCACACGTCGGACACTTCCCAAGTGTCTAGGGCCATGTGATGCATCAGCAAATAATGCATGCAGATCCAAGTAGGGTGGCCTTTTGCAGCTGACAGATGGTAATTTTGTCAGCGCCAATTGTGTTTAAGTGAAGGCCAAGGTCTTTAGGCACTGCACCCAGTGTGCCGATCACCACTGGGATCACCATGACTGGCTTGTGCCAGAGTCTTTGCAGTTCGATCCTTAGATTCTTGTATTGTGTCAGCTTTTCCAGTTGTTTCTCTTCAATCCTGCTGTCGCCTGGGATTGCAACATCGACAATCCATACTTGTTTGTTTAACATTGTTGTTGTTATTACTACTACTAAAGGTAACAGAGTATTATATTGTGAAAAAGCTAAAGAGCCTTGGAATAAACCTTTAATTGTAATAAACTGCTCTTGCTCCCGCCTACGTCTTATATGCAGTTGGTGGGGACGAGAGATAGGGCCTTCTCGGTGGTGGCTCCCTGTCTGTGGAACACACTCCCAATTGATATACGATCAACCCCATCCCTCCTGGCATTCAGGAAAAAAGTGAAATCCGGGTTATGGGACCAGGCGTTTGCACATTAGCACGATACAGCACTTTAGATTGGATTGTAATGGCAAGCTGGTGGACATGGCCCAATGCTTCTATTATGGACGGAATACTGTTTTTAACTTATGTGCATGTATATGATGTATTTTAATTCTAATTGTATTTTAATGTATTTTAATGCTAACTGTATTTTAATGTATTTTAATTCTGTTTTTGGTTTTCTATTATATGTATACTGTGTTTTTGGCATCGAATTGTTGCCGTTGTTAGGCCGCTCTGAGTCCCCCCTCGTGGGTTGAGAAGAGCGGGGTAGAAATGGTGGAAATAAATAAATAAATATATCTTTAGATAGCAAATGCCGTCACCATTGCAAACAGTAAATAAAATATTTATTTGTTTGTTTACCCTATTTGTATCCTGCCTTTCTCTACCCTGAAGGGGACTCAAGGCGACTTTACCTATGGCAACTATTCAATGCCTTTCAATGCCTTTAAGTTAAAGATTTTAAATTAAAATGAAATGCACATTAAAAACATACCAAGCATTACAATCACTATTAAAAATCACACCATCAAGAATCATAATCCAGGTCCGTTCCAAAAGTCATTGCACATAATTCTGTAGCTATTATTGCACTGTAATTAAACTCCAAAGGCTTGACCCCAAAGCCAGGTGTTCACTTTCTTTCTGAAGGCCAGGAGGGAGGGAGTTGCTCTGATATCACTGGGGAGGAAGTTCCACAGCTGAAGAGCCACCATGGTAAAGGCCCTGTCTCTTGTTCCCACTAATTGCACCTGCGAAGGAAGCAACCAAGAGCAGGGTCTCCACAGATGATCTTAATCTCTGAGGTTTAGGGCAACAATGCCTGCTATCCATTGTATGGTGTTTACTACCCAAACATGGCTTTGTTTGACCTAAAAGAGATTTTCCTGTGCTCCATACCAGTTGTCATAATCTTGGAACAGTGGCCTGTTACCACTGCTTGATGGCCTAAAAGGATTGATTTGGTGGAAAGATATTTTGTACCCAGGTACCAACCATCCACCCATTGTGGCATTCTTGATCTCATCCCCATCTGTTTCTTAGCTGATACATAATGGTTTTTTTTAAACATATACTCAATTACATAATCCAAAACAATGCTACTCCTAAAACAAATTATACTGTTGAACAAAATTGTGTTATTTTGTTTCAAATTTCAAAAATGCAGATAGAAAATGCACATGGCCAATGCCTTTTGTCTTTCCCTGAGAAAAATCATTTCCAACCCAAAGCAGTTCTGACGTAACTCCATTATCGCCCCATGTTAGCTTTTCATTGTGTGGGAGTGTCCTGCAGAGAGTGGCAAACATAATAACAGAGTTATAAACCCTGTTGGATTGGTAACCTTGGCAAGCAGTGGTTTCTGTGAACCAGGAAGAAGTGAGTGTTTGTCCTGGGAGGAGCCGGCATGCAGTCCCACAGTGCCATCCTGCTTTGAATGAGTTGCTACTAAAATGCTTTAAGAAAAAAACCCAATACGTTTTACAGGCATCTTATTGAATAATTGTATTAAATAGCATAACATTAAAGTTGCATTGTCCTTACACTGTGAGATTTCTTTTGTTTCAGGCAAGCAAGCAGAGAGTCTTCAGAACAACAGGTTTGAATGCACAGTTTCGTTTTTACCTCCAATAGTGCTGAATTTTGAATTTCCAGCAGATTACCCATCAGCTTCCCCACCTGCATTCACCCTCAGCAGTGAGTGGCTTTCCCAAGAGCAGGTTGGTACACATCTTTCATGCTTCGTGGAGTTCACCAGAATGGTTTTAAGAAAAAAGATGGGGTGAAAGGATTAATAGGCTAGTTGATTGTTCTCCGGAGGCAGCAAATGAAGTTTCATGATGCCTTATGTCAAATTATGTACTTTTTACACCATTTTAATTGGAGCTCCCGGTGGCACAATGGGTTAAACCTTTATGCAAGAAGTATTGCTGACTGATAGGTCAGTGGTTCAAATCTGGGGAGAGCAGGTTGAGCTCCTTCTATCAGCTTCAGCTCCCCATAGGGGGATATGAAAGAAGCCTCCCTGTTCAGGGTAGTTAAAAATGAAACTGACTGTAAAGAGCTCCAGAAAGATCTCTCAAAATTGAGTGAATGGGCAACAAAGTGGCAAATGCATTTTAACCTAAACAAGTGTAAAGTCATGCACATCGGGGCAAAGAACCCCAAATACACCTACCAATTGATGGGGTCAAATCTTTCTGAGACAAACCAGGAAAGGGATCTTGGGGTTTTGGTGGACAGCTCAATGAAGAGGTCAACCCAGTGCGCTGCAGCAGTGAAAAAAGCAAAATCTATGCTTGGCATGATCAGGAAGGGAATCGAAAATAGGTCGGCAAATGTTGTATTGCCTCTCTACAAATCTATGGTGAGGCCACATCTGGAGTACTGTGTACAATTCTGGTCACCGCACCTCAAGAAGGATATAACGGAACTGGAAAAGGTACAAAGAAGGGCAACAAAAATGATCCAAGGGATGGAGCAGCTCCCTTATGAAATCAGGTTGCAACGCCTTGGTCTTTTCAGCCTTGAAATACGGCGTTTAAGAGGTGACTTGATCGAAGTGTATAAAATCATGCATGGGATAGAAAAGGTGAATAAAGAAAAAATATTTTCTCTGTCACCCAACACTAGGACTAGGGGGCACTCCCTAAAGCTCCAAGGTAGGAAAGTTAGGACTAATAAAGGGAAATATTTCTTCACCCAGAGGGTCATTGGGTTATGGAACTCACTTCCAGAGGAGGTTGTGACAGCTGTCAGCCTGGACAGCTTCAAGGCAGGATTAGACAGATTCATGGATACCAAGGGAATCAGTAGTTACTGAAATGGACATCCAAATGCCACCTCTGTGTTGATGGAGGCAGGCAGGATTTTCTCCGGGTACTGGTTGTGGGGGGTCGGGAGCAGGTGAGGGTTTTGCCCTCCTTTCTGCTAGAGATCCCTGTGTACAACTGGTGGGCCACTGTGTGACACAGAATTCTGGACTAGATGGGCTGAGGCCCGACTCAGCATGGCTCTTCTTATGTTCTTATGTTCTCCCCAAAACATGGTAAAATATCAAAAATCTGGGCATCCCCTGGGCAACGTCCTTGCAGATGGCCAATTCTCTGACAGCAGAAGTGACTTGCAGTTTCTCAAGTCGCTCCTGACATGGAAATAAAACCCCATTAAATCATTTTTAACATCCCAATTAATTTCTAAAGCCTTATCAGAAAATAGTTTTCATTTCTTGTCTGCCCATAGCTGGGATGCTGCTGTTGTAATTATGTCCTTTCAAGTTGGCTCTGACGTACGATGCTACCATAAAGTTTTATTGGAAAGATTATTCAGATTGGGTTCACTATTGCCTTCCCTCTGGATAAGGGAGTGTGACTTGCCCACGATGAGCCAGCAGGTTTTCATTGCCATGTGGCAGTTTGAAGCTTAGTTTCCTGGAGTTTTTAGTCAAAGAGACAAAACACTACACTATGACTACTTTGGTAGGTATAAACGATAGCATTAAAGCCAGAGGACATATTTCTGCTGCTGGAACCCTTTGGGGTTACACAGACTGTCCAAAATGCCACAAATGCCCCCTCCCCTTGAGTGAGTGAGAGAGACAGACAGACACACAGACACAGACAGAGAGAGGGAAGGAGGAGGTGACATGAGGTCAATTGATGCTTTTGAAATACAAGTATTCTTTGTTGTATTTACACATTGCTTCTATAAGAGGCAGTTCTCCCTTTCCAATTAAGAGACTAGTGGTCTTGAGGAGTGGAGTTGGAGGAAAAGAGGGTCTAAAAACGGTTCTGAGAAGACCACAGGCATGAAGTATAAATATGTGAAGGGAAGTCATAGGGAGAAGGGAGCAGGCTTGTTTTCTGCTGCCCTGGAGACTAGGACGCAGAACAATGGCTTCGAATTACAGGAAAGGAGATCCCACTTGAACATTAGGAAGAACTTCCTGACTGTGTGAGCTGTGGAACTCTCTGCCATGGGCTATGGTGGAGGCTCCTTCTTTTAAGCAGAGGCTGGATGGCCATCTGTCGGGGCTGCTCTGAATGCAACGTTCCTGCTTCTTGGCAGGGGGTTGGACTGGGTGGCCCACGAGGTCTCTTCCAACTCTAGGATTCTATAAGTCCCAAAGCTTCTCTCTGCTCATTGTGATGCATACACACATACCCATGCAAGTATTGTGTGAAGCAGGGTACTAAATATGAATATGAGTAAAACAATATTTGCTCACATGGAACGATGGTGTCTTGGAAGCGGCCTGATACAGGTGGAATAAGCAGCAAGGCAGCCAAATCCCTCTCACATGAAATGCTGTTTTTCTCCTCTAATGCTTCATCCAAATGCCCTTTATTTTTCAAACAATTGCTCATCTTATTTTGTATTTTGTGCCATGTTGAAAGTGTTACGTTATAGCTCCAGGCACCTGTCCTAGGAGATATATTTTATTCAACACTGCTTATTTTTCTTTTTCTTTTCAGAGCAAATGTATTTGCACTTAGGTTTAGGCTAATGAAATTGTGCACTTAGGTAATGATTTACTTTGCACTACACAAGAGAAATAATAAACGTGTCCTGAATCGGAGTGCAAGGATCTCTCTTGTTTCATTTCGGAAATGTATATTGTAGCAACCTTAATGTACTTGGGCCTCAGTCTTGAAATCTGGCACTTTCTTTAAAAAACACATCGTATTATTGGAAGGAAAGTGATGGTTTTATATTTCTCTGTTTTCTAGCTCACGGCACTTTGCAAGCACTTAGACACCTTATGGGAAGAAAACAAAGGCTCTGTGGTCTTGTTTGCCTGGATACAGTTTCTCAAGGAAGAAACCCTTGCCTATCTGAGTATTACCTCCGCATTTGAACCAAAAATATGTGGACAAGAGCAAAGCAAGACAAACAACGAGGAAGTTTGCTATGGCGCAGCAGGTGGTGCCATGGAACAGGAAGAGAGCCCTAACACAAGAGCCAGATTGATGAGAGAAATTCTAGATTTTGACCTAGCTCAACAAGAAAAACGCTTCAACAGCAAAATGCATACATGTAATATATGCTTTTCGGACAAGATGGGAAGTGAATGTATGCTATTTATTGACTGTAGGCATGTGTACTGTAAGGAGTGTGTAAAGGATTACTTTGAAATTCAAATCAAAGATGGGCAAGTCCATTGCCTGAACTGTCCAGAACCAAAATGCCATTCAGTTGCAACTCCAGGGCAGGTATATATAAAAAGGTTAACATATATTAAAAGGTTATAATAATAATTTCTGTGTTGTCGAAGGCTTTCATGGTCAGAATCACTGGGTTGCTGTGAGTTTTCCAGGCTGTATGGCCATATTCCAGAAGCACTCCCTGACATTTTGCTCACATCTATGGCAAGCATGTGGACAATTTCAACAGAAAGGAGGAAACCATGAAAGTGAACAAAATCTGGCTACCAGTATTAAAACAACTCTAAAATCAGTTCAGTAAATAAAGAGCAACACTCAAAAAACGGGAATTCCAGACAGGCAACAATCAGGGCCAGCTAACATCTCCCAACAAAGAATTTCCCCAGGCTGGAAGAAGTTGGCTTTTCAAGCTGCAAGGCCATTAAATGCTAATCAAGGTGGCCAATTGCAACATACAGACAAGACTTATTCCTCCCACCCTGGAGATTTTACAGATATATAAACCCCACTTGCCTAGTTTCCAACAAAGCTCACAACCTCTTGAGGATGCCTGCCATAGATATGGGCAAAACATCAGGAGAGAATGCTTCTGCAACATGGCCACACAGCCTGGAAAAGTCACAGCAACCCATAATCTCGCTTTACTCCAAGAAACGTATGCAGCCTTTGTGGGTTTCCTCATATTCAGAAAAGCAGAATTCACCAACACATCATTTTATTGATTACTTTTTCAGGTTAAAGGGCTGGTGGAAGAGCCGCTTTTTGCCCGTTACGACCGCCTGCTGCTTCAGTCTACCTTGGACTTGATGCCAGACGTAGTATATTGCCCACGTCTAGGCTGCCAAACACCGGTGATGCAGGAACCATCTTGTACTGTGGGCATTTGTTGCAATTGTGGTTATGCCTTCTGTACAGTCTGTAAGAAGGCTTACCATGGTGTCCAATCTTGCAAAATTGCTTCAGGTGAGTTGAACACAAGATGAAACAACACGTACTTTGGGACTGTTAGGAATGCGAAATGCTTTAATAGGCCTACTTCTCCTTTTGATGTGGACATTTGTTCTAGAAATACCATTGTCATGGGATACTTTAAGTGAAATTATTTAAGGATGAAGCTTATTCTCTGGCTGTCTGCTGTTATAGTAGCTTCTCATCCTTTCTGTTGTCATGTTTGTGCCTCTTCAGTCCAGTATGGGAAGATGTCTGCCTATAAAGTATAGAGAGAGAACAGTTTGGTGGCAGAAAAGTGAAGTGAATAGCTCTGATGTTCTCCCCCCCCTCACACACACACACACACACACACACACACCATCAGAGCTATTCACTTCACTTTTCTGCCACCAAACTGGAAGGTTGAGAATCACTGTTATACAATGAGTTTATCAATATCTATCTATCTATCTATCTATTTGTAGCATTATCATGTTACTACTTATCTGAATTAATAAACTCATTGTATAACAGTGGTTCTCAACCTTCCTAATGCCATGACCCCCAGCCATAAAATTATTTTAATTGCTACTTCATAACTGCAATTTTGGTACTGTTATATAAATATCTGATATGCAGGATATATTTTCATTCACTGGACCAAATTTGGCACAAATACCCCTTACACCCAAATTTGAATACTGGTGGGGTTGTGTGGGGGATTGATTTTGTCATTTGGGAGTTGTCGTTGCTGGAATTTATAGTTCACCTACAATCAAAGAGCCCCTTGAACCCCACCAACGATAGAATGGAGCCAAACTTCCCACACAAGACCACCATGACCAACAGAAAATACTGTGTTTTCTGATGGTCTTTGGTGACCCCTCTGACACCCCCCCCCCTTGTGACCACCCTAGGGGTCCCGAACCCCAGGTTGAGAAACACTGTTGTATAAGTTGTGAACGATTTTGATCAAGTAACAGTTCTTAATGGCTTGTATTAACTGTTCTCTGTAGGTTGACTATGCAAACCTAAGCCACAAGAGCATTTGTTTTGTCAAAGAAGACAGTTAAGCGCATTTTGCAAGTTGCTTTCATTACATTTTTTTCTCTTAGGGAAGTTTGCTGCATTCCTGAAGGAGTATCTTGCAGCAGATGAAACCACGAAAAGGTTTTTAGAGAAACATTATGGGAAAAGATTACTCCGATCAGCTGTAGAGGAAATAGAAAGTAAGGAGTGGTTGAAAAACTATTCAAAATCGTGTCCTTCTTGCAGAGCTCCTATAGAGGTGAGATTATGGCAGAGAATGGTTGGATACCAATCCCACTCATTGTGGGATAACTTGGGGCTTCGGAGTGCCCTTGCACAGTCCCAATGAAGTAAAAAGCTCTATTTGTCAGATTTTTAAAGAAAATAATCTTACTAATGCCAGACTGGAATTCTTCCTATCAAATTCTATTTTGCAGTTCTAAAGGGAATGGAAAGTAAAATGAGGAAAGTGAGGTAGAAATGTCTTTAAAAATAATCTATATAAATTAAAATGTAATGTTTGTTTGTGGGATTAACATGACTCAAAAACCACTGGATGAACTGACACCAAATTTAGACACTACACTCCTAACAGTAACCATCACTCATAAATCCCTCCCCCCCCCAAAAAAAAAACCAGCAGAAAGGATTAAAAAACCCTAATGACGATACAGCACAAATGCGAAACTGACAGCTCCCAGTATCCCCTAGACCAGGCCCTTTAGGGGAGGAGGATGCTTCAAATGCACTGCTTCCAAGCTGCAAGCTTGCTTCTCCTTGGATTTATTTGAGAGCATCCCAATCCGTACATATTTCCTATTTCCTATTCCTGGACTGCAACTCCCAGCAATTCTCCAGACAGATAAGATATATAGATTAGATAAAGATAGATAGTAAGTAGACAGATCAATCAGAAGGACTGCTGGGAGTTACAGTCCAAGAATCGGTAGAGAAGGAAGAAAGGAGAGAAAGAAAAAGTGAGGGAAAGGAAGGAAAGAGGTAGAGAAGGAAGGAAGGAAGGAGAGAAAGAAAGAAAGAAAGAAGAGAAAGAGGGAGGGAAGGTTGGCCACAGCAATGCGCGGCGGGTACAGCTAGTTCTCTTCATTAAAATGTTTTTGTAAGCATGAGACAATCTCTGGCTTTTGTGACTCATGAATTCTGTGACTCATTGAGCACTCAGAGTCCAGTTAGGGGTAAGAAGGGTGTGGTATAAATACTGTAAATAAATAAATGAGATTGAGACTTTTGTGGGAGCTGCTGCTGGAAGTAGAGCATGATTGAGAATACTTCTGTATCACACCTCACCTACAGATAGCTTCAAGGTATCTATAGGTGAGGATCTTTCAGGGTGTTCAAAATCACTGGACTGCAACACAGAATTGTAAAAGAGTCTTCTTAGATATTTCATCTGTAGGTGATGCTTCATATTTTGTCGTCTTTACACCCTGAACTAATTAAATGAGAAGCAGGGCAGAATACCTGTTTTGACTTTTTTCATATTTACTCTTGACTAATGAGGTTGAAAACAACGACATTATGCTTTATCCACCCTGAATATGCCAACTAGCAGAGTATCTTATGGATAGCAACAGAGAGCAAATGTCTATGAGGCTTTAGCTTGTCTCCTATACTTGCTTGCAAACAAACCCTCCTAGGCAAGTTGGCCTCCAAAAACTGTTTAACGCCCTGCCTTATCTGCAAGAGCTGGATGTAAAGTGCTTCTTCCCTAATAGTCTGGGAGAGTGCCAAAAGCCACTGATGAATGAGAAGATTCCTTGTCCAATTAATGGAATATGTTGGTACTTTAATCAGAAAACAAATGTTCGAAAAGGGGGGGGGGGGGGAATTTTATTGGATTTACTAAAATTCAAGAGTGACGGTTAACATAGCTTTTTTTTGTGACTGAATTGATCCTTGAAATTCTTTGTGTTTTCTTTTCTCCCACCACCACTTGTGACTATTATCAGAAAATAGATGGCTGCAATAGAATGACATGTACTTCCTGCAGTAAGAACTTCTGCTGGCGTTGTATGAATCAGCTGTCCCAGGATGACCCTTATCAGCACTTTAATGATCCCAATTCCCCGTGCTTTAACAAGATGAGATAGGTAATTATTGAATATGGTAATTACTGTATATTTAAAGACTACTGAAAGACAAGCACTGGTTTAACTGCAACTTGGCATGGGTTCACAGAGCAGGCTCCGTATCCAGGCTTTACAGGCATGTGCCAATAAGACTTCTATCTGTAAGAAATCCTGATCCCCCCTCTCCTGACATTATTGTTGTTTTCAGTTATGATGTAAATTTATGTGAAAGTCATGGTGCATTCAGACCCAGGCCTCACCAACATTGACCATTTAATGCAATTTCAAACCAATGTTGAAGAAAGTGGCTTCACTGGGTTGCTGTGAGTTTTATGGCCTGTATGGCCACATTCCAGCAGCATTCTCTCCTGACGTTTCACCTGCATTTGTACCCATAACTTTATTTTGCAGATGATTATATAGGAAATTTTGGATCCGGTTTGAGGCATCTTGGCCTGGGTTCACAGAGCAGGCTCTGTATCCAGGCTTTACACACATGTGTCAATAAGACTTCTATCTGTAAGAAATCCCGATCCCCCCTCAGGGGGTATGGTGATTACGCATACCATAGCACACTGATACACATTCAGGGCTTTCCTTTACATGCTTTTGTGGAAGCTTGCCATCTGACCGCTAGCTTCAAACTGCATTAAATGGAGCTTTGGTTTGCTCACGTACATATACATGGCAATGTAATGTGCAGAAGTGTATTCATACAGTATTTATTTCCTGGTGTGCTGATGATTTGCAACTCTTTTGATTTAGGAGCTGATAACTATATGTAATTCTATAGTCAACAAACCAAAACCGAAGGTGGAAACTCCAAAAGAGGTCCCATAGAAGGCCAAGGAGATGCGACCCCGGTGCCTCCTGCGACTGAACAGAACACTGATCCAGCAACCCAAGGGCCAACAGAGAAGAAACTTCCCAAAATAGATATTGATTGATTGAATTCCAGCTCTTGTTTATATTTAGAAATTACAATAAAGCTTTAAGTTGTGATTTTTTATGTTCCAAATATAAATGGGAGCCAGGTAAGAACTGCAGCTTTCCCACATTATACTTTTTGGATGGAGCTGGTCATTCAGAAGCATCTCATCCCTTGGGTAGCAAACTCTTCCGTTTTATCATTTCTGTTATTCTGCCATATAACTTTAGAAGCCCCTGGGTAGGTTTATAAAGTCTAAAACATAATGGGATTGCTGTATGACAACTGCAATTAATTAACAGGATATAAATGAAATAAAACAACCATCTATATAACAAATTCGTGTATTTTTAGTATCTTATATATCTCATAAGTATAAAACATGAACATTCATTACACATTCATTATAAGAATTACAAAGTAGGAACACGATGTACTATAAATTCCAAAAGGTGAGTACCTCTCCGGATTCACATACTACAAGTCTTCTATACTTACACCTTGGTGTCACAGCTCACATTGTAATCCATGGTAAGTAAGTGTTTAAATAGTCCAACTTACAATGTAATAGTATCCACGGCGATACAAAGGTCCTCTCAGGCCGAAAATACCTCGATGTATGTATCAACGCTTTGATGCTGGTATTGTACGTGAGTCCTAGGAGGTCCAATGCTAATAGTCAATATTGATAAATTAATATTGATTCGTATCACGAATTAACATTAATTCGTATCGCTATGAATAACTGTCGTGGATCTCTGATGAAAATGAAGTAGTCGAGTCCTGGAACCGAATACCGTGCTATGGCATACACAGATAATGCGTGTGGTAATTGCCACAGTGTCCTATGAAGAACACCAATCTCTCCAAAGTTGAATTCTCCTCAGGGGGAACACCCCCTTCCTTGGATACGTATGTGCACAAAGGGCAGTTCTTACGTATAACAGCCGACTGGAAATTACACAAATAATAGGATCCACCCGTTTTGTTCCTCCCAGGAATTTTATCAAGGCTGTATAATTATAAGGTAGATTCTCGCTTAAAGAGTGTCCATTATTTCCATAACGATTCCTTCTGCAAATAAACACATTGATCCACGGTAAGTATATAAACCACATCCTGCAAACAGCAATACATCTAGACATGGACACACTTCAATGTCATTGATTTAAACAATATCTACATTATTGAAGTATATACCATACATATATAGACATAAAATACATATTCAGGGGCGCTATCGCCAAAAAATTTGGGTTACGCCTAAGAATATATAAAAGGTGTAGAAGGTATACATGCCTACCCGACAATAGGTCATAACTTTGTTAACACACAGAGTCCTGGCCAAAGCGAATATTACCTGTAGGTAAGGTGTATATATGGTCTTGAATTACTCGACAATCAGGTGGATTACACCAGTAGGGCGGGAATGGAAAGGACCTCATTTAACCCCACAGGCATTTCTGTCCCCAGTCTTAATATCCATTTAGTTTCAGCACAAATTAGCGCTTTCCCAATATCTGCATGAGGACTAACTAGTCTTAACTCTTTCCAGGCGGAGAAAGCAGAACGAATGCCTAGGGAAGAATTTCTTAAAGTGCGCGTATAATGGAGCATCCTCAGACTGTGTTCAATGCTATTCCTGCTGTGAATCCCATTTCAAAAGGAGGAGAAATGCAACTTGAAATGCAACTGGAAATAATTTTGTTCATTAAGAATGTCCCACTAAGTGGATATTGTGGGTTGTAGCAGCTGTATTACAGCTATCCATTGACAGACAAATCCCAGAATTCTTTGACAGGTTGAGTCTGCTGCACAAGAGCAATAATGGCATATTTTCTAGCAGGAGTTTAATTTAATATTACATTAATCCATTATTATCAAAGCGGATAATCCACATTATCTGCTTTGAACTGGATTACGTGAGTCTACACTGCTAGATAATCCAGTTCAAAGAAGATAATTTGGATATTATATGGCAGTGTAGAAGGGGTTGTAGAAGTTTTTGACAGGATTATTCTGCTGAACAAGAGCAATAATGGCATAGTTTTTAAAGAAAGAATTTAATTCAATTTTACATTGTACCATTTTTTAATTATACATTGTAAAGGTGAAGGTTTCCCCTTGACAATAAGTCTAGTCATGTCCAACTCTGGGTGGTGGTGCTCATCTCAATTTCGAAGCGAAGAGCTGGCATTGTCCATTGGCCTCCCCTAGGTCATGTGGTCAGCACAAGCATAATGCTTGGTCAAAATTTCAAGTCAGTGGGTTAAACTGCTGAGCTGCTAAACTTGTTAACCAAAAGGTCACAGGTTCGAATTCAGGGAGTGGAGTGAGCTCCTGTTGTTAGCCCCAGCTTCTGCCAACCTAGCAGTTCGAAAACATGGACATGTGAGTAGAGCAATAGGTACCACTCCGGTGGGAAGGTAACAGCGCTCCATGCAGTCATGCTGGCCACATTACCTTGGAGGTGTCTACGGACAACACTGGCTCTTTGGCTTAGAAATATATGCTTCTAATCTAGAACAGTGTTTCCCAACCTTTTTTGAGCCGCGGCACACTTTTAACATTAAAAAAATCCGGGGGCACACCACCAACCAAAATGACACAAAATGACACTCTAACACAGTAAGGAACGGTTTGGGGTTGGTGGCCTGCTGGGAGCAGCTGCTGGGAGTGCCGAAGCCGGGGAGGGGGTGGAGCCAGGCTGCACCATGCCCCGCCCCCTAACCCCCGGCTTCACCTCTCCCAGCAGCTGCTCCAGCCTTGAGGGGGCAGTGCCAAGCCAGAGGTGCCAGAGCCAGCACAATGCTGGCTTGGCACTGTCCCCTCAAGGCTGGAGCAGCTGCTGGGAGTGCCGAAGCCAGGGGAGGGGGCAGAGCCAGGCCGCGCCATGCCCCGTCCCTCCCCCCAGCTTCAGCTCACCTACAGGCCGCGCCATTCCCTGCCCCCTCCCCCCAGCTTCAGCTCTCCTACAGAGGAGCATGAGCGGTCAACGGGCTTCAGTGGGCGGGGCTCCTCCTCCAAGCGGCTTCAGTGAGCGAGGGGCGAGAGTCATGGTGGGAGTCATGGCGGATTGGAGGCTGGCTGGGGAAACAGCCGAAGGAGGCGGCGCCCCGATCCCTTCTTCTTTTTCTTCGCCACTGCCCGGCCCTTCCTCCTCCCCCAAGCAGCAGGAGTTCAGCAGGAAGGGGGGGGGAGGAAGGGGGGCAGAGAGCTTTTCTCGCGGCACAGCAGGAGGTCTGTCACGGCACACTAGTGTGCCACGGCACACTGGTTGAGAAAGACTGATCTAGAACATGGCTATATAGCCCGAAAAACCCCACAACAACCCAGTGATTCCAGCCATGAAAGCCTTCAACAATACATAGTCCTAGTATAGCTTTATTATCATTATATAATAATTATCCTGTTACATGAGGGCCAGCACGGTCAAGTCAGATATGGCGATGCTCTGTCGGAGCCCTTTCTAATAACTAACGGAGTGAAACAAGGTTGTGTTCTTGCACCAACCCTATTTACAATCTTCTTCAGCATGATGCTCCAAAGGGCTACGGCAGACCTCAAAGAAGAAAACGGCATATACAGTATATACGCTATCGTACTGATGGTAGCTTGTTCAACTTAAGCTGTCTGAGGGCTCGCACAAAGACTCTAAACTATCTAGTCCGTGAGCTGCTTTTTGCTGACGATGCTGCCCTTGTCGCCCATTCAGAAGCAGCCCTGCAGCGCCTAACATCCTGCTTTGCAACAGCTGCAGAGCTGTTTGGGCTGGAAGTCAGCCTGAAGAAAACGGAAGGTCTCTATAAGCCCGCACCACAGGAAGAACACCATCATCCTCACATCAGCATAGGAAAAATCCGTGCTTAAATCCATTCAGCAGTTCACCTACCTGGGAAGCATCATCTCTTCAGATGCCAAGATTGATAAAGAGATAGATCACAGATTATCAAAGGCATATAGTGCATTCGGAAGGCTTCACAAAAGGGTCTGGAGCAAGAAGCACCTGAGGCAAAGCACCAAAATCAGTGTGTACAGAGCTATAATACTGTCTATTCTCCTCTATGGGTCTGAAACATGGGCCACCTATCGCCAACACCTACGACTCCTCAAACGCTTTCATCAGCGCTTTTTCGCACAATCCTAAATATACACTGGACTGACTTTGTGACTAATGTTGCTGTCCTTGAGCAAGCAGGGATCACCAGCATTGAGGCCATGCTATTGAGAACACAGCTGCACTGGGTAGGGCACGTCTCTAGGATGGAGGACCACCGCCTCCCAAAGATACTACTCTATGGTGAAGTTGCCACGGGTCAGTGCAAGAGAGGCGCCCCCAAAAAGAGATATAAGGACTCCCTAAAACAACATCTCAGGCTTGGCCAGATTGATCACCAAAAATGGTCCACCCTGGCCTCACATCGGGAGACATGGAGACGCACTATCCACAATGCTGTGGCCACTTTTGAGAAGACACGCCGAATGGGTCTCAAACAGAAACAACAACGTAGAAAGAACCCCAACTTGGAAACAACAACACCCAAGGAGACTTTCTGCTGTGCTTTCTGCAAACGAACTTGCCTATCTCAGATTGGCCTTTTTAGTCATCAACGCGCTTGTAAAAAGTCCTTCCTAAGAATCTTCGTTCGCGAAGTAATGCTGAGAAGAGATAATAATAAATTGAAAAAAGAGGATAAAGATGCGATAACAAACTTATTAACAATAGCAAGACTATTGTGAGGAAGCACTGCAGATGGAAACAAAGTGATTTTGATGATGTATGGAGAAAAAGGATTTAAAAAGAAAGAAGGAAAGTTACCCCCACAAGAAGAATTGACCTTTTGAACAGATGATCTGTAAAAGCTGTGGCTTGGGAGGAGAGGAGGGCAGCCCAGTGGTGGGGGATAGATAATACGTATAAGAAGAAAAATAACAGTAGATGCCAAAAGTTTAAAGTATGGTAGGTTGTTTTGAATAATATGTATCTGCTGTAAAACAATGTATAACACACACACATATATGTTTGTTTGTGGGATTAACATAACTCAAAAAGCAATTGATGAATTGACACCAAATCTGGACACAATACACCTCTCAGGCCAACAAGTGACCATCACTCATAAAAACATTGAAAAACACAGCAAAAGAGACTTAAAAAGCCAAAAGACAAAACAGATGCACACCAAAACGCATGTGCAAAACTTTATATATACACAAGCACATATATATGCACACATACACAAATAC
Organism: Anolis apletophallus; assembly: GCA_030556195.1. Taxonomy (NCBI): domain Eukaryota; kingdom Metazoa; phylum Chordata; class Lepidosauria; order Squamata; family Anolidae; genus Anolis; species Anolis apletophallus. The sequence goes on from JARBWK010000001.1 coordinate 83,833,260, forward strand.
GACCACATTTGGCCAAGAAAAAAGTTCTTTTGCACCAGGACAATGCAAGGGTGCACACATGTGCAGTTGCCATGGCAACAATCCATGAATTGGGATACAAATTGCTCCCTCATCCGCCCTATTCTCTGGATTTAGCCCCAAGTGCCTATTTCTTGTTTCCAAACCTGAAGAAATGGCTCAGCGGAAAGAGATTTGACTCCAACAATAAAATCATCTCAAACAAATACCTATTTTGATGACCTCGACAAGTCTTATTTTTTGGAAGGGATAAAAAAATTGGAGAAACGTTGGACAAAGTGTATAGGAGACTATGTTGAAAAATAAAATGATTTTTAAATCCAAAAACCTGTGTTTCATTCAAAAAGTCAGATTTATTGACCCTCGCATATATACAGTACATATATGCATATATACACACAAAACATATAGCCTACACAGAAAGGGAGAAGGAAGGAAGGAAGGAGAGAAGGAGGGAGAGAAAGAGGGAAGGCAAGGAGGAAGGAAAGAAAGAGGAAGGGAAGAGAGGAGGAAGAATGGAACCAAAGAGCAAAGAAAGGGAGGAAAGAAACAGGTAGAGAAGGAAGAAAGAAAAACGGACAAAAGAAGGAAAAGAAAAAGAGGGAAGAAAGGAAAGAGGGAGGGAAGGAAGGAGAGAAAGAGGGAGAAAAGGAAGGAAGGGAAGAGAGAAGGAAGAATGGAACTAAAGAGCAAAGAAAGGGAGGAAAGAAACAGGTAGAGAAGGAAGAAAGAAAAATGGACAAAAGAAGGAAAAGAAAAAGAGGGAAGAAAGGAAAGAGGGAGGGAAGGAAGGAGAGAAAGAGGGAGAAAAGGAAGGAAGGGAAGAGAGAAGGAAGAATGGAACTAAAGAGCAAAGAAAGGGAGGAAAGAAACAGGTAGAGAAGGAAGAAAGAAAAATGGACAAAAGAAGGAAAAGAAAAAGAGGGAAGAAAGGAAAGAGGGAGGGAAGGAAGGAGAGAAAGAGGGAGAAAAGGAAGGAAGGGAAGAGAGAAGGAAGAATGGAACTAAAGAGCAAAGAAAGGGAGGAAAGAAACAGGTAGAGAAGGAAGAAAGAAAAAGGGAAAGAAGGAAAAGAAAAAGAGGGGAAGAAGGAAAGAGGAAGAGAGGGAAGGAAAGAAAGAGCGAAGGAAGAATGGAACTAAAGAGCAAAGAAAGGGAGGAAAGGAAACAGGTAGAGAAGGAAGAAAAAAGGGACAGAAGAAGGAAAAGAAAAAGAGGGAAGAAAGGAGAGAGGGAGGGGAAGGAGAGAAAGAGGGAGAAAAGGAAGGAAGGGAAGAGAGAAGGAAGAATGGAACTAAAGAGCAAAGAATGGGAGGAAAGAAACAGGTAGAGAAGGAAGAAAGAAAAAGAGAAAGAAGGAAAAGAAAAAGAGAGAAGGAAGGAAAGAAGGAGGGAAGGAAGGAGAGAAAGAAGGAGGGAAGGTAATACATTTATTTATTTAAAACATGAGAGAGAGAAAGAGAAGGGGAGAGAGAGAGGGAGAGAGAGAGAGAGAGAGAGAGAGAGAGAGAGAGAGAGAGAGAGAGAGGAATGGTGGGAGTTGTAGTCCAAAACACCTGGCGGGAGGACCCAAGTTGGCCCCCGCCTGCCTTAAGTGAGCAAACCCTGTTAGTTTTCGGCCCCGAACGCCCCTTGACCCGCCTTGGCCGAGTGCGAGGGAATCACGGGAGCGGTAGTTTGCCACCACCCTGAGCCTCCCCAAACTACAAATCCCGGGGTTCCCCAGCCTTGAGCCCTGGAAGACCAAGGGGTGCCTCGCTCACTGCACGAATGCTACGGCGTAGACCCGCCCCCAGGCAGCCGGGGGAGCCGGGGAAGTCCCACCCCGGGATCTTCTCTCTCTCCGCGAGGCTCTTTCCGCCTGACGCAGTCCCCGCCTTTCGGCTCCTGCCCTTCCGAGGCCGAGGAGGAGGAGGAAGCCCAAGAAGGCCAGCGGTGAGTCCTTCCCAAAAGGAGGCTGTGTTTGCGGGACTCAAGCAAGGGATCGAGCTCCGGCCAGGGCTCTCTCTCTCTCTCTCTCCTCTCCAAGGAAGGGGAAGCCTGGGCCAGGTCTCCACTGCAGGGAGAGGTTGGCAAGCACGCGTGGGCTCGCCGGAGAGACAGACCTCCACGCAAGGGGCGATTGTGCTGCGCCTCGCACGTCAGGAGGCCCCGGCACGGCTCTTCCTTGCCCACTGGCCTTTCCTCTGGGGCTGAGAGAGCGTGGCTTGCCCAGGGCCAGCATGGGCACTTCCGGGGCCAAGCCTGGCCTCCGGGGCCAGAGTCCAGGGCTCCTGTCCCAATGCCAGCAGGCGCAAGAGCGGGGACGTGCTGGCCTTCAGTGTAAGCTAAGCAGAAGGAAACCCTTCCAAGCAAAGGAGGGAGGGAGGATGGATTGACTTCCTGCCAGAAGCATTGCAAACATAGTTTTATTATCTCAAACTGATCAAAGCAAGGGCAACAGCGACCGCCTTGCCTGTAGCTGGAAGCCACTCTTCCCCTGTGCATGAGGCAGGGCTTTGTGGGCAAAGTGGTTTGTCCTGCTCTACTGTCTGTCTGTCCTGCTCTGGGATCCTTTGAGGTAGTGCCATTTGGCCAGGTTGCCTTTTGACCTGCCCACTCCACTTCTGACTCTCTTCAGGGACTTCCAAGTTGCCTATTCTTGCCTTGCTTCACAACAAATATAGGAAATGTACTGAAGTGTATTGTTATAATGACTTGGACTCCAACTCCCACAATTCCTAACCGGCCTGGGCAAACTTAGGCCCTCCAGGTGTTTTGGACTCCAACTCCCACAATTCCTAACCGGCCTGGGCAAACTTGGGCCTTCCAGGGTTTTTGGACTCCAACTCCCACAATTCCTAACCGGCCTGGGCAAACTTGGGCCCTCCAGGTGTTTTGGACTCCAACTCCCACAATTCCTAACCGGCCTGGGCAAACTTGGGCCCTCCAGGTGTTTTGGACTCCAACTCCCACAATTCCTAACCGGCCTGGGCAAACTTGGGCCCTCCAGGTGTTTTGGACTCCAACTCCCACAATTCCTACCAGGCCTGGGCAAACTTGGGCCCTCCAGGTGTTTTGGACTCCAACTCCCACAATTCCTACCAGGCCTGGGCAAACTTGGGCCCTCAGGTGTTTTGGACTCCAACTCCACAATTCCTAACAGCCGGTAGGCTGTTAGGAATTGTGGGAGTTGGAGTTCAAAACACCTGGAGGGCCCAAGTTTGCCCAGGCCTGCATTAATGTGTTCTACAACAGACTTGCATCTGTCAATGCTTTTGAATACTATTGGGACTGAGTTTGGTTGTTTATGATTTATGATACTATGTTATGCAGTGTTTCATACCTATGATTGTATTTACATGCATTGATACTATATAATTAATATGTGTTTTCTGCCTTGTTGATGTTACATACATCGCACCCTCTGCGTGTTCAGCTCATCGTTGCTTGGATATGTCTTTATCTTGATATTACTCTGGATAATGTCCTGTAATATACCACGTCACTAAATGAATGGTCTGTTTTGTGAACTCAGAGTGTGACTTTATGTAGTAGATAGCACCGGGAATGTGGCCTAGCTGGCTAAGTGTCAGCTGCATAAGATCTCTCTGACCAGTAGGTCATGAGTTCAAGGCCTGCCCGGGTCGAGGTGGGTGCTCGACCTTTAAGTGTAGCCTGCTGTCGACCTTTGCAGCCCGACAGACAGTTGCATCTGTCAAGTAGGAGATAAAGGTACCACATTAAGTGGGGAGGCAAATTTTGACTGAATTATGAGGCCATTAAAGAACTCCAGGAATGCTGAAAAAAGTGGAAGGAACAACAAGGGACGCTGGGAACGCTGAGAGATGAGGAGTGCGTCAGCTCCCCCTGGTGGCCAGAGTTTGCCTCTGTTCATCTATATGTTGTATGTGGAAAACGGCAGGGATTGTCTACTAAGTATGTGTACCTGTACTCCGCTCTGAGTCCCTTCAGGGTGAGAAGAGCAGAATATAAATAAAGTAAATAAATAAATAAATAGCATATGCTTAGCACTCTATTATCCCTTACTTTAGAGATATTTCGGTGCATTTCCTATATTTGTTGTGACCCCCTTCTTTGCAGTGTTGTTAGAGTACTCTTATTTCGGTTGTGTCATTCTTGCTTTGCCCCAGGAGAAAGACCTGTAGCCAGGGGGAGGGGTGGCTTGAAGGGCTTCAGCCTCCCCCCCCCTCGAAATTCTCAGGGTGGTCTGCAAGAAGGCCTTACTGGTACATTATTTAAACTGTTATGTTGAGTCATATCATGATCTGATCACCATGCTCAATATATCCCATATGCATGGGGGTATTGGGATAACGATACAAAAAGTTTGCTAGGGTAGACCCTCTTTCACTCACTCAGCCCCCCCCCCCCGAATCAAAATCCTGGCTACGGGTCTGCCTGGAGAAAGACCCTCGTGGGGGGCCATCCAGTTGGAATTGCCTGATTTTGCTGCTCACAGGGATATTCTTGCTGTTTCTGGAGGAACATTAAGAGGAGTGGAGGTTCTCATGAAACTTTTCCTTGCCTTAAGTCTACTGGGAGGAGGCTGATAGCCATATGGTGGGTGGCTTTTACAGTGCTCAACCATATTTCTCTCACAATTGGCAGCAACCTTCCATCACACTTTGGGGGGGGGGGAGGCAATGCCAGCTAGCTTATAGAGTCTATCCACAGGGAGGAGAATGATGAGGATGAGCATGATCAGACTCAGCGGTCCGACACAGAACTGTTGTCTGTAAGGACTGTGGAACTATGGTTCTTACAATCCAGTCATAGGCTAACTTCGGCCCTCTGGGTGTTTTGGACTTCAACTCCCACCATTCCTAACACTTGGAGGAACAAAGTTTGCCAATGCCTGTTATAACCCTTGGCTTACTAGTGGCTGTTGGGGTTGGAGTCCAACAAGGCTTCCAGTCTCCCTCCAACATTAACAACATTAAAGACTGTGGCATAGACACTGAGAACTGGGAAGCCCTGGCCCTTGAGCGCTCTAGCTGGAGGTCAGCTGTGACCAGCAGTGCTCTAGAATTTGAAGAGGTACGAATGGAGAAATGTGAAAAGAGGAAGGCATATCAAGCCAACCCTGACCAGGACCACCTTCCACCCAGAAACCGATGCCCTCACTTTGGGAGAACATGCAGGTTAAGAATAGGGCTCCACAGTCACCTACGTACCCACTACCAGGACACCAAACTTGGAGGACAGTCTTACTCAGACAACGAGGGATCGCCTAAGTAAGTACTACGACTATCCTGCTGTTACTACTATAGGCAACTACAGGTACTTGTTTGCCTTCCAAAAGTGGAGTCTTGGTGGTGGGTCCATAAGTGACGGTAGAGACCTATTCTGGGTATGCATGGTCTTTCGCAGTGAGGTCATAGGTTTCCAGATAGAAGGTAGCCTAAACACAGGTTGGCTTGACAAGCCTTCCTCTTGGCACGTTTCTCCCTTTCTCCCTCTATTTGTGCCACCTCAAAGTCCATAGCACTGCTGTGGCCAGTCCAGCGAAGTTAATAGCAGAGAACCCTAACTTCAATGCTAGTGGTCTTTGCTTCTTTCAGAACGCTGACATTTGTCCGCCTGTCTTCCCTCCAACATTATAGAGTGGTTGGCCTGCTGATTCCAGGGATATTTTCATAATTTACAGCACTCAGGATGTCTTCTGGGGACAGAGACGCTCAGGAGGACGAACTCCTTGCTCTGGCAAGTATTTATGATGAAGACGAATTCAAGAGAGCTCCATCAGGGTGGGGAGGAGAGATCAGAGTTTTAGTGGACCTGCCTGAGGACTTCACACTGTTGTGGAGCGGTGAGTATCCTGTAAGGGGCCGGTGGGGGCGGTGGCGTGAGCCAGGTGACAGGCTACCATCCATCTCTGTGGGTGTCTCTCTTCTTCCCTCCTCCTGCTCCCTCCTCCTCCTCTCGCCAAACAAGGGATAATAATAATAATACTTTTGGGGTTCCCTTCCAACTGGTTGAGTCTTATAACAATAATAATAATGTCCTTCAACATAATTAGTGGAACGTAGATTCAGTGTGGTAACCAATTTATTAATAAAAAAAGAAACCGATTGCAAAATAGTCAATCGCGATGATTTGAGATTACTGCTGACGAAAATAGAGCCGAGGATTACTAGATTGGTAGCAGCATACCAGGTCCATGCTTCGCATTAAGATGATTTTGAATGTTTTAACTTTTTTTGTATTATCTTTCTACTCTAAGTTCAATATATAGTTTCATAATTTCAAACTTCAGTGTTTCTAATTTACAACTTTATTATATTTTACGAAAAAGGTAGAAATATTAATACATATATCTTTCTGTTTAATTATTAAATTAAAAAAAATTAATTTCTAGGGGGGCGGTGAATAATTTTTTTTCTGGAAAGGGGGCGGTAGGCCAAAAAAGTTTGGGAACCACTGGTTTAAACAGATGAGACATTTTACAGAAGTTCTTTCAAATAGTTCCATTAAACAACACATCTTTAAAGTTATATCATATTTATTTTGTTTCAGGTAACCAGACAGAGAATCTTCAGAAGTTTGAATGTACAGTTTTATTTTTACCTCCAATAGTGCTGAATTTTGAATTTCCAGCAGATTACCCTTCAGTCTCCCCACCTGCATTTACCCTCAGCAGCAAGTGGCTTTCCCAAGTACAGGTTTGGTACAGAGCCTTTATTATTCTCGTCATTCATTAGAAATAGTTTTTAGGAAAAAGGGGGCTGGTGATTGTACTCTGGGTATAGCATATGAAAGATGACAAATTGCTAAAAATTTCAAAGACACCTCTCGGGGGCTTTTTAGCTATCATTTGTTGTTGTTCACTGCTGTCAGCTCAACTTAGACCCGTGGTTCTTAACCTTTTTTGGGGTACCGAACCCACCAGTTTCATATGTGCATTCACTGAACCCTTCTTTAGTGATAAATAAATATTATCTGCAGCAAGTGATGGCACAAGTGTGTCTTTACCTCCGCCGAACCCCTCAGACCGACTCATTGAACCCCTAGGGTTCAATCGAACACAGGTTGAGAAGCACTGACTTAGACTGACTTAGACATATGCCGACCCCATGAATGAGAAACCTCTTAAGGCATGCCATCATCCCAAGCTTTGCTCAGTAGCTTCCCATTGAGTCTATTCAACATACCATAAATCAGTGGTTCTCAACCTGTGGATCCCCAGATGTTTTGGCCTTCAACTCCCAGAAATCCTAACAGCTGGTAAACAGATTTTTAGGAGTTTTAGGCCAAAACACCTGGGGACCCATAGGTTGAGAACCACTGTCTAAATAAAATGATGTGATTTAAAATCTTTTTAAGTGTTCTAAAAGCTACAATCAGTCTTTAACTTCCAATTATGGTAATATCAGCATGACTGGTATTGTCTATCTTTTCTTTAAAAAAAAAAAAAGAAGCTTTCACCAGATATTATTTTTCATTTATTGTCTGCACATAGATTGATGGCTGTTGTGGTGATGACATATCTTCAAGTTCACTCGGACTTGCAGAGCCCTAACATAGAGCTTTCTTGGCAATATTTTTTAAAAGGGGCTTTACCATTGCCTTTCTCTGTAAATGAGGGAACATGACATGTCCAAAAAGAAAATATAGTAATAAGATGTCAGTGTCTGCTTTTGAAATACAGGGGTGTAGAGATAGGCATTTAAAAATGGCTTCTAGAAGAGGCAGTTCTTCATTTTTGGTCAAGAAAAAAGGGCCTTGAGGTGTTTGGAAGTATAAAGGGCCTGAAAAGCAGTTCAAGGCTACCATTTGCCTCCACAGTTGTTGTTGTCTCCCAGAATACCAGCATTTTTAAACTAGGCTGGGTTGTTACCAAAATTATCCAGACTACTTACAGTAGGATACAATTTGAAGAACAATTAATTCCCCTCTGTGATCCATTTTCCTATGATAAGGAAACTATTGTCCTTTACTATATACTACTACTACTACTACTACTACTACTACTACTAATGTCATTTGCTGTGTTGTACTGTGCTTTTGTGTCATAATAATAACTTTATTCTTCTATCCCGCCAGTATCTCCCCGAAGGGACTCGAGGCGGCTTACAGTCAGCATAAAGTGCCTAAAAACAAACATAAAAGCTATAACCCTCTGCTCTGTACAGTTGTGATAACTGCTCCCAAGTTCCACAATCTCCCCTTCCCTTTTTTAAAACAACCATTTAAAACCCTCAATTTAAAAACAAACCTATTTTGAGAGGTTAATAGCAAAAAGCAAGCAATTTTCCTGAAGCTCTGTGGTTGGCCCTTGCCCTTATAGCACTCCCAAAGTGGAGTCAGCCACCATTGTTTTAACCTCAACCCACAGGAGTCCTCGCTATACCTCCCAGCCCCAAAAAATGACAGAAAACAGTTAGGAGACCTGCTGAAGGCTGCTTGTTTAGATCTCAGTCCTTGCAAAGAGGCACTTCCAATTTTTTTTCATGTCAGGAGCTACTTGAGAAACTGTAGGTCGCTTCTGGTGTGAGAGAATTGGCTGTCTGCAAGGATGTTGCCCAGGGGATGCCTGGATGTTTGACCATCCTTGTGGGAGGCTTCTCTCATGTTCCCGTATGGCGCTGGAGCTGACAGAGGGAGCTCAACCCGCTTTCCCTGGATTCAAACTACTGCTGGTCAGCAGTCCTGCAGGCACAAGGGTTTTAACCCCTTGCACCACCAGGGGCTTCCAAGTAATCCCACAGTAAGAAAGTCCTATAGTGGAGAAAGAGGTAACAGATGGAATAAATAGCATGCTGACATCTCCCTTTTCACATGAAGTTTTTTGTTTTCTAATGCTGCAACCAAATTCCCTTTCTGTTTCAGACTTTTTTTTCCAAGTTGTTAACCTTATTTTGTATTATGCGAATAATGAAAGCATTATATTGTAGTTCCAAGAACATTTCTAGAAGGAACACCATAAAATTTTGCTTTTTAAAGTAAATGATTTAGATAGGAGTAATCATGCATATAGGATGGTAATCATTTAATTCATTAATTCATTAATTCATTCGACTTCTACACCGTCACTCCCGGGGGCTCGTGGCGGTTTACAGAAGAGTTAGCATAAAGCAATATCTGATAAAACAAGGAGATTAAAAGCTACATTATCGTCCAAAGGCCTGTCTAAACAAATGCGTCTTGCATGCTCTGCGAAAGGTGTCGTAAAGTTTCATAAAGCTCAGGTGTCAGAACATTCCATAGTACCAGGGCAATGATGGAAAAGGCCCTTCGGCGAGTTGTCGTCAGGCGGAAGGATTTCAGACTGGGGATATCTAGGAGGTTCTGATCCTCTGACCGCAGTGATCATGGGGGGTTGTATGGAGTAATAATAATAAAAGTGGCCTGATTCAGGGTGTAAGAGTCTCTTTGTTTCATTTCAGAAATGTATATTGTGGCATTCGTGATGTACTTGTGCTTCAGTCTTGAAATCTTGACACATTATTAAAAGATAAATTGTATTGTTGCTCCAGGAGTGGTGGAAGGAAGGTGATGGTTTTCTATTCCTGTTTTCCAGCTCACTGCCCTTTGCAAACACCTAGATACCTTATGGGAAGAAAACAGAGGCTCCGTGGTCTTGTTTGCCTGGATACAGTTCCTCAAGGAAGAAACCCTTGACTATCTGAACATTGCCTCCCCGTATGAGCCAAAGATATGTGGACAAGAACCAGAGCAAAATGGGACAAGCCAAGAGGATGCTAGCGACGGTGCAGCAGGTGGTGTCATGGAACAGGAAGAAAGCCTTAATGGAAGAACTGCGCAAGATGTTGGGTCTTTATCCACTTTGATCAGGGAAATTCTAGATTTTGACCATGTCCACCAAGAGAAGTGCTTCAACACTAAAATGCATGACTGCAAAATTTGTTTTTCTGAGAAGCTGGGTAGTGAATGCATGTACTTTTTGGACTGCAGACATGTATACTGCAAGGCTTGCTTAAAGGATTACTTTGAAATTCAAATCAGAGATGGGCAGGTCCATTGCCTGAATTGTCCGGAACCCAAATGCCTTTCGGTTGCAACTCCAGGGCAGGTAAAATAACAACTCTCATTTGTTGCTTAGTCTTAAAATGGCACAGTTTAAATCTAGTCCTGTCTTGAGAATTCAGTATATGCAGGTATCCCTCAGAAAGTATATCAGTAATGCTAAGAAATGAATGATAAAAAGAGAAAGGTATAGAGTTCTTTCAGATAATTGCCTTAAAAGGCTAGGTTGGGCATTGTCTAGAGCAGGGGTGCTCATTAGGTAGATTGCGATCTACTGGTAGATCGCGTAGGGTGTCCTGGTAGATCGCAGGCAGGGCAGGAGGAAGGCTTAGTCCCGCCCCGCAGGCTCCCGACGCCGCCCAGGTGCAGAAGGAGGTTGGACTGGATGGCCCTTGGAGGTTTCCTCCTATTTTAGGAACCCGTTGTTGTTGTTATTATTATTATCAGAGGCTGAATGGCCATCTGTGAGGAATGCTTTGATTGTGTTTTTCCCTTATGACAGAAGGAAGTTGGACTGGATGGCCCTTGGAGGTCTCCTTCTACTCTAGGAACCTATTGTTGTTACTATTATTATTATTATTAGTAGTAGCAGAGGCTGAATGAATATTATTATCATTATTATTATGAATAAATTCGGGGGCTTATAATCACATTTAGTTGAATTCAGTCTTAAAATATATTATATGGCTCTCACTGAAATAAATGTCCAAATATTTTGCTTTTATGGCTCTCTGAGTAGTGGGTAGGTAGATCATTTTGACTTGGTTGTTTTATAAGTAGCTCGCATGCTGAAAAAGTGTGAGCACCCCTGGTCTAGAGCAGTGATTCTCAACCTGTGGGTCCCCAGATGTTTTTCCTAACTGGCTGGGATTTCTGGCACTTGTAGGCCAAATCACTTGGGGACCCACAGGTTGTGAACCACTGATCTAGAGGAAAGTTGCCAGTGATGGTATCTGGAGCCTCAAGTGAAGGGGGTTGACCCTTTCTTTAATCTGCAGCCCCCCACTTTCCAAACCTGCTCTGTAGACCTGAGAAATTTTCAAGGCATACTGTATGTTTCAGCTGCTTTGGTACACATGGGAAGAAATGTCCAGTTAGATCATTCTCTTGTGTCTAAGCAGAGTTGTGAATTTTGCTTCATAGAAACCCAGTCCAACATTCAAACCATTGCTCCATTGCTTTTCAAATAAGGAAAGGGGTGATTATTTATTTATTGTAATTTCTCTAACGTGAGACCTTCCTGCAGCCATGTTAGGAGTCCTCATTTTACAAGAAGTAGAATTTACCAACACAACAGTATATTTATCATAATCTTTTTCTAGGTCAAAGAGTTAGTGGAAGAGCAACTTTTTGCCCGTTATGACCGCCTGCTGCTTCAGTCCACCTTGGACTTGATGGCAGACATGGTATACTGCCCACGCCCAGGCTGCCAAACACCGGTGATGCAAGAGCCCTCTTGTACTATGGGCATCTGTTCCAGTTGCAATTATGCATTCTGCACATTATGCAAGATGACGTATCATGGTGTCTCACCATGTAAAATCTCTGCAGGTGAGTTGAATACAAGACACCCACATTTGGAATATTCAGATGCCAACGGCTTTAGTGTGTCTACTTCTCTTTTTGAGGTGGACATCTATTCAAGAAATAGCATTGTCATAGATACTTTAAAGGTGAAGATTATACATTAGTCTTCTGTTGTTATATTAGTCGCCAACCATATTTTCTTTGAATTCTTGTGTTCTTCACTCCAGTTTATTGGAGGATGATGTTGTCATTAACTGCTGTCAAGACAACTTCATTGTATGGCAAACTCATATTTGGGAGACCTCCAAGGCATCCCTATTATCAACAGCTCTGTTCAGGTTTGCAGACCCAGGGCCATGGCCTTTTTGGTTGAATGTATCCATCTATAATGCAGTCTTCTTCCAGAATGCCCCCTGCCTTGCCAAGCATGATTGTCTCTTCCAGTGAGTCATTCCTTCGCATTAAGTTTAGTCATCTTCATTTCCTAGAAATGAAGGTGACTAAACTTTGACATACTTTTATTTGCTCTAGGATCCATTTATTTGTCTTTTTAGAGGCTCAGTAGAACTCTTTCCCAACCCTTCATTTCACATTAATTGGTTTTCTTTCTATCAGCATTCTTCTCTGTCCAGCTGTCACAACCATACATGGAAATGGGAAATATGATGGTATGAACTTCTCACTTTAGTATTCATTGCTATATATTTACATTTCAGAATTTAGTATTTCATAGCTGGGATTGGACTGGATGGTCATTATCTCTTCTAACTCTGTTATTCTACTCTTCTAATTTCTTTACTGGAGTCTCCATTTCGAATAATGATACTGAGACAAGATATGGAAAGCTGTACTACTTCAGTGTCTTCATTGTCTACTTTAAAGTTATGTAAATAATCTATTGTCATTTTTTGGTTCTCTTAATATTTAGTTGCCTATTATTATTTACTATACTATATTTCTACCCTGCCCTTCTCAACCCCCCCAGAGGGGGGCCGGCGGACTCAGGGAGGCTTACAAGGCACAATTAAATGCCGGCACAGTACACAATATAAAACCACTAATACAACAAGATTAAAAACATCAGAATTAAACAATTATCAACAATCAATTAAGTTAAAATTCCATCTATAACAAGTCTACATTCAATCAATAGCGGAAGCTGTATTTTCATGTCTGTCATCATATTAGTCCATTCCAAATAAAGTACTGCATTAAATTATTGTGCAAAGGCCTGGTCCCACAACCACGATTTTACTTTCTTCCTGAAAGCTAGGAGGGATGGGGTTGATCGTATTTCGCTTGGAAGCGCATTCCACAGGCAGGGGGGGCCACAGCCGAGAAGGCCCTGTCTCTCGTCCCCACCAGCTGCAGTTGAGTTGCTGGCGGAAGCGAGAGCAGGGCCTCCCCCGGATGATCTTAAGTTATGAGGTGTGACGTAGCGGCAGATGCATTCGGACAAGTAAGCTGGGCCAGAACCGTATAGAGCTTTAAAGGTCAAAACCAGCACTTTGAATTGAGCCCGGAAGTGTACAGGCATCCAGTGGAGCTGACACAACAGGGGGTGGTATGCTCCCTATATGTCACTCCAGTTAGTAGTCTGGCTGCCGCCCGTTGGACTTGTTGAAGTTTCCGAACCATCTTCAAAGGCAGCCCCACATAGAGTGCATTGCAGTAATCTATTCGAGATGTGACCAGAGCGTGGACCACCGTCACCAGATCAGACTTCCCAAGGTATGGGTGCAGCTGGCACATGAGTCTTAACTGTGCAAAAGCTCCCCTGGCCACTGCAGAAACCTGGGGTTCCAGGGTCAGCGATGAGTCCAGGATCACTCCCAAGCTACTAACCTGTGTCTTCAGAGGGAGTGCAACCCCGTCCAACACAGGCTGTAACCCTATGCCCTGTTCGACCTTTCGACTGACTAGGAGGACCTCTGTCTTGTCTGGATTGAGTTTCAATTTGCTAGCCCTCATCCAGTCCGACACAGCAGCCAAGCACCGGTTCAAAGTCTGGACAGCCTCCTTAGTAATAGGTGGAAAGGAGTGACAGATCTGGACGTCATCTGCGTACAGATCACACCTTACAATGAGCCTTTGCACTTCCTTCTTTGACTTTCTTCAATAATCATTCCAATTTTTTGTTATTTTCTGCTTGTAGTATGCTGATGTTTCTTAATCTAGTTTTTATACCTCCTTCCTCCAAGTCTAATCCTGATAGGTTCATCATAGAAGTTAAAGAGATAAGATTATAAAATATAGCCTTAGCTCAGTGGTTCTCAGCCTGTGGGTCCCCAGATGTTTTGGCCTTCAACTCCAAGAAATTCTAACAGTTTGTAAAATGGCTGGGATTTCTGGGAGTTGTAGGCCAAAAAAACCTGGGAACCCACAGGTTGAGAACCACTGCCTTAGCCGATCCCCTTGCCAATTGGAAACCATTGGCAAAGGGTTCCAACGCTATGATTCTATTTCTTGTTTTACTATGTTTAGCTTCCCCTGATTCATTCTTCCCATATTCCATTTATCTGTGTAATATGGGTTGTGCAGCTTTGCATTTTCATTTCTCCTTATGCCTTGAGTCTGGTTGCATAATTACGGTAGTAATCGCTCTACTATTAGTCATTCTGTGCTCTACCCCAGTATCTCATTGTCTGCAACCCAACCTGGGATTTTGATCTTCTAGCATTATTATTGTTTCATCATAAGGTTTTCATTGTAAAAGAACTTCAATATAAGGTTTACTATGCCCCTCTCTGCATAGTACTTACCAAGTGTTAACTATGGTGCCACAGCATTGCAACTGAGATTTTTTTTTCCACCATAGCTGTTGCCCCGTAACTCTTTGGAAATTTAGTCGTTTATTCCAGCTCCTTAGCAAAAGCCCCTATGACATGTGAGACCCTACCAGCAGAATGGCTACTATCATCATGGCATGCACTCCCAACACCATGGAAATATGGTACTATTGCTTGATAGGAGGATGTATTGCCAAAAAAGTATGTAGGAGATGTATGGGACTATGTACTGCCTATAAAGTTTGGTGGAAGAGAAAAGAAGAAGGTAGTGGTTCTTCCATAATATATTCATGTAGCTAATCATTCGGAATTGATAAAACTAATAGGGTGGACAGGAATCCACCCAAAAACACTGTTTCATGGCCCATATTGATTGTTCTGTATAGGATAAATGTTCAAAACTAACCCATGATAGCATTTACTTCATATAAGTAGAATTAAGTGCATCTGTATTACATGTTTTGAAAATGGCTTTGGTTACCTTTTTTTTCCTCTTAGAAAAGTTAGTGCAGTTGCGGGAGGAGTACCTTGCAGCAGATGACACCACTAAAAAGTTTTTAGAGCAACGCTATGGGAAAAGAGTCATACAAAAGGCTCTGGAGGAGATGGAGAGTAAAGAATGGCTGGAAACCAATTCAAAAGCGTGCCCTTCTTGTGGAACTCCTATAGAGGTGAGATCAGGACAGAGAATGAGGACCTGAGATGTCTATTCTGACAACATTCCAGTTCAGCTGTTCATAGGAGAACTTTGACCCTTTGAGTCATCCAGGATGATCGAGAAGGCCCTGACAACTATATCTAAAAACCTTCATAAAACTTTTGCCCCATGCTTTTGTAAGCATGGGACAATCTGGCTTCTGTGACTCATGAAATATTAAGACTTTTGTGGGGTCTGCTGTCAGCATGTGGGAGCATGTTTAGTGCTAAAAGATGGGAAAGTTGACTTTTAGTGTGTTAGAATGTAATGGGCAAAGTTTTTTCTGTAATGCTGATCAGCCAGATTACAAAGTGAGAAGACTGAGAGTTAAATGATGATCTTTGAAGGTATTAAGAATTACTATACTGCAACATAGGATTGCAGAAATGCCTTTCTAGGTTGTTCATTACTGAAATGGGAGAACCAGTGCAGGAACTCTGCAGTGTTGTGGAAAATCTCTTTGAATATAAATAATTGAATTCTCAGAATGTCTGTGATCAGTCCTTAACCAGCCCCATAAATGGTGAGGATCTGAATCTTAATGTTGGCATATTGAGAAAGTGGTCAGCTCGTTTTCTACCGTTCTAGAGTCTAGAACACAGAGCAATGAATTCAAATGACAAGAAAAGAGTCCACCTAAACATTAGGAAGAACTTCCTGACAGTAAGAGCAGTTCAGGAGTAGAAGACGTTGCTCCAGAGCCTGGTCGAGTTTCATTCTCTGGAGGTTTTTAAGCTGGATGGCCATCTATCAGAAGTGTTTTGATTCTATTTTCCTGCATGGCACAATGGGGTTGGATTAGATAACCCTTGTTGTCTATTCCAACTATTATGATTCCATGATTGCCAGCTACAAACATCCAACTGAAACTGACACAAAAACAACAGTCTTGTTGTGGCACTTAAAAGACTAACATATATATTGAAGCATTATTATCCTGAATATTAAGGAGAGATAAGAAGATTGCAGAAAACTTAGATGAGCATAGAATGCATTTTAATGAGATATATCTGTGTTTGCTGTTACCAGGAGAGTAGTGTTTGGAACTAAGGCAGGGTTAGAACTTACAACTATATTAAAGCTGCACTTTACCCTTCCCTGCCTTACTATCAATCTCAATGGTTGCTGGAAAAATAATGGTATGTCTGCTGTATCCCATGTCAGTATTTAGCAGGCTAGGCAGCTTTTTGTTATTAATTTTTTTAAAAAAACTTAGAAGCACAAATTGCTTTTTAAAAAATGTGCTCTTTTTTTTTGGAAAAGCTTGTTGAGTCCCCTTGGGGAGATAGGGTGGAATACAAATAAATAATAATAACTCATTTATATAGGGTTCCAGATTTGAGACTTCATTCTGAATCTTTTCCTGTTTTGCTGGACCCCAATCTGCCAATCATATTCTTGATGATGGAAAAATGTGCAGGTTTTTATGGTGCCACAAGACTATTTTTGCCTTTGCCGCAACAGGCTAATATAACTACTATTCTGGAAAGTGTTAGAAACATATGTGTTGTGTTAGATGTAACATGCAAAAGTATACCACATAGTAGTTAACAATCTGGTTTGTATGTGAATTATTATAAAACAAAGAGAGCAGTTATTTTTCCCCTGGATTCCAGTTAACAAATGCAAAGCTGTCTAAATTCAAGAGTTCAGTACAAATGATTGATTCTAAGTATAATTGTTTGGGTTTTTTTGGTTGGGTGCAGGAGAATTGATCCTTACATTTGTATTTTCTTTTCTCTTCTCGCCCTGCCCCTTTATGCAATTGTCAGAAATTAGATGGCTGTAATAAGATGACTTGCAGTGTGTGCAATAAGCATTTCTGTTGGTGTTGTATGGGTTCTCTCTCCAAGGCCCGCCCTTATGAGCACTTTAATGATCCAGCCTCCCCGTGCTTCAATAAGTAAGTATAAATGAGTGTATTTCATGGGTGGGTTCTCACACTCCTTCACAGACACACACAGACATACCAATTTCCAAATTTCTCATAGTTTCGTACCAGGGAAAGACTTAGTATGCCTTAATACCTGCTTTTAAATGTGTGTAATATTTATTTTAACATCATCTTTGTGTAACAGTTATCTATTATATTGTACATCACCCTGCAAATTCCGCTGATGAGTAGTGTAAAGCATATTAGGATAATATGATAATATTTGTTACATGGGTAGTAAAACTGGGCAACTGACCAGAATTGGAGGATTTCATTACTTCTTAAGGGTAGGAAGGAGAACTAATTACAGAGTTTACATGCGAAGTGGCAGTTTTCTTTACCATGTGCATTAGGTATCTTATGAAGCTCTGAAGATTTAGCTGTAAAGCATATTAGGATAATATGATATTTGTTACATGGGTAGTAAAACTGGACAACTGACCAGAATTGGAGGATTTCATTACTTCTTAATAGTATGCAGATCTTACATTGTGGAAATTGAATGGGCAACCTTGTGTCCCTTCACATTTTACACTGTTATTTCCATCGATCTTAGACAGCAGTGCCAAGGTGTTGTCATAATACCCAATCCCTTCTGTAGATTTGTCTTGAACATTTTGTGGTTTAGGTGTACTACATGAAACACAGGGGGCATCAACACTGAAGAATGAATGCAATACTTTAACTAACATGGTTCAAAGCTATGAAATCAATGGGAGCTGCAGTTTTGTAAGGTCTTTAGCCTTCTTTGGCAAATAATGCTGGTGCTTCACCAAAGTGTAATTCTCAGGAGTTTAGTTCTATGTTCTGGAGCCCCCAGTGGCACAGTGGGTCAAACTCTTGTGCTGGCAGGACTGAAGACCAACAGGTCGCAGGTTCGAATCTAGGGTGAGCGTGGATGAGCTCCCTCTGTCAGCTCCAGCTCCCCATGTGGGGACATGAGAGAAGCTTCCCACAAGGATGGTAAAACATCCGGGCATCCCCTGGGCAATGTCCTTGCAGACAGCCAGTTCTCTCACACCAGAAGCAACTTACAGTTTCTCAAGTCACCCCTGACACGAAAAAAAAGTTTCATGTTGAATTAATTCCATTATTTAGATGGCAGTTGTACAACCCAGAGAAAATCTTTTCCACACATTTTTTCTGGTTTCACGAATGAACTGTCAAGTGGGAAAAGAGGCCCACTAAGAATGAAAATGCAAGCTTTTTCTGTATACAGAACTAGATAAATTTGGATAAATGTCTGAGTCATAATTTAAACTTATTTTCTTGTGTGTCTCAGGTTATTTCAAGGTTTACTCAACGACATGGAAGAGGATCTCTAGTCCTGATCCAGCATCAAACAAAATTGAACAAAAACCTAACTGAGGAAAATGAACCAAAAATGCACATGGGCTATGTTCAGTGATGTTTGTGACTGACAGAGAAGGACTTCAAGAGTCTGGTGGAACTGCTTTCTTGTTTTATTTGCTGCTCCTGAGCACTCTTACCATCATGGGATGATTTAGATTTTATAATTTACACATTAAACTAATATTAACATTTCCTCCTGTGCTCTTTTTAAAAATCGCTCCACAGATTCTAAAACTGATCCTGAAAAAGTAGGAAATGGTAAAATACACCCAGCTGGCCCCTTGTTTTTGATCATTAGTACAAGTGGTGGTGTAAATACAAATTTCTAGAAAACCCTAATTTTCTGTTTCTTCCTATCAGGACTTCATTTTGTTTTTGTTGGCACATGTTCCAACCAGAAAAGAGAGAAATCCTTTCCAGGTTTATGAATGTATTCTAGTGATACTGTGACGTATCTGAATATCACCCACATATTCCACATTTACTCAGTGTCTTGAAAAATGACTTAATTTTTGAACTGCACTTCCTAGTTGAGGGACTGCAGTTCAAAAGTATCACTTTTCCTAGTTTGGTTTCATTTTCTTAGAAAATTCCAAAACATGGCTATAGTATAGAGAAAACGTGTTTTTGTTTTGTAGATGACAAATAAGGCCCCCTGGTGGCGCAGTGGGTTAAACTGCTGAGCTGCTGAACTTGCTGACCAAAAGGTTGGCGGGTCGAATCAGAAGTGGGGTGAGCTCCTGCCTTCAGCTCTAGCTTCTGCCAACGTAGCAGTTCGAAAACACGCAAATGTGTGTAGATCAATAGGTACCGCTTCTGCAGGAAGGTAATGGCGCTCCTTGCAGTCATGCCAGTCACATAACCTTGGAGGCATCTATGGACAATACCAACTCTTTGGCTTAGAAATGGAGATGAGTACCACCACCCTGCGTCGGACTCGACTAGACTTAATGACAGGGGAAAACCTTTACCTTTTAGATGACAAATAGCAATGATGAAAACTTGACCTATTATTTTTCTTTGAACAGGTTTCCTCCATCCAATAAGGTCTAGCACCCTTTCTCCAACTCTATAGAATAAATACATCCCAGTTGTTTTTCAAAAAAACCTGTTTGCCTTTAATGTTAAAAAAATTAGCAAACATTCCACTTCTTGCAAATTCCATACTTGAGTATATGTATCTGCATATAGATTGAGATTAATATTACAGGTTAAGATCTCTTTCCCAGTTATTCTTAGTGCATTTAGAGACCTGTTAAGTGATGGACTATTTCCATTCTGTTACTTGGTCAGTTTGAACTGATGATGTTCAAACAGCTCTGTTGTTGGAGAATGCTTGATGTGGTCACATTCCCTGCTACCAGTTTACCATGGAGAGGAAATGTACTTTCCAGTAATGGAATTGAAGGATGTGTAGTGAGCAGATTTCTCTTCCTTGTGTTACCAGAAGGGTATGCTTAACCAGTTTCTTAGGACTCAAGAATCTAGTCACCGTATGTCTCCTTTCCTTGGCTTTGCTTCGTTCCCGTTTCTTTCATACTGTATAGTGGTTCCACAAGTTTGTCATGAACAAGCATCAAGCCTGAATAAGGGAAATGAAAACAGTTAGTTCTTCTAATGCTAGTGTCCCAAAAACCATGGCAGACCAATTAGCTCTTTCAAAAGACTGTCTTCTGAAAGAGCTTACATTTTGGAAGGCCAAAACGCTCCTCATCCTTGCTTCCTTTTTCCAGGTTGTCATTGGTTGCATGGCTTCTCTTCTGCCTCCCCGCCCCAGAATATTGAGCACCAAATTAGCTGGCACATTCTCTGCACACATTATCATCCCCTAAAAGGAGCAGCCAGTGAAGTGAGGGGAGGGAACCTTACTCCATCGGTGAATTACGAGGATGCTGATAAGACACATCCAGACAAAAATACCTGGAAATGTATCTTCGGCTATGATAACAGCCACTCACCGCTCTGAATGGAATCCACAAAGTATAATCCTTAAAGGGTCACATGCGCCTCTGGCTAGGCATTGTTGAATACCAAGTACAGGCTAGCTGTGACTGAATAGGTCTTTCAGTCAAGGTTCTTGTACTAAAACATCATTGCAGAGTTCTCATTTAATGCCCAAACATTTGTGAGGGGGATCATGCACACCAATAGCCCTTACTACCTCTTTGGCAGGTTTGGATTTATCTGTCCTGGCTTCTTTCTAGTTATTTTTCTCATTTCTTTTATCCATCATATACATAACTTGTTCTGCCCCCACGCTATCTTAACTACCTGGGTGGTGAACTGGCTGCATAGGGAACAGATCGGAGACTAGATAGTTGAATCAAACATGAATTTGGTAACTGACAAGAATTTTAGATGTTCTCTTCTCCTGAGTCTCACTACAAAGTCTACAAAGGTGAAGTCTTTGAGAGATAGAACCAGTTCTAGCTGAACTGAGGCTCTTGAATCTTTATTTTTCTTGTCTCTTTCTTGTATGGTGTTCAACTATCTCTAAGATGGTCTCAAAATGTAACTCTGACTGGACTTGAATACAGCTTCAACTGGATGTGCTTTTTCGGGCCTGTCCAACAGGTGGCCGGCCCTCCTACCCTCCTGGGCCCCCAAAAAATCATTTTGCCCGCTTGTCACCACCCCTCCTCCTTAGTGTCACGCCGGGCAGTAAAAGCAGGCAAAATCGCCCCCCGCGAGTGGCCCCGCCCCCTGCTGCGGCCCCCCAGGTGATCAGTCACCGGAATTCCGGCCCTTGGGCAGCCCTGTACTATTTTGTAGATCCTCCAGCCCTCCTCTCTCTTCACCTTCCAGTCACAAAAAGGTTCTCTTCCACGAACCAGAAGTGACTTGCCTGAGGCTCCACACCTGAGAGGATTCTTAAAGGGGCAGGATAACGGAGGCTTCAAATGCAAAGAGGCTGTCTATACTGATCCCCCCACCCCCCGAAACTGTACATAAAATATTAATCTCTCTAAAAAGGGCAAACAGCGAGGGTCTTCATGGGGCACAACACTAATCCTATGTAACACAATTTTCCTTCCTATTTTTGTCATCTATTTGGTTCTATCATAAAAACATGGGAAAAGTTTATTAAACTGCAAAAACTTTGTGCGGCCTGCACATTGAAATGTTAAAAGTGGCATATTTTCATTAAGGAAAATTACACACCAAGTGCCTAGCTGGCTTAGGCTGAAGGAAATAATAGTACTACCCTCAGCCACAAAAACAAAGTTTCTGGAGTATTACAACTACTTTTAAAATAAGTACCACACAATTAAACAGGAACGGAACTGGAAAAGGTACAGAAAAGGGCAACAAGAATGATCCAAGGGATGGAGCAGCTCCCTTACGAAATCAGGTTGCAACGCCTTGGTCTTTTCAGCCTTGAAAGACGGCGTTTAAGAGGTGACTTGATCGAAGTGTATAAAATCATGCAGGGGATAGAAAAGGTGAATAGAGAAAAAATATTTTCTCTGTCACACAACACTAGGACTAGGGGGCACTCCCTAAAGCTCCAAGGTAGGAAAGTTAGGACTAATAAAGGGAAATATTTCTTCACCCAGAGGGTCATTGGGTTATGGAACAGATCCCTGTGTACAACTAGTGGGCCACTGTGTGACACAGAATGCTGGACTAGATGGGCTGAGGCCCGATTCAGCATGGCTCTTCTTATGTTCTTATGTTCTTAACGAACACTTTCAAATCAGGAAGAGAAAATCTTTCAAATTTTGTTGCATAGTGCAATGTGTGTTTGGGTTAAGAAAGCTTCATTGGTTAACTGTAGAAAAGGACAAGCATCACATCTGGGCTTAATCCAACAACTGAAAATATGCAGCTGGTAGTGCAGGAAGGTTAATGCTAGTAAAAACATATTTTTGGATACAGGCCAATGACAAAACCCATTCTTTTCCATCATCTGCTCTAGTTGGGACTAACAATTGGTTCATCCCCTGATATTTAAGGCTGGCAGATTAATTCATATATTTCAAAACAGGAACTGGAAACAGGTGCCAGCCCAATGGAAGCCTTTTACACAAGCAGTGGTAGGCTCAAGTTACCATAGCTCACTTCAGTGTTTTAATGTCTCCTTTACACAGCCATTCTCAGCTACTTACCATGAAAGTACTTCACTGTTTTGACTTTCAGTTCCAGAGTGGCATCCTCATCACACACAAAGACAGCGCGGGGATGTTGCTGCAAAGCTGACACTGTCCACATGTGGTTTATGCCTTCTTCGATAGCTTTGTGCAAGGCAAATGCTTTGTGAGCTCCCGTGATTACAATCATAACCTGAATTGCAGGGAAACACAGCAAAAGCTTTGACTTTTATTACAAGTTTCAGAAAATAAAAAAGGTGTTTTGTTTGTAAAGACAAAGTATAAAGATTAGCAGCCACACACCAACATTTTTCAAATGAATAGTCAAAAAGAGTGCTACTGCAATAGTTTGAAACTCTGCTCATAGAATAAGGGAGAAGGCAAATTATAGCCATTAAAACAATCAAGACTCCCCCTATTTTAGAACGAACTTGTAACTGACTTCCTCAAAACTAAATAAAACTGGAGAACAACCACACAATTTACATGAGTCCCCTGAGTAGTCACATATTTCTGGTAAACAATAATACCGTCTAGCAAAGCAATAAAGTGGCATTTAAACATTTCAAGCAACAAGTGTCCCCCCATTTGCCATCTGGCTTCCACGAGTATACAGTGGGAGAGTGGGTTAGTAATTCCTGGCTTTGTTTAAACAACAAATTTACAGTTCTAGTAGCAGCCAATCAGTACAACAGATTAAAAGTCACGGACTCATTTGCTGACGTTGGCTATATTAAGGCTGTGGCTTTCTCACAAGTGTTACCAGGCCATGCAGTGTCGAGATTTCCAGGGTTCTTTGCTAGTTCATTTGCTGTGTCAGCAAAAAGAGTTCAGATGCTAAACTGGTTAGACTTCCGTTTTATCTGGAAGCTCTGTAGTTCTCATTGCATGTTAATGATCCTGCAGCACCACAAGGAGTAACACATTTATTATAGCATGAGCTTTAATGGCCTACAGTCTTCCTTGTGATGTTGCCACCTTCCAGAAATGTACTTTGATTCACTTTGAAATAAGAGAAACAACAAACAAACTGGTAGAGCAAAACCAAATGGATATTCTATAGGAAAATGTTTGTCATCATCCTTATTGTGTCGAAGACAAAATTGTGTGTGTGTGGATGCACACATATGTGTGTGAAGACTGCACTATTATTTATTTATTTATTTACTTCATTTTTATACCGCCATTCTCAGCCCAACGGCGACTCATGGCGGCTTACTAAGTGGCACTATTCAGTGTCCATAATAATATAAAAATTGATTAAAACCACATAGCTAAAATCACATACATATTAACGTCAATAAAAACATAATAAAACCATAAATCCTCCACACTTCATTACCAAATCATTGTCCAGTTGCGTTGTCCAACCATTCAGAGATCAGAGGTCATAGCTACACTGCATTTGGAAACGCCTGCTCAAATAACCAAGTTTTTACTTTTTTACGAAATGTTAAGAGGGTGGGGGCCGATCTAATGTCCCTGGAGAGGGCATTCCATAGCCGAGGGGCCACTGCTGAGAAGACCCTGTCTCTCGTCCCCGCCAGCCGCACCTGTGAGGATGGCAGGACTGAGAGCAGGGCCTCCCCAGAAGATCTTAAGTTTCTAGATGGTTTGTAAGGAGAGATATGTTCGGACAGATAGGTAGGGCCAGAACCGTTTAGGGCTTTATAAGCCAAGGCCAGCACTTTGAATTGTGCTCGGTAGCAGACTGGCAGCCATCTTGTCCACATCCTCAGGTTTCACCAATTGAAATGAATCCATAATCTAAGATCACCATTTATAAACATATTTCTATTTTACTTACACTTCTCATCTGCTACAACAAAAACAAAGTTGAATGGGAAAAAATATAAGTCAATGCTTAAGTCCTAATAACACCAATGAGATGATGCATTCAATTGTCTAGACCAGGCACTGGGCAAACTTTGGTCTCCAGGTGCTTTGGACTTCAACTCCCAGAAATCCCATCCAATTTATCAGCTGTTAGGAATTGTGGGAGCTGAAGTCCAAAACACCTGGAGGGTCAAAGTTTGCCTATGCCTGCTCTAGAATACATTCATCCAGATGTATTTTGGTTCAAAAACACACTTCCTCCTTTATTCTGTTAGGTTACTATTGTGCTACTTACCTCTCGAGAATCCATGACTGTACCCACCCCAACTGTGAGAGCCATTGTGGGCACTTTGGAAAGGTTACCCTCAAAGAACCGGGCATTAGCCAATATTGTGTCCATCGCCAAAGTCTTCACTCTGGTTCTAGACACCAGGCTTGAGCCTGGCTCATTGAAAGCAATGTGACCATCTGGACCAATACCTATAATAGAGACAGTTGTAATTTATAATCTAGCCAGCAAAAGCAATGATCCTTTATGGATAAATACTTGAGTATAAGCGCATAACCTTAGCAGAACATTGGCAAATATGATTTTAGATCCAATAATCTATTCCTTGCACTTCCATAAATAAATGGCATGGCCTACATGTGGGGGTTTCCAGTATTCGGATAATCCCAAGAGCCACTTATTTCGTACTATACCTACTGCAAGTGAAGCTGACCTTAAACCAAAACACCCAGCAATTCTTTTAGCCCGGTGTAAATCACATTTACTTAGTTCTATTGCTTTCAAAAATACACTCCCAGGTCTTCATCCTTTGAATTTCAGTGTGCTTTTCTCTTGCTACTGGGCAATGAGTTCTTCATTTTTACCAAGTTACTTTAAGTAGCTAAAAAATGTTACACTGGTGTTTATGTTACACTTGGAAAAAAGGGCCAATATATCATGCTTCCAGAAAGAAATAACCCCATCTACTACTCATAAAAGGCTTTGGCAGTTGTAGAAGTTACATCCCAAAAGACCTGGAAGGTCACATGTTCTGTATTACAGTAAGTGTTGCATGTTCATAGAAATATACTGCACAACACTTGTAGGAAGGCATGTAACATCAATGTAGACTTTTCATTTATTACACAGCTTTCTTGTCTGTTTCATGCATGAATGTATGTATAATCCCTGGACAGTTTACTAAATTGACTTCCAGCATAATGCAATATGCCCCCGATCCAATTATTTTCGAGGAGGTATGAAAGTTCTTTATGGCACTCATGGCTGCAATGGCCATTTCACACATGCTGCGAGATACATAAAGGTGTATCAGCACTGTAAAATGAATGCAGTTTGACACCACTTGAACTGCCATGGTTCAATGCATTGGAACCATGGGAGTTGTCGTTTTACAAGTCTTTAGTCTTCTCTGGTAATGAGTGCTTGTCCTTGACCAAACTACAACACCCAGGATTTCAGAGCATTGAGCCATGGCAGTTAAAGTGGTGTCAAACTGCATTCATTCTACAGTGTAGATGCACCATAAGCATGTGCAAACTTACTGCTATGCTTCCTCCAGCCCTCTTTCAAACAGCTACCTCCAACAAAGAGCTCGATTCCTCCAGCCTGCTTGATCTTTTCTTCAAAAGCGTCACACTCTGCCTGTAGATCAGGAGCATTCCCATCCAGGATATGAATGTTTTTAGGATCAATGTCAATATGCTTGAAGAGGTTGTCCCACATGAAGGAATGATAGCTCTGTGGATGGTCCCTTGGCAGACCTGACAAAAGAGGACATTCACTCATGGTTACGCACATTCCATTTACACCCCACTTTCCTAACCATAATAATAGTCAAGTGGTAAGTGTGACGGTCAGTTCTGTTGTTATTATTTGTTAGCTTGATGTATGGGTGAAATGGTGTGCATGTCCCTTTAAATGGCTTCATAGATTGCTGTGGGGGCGTGGCTTAGCCTGGAGAGAGGAGAGGGAAGGTTGATGAAGAGAGAGGAAGGAAGATTGGGGAACTGACGTTTGGGGACAACTCTTTGGCAGTATATTATTGAAACTGATGAATAAGTGAAGAGTGTTCACTGTTCTATTAAAGAGTCATTTTTTATAACCAACAAGTTTGGTCATTTCAGTTCAGATAACTTCACCAGCCTAGCATGTGAAATAAGGGGGTAGGGTCGTCACAGTAAGCAACAACTGTGGCAAAGTGCCTGCATGATATGCCAGAGACCCTACACTCAATCTCCAGTTGGAGGTTTTGGAAGCATCATCCCTTGCACTAGAGACCCCAGAGACCTGCTGCCAGTCATTCAATAATATAAGACTGGATGGACACAGGAGAAATCCAGCTATGGCTTTCCACTTGGAGACATTCCCTCATCTACACAACTGCTAATGAATATGGGGAAGAAAGGATACAAAACTGAGACTTGTTTCTGTTCTTGAGATCCAACAGGATCATTCCACGTACTGCTTCTTTCAATGGAATTTGCAGTAGAGAACATTTCCTCCTGTTTGTTGTTTATTTGTAAATCGAGGTGAGCTTCCGACTGTCAGCCCTAGCTTCTGCCTACCTAGCAGTTCGAAAGCATGCAATGCGAGTAGATCAATAGGTATTGCCTCAGCAGGAAGGTGAAAAGGCGCCCCATGCAGATATGCCGGCAACACAGTCGGAGAGATCTATGGCCAACAGGTTCCTCAGCATAGAAAATGGAACAAGAGCACCTCCACATGGCCGGAGTTGAGCATCGCCTCCAGACACCAGAGATGGAAAAAGGAGAAGGCTTTTACCTTTGTGTTGTATGTCGTTCACTGTGTGCAAAAGGCATTTAATGTTTGCCTCATGTTGTTGTTCATTCGTTCAGTCGCTTCCGACACTTTGTGACCTCATGAACCATCCTATGCTAGAGCTCCCTGTCGGCCGTCACCTCCCCAGCTCCTTCAAGGTCAAGCCAATCACTTCATCCATCTTGCCCTTGGTTGGCCCTTCTTCCTTTTTCCTTCAATTTTTCCCCAGCATCATTGTCTTCTCTAAGGTTTCCTGTCTTCTCATTATGTGCCCAAAATACTTCATCTTTGCCTCTAATATCCTTCCCTCCAGTGAGCAGTCAGCTTTATTTCCTGAAGTATGGACTGGTTGGATCTTCTCATGGTCCAAGGCACTCTCAGAACTTTCCTCTAACACCACAATTCAAAAGCATCTATCTTCCTTCACTCAACCTTCCACATGGTTCAGCTCTCACATCCGTAGGTGACTACAGGGAATACCATTGCTATGCGGGTCTTCATTGCCAGTGTGATGTCATCCTATGAATCCCCAAAACCTGCTCCAGAGGATAGGTCATGGAGGTCTTCCATAAATAATGTGAAAATACAAATTCAATCCTGTCTTCCATGAATAATATGAAAATACAAATCCAATCTCTCACACCAATAAATGTTCCCTCTATCCCATTCCCTTCACAGCATTCCCTGAGCTGCCATTGTTTGGAGAACATTTTAAATTAATCTCTGTGGTAGCAAGGCAGCAAGTATACTCCAAAGTAGTACTGCAGTATGCAGAGATAGAGCTGGTGCTTTATATTCTACTAGCTGTACCCGGCACGCGTTGCTGTGCCCTTTTTAGGAGATGCGAGAAAGTTCAATCATCCACGGTGTGCCCTCCTCTAAACTGCAGTTGGATGGAGTGTGGGTCATGGGGGGCATGGTGTGCCAAGTTGGGTCTTTATTGGTCTTGGTTCTGGGCCACAGTGGTCTGTGGGGAATGATGGGTTTTGAAGTACTACAAATCCCATTTTCCATGGTGGTACTTCAAGTCCCATCATGCATGGTCGGGGCTCTGTGTGCCAAGGTAGGTTACTGTAAATTCAGGCCATACACAATGTCCCATGAGCTGAGGCCTAGTTAGGAGCAGCAAGTTAATGAAGCCTTACTGTCAATTCAGGCCATACACAATGTCCAATGAGCTGAGGCCTAGTCGGGAGAATCAAGTTAATGAAGTCTTACTGTCAATTCAGAGCGTAAACAGCTTCCCAGTAAGTGAGGGCTAGTTAGGGAAATCAAGTTAATGAAGTCTTACTGTCAATTTAGAGCATAAACGGCTTCCCAGTAAGTGAGGGTTAGTTAGGGAAATCTAGTTAATGAAGCCTTACTGTCAATTTTGGGCGTGGTCTGTGATTTTTTGGGGTGTAAATTTTAGGTTGGAAGTGATTTGGGTGTTTGTGTTGGGGATTGGCTCAGGCCTTTTCCTTATTCTGTTTTGGCAGTTTATTATGGATCGGAATTTTCATGTTGGCTGGCCAGTGCAGCAGTTATGCAAATCCGCCCTTATTGGCAGCCAATCATGTTGTTCAGAATGTAGAGGCTGGGTGAGTCTTTGGCTGCCCCGGAGGATGCTGGTAAATGTAGTTTTATTTTTATTAGTTGTTTTGGGGGCCTTTTAGGTTCTGGGGGAAGTTTCTTTGCTACAAACGTACCTTGCTTGAGGCCTATTTCTGTTGGCAAGTATTGTGTTTCTGCGTTGTATGGTTTCTTTGTTTGAGGTATACATCACATGACGTGAACCCATTTATATAATAGATGGCTGTTTTTGCATGGTGTGCCCTAAGATAAATACTGTGCATGAGGATATTCCATTTCTACTTGGCCAATCCTACGCTCCTCTTCTATTGTATAAAGTGCACTCTGAGTCAATGCACTATCTATCTTAACCCTTGAATGTTTTAGAAATGCTTAAACAGAACAGAAAAATGCCTCAGAGTTTGTTTTCTTGTCATAGCAAGCTAGAAGATAGGGGAAGTGTCAAAGTTCTCATAATCTTGAGGCAATGTTGCAGGAGAACACCTATTTGCAGATGTCATCAGATACAGGTTAATAGTAATGCAGGTACTGTTATTGCAGGACAAAGGGCATAGTTTCTTCAATTCTGATAGGAGAATTCTGACTTTGCTCCCATTCTTCAATAGCTAATGCAAGCTGAACAAGGCACTAAGTAGCTTACTATGCAGATGATCCTAGTTGTTTGAAAAATATGTTAAGAAATACTAATAATTGTACTTTCTACCAAACTTAAATCAGAACTCAGAAAGGTTGGATTACAATGCCCACAATCATCCAGTGGTGATCTGGCTAGGGAATTCAGGAAATTGTAGTCCAAAGGTATCATTTCCAAGGTCTGGAATACACACACAAACACACAATTTAAGTACTGTCTTCTCATACTGCAAGAAAATACTTTAGTTATTGTTTCAAGATAAGTAAAATAAGACAGAATAGCAACAAATTTATTTATTTATTTCCAACATTTCTACCCCGCTCTTCTCTACCCCCGAGGGGGGACTCAGAGCGGCCTAACAAAAGGCACAATTCGATGCCAACATAATAAATACAATATAAAACCAAAAACATACAGCATTGAAACACATTAAAATACAATTAACATTAACACATCATACACATTCTCTTAAGTTAAAGACAGTATTTCGTCCATAACAGGAGCATTGAGCCATATCCATCAACTTGCTGTTACAAATCCAGTCCAAAGTGCTGTATTGTGCTAATGTGCAAACGCTTGGTCCCACAGCCAAGATTTCACTTTTTTCCTGAATGCCAGGAGGGATGGTGTTGATCGTATGTCGCTTGGAAGTGCGTTCCACAGACGGGGAGCCACCACCGAGAAGGCCCCCTCTCGTCCCCACCAACCGTGTTTGAGAAGTAGGCGGGAGCGAGAGCAGGGCCTCCCCGGATGATCTTAAATTACGAGGTGGGACGTAGAGGCTGATGCATTTGGACAAGTAGGCTGGGCCAGAACTGTATAGAGCTTTAAAGGTCAAAACCAGCACTTTGAATTGAGCTCGGAAATGGACAGGCAGCCAGTGGAGCTGACACAACAGGGGGGTAGTATGCTCCCTGTATGTAGCCCCAGTTAGTAATCTGGCTGCCGCCCGTTGGACTAATTGTAATTTCCGAACTGTCTTCAAAGGCGGCCCCACGTAGAGTGCGTTGCAGTAATCTATTCGGGATGTGACCAGAGCGTGGACAAAATGTTGCAGAATAACTTTCCTCCTAAGAGCCCTGCTGTTTAGGATTCCTGCCAGCCATGGCCTCCTCCTTAAAATGCAAGGGCAATCCAACCAACTCTTTCCACTCTATGAACTCATGTTTTCCCAATCTTACTCATCTGATACTCCTCATTCCATGGCTTCTAATGGGGCTACTTCTTTACCTCCTTAGACCTCCTATTTTAAAAGTTTTCTTCTACTTCTGGAGGCCTTGGGTGGCACTAACACTTACATCTTGTCCTTCATATTTATTTACACACTGGCTGGGTTTTCAATGAGAGGGCCTCCTCTCCTTCCAGCTCTGCTACTCTTAAACAGGAGTACAGGAAGTCAGTATTTATAATGGTGCAAAGTTCAACATGTATATTTTACAAAGAGCACCTCCTTCATATAAACTGCTGCAAGCTCTACAGTTTGATCCAAAAGCAAAACTGAAGACTGTAGGGAAGGAAATTGGAAAGAAGTCTTTCCCAACCCATCTCTTTGCTCCGCAAACTCATTCCCCACAAGAAACAGGGAAAGCATGCCTTGGAGAACTTGCCCAACCTTGTTGTTGCGCATGGACATGAAAATGACAAAGTTAGAAGAGGAAAGGAGCTTTGCACTAACTCCCTGAGTTGCTTAAGTCTTTGTGCTGGAATTCACTACTTCATTGCCTACTGGTAGTTTCTAAAAGATAGTACCTTGAAGATCAGTGAACTAGACATGAGTAGAGATGTACAAAATATAAAGCCCTAAATGGTTCGGGCCCAGCCTACTTGAGGGACCTCATTTCCTCCTACCAGCCCACATGAGCCCTGAGATCATCAGGAGAGGCCATTCTCTCGGTCCCACCACCATTACAAGCACAGTTAGTGGGAACAAGAGAGGGCCTTCCTGGTGATGGCCCCACAGCTCTGGAACTCCCTTCCCAAAGAGGTGCAATTGGCCCCCTCTCTACTGGCCTTTCGTGCCCAGGTCAAAACCTTCCTGTGAAAGTAGGCCTTTCCCGGTAACCCATAATAGGAAATGATCAGGCAGCGATGGGTAAGGCATATCAATGAAGACTATCTCGGACTTGACAATGTATACGTGGTCTAAACAAACAGAGCTTTAGGGATTTTTTTAATGGACGACGTCAGTGGCCTGAGGCACAGGGAATTTTAGTGGAACATGCTACATTTATTAACTTTATTGTCTATGGTTTATGTAATTGTGTTGTCTGTTTATCAGTTTCAGCTTGCTTTTATGCCATGTAATTTCTGTCATTCTAATTATTGTTTGCTGCTTTGAGTCCCACCCATGGGAGAAAAATGGGATATAAATAAATAAATAAATAAAATACAGAACTGAGTTGGGGGGATGCTGAAATAATAAAAAATACCTCTGTGCCCATTCCTTTTGCTTTAGCTCCTGGCTCATGCCCTGAGCCCATTTCTCTGCTGGTCTGTGGTTCCCGACTCCCTGCTAAGATTGCAAATTGGGCCTGGGGTGAAACAGGTCTCTAGTCTAAGAATGCTTGCTCCTTAGAGATGAAATATGAGCCGGCAATTTCTTGGTTAACAGCTCAGTTCTTGAGTCACTGGATGCATTTGTGTATATACGAGCTTGTCGTTAAACAAACAAACATGTTTATTTATTTGGATTTATTCGTCGCCACTCCTGTCAGTCTCGGGGCGACTTACAAATGTTAAAAAACATAAAAATACAGTTTAAAACACAATAAAATAACAGCTTAACATCCAATTTAAAACTATACGGTAGTGTACGGGCACCAGAGTTACTCCCACGGCCTGTGGCTACACAGTAGAGGCCAGGGTTATCTACTGACCAAATGCCTGTACAAACAGGAAAGTCTTACAAGCCTTTTGGAAGGCTAGTAGATTGGACAGCGCACAAGTTGCAGGAGGAAGAGCGTTCCAGAGTACTGGAGCAATGACGCTAAAGGCTCTCCTCCGCATTGAGGTCAGGTGAAGGGTTTTACAGCTAGGCACCGCAAGAAGATTCAGGGACTCAGATCGCAGTGGTCTTGTTGATGTTCAACAAGATATGTGGACAAGGAACAGCAGTTATTTCCTTCCACACCTATTCTCAACATAAAAGTTAACTCACCTACATATTCATCCATGTTGAAGGTTTTCACATATTTGAAAGAGAGATCGCCATTACGGGAATATTCTATTAGTTTTCTGTAGCATCCGATTGGAGTACCTCCTGGAAATTAAAAAAAAATAGTTCTATACCACAGAAACCTACAGGCAGCAATGGAGTGCAATACCAATATTGCAAGTGCTTTCCTCAGCACTATACTGATCATGGGGATATCCGCCTATCTACCTGTCTGTTTGATTAGTAGTCATAGATTGCATTGTGTTCCACTCATCCATTCATTCGTGATACAATCCATCTTAAAGGTCCTTCAGGTTGACAGATATCAATATAGTGCATTGTGTGGTAACGATAACCATAATATAATTATGTGTTGTGTAAAGTTCTTCTTATTACCCATTTTGAATCTTCGTTTCTGTAGGATTCCCAGTGCCAGTACAGGTTGAATATCCCTTATTCCAAATGCTTGGGACCAGAAGTGTTTCGTATTGTGGATCCATGTCTTTCTATAATTTTGGAATACTTGCATAGCTAGAGTCTAGGCGAGTCTGACTCTGGGGGTTGGTGCTCATCTCTATTTCTAAGCTGAAGAGCCGGCGTTGTCCGTAAACACCTCCAAGGTCATGTGGCCGGCATAAGTGCATGGAGCACCGTTACCTTCCCACCGGAGCGGTACCTATTGATCTACTCACATTTGTATGTTTTTGAACTGCTAGGTTGGCAGAAGCTGGAGCTTTGATGTAACGTCCAGTCTCTTAAACATCTATGGCAAATGCATAAGGTGATCACTTGTGGCAAACCCCCAAAGTGATTTTGACTTAATTATGATACAGGCTGAATGATGCTGCTAAGTAATCTATATAAATAACAATGTAATGTTTGTTTGTGGGATTTACATAACTCAAAAAACACTGGATGAATTGACACCAAATTTGGACACAAGACACCTACTACCCCAAGGAGTGACCATCACTTAAAAAAATGGATTTTGTCATTTGGGATTTGTAGTTGCTGGGATTTACAGTTCACATACAATCAAAGAGCATTCTGTACCTTACCAATGATGGAATTGAACCAAACTTGGCACATAGGGCTCCCACAACCAACAGAAAGTTCTGGAAGGGTTTGGGGGGCTTTGACCTTGAATTTGGGAGTTGTAGTTCACCTACATCCAGAGAGCACTGTGAACTCAAACAATGATAGATCTGGACTAAACTTGGCACGAATACTCCATATGCCCAAATGTGAACACAGATGGAGTATGGGGAAAATAGAGCTTGACAATTGGGAGTTACAGTTTCTGGGATTTATAGTTAACACACAATCAAAGAGCATACTGAAATCCAGCAACAATGGAATTGAACCAAACTTGGAACACTGAACTCTCATGAGACCAACAGAAAGTACTGACAGGGTTTGGTGGGCATTGACACAGATGGAGTTTGGGGGGGGGGGGGGGGACCTTGACATTTGGGAGTTGTAGTGAAGGGGGTTAAAGAGAGGAGATGCTCCAAGTGCCCGTATGTTAGCAATAATCTGCCCAGAGACAGCAGAACAGAGAAGGAGCCATACTAAGGGAATCAAACTGGGCATGTGCAGGAATGCAAAAGATAAGAAACATTGTATCTCCAAGAATGAAGCGTGGACAGTCCGTGTTACATTATGATAGGCTGCAATTTTAGCTGCGACATAACTTTTAACCAATAATAAGATTTTGGGCAACCATAAGTTGAACCCTGATGCTTGTATAAATATGTGCCTCACAAGGGGGAGGGGCCGCTCCCTTGAAGCACCATGTTGTGCAGGGACGGACTCGCAGCTGTGGAAACAAAATAAACTGAGCTTTCTGAGAAATCCTGTTGTCTGTCTTCTCCTTCTACTGCGTCTGCACGAGCAGCCTGCCTTGTGGGAGTATGGTAATCTGCTACAGTAGTTACTGAGATTTATAGTTCGACAACAAAGAGCATTCTGAACCCCACCAACAATAAGATTGGGACAAACCTCCCACACAGAACCCCCACGATCAACAGAAAATACGGTGTTTTCTGGTGGTCTTTGGCAACCCTTCAGACACCAGGGGTCCCAACCCCCAGGTTGAGAAATGCTTGAAATGCTAGAAACTTACCTGTGGGAAGTCCAAGGGTGAAATAGTTGTCCGGACCCGGTTTGAACTGGATTATTCGATTCCTAATGTACTTTGCAGACCATACACTGGCTTGATCATAATTTTCTAGAATGATGAGTTTCATCCCAACCTGCAACTTAGAAAGAATGCTTTTGGTTAAGAGACTCTGCTCAGCTCCCAAGATCAGACTGGATCTGGTGACTTTAGTGTAGTGCAAAGAAAATGTTTTTCTTTATTCACCTTTTCTATCCCATGCATGATTTTAAACTTCACCTGTTAAACGCCGTCTTTCAAGGCTGTTTTGGACCTGGTTTCATAAGGGAGCCGCTCCATCCCTTGGAATTCCCCTAACAGCCGGTAGGCTTGTTAGTACTCCAAATGTGGCCTTACCATCGATTTGTAGAGAGGTAGCCGACCTATTTTCGATTCCCTTCCTGATCATCCAAAACACCTGTACATCTTCATTGAGCTGCCACCTCTTTGAAGAGACTCTGCCCATGCAGACTGGATGCTTTAGAGTGTGTGTTTTAGTGTGTGTTTTAGTGAGGCACCCGCACTCTTCTGCAGCCTCTGCCAAAGCTGCAGCTCCCAAGATCCTATAGCACTGAGCTGTGGTGGCTAAAGCGGTGCCAAACTGCATTAATTCATTCTATAGTGCAGACGACCCATCCTCCCTGGAACTGTAACTCACCTCCGTTCTCCAGCTTGCAGCCTCTGCTCTTCCACGCTGCCTTCGCTCTTGGCACTCCTCTTTGTGACGTCACCCAGACCCTTGAGCTCGGGAAAGCGCTGAGCCAGCGGCCCTGCTGTCGCCCTTCCTATCCCTGGGTCCTAGCGCCGCCCGTTTCCTTCTGTCTCACCTGGCAGTCATGTGTCAGGTCTTCTACCGTACCTTGCATCTGGAAGAAATGTAACTTGGCTGCCAGGGTTCCGTATTATGGAATCCTTGGATTTGTAATTTAGAGAGGCACCTTCAGTCTTTGGCATAGAAATACAACTTCCATAATAATAATAATAATAATAATAATAATAATAATAATAATGCCAACTGCTGCTCTAAGATCAGAGTGAAGAGGGGCCAGGAAGGCAATTCCATCTTGCCTCCTGCACTGTGCTTATAATATAATATAATAATGTATATACATATAATATTATAATACAATTTAATACTACTAATAATATATTATAATTAAATATTTTATTTTACATGTAATATTAATAATATTACAGTATAATGTTATATTCTCTCTCTCTCTCAGCATTACTTTGTGAACGAAGATTCTTAGGAAGGACTCATCCCACGCTTTTTACAAGCGCGTTGATGTCTAAAAAGGCCAATCTGAGATAGGCAAGTTCAGTTGCAGAAAGCACAGCAGAAAGTCTCCTTGAGTGATGTTGTTTCCAAGTTGCGGTTCTTTCTGCGCTGTCGTTTCTCTTCGAGACCCATTCGGAGTGTCTTCTCGAAAGAGGCCGCAGCATTGTGGATAGTGCATCTCCATGCCTCCCGATGTGAGGCCAGGGTGGACCATTGCTGGTGATCAATCTGGCCAAGCCTGAGATGTTGTTTCAGGGAGTTCTTATATCTCTTTTTGGGGGCGCCTCTCTTGCGCTGACCCGTAGTGAGTTCACCATAGAGTAGTATCTTTGGGAGGCGGTGGTCCTCCATCCTAAAGACATGCCCTGACCAGCACAGCTGTGTTCTCAATAGCATGGCCTCAATGCTGGTGATCCCTGCTTGCTCAAGGACAGCAACATTCATCACATAGTCGG
Source organism: Anolis apletophallus (assembly GCA_030556195.1). NCBI lineage: Eukaryota > Metazoa > Chordata > Lepidosauria > Squamata > Anolidae > Anolis > Anolis apletophallus. Next base: position 83,869,537 of record JARBWK010000001.1, read on the forward strand.
TCCAGTGTATATTTAGGATTGTGCGAAGACAGCACTGATGAAAGAGTTCGAGGAGTCATAGGTGTTGGCGATAGGTGGCCCATGTTTCAGACCCAGAGGAGAATAGACAGTACGATAGCTCTGTACACACTGATTTTGGTGCTTTGCCTCAGGTGCTTGTTGCTCCAGACTCTTTTGTGAAGCCTTCCAAATGCACTATATGCCTTTGATAATCTGTGATCTATCTCTTTGTGAATCTTGGCGTCTGAAGAGATGATGCTTCCCAGGTAGATGAACTGCTGAACGGACTTAAGCACAGATTTGCCTATGCTGACGTGGGGATGATGGTAAGAACATAAGAAGAGCCATGCTGAATCGGACCTCAGCCCATCTAGTCCAGCATTCTGTATCACACAGTGGCCCACCAGTTGTACACGGGGATCTCGAGCAGAAGGGAGGGCAAAACCCTGACCTGCTCCCGACCCCCCACAACCAGTACCCAGGGAAATCCTGCCTACCTCAACCAACTCCGAGGTGGCACTTGAATGTCCTTTTCAGTAACTAATGGTGTTCTTCCTGTGGTGCGGGCTGGTAGAGGACTTCCGTTTTCTTCAGGCTGACTTCCAGCCCAAACAGCTCTGCAGCTGCTGCAAAGCAAGATGTTAGGCGCTGCAGGGCTGCTTCTGAATGGGCGACAAGGGCAGCATCGTCAGCAAAAAACAGCTCAACTTCCATAATAATAATAATAATAATAATGCCAACCGCTGCTCTAAGATCAGAGTGAAGAGAGGGGCCAGGAAGGCAATTCCATCTTGCCTCCTGCACTGTGCTTATAATATAATATATTGTATATACATATAATATTGATAATATTATAATGTAATACAATATAACACTATTATATATTTTATATTACATGTAATATTACTAATAATATTACAGTATAATGTTAGAGTACAATGTAATATATAATATTAATATTGTGCTATGGCAATAATATAATATATTGTATTTACATTTTACTTGTAAGCCGCTCTGAGTCCCCTTCAGCCAGGATTTTGATTGGGGTGGGGGGTGAGTCTGAGTGAGAGAGGATCTGCCATAGCAAACCTTTCACATCGTTATCCTAATACCCCCATGCATAGATAAAATAGCTTGCCATCTGTCCAATAGATCAGTCATTTTCAACCAGTGTACCGTGGAACACTAGTGTGTCATGAAAGATCATCAGGTGTGCCGTGGGAAATTGTTTTTGAACTTCATTCTTATATAAACTATAAGGCGCATCTGTCCCTTTAAGAAATGGAACCATAGCACTTTCACGTCACCTAAGAAGTGACGCGAAAGTGCTATGGTCGCGCCACCTTGGATTCGCTCAGACACAGCTAAGTAAATAAAGTTAGAGTTAATGCTGCAGCTGTGCGTCAAGTGACAGTGGCAATTTGGGATTACAGCAAGACAAGTTTTTGAGAAGGGAAACAAGATCGTAGTTTAAAGCTAAAATTTGCTGATATTCATTTGGACAGTTTTTGGTTATCTGTTACCAGGGAGTTCCTCATTCTGGCCAACAAAGCTATTTTGACATTACTCCCATTTTCAACCACATATCTGTGTGAGATGACCTTCTCAAGCTTGACTGCAATAAAAACTAAAAACAGAGATTGACAGCTGTTGAGCAAGAGCTTTGTGTGTGTCTTTCTACCATTCCTGCCAGGATATTTATTTTGTGTTCATTGAAACAGGCCCAGGCTTCACACTAACTGAGAGTATAAATACATTTAAAAACATATTAACTATATATATATTAGTGTGTTAGAGTGTCATTTTGGTCGGTGGTGTGCCCCAGGATTTTGTAAATGTAAAATATGTGCCGCGGCTCAAAAAAGGTTGAAAACCACTGCGATAGATGATTTCTACTCCGGTGGGAAGCTTCCCATTACACAAGGTGAAGTATCATAGCAGATGGAAAATAAAGTTTGGGCAATACACATCCCTGTTTGACACCCGATACCACCTTAAAGGGGTCACTCTGAGAGCCATTGCTGTCTAAGACTGTGGCCATCATGTCATCATGGAGGAGCCGCAGGATGTTCACAAATTTGTCAGGGCACCCGATTTTTTGGAGGATGGTCCAGAGAGCACTGCGAATCACTGTGCCGAATGCCTTTGCAATGTCAATGAATGCCATGTACAGTGGTTGATTGTGTTCCCTGCATTTTTCTTGGAGCTGTCATGCAGTGAAGGTCATGTCCACTGTTCCTCTGGAGGGGCGGAAGCCATTCTGGGATTCTGAGAGGGTGTCTTCTGAGAGGGGTAGAAGGCGGTTTGCAAGGATTCTTGTGTGGATTTTCCCAGCGGAGTTTAGAAGGGAGATACCTCAATAGTTTCCAGTCTATTCTTTCCCCTTTTTTTTTTTTTGAAGAGGGTGGTGATGGTGGCATCCTTGAAATCTGTTGGGATTTTCTTTCTTTTCTTTTTTTATTTTATGGTTTAAAAGTCTTTATTTAGAAACTTCACAAACAGGATAAAAAAGATTGACAAAACAACATGAGCGAGGTATTGCTCATGTAGAGTACACATATACAAATGAATATAGGGAAGGGGAGGAAGGGAGGGGGCAGTAGGGTAAGAGGTAGGGGGTGCAGAGTGTATAGACAATAACAAAACCATAAAAGCACAAAGTTGCTTCTCGTCTCACATCAGAGGTACAGTTTTTTAACTTCTATAAGCCGGGGGTTGCTACTATAACTTAAATCCTTTTAAATTGATCTTTTTCTTTTCTTTAATAAACCTTAAGAAGGGTTGCCAGGTAAGTTCAAATTTTTTTGGTGGGTTTCCGCGGAGCAAGTGGGTTAATTTGTCCATTTCTGCAATCTCAATGGTTTTTAACAGCCATTCCTCTTCACCTGGGATTTCTGGGAGTTTCCAATACCTTGCCAGGGTTATTCTCGCCGCAGTAGTTAAATAGGTCAGTAGTTTTTCCAGGTTTTTGTTTTGTCCATACCCTGTGATGTTTAAAAGAAAGAACTCCGGTTTCTTTTCAAATTTAGACTGGATCATTTCTTGAATATTTTTATAAATCATATTCCAATAACTTTTGACGATCTTGCATGACTACATTAAATGAAAGAAGGTTCCACATTCTTGTTTACACTTCCAACATAAATCATAATTATTTTTGTTTATTTTTGCGAGTTGGCTGGGAGTTATATACCATCTATAAACGGTTTTGTATATATTTTCTTTTAAGCTGTAAGCATAGGTATACTTTAGATTTTTTTCCCATAATGCTTCCCATTCTTCCATTGGTATGGGATACCCCAAATTTGCTTCCCATTTTGTTGGGATTTTCTTGGTCACCCATACTTTTTCTATGAGCTGGTAGAGTTGTTGTGTCAGGTCAGGTCCTCCCTCTTTAAAGATTTCAGCAAGGATCCCATCAGGTCCACTGGCTTTGTTATTTTTTTTATTGGTTGCCAGTGCAACAAACCTGGAAGACCATCATCCTCGGACAACAAGAGATCGCCTAAGTAAGTAAGTAAGTACAGTAAGTAAGTACCCCCATTCATATTATAGGATGTATTGAGCATGGTGATCAGATCATGATATGAATAAACATAATGGTTCAAATAATAAATGTTATTTATTTACTTTCATTAACAGAATACTTTTTGACTTATTTTTTTACTTTACAGCAACAGCCTTCTTTTCTTCTCCCCGGCCATTTTGTCAATTACTTTTTCTGGTTTGATAGTGATGTCCCGATGGATGGAAATCATTGCTAGTCCACTAAGTCTCTGGTCTGTCATTCAACTTCTAGATACACTTTTCACTCTCTTCATGCTTGAAAATGATCTTTCCACACTGCATGTCATTACTGGTAGAGTAGCTAACACAGTCAAAAGGAAATTTATTGACCAATAGTAGGTTTTGTCACACAGTTCCAACACTTTAAGGGTATTGAACTAAGCCAACGCTGAATCTGGACTAAACTTGGCACATAGAGCTAATGTGCCCAACTGTGCATAGAGGCAGGTATTGGGGAATGATTGCCCTTTTTCAAATGGGAGTTGTTGTTTACCTGGATCCAGAGAGTCCCAGAAGGCAGCCAACAGGCTCGATGCACTCCATTCCCAGCCATGAGCATGGTGAGACTTCAATGCACAAGCGTAAAGGCCTGCTGAGTGCATGGGCACAGAGGCCTATTGCGGCCTCCGAATGGTCTGTGGTGCAGCACATCCTCTTTGACGCCTGGGCTGTTGGCACACTCCCCTTCCTCTCTCCGCACCGAAGGTTGAAACCAGGGGCACTGAAAAGGAAAGAGTGCGCCGAGGGCCCAGGCATAGACAAGGATGCCATCGTGCCACGTACCATTAAGGCCTTCTTGCGAAACACCCAGATAATTTCAGGGGAGGGGGGCTGAAGCCCCTCAAGCCCCCTCCTCCCTGGCTATATGCCTGATAATACATATAGGTGGTTGCACAAGCCAGTCAAGGTGGTGCCAGTGATGACCGGCACGCTGGGTGCAGTACCTAAAGCACTTGGCCTGCACTTAAACACAATCGACACTGACAACATTACCATTTTTAATTATATGTAGATAGCCACCCAGCCCTGTTTAAAAACATCCACCCTGTTTAAAACCTATCCAGATACAAGAGCTGGCAATCCCCAAATACCACCTGATCAGGGGGCAGTTTAAATCTGCAATTGCTCTGGCAGATATAGTTGATAAATTATTTCCATACAACATCAAAGAAATTATATTTATCCTCTTTCTAATTTTATTTTGTATGTTCATTTTTGAGATAAAGCTATAGCCTATCTCCTGTGTAACTAATTCTATATTGATATTTTTTTCTCATACCTTGACTATCTCCATCTCCAGGTAGATTTTGAATAAATGAATAGGGGAAGTTGTTAACAGGATTAAAAAAAATTAGGCAAATGACTAGAGGCTAATTTATGAAGACTGACAGGGCAGTCGTTTGTAAACACCTATGAGTTGGGGAGGATGGCTATGAGTTGGGAAGGGTGGGTGAGGTAAAAGCAAGATTTTAAATTATGAATTATTGTTATATTTTGTGAAAAATTCATAAAATTATGCCCTTTTAACAAAGAGCTGGCAACCCCAATTCATATATTAACTGTAAAGGTTGAACACATTTGATAAACAATGGGCAGAAGTTCTTTGAGGCCTTAGTACCTAAAAGCACCAGATCTGTCTGCTTACATGTATACTATATATACATGGAAGCATGTATATGGAGTGGGTGATCATTGGGTTCACAGTTCCCTCCAAGCATGTCCATTTTGCATCTCCTGGGACTGGCAATGGGATAAAGAGCATCTTATTGGTGAAATCTGAACCTCCGTGAGACTTGTCAGGCATTTAAATGAAAAAATGTGCAAAAAAGATGTACATTTTAAAAATATACATGACTCAGATGGGGAACTTTATGATAAAAGCTCACGAGCACAATTTAGTCAGTGGGGAAAATGCATTACTGCAAATCTATGCAAAATGTATACATATTGAAAAAATGCACATTTCTTAGTCATAAAGAAAAATTGATACAAGAGTGGATCAGATACAAGAGTGGACACAATAATCCCATAATGGAAAATGGTCAGCCTTCCACATTCACTGGGGTTTGGGGCACAGGATCCTCCCCAGAAACCCTGTCAAAATATAATTATTCTTCTATGTTTATGACAATGATTGTTGTTATTATTATTAGGTTGACAAGTTACCTGAAGACACATATGCACACATATCCTTTGGAAGAAGTTTCCATCACTGAAAAAAGACAGACTGAAACGTGTGGATGACTTGACCCTCACAGGGACCATAAGTGTAACATTCATAGGCATATTCATCAGAGATATTGGGATACCTGAAGCTTCTGAGGTCGGCATCTGGGGAAGAAGACATAAGCATATGAAAGTTCCCAGGGGAGGGTTAATTTTGATATTTTATACTGATTTTTTTAATCAATGGCATTGAATTGTTACTAACACTGTGAACCGCCCTGAATCTCCTTTGGGTATACGAATACCACAAATAAATAAATAAGTAAGTTGATGTGGATTTTTCAGTGTGTATTGACACTGTAGAATGAATAAAGTTTGGCACCACTTTTCACTTCATAGAATTGTAGCCATCCAGCCCAACCCCCTGCCAACAAGCAGGAAAATTGCATTCAAAGTACCTCACAGATGGCCATGCAGCCTCTGTTTAAAAGCCTCCAAATGAGCCTCCACCAGACTCCGGGGTAGAGAGTTCCACTGCTGAACAGCTCTCACCGTCAGGAAGTTCTTCCTCATGTTCAGGTGGAATCTCCTTTTTTGTCGTTTGAAGTCATTGTTCTGCATCCTAAACTCCAGGACAGCAGAAAACAAGCCTGCTCCCTCCTCCCTATGACTTCCTCTCAGATATTTATTCCTGGCCATCACGTCTCCTCTCAGCCTTCTCTTCTGCAGGCTAAACATGCCCAGCTCTTTAAGCCGCTCCTCATAAGGCTTGTTCTCCAGACCCTTGATCATTTTAGTAACCCTCCTCAGGACACATTCCAGCTTGTCAACATCTCCCTTCAACTTTCTCAGATCAATGCTATGGAAATATTGGGAAATGCAGCTTGGTGAGGCTCTAGCCCAGTGTTTCCCAACCTTTTTTGAGCCGCGGCACACTTTTAACATTAAAAAAATCTGGGGGCACACCACCAACCAAAATGACACTCTAACACAGTAAAGAACGTTTGGGGATGGTGGCCTGCTGGGAGTGCTCACTTCTGGGGAGGGGGCGGAGCCAGGCTGCACCATGCCCCGCCCCTACCCCCGGCTTCGCCTCTCCAGCAGCTGCTCCAGCCTTGAGGGGCAGTGCCAAGCCAGCGGTGCCAGAGCCAGCACAATGCTGGCTTGGCACTGTCCCTCAAGGCTGGAGCAGCTGCTGGGAGTGCCGAAGCCGAGAGAGGGGGCAGAGCCAGGCCGCGCCATGCCCTGCCCCTCCTCCAGCTTCAGCTCACCTACAGACCGCGCCATGCCCCGCCCCCCCAGCTTCAGCTCTCCTACAGAGGAGGAGCATAAGCGGTGAATGGGCTTCAGTGGGCGGGGCTCCTCCACGCAGCTTCAGCGAGCGAGGGGCGAGAGTCATGGTGGGAGTCATGGCGGATTGGAGGCTGGCTGGGGAAACAGCCGAAGGAGGCGGCACCCCGGTCCCTTCTTCTTTTTCTTCGCCACTGCCCGGCCCTTCCTCCTCCTCCCCGGAGCAGCAGGAGTTCGGCAGGAAGGGGGGCAGAGAGCTTTTCTCGCGGCACAGCAGGAGGTCCGTCACGGCACACTAGTGTGCCACGGCACACTGGTTGAGAAAGACTGCTCTAGCCCTCTGTGGCAGAGAAGGAAAAGTGGCATCACTCACTTCCTGGGACCACTGAGACCCAAACCAATGATTGATCAAGAGCAAACTCGGTACGCTCAGAGTCCCCATGACCCACTCTACATCCTGGTGCGGTTTCTGGGCTGACAGACTATGGACAATGGGACTTGCAGTACTTTCTCTCACTTCCTGAGACCACTATGGTGCATACCAATGACTGATCAAGATCAAACTTGGTACACAGAGCCCCCATGACCCACTCCTCATCCTGGTGCAGTTTCTGGGCCAACGGACCATGGACAATGGGACTTGCAGTACTTTCACTCGCTTCCTGAGACCACTGTGGTGCATACCAATGACTGATCAAGCCCGAACTTGGCACACAGAGGCCCCATGGCCCACTCTTCAACCTGGTGCAGCTTCTGGGCTGACGGACCATGGACGATGGGACTTGCAGTACCTTCACTCGCTTCCTGAGACCACTGCGAACCTGGTGCAGCTTCTGGGCTGACGGACCATGGACGATGGGACTTGCAGTACCTTCACTCGCTTCCTGAGTCCACTGCAGCACATACCAGTGATTGATCAAGCCCGAACTTGGCACACAGAGGCCCCATGGCCCACTCTTCAACCTGGTGCAGCTTCTGGGCTGACGGACCATGGACGATGGGACTTGCAGTACCTTCACTCGCTTCCTGAGACCACTGTGGTGCATACCAATGACTGATCAAGCCCGAACTTGGCACACAGAGGCCCCATGGCCCACTCTTCAACCTGGTGCAGCTTCTGGGCTGATGGACCATGGACGATGGGACTTGCAGTACCTTCACTCGCTTCCTGAGACCACTGTGGTGCATACCAATGACTGATCAAGCCCGAACTTGGCACACAGAGGCCCCATGGCCCACTCTTCAACCTGGTGCAGCTTCTGGGCTGATGGACCATGGACGATGGGACTTGCAGTACCTTCACTCGCTTCCTGAGACCACTGTGGTGCATACCAATGACTGATCAAGCCCGAACTTGGCACACAGAGGCCCCATGGCCCACTCTTCAACCTGGTGCAGCTTCTGGGCTGATGGACCATGGACGATGGGACTTGCAGTACCCTCACTCGCTTCCTGAGTCCACTGCAGCACATACCAATGATTGATCAAGACCAAACTTGACAAACGGAGCCCCCTTGATCCTCTCTACATCCTGGCGCAGTTTGGAGGAGGATGGACCATGGACAATGGGATTGGCATATGGAAGCTGTAGTTCACCTGCGCCCACTGAACCCAGGCGCTGTCACATTGGACCTATAGACCAAACTTGGGAACACCTGCAAGCCACGCCTTTCCCAAATAACCCGGGCGCCGCCGGGTCCCCAAGCTAGTCTGTATACCTTTATAAAACGGAATGTTTGTATGTGTGTATGTGTGTATGCGGAGGGCGGAAGGGCGGATATGTGGCAGCTATTTGCATAAAGTCCTTTGATTGGACAGCCTCGCCACTCCAAAATTCTAAGGCACCAGACAGAGGGCATTGATAGCCACTGATTAGCCAGCAACCCAGAATCCAGGCCTCTACATTCAAACAACAGGATTTCTTCCCACTGAGGGGAAAAAAGCCAGCATCCCAGAATCCAGGCCTCTACATTCAAACAACAGGATTTCTTCCCACTGAGGGGAAAAAAGCCAGCAACCCAGAATCCAGGCCTCTACATTCAAACAACAGGATTTCTTCCCACTGAGGGAAAAAGCCAGCAACCCAGAATCCAGGCCTCTACATTCAAACAACAGGATTTCTTCCCACTGAGGGGGAAAAGCCAGCAACCCAGAATCCAGGCCTCTACATTCAAACAACAGGATTTCTTCCCACTGAGGGGAAAAATGCACCATCAACATTCCTCCCGCACTTGGCTCTGTGAAAACAAAATGGATTCCTGTATTCTCCTCCCCTCAGCTTTTAGAAAATGGCTGTCTGCCATGCACCCTTTTAAAAGTTACCAATAGCAGGCCATAACATTACAGGCCCCAAAATAGAGTTTAGGGCAGGATGGCCGACGAATGATGGGATTTGCATCCCAATTGACTTCCCAGAAAACATTGTAGCCCCTACAATTCCCCTTCTCCCAGATAGGCCCAAAAGAGGCATCCATCTTCCCTCTTCAACACAGTGTCAGAGAAAGGCAGCTTCTGACAGGATCTTTTTAGAACAGGCACTGTCACTCTACAAGGTAAGGCCCTACTTCACTCAAAAGACACAAGAGAAAACAATAAATACCTTTCTCTAATGCCTTTTAATGCTTATATAGATAATTCTGGCCCAAAGCCTCCTCACCCAGCCTCATTGGACCTTACTGCTAATTCCATGCAGGCCTTTCCCATTTTTTTTTACTCCTTTCTGTTTTACACTGGTATACTTTCACAGGCCAGGGCGGATATGTGGCAGCCACTTTCACAGGCCAGGGCGGATATGTGGCAACCACTTTCACAGGCCAGGGCGGATATGTGGCAGCCACTTTCACAGGCCAGGGCGGATATGTGGCAGCCACTTTCACAGGCCAGGGCGGATATGTGGCAACCACTTTCACAGGCCACAGCGACCAGCGCGGGTGATGGACCTGCACCAAACTTGGTACACATAACCCCCCTATGACATGACCCACGTATTATGGGATTTGTAGTACTTTCCAAGACTTTGGTTCCCACAGACCACTGAGGCCACCAAAAAGGACCAATACAGACCACACTCAGCACACACAGCCCCCATGACCCACTCTACGTCCTGGTGCAGTTCGGAGGAGGGTGGGCCATGGATGATGGGACTTGAAGTGCCTCTACTCACTTCCAAAGTCCGCTGCAACCCTCATCCAATCACTGATCGAGACCATACTTGCCATACATAACCCCCATGACTGCCTTCATGTCCTGGTGAGGTTTGGGGGAGGACTGACAATGGATGATGGGATTTGTAGTACTTTACACCCCTCTGTTCCCACAGACCACTGTGGCCCCCAACAAACACCGAGAAAGTCCACACTTGGCACACAGAGCCCCAGTGACCCACTCTACATCCTACTGAAGTTTGGAGGGGGACTGAACATGGATGATGGGACTTGCAGTACCTTCCCTCACTTCCCAATCCTGCTACAAACCTAATCCAATGACTCATCAACACCAAATCTGGCACACAGAGCCCTCATGACCCACTCTACAGCCTGGTGCAGTTTACTGTGAGACGGACCACGGATGATGGGACTTGAAGTACCTTCACTCACTTCCGAAAAAGAATGCATCCCTCATCCATTCACCAATACAGACCAAACTTAGCACACAGAGCCCCCATGACCCAATCTACATCCTACTACACTTGGGGGGCAGAGATGATGGGACTTGCACTACCTTCAGTAATTTCCTGATACCCCTGCAACTCCCAATAATGATGCATCAAGACCAAACTTGGCACACAGAGCCCCCATGACCCACTCTACATCCTGCTGCGCTTCACAAATAACCCGGGCAGGGCCGGGTCCCCAAGCTAGTTGTAAATAAAACCCAATATGGAAATGTGTTTAAAGAAGCCGCAGAGGGCTGAAAGGAAGGAAGGGCGGAGAGGGCTGGCGCGCCCCTTGCCTGCACTCCCCTCTTGACCCGCTCTTCCGGCAGCGGCCACGAGGGGCGCGCCTTCGCGCATGCGTGTGTGCGTGCGTGCGTGCGTGCGCGAGCCCTCCCGGAGTGGGGCCTCCTCTTCCTCTCCTCCTCCTCCGCTCGGCCTGCCTCCCTGCCTGCCCGCCTGCGTGCCTCAGGGTGACTCCCCCGCGGCCTCCCCTCCTCCTCAGTCGCTCCCCTCCTCAGCGCGATGGCGGCGGCGGCGGCGGCGGCGGCGGAACCGGGCCATAGCGGCCGGTACCAGCAGGTGAGGAAGCCGGCAGGGCCGATCACGCGAGCGCCGAGGCTCCGTAGGCCTCCGGCGGGGAGGCGCTTCTCTCTCTCTGTGTGTGTCTCTCTCCCTCTGGGCCATGTCTCGGAAGGAGAGCAGGGCAAGACGACGACGACGCCGACGACGCCTCCTGCCTGCCAACCATGACAGGACGGAGAGACCGCCTTCCTTCCTCCCTCCCTCCCTCCCTTCTTCCATTTTGGGCCCGCCGGATAAACCCAGGCCCTGCCCTGGCTGGTTCCGAAGGTGCCTTCGCCCCCTCAGTTTCCTTGGGAGGGAAAGGGCCAGGCCGCGCTCTGCCTTTGGGGGCAGAGAGGAAAGGAGCTGCTCTCGCCATGGATTCAGGGCCAATCGCATCCCTTTTGCGCGAGCTGTGTTGTTGTTGTTGTTGTTGTTGTTGTTGTGTGGTTTCAGGGCGTGTGCGACTTTCGACGCCACCGGGGGGGGGGGTTCCTTGGCAAGATTTGTTCACAGAGGGTTTGCCCTTGCCTTCCTCAGAGGCCGAGAGAGTGTGGCTTGCCCAGAGGGATCCTGTGGCAGAGCCGGCTTCCCCGTGATGGTCTACCAGTGCGTAAACAAAAACGGGGAGGGGTTGCAAAAGGCAGCACACACTCGGAGACAACAAGATCCCAAAGTATCAAATAATCATATAATTTCAAATATACACATTAAAGCAATTCATCATCATAAGGTGTCAAGTTGGACTCCCTGCTGACCATGGAGGACCAGGTCTCCGTGGTCAGCAGGACGTCATTCTTCCACCTACGACGGGCTAGGCGACTGGCCCCTACCTGTCCAGGGACGATCTGGCCACGGTGATCCAAGCCAGTCTTTCTCAACCAGTGTGCCGTGGCACACTAGTGTGCCATGACGGACCTCCTGCTGTGCCATGAGAAAAGCTCCCTACCCCCCTTCCTCCCCCCTCCTGCTGCTTGGGGGAGGAGGAAGGGCCGGGCAGTGGCGAAGAAAAAGAAGGGACCGGGGCACCGCCTCCTTCGGCCGTTTCCCCAGCCAGCCTCCAATCCGCCATAACTCCCACCATGACTCTTGCCCCTCGCTCGCTGAAGCCGCATGGAGGAGGAGCCCCGCCCACTGAAGCCTGTCCACCGCTCATGCTCCTCCTCTGTAGGAGAGCTGAAGCTGGGGGGAGGGGCTGGGGTTTGGTGGGCATGGCTGGGTGGAGGGGGCGGGGCATGGCACGGCTGGCTCTGCCCCCCCCGCTTCAGAACTCCCAGCAGCTGCTCCAGCCTTGAGGGGACAGTGCCAAGCCAGCATTGTGCTGGCTCTGGCACCGCTGGCTTGGCACTGCCCCTCAAGGCTGGAGCAGCTGCTGGGAGAGGTGAAGCCGGGGGTAGGGGGGGGGCATGGCACAGCCTGGCTCCACCCCTCCCGGCTTTGGTACTCCCAGCAGATGCTCCCAGCAGGCCACCAACCCCAGCTGTTCTTTACTGTGTTAGAGTGTCATTTTGTGTCATTTTGGTTGGTGGTGTGCCCCTGGATTTTTTTAATGTTAAAAGTGTGCCGTGGCTCAAAAAAGGTTGGGAAACACTGATCCAAGCGACGGTCATCTCGAGGCTGGACTACTGTAACGCCCTCTACGTTGGCCTTCCCTTGGCGACAGTCCGGAAACTCAAGCTGGTGCAGAACGCCGCGGCTCGCTTGCTGGTGGGAACACCAGTAAGGGAGCATATCACCCCCATCCTCCGGCAACTGCACTGGCTTCCCATTGAGTACCGGATTGCCTTCAAGGTGCTGGTTTTAACCTTCAAGGCCTTGCACGGTCTAGGGCCTGTGTACCTGAGGGACCGCCTTACCCCGTATGTTCCCCCGAGATCACTGCGCTCGGAAGAGCAAAATTTATTGGTTGTACCATCGTCCCGCGCCTGCCATCTGTCCAGTACAAGACAGAGAGCTTTCTCTGCGGCGGCTCCAGTACTCTGGAATTCGCTCCCTGACCATGTTCGAATGGTTTCTGAACTCCTCCCTTTTCGAAGAGAATGTAAGACAGCCCTCTTCAGGCTAGCGTTTGGGTAAATCCAAACTCAGTTGGTTCGTCTCGCTTTAGTTAAGGAATCGTAGCCTTGTAACATCTTGGTTATGTATTGTGTTTTACTGTTTTTACTGTATGTTTTATTGTATGTTTTTATTGCTTGTTGTGTTTGTGATCCGCCCCGAGCCTGCTGGGAGGAGCGGAATATAAAACCGAATAATAAATAAATAAATAAATAATATACAGCAGGTTCTTAGCCCGGGATGGGCTCCTACCCTTGAAGCGGGCTCTCCCTTTCGGGGCAGTTCCAGTGAATGAAGAGTCAGTTCATAATCAACAAATTGAAGCAAAAGGTAGAAGTCCCGGGAATTAAGTCCAAACGTCCGTAGGTGTAGATGATCAAAATAAAGCGGAGTTAAGGTGCTGCTGCGGTTCCAAAGAAAATGGTGGTGAAATAGAGGGTAAATCTGAATTGACTGGAACTGATCAGTTTTTAGAGGCCGACGAGGAGTCATATACTACTGCCTATTATGATTCTTTCCCACAGAAAACGCACCTACCCTACTTGTGAATTAGGAGTTAAAACTTCTACATCTGGCCTTGATAAAGACCCTGTTGGATATGGGTCGAAACGAGAGTTGGTGCCATCATATAGACCAGTGTTTCTCAACCTTTTTTGAGCCGCGGCACACTTTTAACATTAAAAAAATCTGGGGGCACACCACCAACCAAAATGACACTCTAACACAGTGGGGGATGGTGGCCTGCTGGGAGTGCCGAAGCTGGGGAGGGGGCGGAGCCAGGCTGCACCATGCCCCGCCCCGCCCCCTACCCCCGGCTTCACCTCTCCCAGCAGCTGCTCCAGCCTTGAGGGGGCAGTGCCAAGCCAGCGGTGCCAGAGCCAGCACAATGCTGGCTTGGCACTGTCCCCTCAAGGCTGGAGCAGCTGCTGGGAGTGCCGAAGCCGAGAGAGGGGGCAGAGCCAGGCCGCGCTATGCCCCGCCCCTCCCCCAGCTTCAGCTCACCTACAGGCCGCGCCATGCCCCGCCCCCCCCAGCTTCAGCTCTCCTACAGAGGAGGAGCATAAGCGGTGAATGGGCTTCAGTGGGCGGGGCTCCTCCATGCAGCTTCAGTGAGCGAGGGGCGAGAGTCATGGTGGGAGTCATGGCGGATTGGAGGCTGGCTGGGGAAACGGCCGAAGGAGGCGGCACCCCGGTCCCTTCTTCTTTTTCTTCGCCACTGCCCGGCCCTTCCTCCCCCCCCCGAGCAGCAGGAGTTCTGCAGGAAGGGGGGCAGAGAGCTTTTCTCGCGGCACAGCAGGAGGTCCGTCACGGCACACTAGTGTGCCACGGCACACTGGTTGAGAAAGACTGATATAGATATTACCTCGTCGGCCTCTAAAAACTGATCGGTTCCAGTCAATTCGGATTTACCCGCTATTTCACCACCATTTTCTTCGGAACCACAGCAGCACCTTAACTCCGCTTTATTTTGATCATCTACACCTACGGGCGTTTGGACTTAATTCCCGGGACTTCTACCTTTTGCTTCAATTTGTTGATTATGAACTGACTCTTTATTTACTGGAACTGCCCCGAAAGGGATAACCCGCTTCAAGGCTAAGAACCTGCTGTATATTATGATGATGAATTACTTTAATGTGTACATTTGAAATTATATGATTATTTGATACTTTGGAATCTTCTTGTCTCAAAGTGTGTATGGTCTACCAGTGCACCTTCTGCACTGTACAACGGGTGCAGTTTGAAAGCTGCACCCGTTGTACAGGGACACTGAGTGCAGTACCTAAGGACCTTGGCCTGCACTTAAAAACAATCAGCGCTGACAAAATTGCGACCTGTCAGCTGCAAAAAGCGCACAACTCCCCTGCTGCGCCAGCTCCACTGGCTGCCAATTAGCTTCCGAGCACAATTCAAAGTGCTGGTGTTGACCTACAAAACCCTATACGGTACCGGCCCAGTTTACCTGTCCGAACGTATTCTCCCCTATGAACCGTCAAGAGTGCTAAGATCGTCTGGAGAGGCCCTGCTCTCGGTTTCGCCACCTGCGCAGGCGCGTCTGGTGGGGACGAGGGACAGGGCCTTTTCTGTGGTGCCCCCCCCCCCGGGCTGTGGAATTGCCTCCCAAATGAAATTAGATCCGCCCCCTCCCTCCTGACTTTTAGGAAGCGGGTGAAAACGTGGCTGTGCAATGAAGCCTTTGCAGAATGAAGGGGGAGATTGCGAAGCGACTAAAGTCGCCAACCACTTGATAGGGACCAAATATATAGATGACGTTGGACTTGATTTTACTTTGGCGAAAGGCTTTTTAAATGTAGTTATTGTATTTTATTGTAAATTTAAAATGTTTTTAGATTTTAAATGTTAGCATTGAATACTTGCTGTTTGCCGTTCTGAGTCCTTCTTCGGAGGTGAGAAGGCCGGGGTATAAAAGTTTTAAATAAATAAATAAATAAAGCGCTCTAACTGCCATCGCTCAATGCTATGGAATTAGCGTGGGATTTGTAGTTTGGTACAATTTATTTATTTATTTATTTGCCGCAATTCTAACCCGCCCTTCTCAATCCCCAAAGGTGGACTCAGGGCGGCTTACATTCACCTCAGTAAGAGGCTATTTCAGCAATACAGTAAAATCACAGCACAAACATCACATGATTAAAAACAACATAATTAAAACCATACAAAACCCTCATTAAAACATTTAAACCAGCCTCATCAGTCTTACCGCCAATCCAGTTCGTCCCTAAGGTGCTGACTGCATTTACTGACCAAACGCCTGGTCCCACAGCCATGCCTTTACTTTCTTTCGGTAAGCTAGGAGGGAAGAGATCGATCTTATCTCGGTTGGGAGCCACCACTGATAAGGCCCTGCCCCTCGTCCCCGCCAGGCGCATTTGAGCTGTAGACGGGAGCAAGCACCAGCACTGTTGGGCAGAGAAGGCTAAAGGAAGATGCTCAGTGTAGTTCCACTTGTTATCCGAGTAAATTCAAAAGAGCATGAAATCACTCGAACTATAGATCACATTCACAATATATGTATATTATCACGAAACACAACTCCTGAGGCAATCAAAAACCTCAAAATTATAACATTTAAACCATGTATAATATTTTATATTATTACTTACATGCAGGTGCCTTCATGCTCTTTTGAATTTACCCAGAGAAGACTAAAGACCTTGTAGAACTACAACTCCAAGGTTTCCACAGCACTATTTATTTATTGTGTCAGAAGTGAGTTGAAGGTACAGTTAAAATGCATTTAAAAAACCACAAAGTTTTTTTAAAAACCTATGGCATTGTGCTAAATGTCCTTTGACCAGATCCACAGCACTGAGCCATGGCAAGTTGTGTCAAATGGCACTCATTCTGAAATGTAGATGCAGCCATAGCCATAGTCCAGTGCTGAAAGTACTACACCACATAGTATAGGATACTGAAGGGTAGGAGTAAAAAGGCTCCCTTTCAGCATGTTACTTCTGGAAGGTTTTTTAAAAAAATATAGTTCTACAACAGTAGTTCTCAACCTGTGGTCCGCAAAACCAAAAATATGGTCCGTGGCCTCACTGTTTCTGCACCATTGCAATGAGAGCAACTGGTCTTACGATATGCACTTATAGTGCTGAGGCTTGGTAAATATGGTTTTCTGTGGGCAAGCAGATGGTGACTACTGGGTGGCATATGTTCTGAATCAGCAACTAGAGCTGATGTGGTCTTTCCAATGCAATTTTCTGAATCAGCACCCCAAATAACCAAACCAAATCTAAAATTGATCAAAAACTGACTTGTGATCCCTTTGGTACTAATGTTCCAGGTCAAAGTGGTCCCTGGTCAAAAAGGGTTGGGAACCACTGCTTTACAACAGCATCAGCATTTTTGTTTATATCCTGCCCCATCTTCCAAGAAGGACTTGGCACAGCTTACAAGACAGCAGCAATGTAAACAGAAAACATAAAATATACAACAATAACTTAATCAATACAAAGGTTCACCAAAAGAAATAAAAATAAACATGGCAATGAAATTTAACATAAACCACATCAAATCAAAGTAAAATAACAGTAAACATATCAAAATGTTAAAAGTAGTAGTAATAATAAACTTTATTTATATCCTGCCCCATCTTCCAAAGGGACTCGGGGCGGATCATAACATAAATAATGCAATAAAACACAATACAATAAACTACATAGGATGGGATAAATAGTTAATAACACAACAAATCAATGTAAAGCAACAAAATAGAATACAAACAAGCAAACAAAATTAACAGTAAAATTATAAAGCATTAGATTAAAAACACATTTGTTCCTATGAGCTAAAGGGGCCTGCTACCTAAAAGTAAAAATTAATTAACATTTAATATTAACACTCAGTTCCAGAATGGGGTACATGGAATAATTTGACCCAGACATATCTCTTGAATCTTGTATTTTTTTACATCCAGACTCAACAGTGATACTCAATAACATTTTTACTTTTAGAAATTGTATATATGTCTTGTCATGCCATCTTCTCAATCTTGAGGTTTAATGCACCCAGCAGGCCAACCTCCTAAATAGCCTCTGTGCCAGAGAGATCATTTTTTTAAAAAAAAATTCAACTTTAAACAATTGGAATTTAATAACCAGTAGCTAAATTGAACTTCACTGAAGCAAGTTGTTAGCAAGCAGAAAGTTGTTAACAGGGAGGCTGCATATCGATATTTGAGGATAGACCATTTACTCTAGATTTTAAGGGATTGTTGGATTTTAACAGAATTCATTGAAGTAAGTGACTTAAGAGTTGTGCTTTTTGTATTTTATTTTAAGGTAGAGTGTTATCAGGAATGCCACACCTACCTATTGTGTTTTTGTGATTGCAGAGGGTACACTGTATTATCTATCTATATTCATTTTGATAAATGTGTTTAAAATGAGATTGTTAGTTGAAGAATTAGAGTGATTTAGGGATTTTAGTGCTGCTCATAGGAGAGGCTGTTGAGAGGTTACATGATGTGACTGAAGTGTTCATCCCATGTGAATCGTGAAATAACATTTGAAAACAAAACCACAAAGTCCAAAAGGTGGTGTTTGTATGTGTTTTGAAGTCAGATTTCATAGTACTTTTGGGATGATTTAAATCATTTTGGACATTTTGACATAGTTGAATTGGATGGTCAATACATGTCCTTATATTTACACACAAGAAATAAGGTGGGCATGTCTTTGGAACTGAACTGGAAACCATGGATAAAGCTACAAAGATGAACTAAACTGTATTGGTTCCAACCATGTGCATATTTATGTGCACATGTCATCACTGGTTTTCAGCCCATGTGACTGGAAATGAATACTAGGTGCTGTGGGCTACATTTCATAGGAAAAAATTGGCAAATCCTCCCTTATTCCTCGATTAACAAAACCCTGGAAATCCATAGGGTTGCCATTAGATGACAAGCATTTTGCATATATGCTTACAATGATAGTTTTAAAAATAATTTTACACGTGCGAAAAATTTCTCCTTGTGGGAATTGAGAAGCGATTCCTCTGTACATCGGTATGTACTGGATAATAACAAAGGTCATGCTGTCACCTTGAGGCCTGCATTAATGCTTTGTTGGGAGCTTTAACCAAGGAGAAATAAGAGAAAATTCCCAATTTACTATCATATTTGATTTTTGAGTGGAGTCTGCTTTAAAACTGCAGGAATCTCTCCTTATATCTACTGGAAAGTTAATCCCGATTGGTTCTATACAGTTTGTAGTCATGATCAATTTTCTGTGCTACTTTACATTAATTGAATTAGTTTTAGTTTAAAAACTAAATGCTTCACCAGCAGGAAAGTATATGCCTAAACAGTAGATGTGTATCCCACTTAAATTATGTGCAAAATTCCCCCATTTAAAACTCTTATATGGAGGATTTGATCTTTCAGTTTTATGATTTAGTTGACCCTTTTCTGCCCCTATTTCTTCCCATTACTGAAAACTTTGAGACAGTGAACAGACCTTTATTATGGTCTTTGAGGAAATTATTTCAGTTGATTAATCAACATTTGCTTAGTCAGTCACTTCAAACCCTTATTCCATTGAGCTTTGTAGGCAAAAATATCCAAGTGCCACCTCTGTGCTGATGGAGGCAGGCAGGATTTTCCCCGGGTACTGGTTGTGGGGGGTCGGGAGCAGGTGAGGGTTTTGCCCTCCTTTCTGCTAGAGATCCCTGTGTACAACTAGTGGGCCACTGTGTGACACAGAATGCTGGACTAGATGGGCTGAGACCCGATTCAGCATGGCTCTTCTTATGTTCTAGTGTTCTTATCTTTTTTGGGGGAGATTAATTTAATTTTGGAATTTATGTACATATTGAAAAAATGATTGTAGTTTCCTTATAGTGATATAAAGTTTGACTGTTTAGGCCAAATTGATGAGTGAGTATTCCCAGAAGATATATACTGTACCTCTTTAATAGCACTTAGCATTTTAATTCTGTCTGGCAGTTTGCTAGAACACATAATTATTGGCACAGAATGACATTGTGTTCTGGAGAGATAAAGTCCGCACTCATATTGGAATTGTACGAAATCTTCACAATTAGGAATATTTTTAGACTAATAGAGGTATCCTGGTTCTTTTTTCCTTTCAGATTATTCTTTTAAATATATTACAACCATAGTTTCAGAGTAAACTTAGCCCACAGAGAGTTCTAGTGACTTGTTTAGGGGGAAACTGTTCTGCGCACATTCAAAGATAAAGAAGCAACAACATATGTGATAAGTATCATGGAAGATAGAACTAAGCCATGAGGGACGCCACAGGGCAACAGTGGAGTAGTTGTACATGAGTCCCCATACCACCTTCTGAATTCATCTCTCCAGAAGAAATAGAACCACTGTGATCTAGTACCTCCAGTTCCCATTCCAGCAAAGTGACCAGAGGAATACCATGATTGATGGTATCCAAAGTCAGTACAAGGTCCAACACACTTCGACTTTCCAATTTCCAGTGAAGGTCATCCACCTAGGCTATAATCTGTCTCATAGCCAGAACTGAAACCAGATTGAAATATACTGTATACCAGAGAGCTACTGGTTCAAGGATTCTCAGGAAGTTTGGAGAGCAGGAATTGCAATGTGTATCCAACCCCAGGACAAGGGCCTCTACATTGCACTGACTCTTGCATCCAGGTGCATGTGCCCTGTAGAATTAATGCATTGAATTTTGCTGGATTTGTAAGCTGCCTTGAGTCCCCTCTGGGGTAGAGGAAGGTGGGGTAGAAATTAAGTAAATATTTGATTTGATATTGACCAGTTTATCTGCAGGTTACAATGCTTTAAAAAGAACAAGTAGGTTATAAATCTCATATTATGGAGGTCCCGGTGGTGCAATGAATTAAACCCAGGACTGCCAACTGAAAGGTTAGTGGTTCAGATCTGGGGAGCGGGGTGAACTCCTGTCTGACAGCTCCAGGTTCTCATGCGGGGACATGAGAGAAGCCTTCCACAGAATGGTAAAACATCTGGGCGTCCCCTGGGCATCGATCGTCCTTACAGGCAGCCAATTCTCTCACACCAGAAGCAACAAGTCGCTCCTGACATGAAAAACCTCATATGATGCTGAAAAAAGTATATAGTAAGTGCAGTTAATAGTAATGAAACAGGTTCTTTTGTACTTTTGTTATTAACCTCTTAGTACAGCTTGGAATCAATCCAGAATCGTATTTAGAAGAGAGAGCTACTGGTGCTAGTTCATTTCTCAGGCTGCACTATGTTCTTCTCTGTCCTTTTTCCATTAATGGGATTTTTGTGATGTTCCCTTTGGATGAAAAAGTCCAAAGGTAAGAAAATATACTGATTTATCAAAAGAATCAACAATGTGATACCCAATATCCTGTAGATGTTTTCTTTAAAAATACTTTTATGTTCCAAAGGTGATATAATAACACTTGTCTATTGAAGGTTTAACTAACTGAACATTAGAGTTTTCAGGAATTGGTCATTGTATGACCAGATTATAGGCAAGAAAATTTAATTTACAGTATTAGCAAGTGGGATGGTGCATTCAAAGGCCGATTCTTTTCCATTGTATATTTAGCTATAGTATTATAGCTATTGGATAGCTGTTAGATAGCATTGGGAAGTTCTGAGAAATACAATACATTTAAAGTTGTGTTTGTGAGGAATACATACTGGAGATCAATTGTAAGGTCATTGTCTCAGGTTACTTTGCAGAGGACTCTGAGAAGTTTAGGAGGGGAAGTCTTTTGGATAATATTTCAAGTTATATCAGAGAGTTTCCATTGGTATATTTAGGTATGGCAGGCTACAGAGAGGAAATAGAGTTAGATTTGGATGTCACCTAAGGTTATTGGAAAGAACCCAGATATCTGAAGAGACTAATGACCACGGGAGGCTAGCTGAAAGCTGAAAGTAAAAAAAAGGGGAAAGATAAGAAAGAGGAAGAAAATGAAAAGAGTTGTTTTAAAGGAACCATGATGTTATTTAAAAATAATAAAAGTTTAAAAACTTTTTTGAAACAGTATAATGGTGAAAAACCCATTTCTTTTCAGCATATATTTCTGTTGCAAGCACATTTAGCTTGCTTCTGCTTACAGTTTGTGGTTTATTGTAATCTGGATTATGTGATATAAATACTGAGAGATTAAGATGTGGAGGACGCTACAAGATAATGTGGTTCGCATTGTGCTCTCTAGAATCTTCACAGGCCTCTGACTTTGACGTACGTATACTATGTAACACCAATGGTTGAAACCTAGCTCAGTGGTTGCATAAACATTCCTTGAAAAGTTATCAAAATTTCTTGCTTGGAAAGTTTTTTTTATTTTTGTTTTCTGATAAGACAGGCTAGAGTTTGATGAATACGATTTTCTGATGTTATAATGTTTAAAAGGCTGAGAAAACATTTTGCAGCATAGAAGAATAGCTGGGTAGAAGAGGACTCCTCTGAAGCCTTCTTAAATTCTCTGCTGGAGATGCTTGCGTCTCCAGCTACCATAGAAGTGGTGTGGACTGATGTTAGAGGCATGCCTTACTAGCCGTCAGGTACATTAGCGTTTGTCTTTATTGGAGTATTGTGTGGTTGGCTTGCTGTGAGTTTTCTGGGCTGTATGGCCATGTTCCAAAGCATTCTTCCTGATGTTTCACCCACATGTATGACAGACATCCCCAGAGGTTGTGAAGTCAGTTGGAAACTAAGCAAGTGGGGTTTATACAGTATACCTGTGGAATAATGTCCAGGGCTGGAGAAGGAAGTCTTTTCTGCTTGAGGCAAGTGTGAATGTTGCAGTTGTCTACCTTGATCAGCATTTAATGACCTTGTAGCTTCAAAGCCTGGCTGGTTGCTGCCTGGGGGTCCTTTGTTGGGAGGTGTTAGCTGCCCCTGATTATTTCTTGTCTGGGATTCCTCTTTATTTAGTGTCCTGATTTTAAAGTTTTTAAATACCGGTAGCCAGTTTTTGTTCATTTTCATGGTTTCCTCTTTTCTGTTGAAATTGTCCACATGTTTGTGGATTTCAGTGGCTTCTCTGTGTAGTCTGACATGGTAGTTGTTAGAGTGTTCCAGCATTTATGTGTTCTCAGATAAAATGCTGTGTTCAGGTTGGTTGATCAGGTGCTCTGCTATGGCTGACTTCTCTGGTTGAGTTAGTCTGCAGTGTCTTTCATGTTCCTTGATTTGTGTTTGGGCAATGCTGTGTTTGGTGGTCCCTATGTAGACTTGTCCGTAGCTGCATGGTGTACACTAGACTCCTGCAGAGGTGTGAGGATCCCTCTTGTCCTTTGCTGAACATAGCATTTGTTGGATTTTCTTAGTAGGTCTGTAGATAGTTTGTATGTTGTGTTTCTTCATCAGCTTCCCTATGTGGTCAGTGGTTCTCTTGATGTAGGCTATCACTTGCTTGGGTGGTTTCCGGGCTGTATGGCTGTGTTCTAGCAGGATTTTCTCATGATGTTTCATCTGCATCTGTGGCTGGAATCTTTAGATCTTCTGAAGTGATTCCAGCCATG
Organism: Anolis apletophallus; assembly: GCA_030556195.1. NCBI lineage: Eukaryota > Metazoa > Chordata > Lepidosauria > Squamata > Anolidae > Anolis > Anolis apletophallus. The sequence goes on from JARBWK010000001.1 coordinate 83,892,831, forward strand.
AAAGTCTGTTTTTAAGTTTTCTTTTTGGAATGTGCTATTGGCATGGAAAGGAAAGGATTTCGAGTTTATTGAGAACTTGCTGCCCATGTTTTCTCCTGAGTAATTCAGTCTTCAATACTTCTGAGATGACATGTATAAGATTTTTCTAGTGTTCTGCTTCTCATTATTTCTTCAGAGTAAACAAGCATTTTGGTGTGTTTGGCAAACTTTTGTTGTGTTTTTTTTTCCTGGGAAATATGGGTTGCTGCTGCTTGCATTTTCAGTGCAGTGGGGATTGCTAGCCCTGATTTTGCTTCTTTTACTGCTTTTCTGTGGCTCTCCCTGCTACGCAAACCTGATATGTTTATTCCAAGACATGCCTCACTTTACTGGTTTACAAAGGGGGTTTGAAGAAATGTTCTTGCCCTCATTGAGTTGATTTGCTTGCATTGATTTTCCTTTTCTTTATGTGCTGTTAAGTGTGAGACATATGACTGCAAAGGGGAGACTTTAAAATGAAGACTGGGGCCAGGTACTCAAAGTCATGATTCCTGTTACTTTTTGTACAGTGTCTTGCTGCAGCTCAGAATCAGGGTTTTGGTGTTAGGCTTTGGAGAATCCAAATGCACACACTGCTTTGTAGGTACGATATTACATAAATGTGTCTTAGTGTCTCAAGATGCAAATAGCTGCAATTTTTTAAATACTGTTGTTTTTTTAAATTTTCTCCCACATACAGTCTAATTAAGGGGAGGTAATCAAATTCTTAGCATCTTGAACCAAAGTAAGATGCTATATCTGTATTGATCATGACTTCTGCTTCACCATATCTGTTGTTTTTTAAAATGACCAAAGAAAATTCACAATATTTTAAATGTGTGGAAAATGGCATAGATGTTGTTGAATGAAGCTTATACAGTGATGCAGGGGGTGTCTACTCAGATAAAAAATCATACCAATCTTTTCCAGTGCTGTAATGGATTTGACCGTGAAAGCACTTCTTTTTGATATAATACAGTTTTAAAAACTAAAAATTTCCTTTGTAATTTAAGAAAAAAACTGGCTCTTTTTACATTTGTTTCAGGATTGGAGTGGAATGGGAGGGCTTGTTGAAGGTTAGACAGAATAGTGAGTAGTTACATTGTTCATCAAGTTTGATGTGTATCACTGTATGTTCCGGCATATAAGACGACTGGGCGTATAAGAGGACCTCCAACTTTTTCAGTTAAAATATAGAGTTTAGGATATACCTGCCATATAAGACTACCTGTCTTCTAACGCAAACCAAATAAAAATTAAGAAACCATCGGATTTTATTTCAATATGGTAATTTTCCTATTTTACCATATTTGGTGCAGTCCTTAAGAGTGAGATCTAAGAGGCAGAGAAGGAGGTATGTTAATAGGATACAAGGGCGGGCCAGATGGGTGAAAGAGGCATTTTTTTCTGGGCACAGCTTCGCTTTATCTCTCTTTTCCGTATTCCTGTCAGTCACTCATGTGGGAGGTAAAGAACTGTTTACATATAGTCATAGAAAGAAAAAAAAATGACGTAAGGTAAACTCTTTTGGGACCTCTCCCACTGTGAACTTTGCCCACCAATTTTCTAGGATCTGAGATTCTCTGCTCATTTTGAAGTGTGGGCTACATTTTATTAAATATTTAGTATTTTATAGTGAAATGACCAAAGACTTCAGAAAGAACGAAGCACCCAGGCACCAGATGTACCCCTTCACCTTTGATCTCATAACTGGTCTTGCATGGGAAAAAGGTGATGGCCTGGTGAGAAAGAAAAAGATTTTTTTTCCATTTTCTGTTCAGTGTTCATATGTGTTCATTGGGAAACATTTAAAGTTACCTCCATGACTCATGATCACTCACTGGGATCAAAGGAGAAAGGGGGATTGGATGGGGGTAGGTATCCATTGGGAAGCCAAAGTAGGTGGTAAGATTATTTGGAGTAGAAGAATACTATAAATTGTAGCTGAATTACTTTGCTGGTGTAGATAGGTTTGCAGTGAGGAATTATTGTATTTCAGAAATAAACAAAAACAAATGTAGGTAACCCCCTGACACTCTCTGATAAGTGCATGTCTTTGTAGCATAAGATACTTTTTCTTTCATATCATCTCATGCACCATCCCATCCACAAATATGACAGTAAATGTATTCCATAAACTCAAGAGAGTTTCTGTGCTCTTTGCTTCTGAATTAATATATGTCTATATTTTATTATGTGAAGAAGGGAAGAGAGAACACAATGTAAAACTTGTTCAATAGAACATTTGGTTGGAAAAACTAGATCCAATAAATAGGTGACTTACTTATCATTATGCAATATATTCCACCTCTTCAGCCTCAGAAATATGAATTGTATTCTATTTACTCTGTTGTTAATTGCAAGTGCAATAACCCATTGTATTTTTCATATATCAACCAGATAGTTGGAAATGACCCCATGTTTCTATAGCAACAGGATAAGATTTGAGGAGTGGTATCTGCAGTGTAGAGCCTAAAATGCAGTATTATTCTGACCGTGTTCAACAATTTAGCCTACAACTTTGTGATTGCCATCCAACTGTATAAACATGTATTTAATGGTCCAGCTTTTTATGGTGGTCTTTGTAAAAACAGGCTAGTAAATATGTTTTCATGCTCAGGTATTTTACCTTGTAAAATTGACACTTGGAATGTGTAGGAAGAAAGATTGAGTTCTCTGGGAGAGTTTATGAACTCTTTATTATTGTTTTGCAACCATTGCTCCACATGTATTCTGCTGCTACATTTATTTTTATGGGTTTCTTCTGTAGTTTTAAATTTGTTTTTCTTTTCCTGGGATTCCATCAATGAAGTCTGAAATTCTGTCAACAACTATCCCAATGTTCCCAATGCATCTAGTGTGTATGTATGTTTATGTGTCTTCAAGTCATCTGCCCACTTTTGGCAACCACATATAATAGCAGACATCCTCTCTGTAAAAGAGACTTCCAAGACTGCTGCTTTTGTGCCTTGGAGATGCCTTACTGCAAAATTTATCTCAGATAAGTTTTCTTTGAGTATAAGACACCCGGTGCATCCATGAAACCCCAATTTTAATTTCATATCAATGATTTTATTTAATCCTTCCCATCCTTGAATTGGTTTTGATGGGGTGGCCCTGGACAAGTCCCACTTGGAGAACTGTGGCTTGTTACAATAGGTTAGTTTTCAAATGAAGATATCCTGACCCTGGTATGGTTTAAACAAAAAATTCCAAGTTTGAGCATAATGTTTAATTGTGAAACTTTCTTAGAGAAGAGCAGAAATATTTGGTCTTTTTATCATATGGAAAGAAAGAACAGAGGGGAGGTGAAATGCATGAGCCCAAGGCTTGTATAACTGGCATGCTGTATTGTTTCGTTTGTGATAGTTGACTTCCCATTTACTCAAGGACTAGAAGGACACAATAGGTGCTTAAATCCAAGAGATACTATCGTGTGAACCATTGGAATAATATTCAAAGCCGAAGTGGGAGACCTTGTATAATAATTGCCCAATGTCTACATTGTGAATACTTCTCAAATCATGAATATTTATGATTTAACTGATCAAACAGCATGGCATTTACTTTCCATCTCATCAGTAAATATTTTATTTTAGGATCTCAAATTTTGTATACTTATATCTTGATGCTATGTGTGGATTTAATTGTTATGTTAAACTGGAAATATTTCTATTCAGTTGCAGAATGAGGAGAATCTGGAAGTTACAAATGATTTTCCACCACCTTACAGCAGCATTTCTGGAGAAAACTCAGGTAAAACATATGTTGCTCAATGTTGTCTGGTATTAGAACTGCTTTGCTGATGACTGGAAGGATGACAGAGTTATTTGTAGGCAACCTAAATTTCATGGGGTAATATTAGATTGTCTAAATACATCTCTGTCAAGCAGTGTTGATTTTATATTGCAGAATGTTCTTTGTAGAAACGGGAAGGCTAATTCCAAGAGCTGTTAAAAATCCTGTTTATAGTTGATTTTATCTTGCACTTGTAGCTGTTGAAGTCTTGCCATCAGCAGCTTGTGTGTGTCAGGAAATAGGGAGATGGCGTGCTTTCTTCTGCTGCTGCTTCTTGTTGAAAAGTGCAGCTCACACAGTGACAAAGCAAGGACCATGTCCTTATTTCCTTGCACATCTAACCTTATGCTTTGTGCTCAATAGCATTGCTGGTTATTGTTAATATGTGATCCTAATAATGGAGCTGTGGCTTATGAAACATTTGAAAATCCTGGCTATTATTCCTTCCTGCTAGCAGGATATATTATCTTCAAGCCTTCACTGTATTGTTAAGGATTTTGCAGGCAGGCTTTAGCTGAGCTCAGCTGTAACAAACATCAATGATCATCCTGTAAAGTCCACAACCATCTGGGTTACAAACTGAGACATAGGAATATATTTGCCAGCAGTGTAGAATTAATAAGTCTGAATGAAGACACCATAATCTGTCTCTAAGTGACATTCATTATATGATTACATTCATAATTGATAGCAGTATAGCTGTGTCAACTTTGCATTTTACAAAAGCAATTAACACTGAGAGGCAGAAGAATTTGCACAAGAGGATCTCTTCTTACACATTATTACACCTCAATAAAGGGATACAAAGCCATGCTGTGCTACTTGCCCTGACACAATGGTTTTACTACCTTCATTCCCCCTCTGGAAGGAAGAGAATTAAAGAAGGAAATAGCAATGCATATTAAAACTGTGTAGAATAAAATGCAGAAAGAAATAGGAACACTTTAAAAAATAGATTTAGGCACATGTTGTTTTCTTGTTGGAATCAGCAGAATATAAGTGTGTATAACTTCTACCCAGGATATATTGTCCACAGACTATATTCCAGTCAAGATAGAATTCAAAGACATAGCTGTGTGAGTCTGGATCAGCATGCAAAGAGAAGTTGTAGCATTTTTGAGACTAACAGAGTTAAGGTTTTGTAACTACTTCCTCAGGTATATGAACTAAATTTACTTCATCACATACTACTCGTACCAGCTTCTTTCTCTTATTCCCAAAGGTGATAGAAGATCCCTTTGCATAGATCCCAGTCATTGTGTCTTGAGCTTGCTTACTCGTTATGACTAAATTTAAATGAAATGCATTCAATGTTAACATTCTAATTTACAGCACAGTGAACATATTTGGGATTGTATCTTTGGTTGTGTAAAGTATTTGTTTATATAACTGTTTTACATATTAAGATATTAGCACAACTCATGAAACATACTTCGAAAAAGAAGAGGAAGAAAGGGCAGCTTGAAGGAGGATCAGACATTTGATAAACAATTAGGACAGCTGGCCATTCAGTGATAGAACATTTTTACATTATTGATTTTATGAAGCCAAAGAAGATAGTCAGTATCGACTTACTGTTATGCTAGATGAGAAAAAATATTTGATTCTTTTTGTGGTCTTTCTGACTCACACAAATGGGTCATCTACACCTCTGTAGTGCATCTCTTGAAATCTTCCTAGAATTATGTGATATTGGTTTTGGTGGATCAACCCACAAGGCAAAGGGCTTGCCTGCATGCCTGGTTCAGGTAATGGCAAGTAATAAAACTGTTTTCCAGGTAAGTAAACAGATTACAGGAGGCTATAGGTCTGAATGGTTTCCTGGACAATTAGAAAAGAACCAACACAAGGCTCAAACTAACCACAGATCCTGTCACAGGCAGGTGCATATTCTCTTTCCTCCAGAGGGTACAGAAGATACGATTTTGGAAATGCCTTCTATGTAGATGGCAAAGTTTCATTTTGCAAGTCTCAGAGACTCTTCCTCAGCTATTTCACCAGGAATTCTGTAAATGTGTTGCAGCTACTGTTTGTTTGGCCTGTGCACGTGCAACTTCCTGTCCAGTGCGAAGTCACTCCACCTGAGCCATAGTAGTGCCTGCAGGCTTCCTGGGAGCTGTTGCCACTCATGATTTCAACAGAGCTGGCTCCTGATCCCAGCCTTCACCCCCATTTCACACTATGGATCGGACATGAGGTCCCGGGTAGAGGCTGGTTTCTGGAGAACAGCGCTTTTTTCCTACGTGGCATCATGCGTCTTTCCCCTGTAGTTAGTAGTTTGTTCATTTTCCATTTATGTGAGTCACAGAAACCACAAAGAATAAGCTCAAGTTGCTAATTTATAACTAGTTCTTCGAGTCATCATCTGTGTACTCACTCAGCCCTATCTTCCCTTGTTGAGTTTTGCCTTTCTTTAGATCCTTGGCTACTTCTTTGGCATCCAAGGAACAGAGGGTTTAAGTAGGAGGCTCTAGGCATGTACATGGGGATTTGAGGGGCTCTGCAACACTTACATTGATAGCTCTAGAAGATTTGAGAAATGCACTGCACAGGCACAGGTCACCCCTTTGCATGAGGTCACATATGACCACTCAAAGAATCACAGTTACAGGTAATCATTCATTCACTCACTATTATTTCATTAGTTGCCCTCCACCGAAGTGCTGTGGGCGATTTACATAGGACAGAATAAACGAACATTACAACAATACAACAACAACATTGAAATGGAATTACAGATTAAAAGCTCTACCAAAGATCCAGGTCTTGAGTGCATTCTCCTCTTCTGTGTATCATTCTTAAAAGCACAATGACTTTTAGTTTATTACATGTTCATTTTGCATTTGATTTATGGAGCAAATTACTATCTGTCATGCCAATTTTGTGATGTCTAGCCCCATTCAAATGCTCAATACACAAAGAGGGCAATCTGTTTGTTCTGTCTCCATTCTGCTATTGTTTTCTTTATCCTGTACTCATAAAAGGAGATAGTAGAGAAAAGCAAACCTCTACTCTTCATTAAGGCTCCTAGTGTGAATTGGAACCCTGGAATAAAGCTGCAAGTTCTGTAAGGAAGAAAAAGTGACACTGACAACATTAGGAGATACTAACTCTCTTTGGCTTTTTGGTGTTAGCCCTTTAATTGCACCAGAAGAGACTATCTGATGTTATGCTCTTTATCTATATATATAAAAAAGGAATGGTCGTGCACTGTCGGGTATAGGCAGGAAAGCTAGAAGCCCCAGAACCACAAAAACCACACAACACATTCAAACATACCACGAGGTACCTACAGGGCCCAAAAACCCCACCCTAGGTACCTCGCAAGACCCCTAAAAATGACCCCCCCAAAACCCCATAGACACCAAGCATAGCGGCGCTTGCGGCGCACTCCGCCACCCCCCCCCAACAAAAACATCCCCTCACCCTCAGTCCTCGCTCACCGGGTCCCCGGGGCCGGGAGCAGCTGGAAGGCGACAGAGGAGGACGACAAGGCAGCGGAGGAGGCACCCACGGCACAGCCCGCACAACCCGGCTTCAGAAGTGGCAGGGAGACAGCGGAGGAAGTGGCCACGGCCACGGGACTACACTTCCCAGAAGGCACCGCATGGCTCACTGGCAAGGAGGGTGGAGAGTGGGCACTAAGAAACAGGAAGTCACCGTGCGGGGCCTTCTGGGAAGTGTAGTCCCATGGCCATGCCCGATTGGTCCGCCGTCAGTAGCCCCTCACCTTAGAGAGAGGCAGGCAGGCAGGAGCCCCTCCATGCGGCCGCTGCTACTCCCTGGCGGCCGACATCTTCCTATGGAGGACTTCCGCCCGAAAGAGGCGGAACATCCTGTTTGCCCTGCCGCTCCAGGGCCCACAACAACAACCCATGCGGCCCGGTGGCGGCATTGCCGGACACTGCTGAGGTAAGGGGACGCGCTTCCGCTCCTCCTCCTCCGCTTCGGGGCCTTCTCAGGAGCACGAGAGGCGGAATCCCCGTGGTGCAGTTGCAAGGCTGCGGCCCGGGAAGAGGTGCACTGCTGCTTCTCCTTCCCCCTCCAAGATCTTCTTTGCCTCCCTGCTTTCATTCCCCTCAATGCTTTCTCCCTTCTAGGGATGGGGAAAGGAGGAGGCGGCCCCAGGCTTCTCTCTCCTTGGCCAGGGCAAACCTCTTCCTCCCTTCCCATCTCAGTCCCCCCCCCCCCAGTCACACACATTTCTCTACCACCCTTTCACCACCCCAGGCTTCCCTTTTTGTAGTTTCTTCCTTCCTCTCCCAGTCTTAACTTCCCCCATTCTCCCGCCCCTCTCCCTCCACTTTCCATTCCCAGCCTTCCCCACGTTCCACCCTCTCTTTCCCATGTCATTCTTCCCCCTTTGACACACATATATATACATACATACACATGCATACACACATAAACACATGCACACAAATACATATATACACATACATACACACATACACACATACACACATGCACACACATATATACATATATACACATTCACACACATATATACATACACACATACATATATACACATGCACACACACATACATACATAAACATATACACATGTACACACATATGTACTGTACATATACACATGTACACATATATACACACATATACATATATACGCAAGCACACACCCACCAAGACCATAAGTTACATCACTTCCAACCCTTACATACTCAGACTTTCTCGCATCTCCTAAATAGGGCACAGCAACGCATGCCGGGTACAGCTAGTAGAATTATAAAGATGTTTCATTTGGCTTCCTGAACTCACACTGTCTCCAAAATGAACAATACATACTTCTCTTTTCGAATTGGCTTATTACTATCTATCTATCTAAAGCAATTTTATTATTATTATAAAATTGCTTTAGATAGTGATAAGCCAATTTTATTTTGATAGATGAGAATATAGGGGAGGATGTTTACTACGTTTATGAAGTGTTACTCCATATTTTACTTATATTCACACTTTAACAAAATTGCCACAGAATGTATCTTTCTCTTTTCTTTTACACTCTGCTACTGTTAGTATTTTCTTTTGTTAGACTTGGATATATATTATACTTTGTAACTGAGAATACCTTTGTGTGTCTAATAATAAACTTGAGTACACAAAACCTATGTCATAGTAAATCATCTGTTTTTCTTTGAAGTGCCACAAGATTCTCTTTACTTGAATGCCCAAATCTGTTTTGTTTACACACATTAAAAATCTTTCTGATTACAGTTGTATGCTGAACTTTTGGCCTTCGAAAGCTTTGCAGTTTATGTGTATGTTTAGTTCATGGAACATCAAAAAATCAAGACTTATTGTCACCCTTGGTTGTCTGTTGCCCATAACATATTTAATACACACTCCCTTGTCAGCTTCTAACTGACATGGGTGTCATGGTGAGAGTGTACTACACATCTATCAATAATGGAATCCTATATATATTTATGTTTACATATGTTTACTTGTAAGTCCCATTGTATGTGGTGAATATGAGTCCTCAGAAAGTTTTACAAAACTATGGTGCTAATTATTTTGCTACTGTCATTACTTTTCTTAATTCAGACTTTAAAAATACTTATTTTTATGCCTTTATGTAGTTCAATTTGCCAGCAATTTCAGTTGTACTTTTCAGTAAAAAGAAAAAAAGGTATTTGGTTTGAAAATTAGCCCATATGTCTTTCCCTTTTCTTCATCTTCTAGTGTATTTTGAGTACAAAGATGAGGCTGGGTTTCCAAATCCGCCTTCTTACAATGTAGCCACAACACTACCCTCATATGATGAGGCTGAGAGAACTAAGGCAGAAGCCACTATTCCCTTAGTTCCTGGAAGGGTAAGTGCATTTTCACGCTGTATTCATTAATATTCCCCAAGTAAATCAAAACACTTTATAAAAATGTGTCTTTGTGCATTTTGAGATATCTTTTTCTTAAGGGCATATTTTGTTCATTGTAGTACTGTGACCAGTCTCTTTCATTCATATATATCCTAAGTAACTTGCCAAGCCATTGTATCTTAAAGGCATTTCATTAATAAAAGATGATAATTGATCTGCTCAATGTTCACTGTTTTGAAAATATTGCTTTTAAATGCTATCAGATTTTCTCTCTCCTGTTCCCAATGTGTATCTTGTATACCGTTAGAAAAAGTCATTTTACAACTAACTCTAGTCATAAATCACAAAGAGTGATCCAGCGCGCTCCCCCTTTTCAGAGGTTGAGCAAGGCGCCGGACACTTAGAGATTCAGGGATGGGCTTTGCAGGGGCGGGCTATTCGGGTGATCTCGGGCAGGGGCAATTGGGACGGTAGCCGTAGGTCTTATGAGAGAGGACGGACGAACCGTGTAAGGGCTCGTCCACCCTCTGACCTACGTGCTATTCCAAGACACGCAGATGGAGAGCTCTCATCTACCTCTCCTCCAACTCTGATACTAGCCAATACCAGATCCGTGCGTAATAAATCCGCCACCATCAGGGATTTCTTGCTGGAGAGGAAGGCGATCTGGCCTGCCTCACAGAAACATGGCTCCAGGAGGGAGACGGGGTCATCTTGCACGAGCTGGCATCTCCTGGGTTTACGGCTAGTTATCAGATGAGGACAGAGAGGCGGGGGGGAGGTGTTGCCATCCTCAGTCGAGACAATTTTAATTCTAGGACGATTCCGGTAGCGAACATTCCAGGCATGGAGTGCTCTGGCCTGGTGTGGGACCTTGGTGAGAGTGTGGCCTTCCTGCTGGTGTACCGTGCACCCAACGCACCGGCGGGGGGAGTCTACCCAGGCTGCTGGAGGTGGTGGCGGAGTGGGCATTGCGGTTCCCAGGCTTATGGTTCTGGGGACTTTAATGTCCACGCCGACACCGCCTCGACAGTAGCCTTGGATCTAGTGTCTACCATGGAGGCACTAGGTCTCTCACTGTGTAAGACCGGTCCCACTCACCAGGCTGGGCACACCTTGGATTTGATTTTTCGCTGCCGAATTGGTGTGACCCCAGCCTCTATTATAGAGGTTCCATGGTCGGATCACAAGGTCCTAGAAGTCCGTCTGAGCTGGCCTCACCTCTCGGTAAGGGTGCCGAACCTATTATGGTTCGCCCGAGGAGACTTATGGAACCCATTCGGTTCCTGAATGCTCTAAGGAATGGGAGCCCCACAGCGAATCCGTCGATGGACAGGTGGAACACTGGAATGCGAGTCGTTCCGCCGCCGTTGATGAAATCGCCCCCAGAAGCTCTCTCATCCCTCGGACTCATCGCCGCCTTGGTTCTCTGAGGACCTGCGGGCGATGAAACGGAGGAAGAGACAGCTAGAGGACGTGTGGCGGAGACTCCGTGACGAAGCTTCAAATCAGCTTATAAGCTGTTTAAAAAGGCTTATGAGCATGCTATCAAGGAAGCAAAAAGTTATATTATTCCTCCTTGATAGAGTCGGCTAGTTCACGCCCGGCTCAACTTTTTAAGATAATTCGGTCTCTGACAGCGATCCCTACTGTCCCAAATGATAGGGGTTTGGCTCCGACAGCTGAGGCTTTTCAGAACTATTTCACCGACAAGATTTCGTTGCTCGCCGGGATATCCCCGCTACTTTTGCTACAGTTAGCGAACTCGAGACTCCGCCGCCACTCGGCGGGCCACCTTCACCCGTTTCCAATTGCTGGGCGCAGCAGCTGTCGATAAGTTACTTGTTGCAGCTAGACCAACTACTTGCTCCTCGACCCCGTGCCCCTCCTGGCTTATTAGACCTTGCCAGGAGGGTTACGCGACCCCCTGGGCACGATCTTAAATAGCTCCCTTGAGCAAGGAGTCTTCCCAGGGGATTAAAAGAGGCTATGGTAAGACCGCTGCTGAAGAAGCCGAATTTAGACCCTCGGCTCCCTCCAATTACCGGCCTGTTTCCAACTTGCCCTTCCTGGGCAAGGTGATTGAGAGGGCAGCAGCGGATCAGCTGCAGCAGTTCTTAGAAGACACAGCTGGATTTGATCCCTTCCAGTCCGGCTTCCGTATTGGGCACGGGACGGAGACCGTGCTTGTCGCCATTACAGACCAACTTCGCGCCAGCTGGACCAGGGTGGATCGGCACTGCTTGTCTTGTTAGATCTGACAGCAGCGTTTGATACAGTAGACCATGCATTGTTGATCCACCGCCTATCCGCTCCCGGAGTCAGGGGACTGCCCTTAAATGGGTGGCCTCCTTTCTCCGGGATCGGGGACAGCGTGTGGAGGGGGGGCGGATGGTCTCAGGCGGCTCCCACTTAACTGTAGGGTCCCAGGGGGCCATTCTCTCCCTTATTATTCAACGTTTATATGCGCCCCCTGGCCCAGCTGGCCCGCGACTTTGGTCTGGAGTGTTATCAGTACGCTGATGACACCCAGCTTCTGCTGCGAATGGACGGCAGGCCGGATACTGTACCCGATTGCTTCCATCTGTGCCTCGGCTGTGACTGGTTGGCTGCGGGCCAGCCGGCTGAAGGTGAATCCGTCGAAGACGGAGATCCTATGGCCTGGTCGGCCTGGCCGGGATGAGTGCCGGTTGCCTACTCTGGACGGCGAGCAATTAAGCACGTCGTCAATTGTTAAGAGCTTGGGTGTTCAGTTCGACTCCCTGCTGACCATGGAGACCCAGGTCTCCGCGGTCAGCAGGGTGGCGTTCTACCACCTACGTCAGGCTAGGCGACTGGCCCCCTACCTGTCCAGGAATGACCTGGCTACGGTGATCCAAGCGACGGTCATCTCGAGACTAGACTACTGTAACGCCCTCACGTTGGCCTTCCCTTGGCGACGATTCGGAAACTCAAGCTAGTGCAGAATGCCGCTGCTCGCCTGCTGGCAGGAGTGCCGGTGAGGCAGCACATTACGCCCATCCTCCAGCAACTGCACTGGCTGCCAATTGAGTACCGAATCACCTTCAAGGTGCTGGTGTTGACCTTTAAGGCCTTGTACGGTCTAGGGCCTGCGTACCTCTTGGACCGCCTTGCCCCATACGATCCCCGAGATCACTCCGCTCAGCAGAGCAAAACCTGCTGGAGATTCCACCGATCCGCCTCTGCCGCCTATCATCAACTAGGCAGCGCTCCTTCTCAGTAGCAGCTCCAACGGCCTGGAATGCCCTGCCGGAGGAGGCTAGAGCCATACGGGAGCTCGCCCCCCTTCCGCAGGGCCTGTAAGACCTTCCTTTTCAACCAGGCCTTCGGTTGACATATAACGCCTCTTGCCTTCAATCGATTTATGACTCTGTGTTACCGTTTTTTGTCACTTAGTGTAATTTTAACAATGTTTTAATGATGTTTTTTAGTATCATTTTTGTTATTTTTATGGTTATAGCATTGTTTTATTTTGTTCGTGAGTCGGCATGAGTGTTGCCTGCCGATCACTATGTATGTCTTGTAACCCGCCACGAGCCCTCGGGAAGAGGCGGAATACAAATGCAAATAATAAATAATAAATAAATAAACTGTCTTAGATTGAAGATCATTTATAGTCTTTTTCTTTAGTTACATTTTGCCTTCATTGATTCATAAATGGATGAAAATATTTCATAAATTATTTGGTTAATGTCTACTCCTTAATGCATAAAGAATTCAGATACAAAATATGTAGTTCTTACTCTTTTGTGACATTCATTGAAAAAGATGGGGACGGTCTTGCCCTTAAACCGTGGTTAATAATGTAAACCTTATCCTGATAGTATGATCTAGTTTCACTTCTGTCACAGATTTGCTAACGATCTTGACCTGTGTCTGTTTTAGGAAGAAGACTTCGTGGCACGGGACGATTTTGATGATACTGACCAGCTGAGGATAGGAAATGATGGCATTTTCATGCTAACCTTCTTCAGTGAGTACCTTTCAAAAGACGGGCATTTTTGAAGATGCCAGAACTGTTAGCAGATTGACCTGATGTTTTGGAATAGTCTATTCCTATAGTAGATTCCTCATCTGACTATTGATTATTCAGACTGATTGTGTGGCAATTACTCTCCTCTATTCACATGGAGTGTGATGTACCATGAACTTGCTGTTTCCAGGCTTTCATCCTGAACCAGCTAACTCAAATAAGGTCTTCAAACAGTTTGGGATGTGCTGTGGCCATCCCTTGCTTTTCATGTCTAGAAGAAAGGACGTCCAGAGAAGCAAGGCATATAAAAAGTAGGAAGTGTGTATTACATTCGCTTTTTATTTTGAAAGAGAATGGAACTTTTTAAGAAAAATGGAAGATCCCTCTGGTTCAGCATCTTGTTTCTCAGGGTACATTTACACTGTGGAATTAATGTAGTTTTACATGACTTTAACTGCTGTGGTTCAATGCTATGGAATCCTGGGTTTGTGAGTCACCAGGATTCCTTATAAAATTACAAGTCCCATTATTCCATAGCATTGAGCCGTGGCAGTTCAAGTGATGTCAAATATTAATTCTATAGTGTAGAATATGCACCCTCAGGTTGGCTAATCAGATGCATCTGGTAAATCACATACATAGCATGAAGGGAGTTGTAATTTTACAAGGGCTTTAGCCCTTCTTCCAAAGAATGCATGTGTCTCACCAAACTACAACTCCCATAATTCTATACCATTGAACCATGGCAGTTAAAGTAGTGTCAAGCTGTATCAATTCTATAGTCTAGATGAGCCCAAAGTCTCTAGTGTCAGTAGCTTGAGTCCACACACACACTTCTTCAAAGAGTGATCTTTCTTAACTCCTTTCCCCCAGAGTGTTTTGGTAGCTGTCTTTGTTAATCTCTGCAGTGTCATGTAGCCGCAAGCAGTATACTTGTTTCTTTTTAAAATTTCACTTCAATTGCATTAAGTAATTCAAATTAGAAACTATTATTTCATTGATGTGATACAATATAAGCCAGTAGACATCTTTCTCCCATTTTGCTTTTCTAGTGGCATTCCTTTTCAACTGGATTGGATTCTTCCTCTCTTTCTGCTTGACTACTTCAGCAGCAGGAAGATATGGGGCCATTTCTGGATTTGGCCTCTCTCTCATTAAGTGGATCCTGATTGTCAGGGTAAGATGCAGATTCAGTGTAAGAGGGCAGCAATGGCAATGTAAAATGGTAAAATATAAGTAAAATAATATCTTTACTATATTTTGTTATTATATGCTAGAATCAAAATTGATAGTTTTCCAGTGACTTGCAATCCACACATATTTGCCTCTGACTCCATGACTGTTAAACGACAATCCTGGAAGTAGTAATGCTGAGATTTCATATCAGACCTTCCAAATATTCTATGGGGTTTGGTTTTTGTTTGCTTAGAGATGCTTAGCCTATACTAAGCATTGTGACCAAACAGACTGAGTAAATGTAATTTCAGAATAATTGCAAGGTAGCATGCTGTTAGTTCTATTAGTCTTCAGAGAAAGCAGCTTTTTGAAGTCAGCTTATTAGCTGGGGAATGATGGGAAAGTCCAGTATAACAATATCTGGAGGGTCATATATCTTCTACCCTCTTATATGTGATTGACCAAATTTGATCGAAATATCCTGACAGTTACATCTGTGAAGCTGTAAAGGCAGGTGAGATATATTGAAATTTATCTTTCCGCAAATGCTATGATGTGTCAGTCCATTACCTGGAAGAAATGAGTGATTTTCAAAGTGCTCATTTGATCAGATGTTTATTGATACAGCAAGGGCTGGATGGCCATCTGTTAGGGGTGCTTTGATTGTGTGTTTCTAAATGACCAGGGGTTGGACTAGATGGCCCTTGTGGTCTCTTTCAACTCAAGGATACTATGACTTCAGCCTAAAGTTACTGGATATATTTTAAAAGCTGCCCTTTTTGTCTATGAAAAAATAACTTGTAGTAATTTCAATATATATCTATAACTCTATGAAGATGCTTTAGTGCAGTATTGATCACTATCAATAGGAGTGGTTCTTCAAGATGTCTGCGACCAGAAAGTGCTTTAAACCAGAGAGAGCCTTGGATTATCTGCTGTGCAAGTCTTGGGCCCTACTACTGAGCTACAGTGTATTTTAATTGCATTTTTCACTATACAGAGAGATGGCCTATTTTGTTTAACCAAAATGTATAACATGATGACTTGGGGCACATTTACACTGATCATTTAATACAGTTTCCAACTGGTATTGAAGAAAGTAGTTTCACTGTGCAGAAGATTACAGAGGAAATCCTGGCACCAGTTGGGACCAGCTGATTATTGTGCAAAACAACAGAGTATTGCTGCTAATTAAGGGTTTTTCTCATGTACCATTGTGGGAATTTGTCATCTAGCCTCCACAGTTTGAAGCTAGCTTTGAACTGCATTAAATGGTCAGTATACATGGGCCCTTGTTCATTGGAATGCATTCTAATCCTGGTATCATTACTGATAAGTACAACAGGATGAATCAAGCCATCATCAGACCTTGTTACAGGTTAAATACCTTCTATTTGAAACATTGCACACAACTTGAATTCATCTTTGTAAAGTTTCATTTACCTTTACAAAGAGGAGAGGTTTGCTATCTTGTTAATGATTGCCTTGTTCTTTTTACCCCTAATTTTAACCCTGACGCTTTCCTTACCTCTATCTGTTCCCTCGGACCTGTATTTATAAACATCATCTCAGACTTCTCCATATTCACCTTAAGCCCCGATTGTTCCTCAAACTCTCGCAGAGTTTCCTTCATTGCTTTTACCATTTTCAATGGGGCCTGGGTTAATAATATTAGGCCGTCCGCAAAACAAATTCACCTTCACCTCTATCTCCCCTATCCTGTACCCTTCCCACATGCTGGCTGCCCTGATCTTGTTCGCTAGTGTTTCTATCACCATTACGAAAAGCATTGGAGATAAGGGACATCCCTGCTTAGTCCCATTCCGTATTCTGATATTCTCCGTCCTATTCCCATTCACTCGTATATATGCCTGACTCCCCATATATATACTCCTAATCACTTCACAAAACCTCTCTCCTAGATTTAATGCCTTACACACTTCATACAGGTAGCTATGGTTTACTTTATCAAATGCCTTATAGACATCTAGTTTTAATATTCCCAACTTCCTCTTGGCCGCAGTAGCATGCGGCCAAGAGAATTATCCCCTCCAGCCTATTCGCCAATACCTTTACAAATATCTTATAATCTTGGTTTGCTAAGTTTATGGGACGGCAGGACTCCGGGTTCATCTCATCTCGATCTACTTTCGGTATAGTTACAATTTCCGATAACTTCCATGTCTATGGGATGACCTGCTCCATCAAGACCTCATTAAATAGCTCTGTCAGAAATGGTAGCAAATCCTGTGCATATGTTTTGTAAAATTCTCCTGAGTACCCATCTGGGCCCGGCGCCTTTGCCATCTTCAGTTGCTTAATAACCCTCTCCACCTCTTCTTGCCTGATCTCTGAGTTTAGATAGTTTTATCCTCTTCGTTTACCTTTTGCCCGGCCTCTATTGGTATCCCGCTCACCTCTTCCTATTTGTATAGTTTCTCATAAAATTATTTCATGATCCTTTCTATTTCCTCCTTACCTTCCTTCAGCTCTCCCTTTGTATCCCTCAGCGCACTGTGTTTTTATGTATATGTTTGTATGGATGTTAAAATTTTTTGGAAAATAATAAAATATTTTTTTAAAAAATGACTGCCTTGTAAGTTGTGGTGGACAGATCTCATTGAATTGTGGCTCCTAAATAATCAATGCTTGTGAATAACAGGAGTTTATACCTGGTATCTCATGGATCACTATCAGAGAGATGCTGCTTTTTGAACCAACTGTTTCTGCCCAGGGAGATTAGGAAGTAGTTAATTATTCATTTTAATAGTTCAGAAATCATAGCAGCATAGTGTCAGTAATAATTTAAACCCTGAATTATCACTGGTACATGTAGTATGAGGAACATATCCAATGTTAAGTCTAGCAATTAGCCAATAATAAAATGTCAATGTGTAAAATCCTTAACTACATACTGATTTCATTTAATTTCTTCTTTCTCTTGTGTGTTTCTACTTGGTTTGTTTTCCAGTTCTCCACTTATTTCCCTGGATATTTTGATGGTCAGTACTGGTTGTGGTGGGTGTTTCTTGTATTAGGTAAGCAATGCATAAATAATATGTAAACATAATGTTCAAGTTTCCTTAAAGCTGTGTAAAATGTTGCTGTTGTTTATTCATTATTCCCCCCAAAACACACACACACACACACATATATATAAAGTAAGCAGATGTATTCTAATGTTGTTTTAGAAAAAAAGTTCTGCAAGCTTTTTATGTTAGTAGGGTGGTTACTTATAGGTGGATTTTAAGCATATTCCCCATGGATTTAGACATTTTGCTATTTGTAGAAATCTGGCCATCTAGTGGACATTGTGTGGGTAGCATGTAAGAATCCCTTTACAGTCATGTCTGTCCATTATACTGCCAAGACATAGGTCTCAACTTGATTTTACAAATGATCAGGGGTGCTTAGTGGTATGTTACGTTCTGTGTTTACTTCAAAGCAGGTGTATGAAACCGCTAATTTGATCAGGAAAGCAGTGCTAGAAAATAGTTGCTTAACTATTTCTTTTAATACTGCCTCTGTGATTCAAATTCCTGTCCTTTTCCAAAGCAGTATTGCCTCTGCAGCTTGAGATGGGAGGAGAGACAGCTACAGTGCTGAACCTGTTCAAATTAGCGTCCCATCTGGTATTCACAAGTGGATCAAAAACATAGATGGTAGATAAAAACCTTAAAGGAACCCTCACCACAGGTCCCTGAGTAAATTTAGCAGAGATTGCAACAGTGGATAGCTGTTGTTATGAACCAGTACTTGGTTAAAGAAGAGGAAGTAGGGAGCAGGACTGAACTTCATCCAAGGGGGAGCATCCAGCAGTTCAGACCTGAGTGAGACCAGTTTTTGTCTTGTACAGATGTACAATAAGGCAGAAAGCGTTAACAGCAAAAAGATCTTTTTCCAACTGTAGAAATGAGTGATAAAATAGGATGTGAAGTTTGCTGGGAGGAAGTGCATATTGGAGCAAGTGCTGCATATTGGAGCAAAAAAATTCCATGTTAAATATGCACTGTACTATGGACTTTATTGATGATATGTAGCACTGCTGATTTATACTATTCTTTATGTGACCGTGTCACCTTTCTGAAGTGGAGATCATAAGCATAGTTAAGATAATGAGAAACATCTGGATTCTGCTTCTTAGATGTGGAGCCTCTGGGAGGGATAAACCCTGGGATGTTTCAGCTATACCCCCAAATTGCATGGCCAAATTGTGTTTATGGGCATGTGCCAATTCTCTGCCATTGACCTTGAGTCTCCCATTTTGCTTGAACCTGGAAACTAATTTGGCCTTTCCATAGTTTGACTTTATGGCAGAAGCATCACAATGTGGAAACCAAAGTACAGCCAATTAAAACCTGGTAATAGAATGGTTATTTCTCTCAGGAGGACAATATGTGCGTATAAAATAACTGAGTTCTTTTTCTACAGGCTTCCTCCTGTTTCTCAGAGGATTTATCAATTATGCAAAAGTTCGAAAGATGCCGGACACATTTTCTACTCTTCCCAGGACTAGAGTTCTGTTTATTTACTAAAGGTAATACTTTGGTAGACCTGCTTTGATTTCTATTGAGTGTTTCTTTGCCTGGTTAAAATCCAAACTTTTTTGTATTCTAAGCCTTCTTCCATGTTTTAAATAGACTATAAGTGTTTGATTTATTTCATTTTATTTATGAGGGTTCTATGTTGCTTAATTTAATAAAAATGCTGTGCACATTTTTATTAAAGTAGTGATATCAGTGGAAGCTGCTTCACTGAAAATAAGAATGGGCAGCTGTAGACATTCAGATGATGTTGGACTCATAATTGCTGGCATTATTTACTGTTGGCTATGCTAGTTAGAAATATTTTAAAATACTGAAACATATGTCCATTTCATTTTGTACAGATTATTTCATAGAACTCTATTTAACTACATTCTTCCCCAAATACTTATTTTTAAATGTTGTACTTTTCAGCAAGGATCAGTTTAGTTAACTTGTAATCACTCTTCCCACTGCTACTTCTGCCAGCTCTGTATTCACTCTAATGCATATACTTCCCATTCCCTTCAGTGCTATTTTCATTCCCTGAAGGCAGAAAAGAAATAAAATTCCTCTTTCCCACCTCAGTCTTGGGGAGTAGCTACTCATACCCTCTCGATCAGAAAAGGGCAAACTCCCTCAGCCGGTGATGCGATGCATTGATGAGGATTCCAGTTGAATCCACTTTCATCAAGTGGATCACTGCAGTTTCTGGACCATTGAAAGGGGGGGACAGGACAAGGGGAGAATAAGTTACATCCAAGGCAGGTGACTGTGGTCAGAAAGAAGTAAGACCTTTAGAACAGAGAAATATACTGCAAAGTAGGTAAGGGGCAGCAGCTTGAATTACAAAAAGAATCCATCATCAATTGTTAATGTCCTCCCAAACCTACTATCTTATGAGGCAGTAGCTGCAGATAGCTGGGGGTCTATTTAGCTGGTGGTCAGGGTGCAGGAGGATGACATTTCCACTCCCTCCTGGCAATGAGAGAGTTTAACAATTAGAAGCAAGGCCCCGTCAAAATCCCTCACAGTCTCTCTTACTGGCAGAAGGAGGGGAGGGAATGTCATTCTGTGCCTCAGTTGCCAGCTGAATAGGTCTCCATCTCCTGTGAAGCTGCTTCCTGGCAAAGTGGCTGTGGAATTGAATCAGAGCCAGTATCTAATTACACATTCATAAATAAGTAAATAATGCAAAATATGGTTCATTTTAATTATTTCTTGGCTTTAATATGCAACAAAATGTTATATCCATAGAATTCCACATGAAAACTTCTGTGTGCTTACCAATCAAACCAGTTCACTACTTGTTAGGATACCCAAACTTCAGAATATTTGAAGAAGACTGCTTTGGTGGCATTCCACAGAACCGTTACCCAGGAGAAACATGGACATATTCAGGACAATAATGGAAAAATGAAAATTTTAATTGGATTTCATTAAACATGCATCCTTTAAAACTGAACCATCATTTTCCTTTTCCTTTTAGCAGACCGGAAATGACACAAAACATTTTTTGCAGTGTACTTTAGTCCTCTGGGATCATAACTTCACAGTAATGTGTATACTTTGCTACTGCTAGAGGTTTTTTTTAAAAAAAGTTCTGTGCTATTAGTACTATTGACCAGCAGGTTGCTTGATGTTTTTTTTTGGGGGGGGGGTGCTCTGACTAAAACCATTAATAATAATCTCTTTGTGAATTTAGTGTCTTTAGGTAAAAGCTGTTTGATTGTTTGTAAAAAAAAACGTACACAATTACAATTACTTGTTTTGCTCCTACTTCATATATTGCAAATATACATTGTAGCTCACCAAATAATTTCAATAGAAAATCAGTTTGGACTTTATAGATTATAGCAAAGCCTTTGATAGTATAGATAATGACAAACTATGGATCATCCTTTAAGAAATGGCTGTGAAAGAGTATTTGATTGTTCTGATACAGAACCAGTACTCTAGATAAGAGACATAACAGCTCAGAATACAAAAAAGCAGAATGGTTTCCAATTAGTAAGCAGGTCAGACAAAGCTTCATTTTGTCACCCTATCTGTTTGAAGTGTGTGTTGCACCGGGAATGTGGCGCAGCTGGCTGGGTGTCAGCTGCATAAGATCTCTACTGACCAGAAGGTCATGAGTTCGAGGCCTGCCCGGGTCGGGGTGAACTCTCGACCTATTGTGTAGGTAGTTGTCGGCCTTTGCAACCTGAAAGACAGTTGCTTAATTTAGGGGAGGCTTAATTTAACTGATTTACGAGGCCATAAAATATCCAGGAAATACACACAAAAGGAGTGAAGGAATGCGATAGCTCCACCTAGTGGCCAGAAAAGCTGGAATGTTAAATTGCCTCTATGTCTGACTTATATGTTGTATGTCAAATGGCAATGAATATTTGCCTGTAGGTTCCTATATGTGCATTGTAATCCGCCCTGAGTCCCCTGCGGGGTGAGAAGGGCGGAATATAAATGATGTAAATAAATAAAATAAATAAATTTACATAAAGCAGGTTTAAACTAGGAGGAAGGAACATCAAAAATTAAAGATATGTAGTAGACATCATACCTCTAGCAGAAAATAGCAAAGACTTGGAATGCTTACTGAAAAAAATCAAAGAAGAAAGTACAAAGGCCAAATTTACAGTTACAACATTAAGAAAACAAAAATAATGACCATGAATTATATACGTAACTTTAAAGTAGATGACGACGACATTTAAATAGTTCAAGATTTTCTTACCTTGGCTCAGTCATTAATGAGACTGAAGACGGCAGTCCAGAAATCAGAAATCTAGGAAGAGCAGTTATAAAGGTACTAGGCAAGATCCTCAAGTGTAAAGATATATAATTGAATTCTAAAGTTGGAATTCTCCACACCATCCTATTTTCAATTTCTGTGTTTGGTTGTGAAAGCTGGGCAGTGAAGAAAACTGATGGAAAACATTCATTTGAAATATGGTGTTGGGAGAGATCATTCGGAGTTTCGGAGTAAGGTGTTATCTGTACGCAGATGATGTCCAGATCTGTCACTCCTTCCCACCCGTCACCAAGGAGGCTGTCCAGACTTTGAACTGGTGCTTGGCCGCTGTGTCGGACTGGATGAGGGCTAGCAAATTGAGACTAAATCCAGACAAGACAGAGGTCCTCCTGGTCAGTCGTAAGGCCGAACAGGGCATAGGGTTACAGCCTGTGTTGGATGGGGTTACACTCCCCCTGAAGACGCAGGTTCGCAGCTTGGGAGTGATCCTGGACTCATCGCTGAGCCTGAAACCCCAGGTCTCGGCGGTGGCCAGGGGAGCTTTTGCACAGTTAAGACTCGTGCGCCAGCTGCGCCCGTACCTTAGGAAGTCTGATCTGGCTACGGTTGTCCACGCTCTGGTCACATCCCGAATAGACTACTGCAACGCACTCTACGTGGGGCTGCCTTTGAAGACAGTTCGGAAGTTGCAATTAGTCCAGCGGGCGGCAGCCAGACTGCTAACGGGAGCTACATACAGGGAGCATACCACCCCCCTGTTGTGTCAGCTCCACTGGCTGCCTGTCCAATTCCGAGCTAAATTCAAAGTGCTGGTTTTGACCTTTAAAGCTCTATACGGTTCTGGCCCAGCTTACTTGTCCGAACGCATCAGCCGCTACGTCCCACCTCGTAATCTAAGATCATCCGGGGAGGCCCTGCTCTCGCTCCCGCCTACTTCTCAAGTGCGGCTGGTGGGGACGAGGGATAGGGCCCTCTCGGTGGTGGCTCCCTGCCTGTGGAATGTGCTCCCTATTGATGTATGATCCACCTCATCCCTCCTGGCATTCAGGAAAAAAGTAAAATCCTGGCTGTGGGACCAGGCGTTTACACACCAGCGCAAGGCAGCATTTTAGATAGGATTTTAATGGAAAGTGGACGAATAGGGCCAATGCTTTTATGGACTGAACACTGTTTTAATCTGGAGTATGGTGCTAATGTAATTGTATTTTAATGCATTTTAATGTATTTTAATTGTTGTTATATTGTTACTATGTGGGCATTGAATTGTGCCGTACTGTAAGCCGCTCTGAGTCCCCCCTCGGGGGTTGAGAAGAGCGAGGTAAAATCCAGAAATAAATAATACTTTGGACTGCTAAAAAGACAAATAAATGAGTTGTTGAGCAAATCAACCCTGAATTCTCAGAAGCTAAGGGACTGTTGTACTTTGGCCATATCACGAGAAAACGATTCTCTTGAAGGCAGTAGGAAAAGAGGAAGACTTTATTAGATATGGATGGACTTAATCAAGGAAGCCATGACATTGAGTCATCTAACCAAAGCAGGGCTGTTAGTGATAGGATGACTTGAGGGTCTTTCAACTACAGCAGGGCTGTCCAACTGGTGGCCCTGGGGCCGTACACGGCCCCCAGCCCCTTCCCTACGGCCCCCTATCCTTTTAAAAAAGAAATTGGCTGTTTAAAATAAAAAAATATTTTTTAAAATTTTTTTTTGAATTTTTAAAATTTTTTAAAATATATTTTTTTGCAGCAGGGAGGGGCGGGGCAGGGAGGAGGAGGAGCAGGCTCCCCCCTCCTCCATTTTTTCACGGCGGGGAGGGGCGGGGGCAGGGAGGAGGAGCTCCGGAGATGGCGCACAGCCACGGCGGAGAACCGAGAAGAGGAGCTTTCTGTGCCGCGCCACCTCCTGCTCCTTTTCGCGGGTGCCCCCCCTTCCTTCCTTCATTCACTCCAGCGATCACACTCACATCTAGTTTACTTGCAAGCCCATCTGTATATAAATCTCACTTCTTCCTAAACCTTGCCAGTGATGGTGACTCAAACTGGATTATGCAAATATTGATACCTGAGCAGAGAAAGGGAAAAATCAAAACCAACTACCATGAGAAATAAAATTCCAGTTTTGTAAATTTCCAGTTTCAATCCTTTCTAAATAAGCACTGAAAGGAATGCAAATTAAGGTTCCTGTTATTGGCTGAGTCCCTCCGCCTTGGCCACGCCCCTTCCCTTTCCTCTCTGCCTAAACTAGAAGAGGAGGATGAGACGCCATACAGCCCAAAAAACTTACAACAGCCCAGCATTTTCTCCTGATGTTTTGCCCACATCTATGGCAGGCATCCTCAGAAGTTGTGAGGTCTGCTGGGGGTGGGAATATAGGGGGCAGAAATATAATAATAACAGTAATGAATGTATTTAATTTGGAAATAAGGGGAGATGGGGATGGGAATATAGGGGCAGAAATATAATAATAACAGTAATGAATGTATTTAATTTGGAAATAAGGGGAGATGGGGATGGGAATATAGGGGCAGAAATATAATAATAACAGTAATGAATGTATTTAATTTGGAAATAAGGGGGAGATGGGGATGGGAATATATGGGGCAGAAATATAATAATAATGTATTTAATTTGGAACTGAGGGCTGTTTTGCTGAGGTGGGCTCCTTTCTTCCTTCTTCCTTGCTTTAATTCTTGCTTTTATGTTATTTATTTATATTTATTTCCCTCCCATATATATTCCCTTCTTCAATCCATCTCTCTTCAGATATTTATTTATATTTATATTTATTTCATTCAGTTCCATTTTTTAAAATTTATTTTATAATTAATAATGCAACTAGTAATTGTAAGTAAATTGGAGCCCGGGGAGGGGGGCGGAGCCGGAGGGGGCGGGGCCAGAGTGGGGGCGGAGCTGGGGAGGGGCAGGGGCGGACCCTAAGGCCCCCCAGGTGATCAGTGACCGGAATTTAGGCCCCCGGTCCGGTAGAAGTTGGACAGCCCTGAACTACAGGGTTGCCATAAATTGAAGTCAACTTGTCAAGTTAGCAGCAATAGCAGTTCCAGTGTAAGCGATAAGACAGGCACATGCATGTGTATTTGGGTGATTTCTAAGCACTTAGGAAACAACACTGAACTCAGTGCAAACAATTATCACAAGATCAAAACTAAGAAAATATAATCTGGTTTAGACACCCTGTGCCATAGGTATACTCCATCACAAGGTTTGAATAAGTGGCCAGTGTAGGAACTAGATTCCATGTATGTGTGGCAATAATTAATTATAGGAAGAATGCTAAAGCAGATGAGCAGTGCCTAAAAAAGCAGAACATAACCCATTGTAGACTAGTAGTACCAAAGATATCAACATCAGTTGAAAGAGCAATACAACTTATGCTCATGAATAAACCAAATCCTTCAACACAGGTCTTGCACTGGCTTCTACACAACTTTTGCTCTTGCATTTTATGTAATATTATTTCTACTTAACAGTAATCTCATAGCATTAATTAAATCTATGAAAATATGGAATATGGCCTATTCCTCTGAAAATCTTACTTGCCTTCAGCCCATGGCTCTTTAAGAAGGCCTAGTGTTCCCTTAGTCAAATGTCTACAGTTTAATTGTTGGTTAGGCCAGGAGAGGGAGACTGTGAATCACCTTTTTCTCTCCCAATCATATACTTTTGCTTCAGCGAGGGTAAAAGTGTGGTCCTTTGCTGTGTGATTCTATCATTTGTGCCATCTGTAAGATAACTTTATAGACCATATGGGGAAAAGTCCACTATAAAGAACTGATGAACTTAATTGATCACTTCTTTCCAACCCTATAAAGGAACCCATATTCAGTATACTAACAGCCTGTGTTAATTCTTTTGCCTTTTAGTGTCATCACTGAATTTGGTTTAATCCTTATAAAATTACTGTTCCTGTATTTTCTCTTACTGAGTAGGTTAGCTAAGTATTGAGATTCCAGACTGTTGGGTATTAGTATTGTGATTTGTGAACAAGGTAAAACAGGACTACTTGTGTTCCCAATGATCCTGGAACCCATTTACAGCGAACCAAAAGTTATGCTTTGTTTCAAACACTGATAGTTACTAACAAAATCCAGAATAGGTCTCCTCAGTCACTTGTGAACCCACCACTAATACTCTACCCCTGAAATACAATCAGACTCGGCCACAAGTGATTGCCTATAATATGATGATAAAATAAGATATTACACGTGTTGAAAAAAATGATGAATATCTAGTATGGTCAAATTCGGTGATGCAGAAATCCAGTGTTAATTCAAGTGGTACCTGAAACAGAGAGAGTGGGTTGAAAATCTTTCTACAATCTTCACTTTGATCTCAGATGTACACTGAGTCTAGTGACTGCTTTGTAAGCTGACAAACACTTTGAATGATGAAATATGAAAACCAAAGCAGATGTTTTAAAGTAAGAGAAACAAAATAGCGGCTAGCATTTCTTGTAATAGTGCTCCATGCAGTCATGCTGGCCACATGACCTTGGAGGTGTCTATGGTCAACGCTGGCTCTTCGGCTTAGAAATGGAAATGAGCACCACCCCCCAAAGTTGGACACAACTAGACTTAATGTCAAGGGGAAACCTTGATCTTTTACTAGCATTTATTTGGGGGGGGGAATCAGTGCTATATGCCCCTAAAATTAGGAATCAATATTTAGCAATGTACTGAAGGCTGATTCCATGTGTTTGTGTAGCAAAGAATGTCAGGGAATGTCAAGAGAGAAGTATGAATGATATCTTCAAAGGGTCCCACTAGGAAATATCAAGAACCAGTCTTTTACAGCCAGTTAACAGATAACATGTTTTCAGAAAGATAGATTATTAAATTAATAGGTTAAATCATTGCATTTATACAAAGTACTGTCATTGTGCAAAGGCTAAGTGAAAAAAAAATGAATCGTCATTTTATTTATTTATTATACTTTTATACCCTCTCAGCCTGAAGGCGACTCGAGGCAGTGAACACACGGCAACAACGCCCACAGATAAAACACATCACAAAAATCAGTAAAACAACCCTATAAAAACAATACATTTAACAGTTAAAATCACAAAATACAAATCTCAGCATCTCATTCATAAAATGGGTCTCCGTTGCATCGTCATAACATTCCATTGGTTTCAATTAAATAATTACAGTTCATCTGCGAATGCCTGCTCGAACAGCCAAGTCTTGACTTTCTTACGAAATGTCAGGAGGGAGGGGGCTGATCTGATGTCATTAGGAAGGGCATTCCAAAGCCAAGGAGCCACCACTGAAAAGGCCCTGTCTCTCGTCCCCGCCAATTGCGCCTGTGAGGCAGGCGAGACCGAGAGAAGGGCCTCTTCGGATGATCTTAAATATTTGGATTTTAAAATTAACTTTGAAGTGGCAAGATTTTAGAAACAAGAATGAGATGGCTTACTTCTTGATTTCTAAATCTAGAGTACACATTATTGTTTCCAAAACTAATAACTGAGGTCTAGAAACCATTTTAAAACATTAGATCTGGAATATTAAGGGTTGAAACAGAACATTTGTTGCTTGTTGTTGTGTGTCTTCAAATAATTTCCAACTTATGGGAACATTAAGGCAAGCCTATCGTGGAATTTACTTGTCAGAATTTGTTCCGAGGAAGTTTGCCTTTGTCTCCCTCTGAGGCTGAGAGAGTGTGACTTGACCAGGGTCACTCAGTGAGTTTCCATGGCTGAGCAGGGATTCAAACCTTGGTTTTCCAATGTCCTTGTGCAGCTCTCAAACCATGGCACCACCCTGGATTTCTCTTTGAATTGTATTTACAGGCTATAGCTTTCTCAGACCTGCTGAGATGGTAGACGTGACCACTATCTTATAAGTGACTGTAATTTAAGTACCAATATCCCACATAATATTCCAGTGTCTCTACCCTCCTCCCATGTCAATGGTTCTGAAAATCATTCTAAATAAAAATAGTATAAAAGGTACATGGTAAACTAAAATTTAGAAGAGGATTTTTTTCCATTAACGTTCTGCCTACCATGCTTCTTGGAGGGACTACTCTGCTCTCAAGAATATAAGAGTTCTGCTTATGATTACCAGACATGGCCATAGTAGGAAAAACAAGGCAAAATTATTTCTTTTGTTAATGTCACCCTAGTGAATGGTGTGTTATCAGTTACCTTTCTCTTTCCCATTGTTTAATTTTTGGGAGAAAAGGGGAGAAATAGTCATTCACTGAGTCCCTGCTTCGGTGTCTTATCACTAAAATTTCTGTACACCAGATGAAGTGTGAAGCGGAGGAATGAGATCAGAATAAAACATGGCCATAGAAGTCAGGTGGGTAAAGAGAAACAAGAGAAGCAAAAAGTATTGAGTAATTGTGCCATCTATGCCATTTCTGAATGCTTTCTAATAATCCTGAACCTTTTTTGAGGTTTGAATAATACTTTTACTTATGTTCCTTTCAGACAGATTTTTCTGGCAACGTTTTCCTGCATTAATTACTCCTCCCTCAACTAGCAAGTGAACATCTGCAGGATGTGAATCAAGACTCCAAACACAACAAGAAGAAAAATAATCACCTGCTTTAAAATAAATAAAGTACTGTTGAAAATAATAAAAGGAAGCATTTCTTTCTATTTGTTTCTAGATGTAAAATTTTAATAGTTTAATGCAAAACTCCTGTTATCATTGAATCATTAGTGGCTAATGTTTGAAACGGCTCTTGCAATCAAGTATGTGATGTTACTAATAATGCCTTATATAGTATTTGTAGTCCTTTGAATAGCATGAGCTATAGCCCTCTAGCCAGGAGGGGTCAGTCTTGCTTTTTGTTCTCCTTCCTAAAAAATGAACTTGGAATATGTTTTCTTAGTGTAA
This sequence comes from Anolis apletophallus, assembly GCA_030556195.1. NCBI lineage: Eukaryota > Metazoa > Chordata > Lepidosauria > Squamata > Anolidae > Anolis > Anolis apletophallus. The sequence continues at coordinate 83,921,797 of JARBWK010000001.1, forward strand.
GATATGTAATGATGCTGGCCATTGTGAAGTGTTCTTGGAACGATAGAAAATTGTTCTGACTGTGTTTCTGCACATATGTATCTGTTGTTAAAATAAAATGAGAACAACTTGGAAGTCAAACATACATGCACAATGTAGATGTTTTTAAGAGAATATTGCTAGGAAGATGGTATACAAGTGTTAATTGCTGGTAATATGTATTCAGTATTTCTTATGCTTGTACTGCACACAGTTTGGATAGGGACTCTCACGGCGTATGTCAGTAACATCGAATTGAAATAATTTGATGTTGCAGTGTATATGTAAAAGCAGATCTTCATTTTTGTTGACTAGTACTTTTACAGTTGTCTCTAACATACGTACCTGTACTTTCATTTCTAACTTCTGGTGCATTTAAATACAGATTAGCATTATTTTATGATTTCTGCAAAGCAGTAATTCAGAATTTTATTATGTTAAAAATGTAAATATAGCAGAATATTAATAAATGTCACTTATATTAGTAGGCTGTTCTTTTTGCTGCACATCAGTGCTTACAAGGGGTCCTCTTTGTTCCTTTTTTTAAAAGCAACAAATAATATTAGCCATGGCTCTGACTACCTCTGGACTCAGACTGTGGATCTTGCCGTTTCAGAATATTGGTCCCTGCCTGAGGAAATGTTTCCAGAGAGGACACATGCTGCGTCTTGAGGAGTGCCAAGCAAGTGTTTCTAAATCAAATTGGGAAACAAAATGAATTGCCAAGCCCTTTTAATATATGCTGGCAGCAGCGTGCCATTTCTGTTCTGATAAGTGAAGAGCAATGTGCCCTTTCCCACTGATTGCAGTGCTGCTTGTTTGTGGTCCTTAATATATGTTACATGCTTGTCTCGAGCCTCCTGACAGATCTTGCCTCTGGTGTAGTTGTGCAAGAGGTCCAGGAAGAAGGGTGAGAGTGCAAAAGAGCTGCTTTGGTGTCCTAAGCTGTTCAGTGGCTTCTTGGGTGGGAGCTGTGGTCAGGAGTGTGTTTGGTGCTGTCTGGCTTCGATTATCTAACTTGGATGCATTTACACTGTATTATTCTGTTTGACACCACCTTAACTGCCATGGTTCAATGTTGTGAAATCCTGGGAGTTGCAATTTTGTAAGGTCTTTAACCTTCTTTATGAAATTGCGATTCCCATGATTCCATGGCATTGAGCCAAGGCAGTTACAGTGGCGTTGCTCTGGCTGTTTTAACTCCAAGGTAGTTTGGGGAAAAATGACTTTCTGTTTTGGAGACAGATCTCTCCTGGGTCTAAAACAGTCCAGTAGGCCAAACTACAGCAAACTCTTACATGATACACTTTGGAATGCCCTTCCGGCAGACACGCGGGCCATCCACGACCTGCTCCCCTTTAGGCGGGCGTGCAAGACCCACCTCTTCCAGCTTGCCTTCCATGTGTAGGTCTCAGCGGGACGCACCCCCCTGTTGGAAACGATCCTTAACCCAGGTCGTTTTTATTGCTGTATTCTGATGTTTTAACGATGTTTGATATTGATATTTTAATGATGTTTTTATGCTCTGTCTTTATTCTGTATCGCTGCTTTTACCTTGTGATCTTCTTTTTGGTGCTGTGAGCCGCCCCGAGCCCACCGGGAGTGGCGGCATAGAAGCCGAATGAAATAAATAAATAAATAAATGGCCTAGACTAGAGGATGCAGGGGACGTTTGAGGTAGCGAAGCACAAGGGAACAGCTCTCAAAGGCCCAAAGAGCAACATTTGCAGCCTCTGAGCCTTGTGTAGTTGAGTCCTGGCTTAGTCAATGGGGATTACTGCTTATACGGGCAAAATAGCCCCATCTGTGCTCTAGTGTATCAAGCTTGAGAAAAGCTCTTGCTTAACAAAAGGGCAAGCAGATCTTTCAAGAAAAAAGGGGGAAATCACAACAGTTTAACGAGAAAGTTCTGTATCTACAATTTTGCTGCAGGGCACATGTGGAATGGAGAGTGGCAAAGGTGGGATAGACAAGTTCAGATTGTTGCAATGCTTTTTGGTGAATCCGTACATATTGGCTCCGAACCAATATGAGATGTTGTGCTGGTGCAAATGGATATGAATGAGAAATAGGATGTTTTAGGTCATGTTGGGAATTTGCCCATGGCACAACTTTTACATTTTATCAGTATGCCACCTTTCTCACAAAGTGGGATCCAACGTGGTTCCCAATTAAAGGCAATTCAAATCTTAATACATTTTTACAGTGGACAGATCAAAATCCTGAATACCACATTCTTGCAATCTAATTTCAAGAGCCAGCATGGTTTGAATGTTGGGACTATAGGTGCATCTACACTGTAGAAATAATGTGGTTGGACACCAGTACTCTTTGGCAGAGAAGCAAAAGACCTTAAGAACTCCACAATAGAGTCACCATAAATCTGAAATTACTTGGAAGACACACAGTAATCTACATAGTTTTCATTTATTTATTTAACGAGATTAAATTTATTCATTCAAATGTCTCCAGAATGCTGCTTAAATATATTGTGATCCTAAATATTTTCTGACGTGGCAAAATCTGTCTCCATTATTCTCAGAGTCAGTACGTTTGTGACTGATACGTTTTGTGTCTCTTTCCCAATGCTATGGCCCATGCATAGAAGAACTGATTATGAATGTTTTAAGTTGCATGTTTTCATGGCTTGCTCAAAGCTATTGCAATTACCTCTGATTCCAATGCTTTCTCTTTTAGGTTTTTTTTTGGAACAAAAAACCTAATTTCAGTTTGAAGAGAATTATTTAATTCATCTGATAACTTAAGTGTATCATTTAAAAAGCCAGTGCGCAGGCTGGAATGCTTTTGCCATACCATTTGGAGAAAATGCTATGCCTGTGAAAAAAAGTTGAAGCAAAATTATATAAGTTCCATTATAGGGATTCTTTTCTCTTCCTCTTTGTTAATGAGATTGTCTGATGTCGAACTATGTGCAAAAGCCAACAGAATTAACTCCCCAAACATCTCCTTGTCTCTTGTAAAGCGGGCACTGAAAGGGATTAACAGTTGTCATCCTTTGTTAGAGATGCAGTTTTCTCCAAAGAGGTGTCAGATCCCCTCTGGCTCAGCTTATTTCCTGAGTTGCTTTAAAAGGAGCATAGTTGATAATGGTGATATTTGACTGTCTTCCTGGGGAACTTGAGGAAGACATTCTTTTCATTTGCAAGCAGATGTGAATTTTTTACAGCTTCCACACTGCCATTCAGAATACAGCTGTTTGCTCCCTGACCAGCAATACCAGAAAATGGCTGCCTGCTCAAGAAAAAGGCAGATTTCTGCTCAGAGAACAACCAGAGCATCTTGAAGTTTTTAAAGGCCTTGGAATGGCCAGCTTGATTATCCACACTTTCCTGCCATGAAATAAATTCCATTGAAATCGTTTCCAGAGAGAACAGTTAGGCTGCAGTAGTTTAAGTGTTCCACAGTGATTGGAGACCAGGATTTGAAGCCCTGCTCAGACACAATAATTCACTGGGTGACCTTGGTCAAGCCACAAACCCTCAGCCTTAGGAACAAATTGTGCCAAAAAACCCCCCATGGTATTAGAGTCACTGTAGGTTGGAAATGACTTGTAGGCTCACAGCAACAACACTGCAATTGTCATTTGTGGTGGAAACAATCGAGAGTTATGTGGCATCTGAAATAATGATTATTTATATTCTGCTTTATCTTCTTAGAGCAGCTCAGAACAGATTACAATCCACATATGAGGTAGTGACAGACTTTGTATTTCTAGGTGCAAAGATTACTGCAGACGCAGACTGCAGCCAGGAAATCAGAAGATGCTTGCTTCTCGGGAGGAGAGCAATGACCAATTTCCATAAAATAGTGAAGAGTAGAGACATCACACTGGCAATGAAGATCTGCATAGTAAAAGCAGTGGTATTCCCCATAGTCACCTATGGATGTGAGAGCTGAACCATAGGGAAGGCTGAGTGAAGGAAGATAGATGCTTTTGAATTGTGGTGTTGGAGGAAAGTTCTGAGAGTGCCTTGGACCGCAAGAAGATCCAACCAGTCCATACTTCAGTAAATAAAGTTGACTGCTCATTGGAGGGAAGGATATTAGAGGCAAAGATGAAGTACTTTGGCCACATGATGAGAAGAAAGGAAAGCTTAGAAAAGACAATGATGCTGGGGGGAAATGGAAGGAAAATGGAAGAGGGGCCAACCAAGGGCAAGATGGATGGATGGCATCCTTGAAGTGACTGGCTTGACCTTGAAGGAGCTGGGGGAGGTGACGGCCGACAGGGAGCTCTAGCATAGGATGGTTCATGAGGTCACGAAGAGTCGAAAGCGACTGAACGAATGAACAACAACATGAGGCAAACATTAGATGCCTTTTGCACACAGTGAACAACGACATACAACACAGACAAAGGTAAAAGCCTTTTCCTTTTTCCATCTCCGGCGTCTGGAAGTGATGCTCAACTCTGGCCCTGGGGAGGTGCTCTTGTTCCATTTTCCATGCTGAGGAACCTGTTGGCCATAGACTTCTCCGATTGTGTTGCCGGCATATCTGCATGGGGCGCCTTTCATCTTCCTGCTGAGGCAGTACCTATTGATCTACTTGCATTGCATGCTTTTGAACTGCTAGGTAGGCAGAAGCTAGGGCTGACAGTCGGAAGCTCGCCTTGAATTGCGGCATCGAACTTCCAGTCAGCAGATTTTCTGCAGCTAGCAGTTTAACTTGCTGCGCTACTGTGACCTATTATATCCCATTGTAGTAAAAGCTTTTATGAACATTATTTGGCAAAATGAGCTGTAATACAAGGAAAATCACAACATAATATAATAATTCAGGGACAACAGAATTATCTGCTGCTTTTCCATTGGGATCATTAGCATTTGCCTCGACATTTAGGAGAGGAACATTTTGGCTCTGAAGTGTCTAACATTCAGTAAATGATCTTGGGTTTTTTTTCATGAAGCTTTCAATGTCTTTACTCTTTTTCAGTGCAGGTAGATATACAACAAAGATGCTATTAGGTAAATAATGTTTAATGCAATTTTAAAGATTTATCTATGGATCTTATATTCCCATCTGGCAGAAAATGGAAATAATTCAGAGAAAGAGAAACATGACTTGGAGAACTGTCAGTGACAAATATTTACAATAGCTGTACTTGGGGTTCATATTTTCAAGTTACATAACTAATTTGTATTTCGGTTTTTTTAACCAACACCTAGAGTTGAAGAGAGAGTTTAGAGTACAGTATATGCACCCACTGAAAAAGTGGGCTTTTGTTCCTGTGAGTTAATGCTATGTAGCCTTTCATGTAGCTTGCCTGCTATGTAGCCTTTCATGGCAGAGCCTAATGTATTTCCTCAACTCAAAGTCTAGCCTGTTCATTCAGGACTCAATAACCATTTGGCTGTGAGATTTGTGATGGGGTGAGTGGACTGGAGGGGGGCAGTGGAGGAAGCATGAGGAAGTTGTCACTGGGTTGCTGTGAGTTTCCAGGCCTTTGACAACACATCAAAATTGTCACGGTTTCCAAATTCCCATTGCAGTGAGAGAATAACATAGTTTCACATGCATTTTATAGACTTCTCAGTGGTTAGTCCTTCAAAATATTTTAACAATACAATTTTTACAGATGTGAAGCTTGGAAATCCTTCACTTCCATTTCTTTACTATCATAAAAGCATCATTTTGCTCCAGGCCTTTAATAAACAAAACAAATCATGTGTCTTGTGAACATTTAAGGAAATGTTCTTAATGGAAGTTTATCTAAAATGATTTTTCTATTGGTACTTCACTGGGATCTCCATAGCACAGAGGGGGAGCAACAGTCTGGGGTCTACCTCTGGCATCGCCAAGAGAATTGGGAAGGAATCTTGCATGTAACTAATATTGAGAAATATGGAACAATGATCCAAAGCAACTTCCTTTGCTCCTCTAACTTGCTTTTAATTTTGAAAATGCAATTTTCTAACAAAGTTTAATCCTTAATAATTAAAATGGACTCTGTTTTTTCAGTTTATTACATTTATTTTAATTTCATTTATTTAAAGTATTTACATATCACCTGTCAGCTCACAAGGACCCTCATTTGTTGGAACACACAACAAATAAAGGCAATTAAAACATTCCTTTGGAATGAACCCATCTGAATCTCTGAAGCCAACAGCATTTGGACCCCCCCCCCCCCTTGTAACAATCTACTTTTCTTTCCTAAGGTTGTTTTCAAAGGCAAAGTGAAAGTCAAGAGGGAGATAATGATGGGACATATGAAATCAGCGGGAATAATTGTGCGTCTTGAGGCAAGGTACAACACAGTTAAAGTACATAGATGAAAACATGAACTCATTTATTTATTGTGATAGAAGCAAATTGAGGGTACAGTTGTAATGTATTTAAAACACAAAGTTTAAAAACTTGACATTATATTAAAGGTCCTTTGACTAGTAGCTGGCCACTTGGAGTGCCTCTGGTGTCACTATAAAAAGGTCCTCCATTGTGCATGTGGCAGGGCTCAGGCTGCATTGAAGTAGGTGGTCTGTGTTTTGCTCTTCTTCACACTCACTCACATGTTGTGGACTCCACTTTGTAGCCCCATTTCTTAAGGCTGGCTCTGCATCTCATGGTGCCAGAGCGCAGACTGTTCAGTACCTTCCAAGTCACCCAGTCTTCTGTGTGCCCAGGAGGGAGTCTCTCATTTGGTATCAGCCATGGATTGAGGTTCCGGATTTTAGCCTGCCACTTTTGGACTCTCACTTGCTAAGGTATTCCTGCAAGTATCTCTGTAGATCTTAGGAAGCTATTTCTTGATTTAAGGCGCTGCCATGTTAGCTGATATTCGAACAAGGGTTAGGTCGGAGATGTCCCTACCTTGGTCCTTTCATTATTGGCTGCTACTTTCCAGCGGATGTCTGGTGGTGCAATACCAGCTAAATAGTATAATTTCTCCAGTGGTGTGGGGCATGGGCATTCTGTGGTAATGCGGCATGTCTCATTAAGAGCCACATCCACTGTTTTAAGATGGTGAGTTGTGTTTCACACTGAGAACACTGGGTATTTTAATGAAATCATTAAAATACATATAATTAAAACCCAAATAATTCACATCATTTAATCAAAAGATCAATTGAAGATGGTCTTGTCATCCTAGGCAGCATGTGGCCTTTGGCTATTTTGAAAACCTGTTATTTCAAAAGTCAGTTCAAATCTTTGAGAAAATGATCTCTCCCTTCCATAGTTGGCCCAATAAAGGTGTCTGTGGTGGATTTTGTATGTTATTGTATATTCAGTGAAAAGTGTTATTACTTCTTGGAAGAAATTAGGATGCCAGCTTTTTCACTGCCAAGTTCCCATTTGAAATAGCTAAGTTCAACCATGACTGTTCTATCATCATTGCCTTTTCCCAGCATGGTTTTTAAACATCCTTTACCTGATGAAAACACCATGGGAACCTCAAAAATTTACATGGATATGTTTTGTGCATTTTGGTTTGCCAGTGAGTCCATTGCTCTCGTATGCCAGAGAAGAATAGTCACAGATCCAAAATGGGAGCAGTAGATTAGTCTCAACTGTACAGTGCACAAAGAAACCTCTCTGTCCCCATCTAATATTGTTCAAATAGACCTGCCGGAAGCACCAGGAACATTGTATCAGCACCTTATCTCTTGCTATGTTTATTTGCACCTAACAATCAGTCACATGTTTACTTTGTCTTGATGGTGCAAAGTTTAGAACTTCAGCTGGGTCACAATGGTGCAAGACAGGTCATCCTGTGCAGAAAACAGCTTCTGTGCGGAGACCGAGGCATAATGCTTTGTGTAAGGAGACAAATGAGAAATTCTATGAGAAATTGATTTACATTTCTCTGCTCAACTTAAATGGAGAGCTACACAGACGCCTACTTTTACTTTCATAGAATCATTGAGTTGGAAGAGACCTTGTGGGCCATCCAGTCCAACCCCCTGCCAAGAAGCAGGACAATTGCATTCAAAGCACTCCTGACAGATGGCCATCCAGCCTCTGCTTAAAAGCCTCCAAAGAAGGAGCTTCCACCATACTCTGAGGCAGAGAGTCCCACTGCTGAACAGCTCTCACAGTCAGAAAGTTCTTCCTAGTGTTCAGGTAGAATCTCCTTTCCTGTAGTTTGAAGCCATTGTTCTGTGTCCTAGTCTCCAGGGCAGCAGAAAACAAGCTTGCTCCCTCCTCCCTATGACTTCCCCTCACATATTTTACATGGCTATCATGTCTCCTCTCTGCCTTCTCTTCTTCAGGGTAAACATGCCCAGCTCTTTAAGATGCTCCTCATAGGGCTTGTTCTCTAGACCATTGATCATTTTAGTAGCCCTCCTCTGGACACATTCCAGCTTGACAACATCTCCCTTCAATTGTGGTGCCCAGAATTGGACACAGTATTCCAGGTGTGATCTGATCAAGGCAGAATACAGGGGTAGCATGACTTCCCTGAATCTAGACACTATACTCCTATATATGCAGGCCAAAGTCCCATTGGGTTTTTTTTGCTGCCGCATGACATTGTTGGCTCACTTTGTTCTGCCTTACACCCATAACAAATGGCAATGTACTTTTGCCTGGCAAAGCTGTTTCCTTGGGATTTTGCTCTGTCTAACCCAGTGTTTCCCAACCAGTGTGCCGGGGCACACTAGTGTGCCGTGAGCAATCATCAGGTGTGCCGTGGGAAATTGGAACCTCCAGGAGGGGAGGGGGGAGAGTCTTGTGTGTTGAAGTATAAAAACCCTAAGAAACCTACCTCAATAAAGGCACAAAATTACAAACACCCACCCGTTGTCTACTTGGTCTCTCCCTCTCCATGCATTGGGAAGGCCTGCCTCCCTTTCCCCAAGTAGAGACCTCCTCTTGCCTCCTGGGGGTTCTGTGTGGGAAGTTTGGCCCACTTCTATCATTGGGGTTCAGAATGCTCTTTGATTGTAAGGGAACTCTAAATCCCAGCAACTACAACTCCCAAATGTCAAGGTCTATTTCCCCTGAACTTCATCTGCGTTCATATTTGGGCATATTGAGTATTCATGCCAAGTTTGGTCCTGATCCAACATTGTTTCAGTCCACAGTGCTCTCTGGATATAGGTGAACTACAACTCCAAATGCCCACCAAACTCTTATAGCATTTTCTCTTGGTTATGGGAGTTCTGTGTGGGAAGTTTGTGTCTTTCTGCCATTCCTGCCAGGATATCTATGTTGAGTTCATTTGTTAATTTGTTGTTATATGGTTATTTCTTTGGTTTCTTTGCTTGTGTTGTATTGAGGGCAGAGACTGCCTTGTGTAAACTGTCCCGAGTCGCCTTCAGACTGAGAGGGGCGGTATAGAAACGTGACAAATAAATAAAATAAATAAATTCATCGAAACAGGCCCAGGTTTCACACTGAGTATATAAATACATTTTAAAAACATATTAACTATATGTATTACTGTGTTAGAGTGTCATTTTGTGTCATTTTGGTTGGTGGTGTGCCCCAGGATTTTGCAAATGTAAAAAGTGTGCCGCGGCTCAAAAAAGGTTGGGAAACACTGGTCTAACCTAGCAACTGCTGCTGGCCAGGGAAAAATAAGGCAAGTCATAGATAGAACCCAAAGGTTATTTCGAGTGTACTCATGGATATGGACACCTTCAATTAGATTTGGGGGCTTCCCCCTTTTAACATTTGACTTTCATTTACAAAGGAGACAAAATTTCATTTACAACCTGCCCATATCCCAATGAGCTACAGGCAGCATATGTAGCTGTCATTCTCCCCATTTTATCCTCACAACAACCCTGTAAGACAAATCCGACTGTGAGTGCGAGATAGATCAGGCTGGGAAAAGGTGATTAGCTCAAAGTCTCCCATCTTGAACCTAGGATCTCTTAGTCCAAGGCCGGGATCTTTAGTTCAGTGAGACACCAGTACTCTGGCAGAGAAGGCTAAAGATCTTGTAAAACTACAAGCTCCATGATTCTATCACATTGAACCATGACAAATCACATTAATTTTACAGTGTAGATGCACCTTGAGACTTTAACCACTATATCACACTGGTTATCACCTTTGTTTGCGTTGCACAGTAAATGAGTTGATCCCGGAGTCATGGCTTTATTATTTTACTGCTGCGGTTGCAGACTTAATCTGGTTTGGCTTTCTTCCTTGTCACTCCCCTTGGCTTGACACAATGGCTATGAAACAGATCCTAGATAAGTATTGATCAGCTCTGGATTATCTCTTCTTTGGGACAAACAAAATTTCCTCCTCTGACACCACTGAGCTGTCAACATCCTTTTTAAAATGTTGCTCCTAGCTGGGTTTGATAACCTTAGGATTTCTAGTTTTGATTGTCATCCAAGTTGGTAGAAACATGGTTTATGTTCTGATTACCCACTTCCCTACCAACCCCACCCCACCACCCTCACCCCACCCTTCCTGATACTCTTTCCAAGGAAATCTCTTCTTTGTGTTTCTTTCAGATTATGCATAGGTTCTGCTATAGTTGTTTCTTTAAACATGTGAAAGAAATGTTGTGTCTCAGTGGCCCAAACTGGATGAACAATCCATCTGGGAAAAGATATTCACCTGAATCTGCAGCCATCCTACACCTGCATTTTATTTAAATTTCTGTAAACATTTTAATAGGCTTTCCTGGATACCAATGTGGCATCCAAATATAGTGAAAGGAATCAAATACAGTTCAGTTACAGAAACTCAATAATAATACTATCATCATAGGCCAAGTATGATTATCTTCCAAGGGTAGAGACTTGGCAGTGAGTCCATTATTATTATTATTATTATTATTATTATTATTATGCTTATTTATATCCTGCTTCATTTTCCCAAAGGGGACTGTAGAGTAGATACCTATTCTGCATACTCAATAATATGTCTTCAAAATCAGTAAAACCAACAAATTGACCAAGCCAGTCAACTGAAATGCAAAAAACAAATAACAATAACAAAAAGTTTGGCACCTATCCACAGCAAGGGTCTCTCACCTTTGTTGAAATACAGCTGAGCATACCTGGATCCTTGAAGAACAGCATCCCCTTGGATTGCCTTGCTCATCCAAATTCCATTGAAGTGAATATAGGCACTTTTTTGTGAAAATGGAGAGGTGCATTCTGGGCTCCCAGCTGTTACATCAAATGGTTTTGTTTACAACTAGAGATGCATCTGTCAATCAATTGGAGGTCAGACTGTGATGATGGTGGTGGTGGTGGTAAGAACAGATTGACAATGAAACATGCTGCCTTGGAGTGTGGTGGTGTCTCCTTCTCTGGAGGTTTTTAAGCAGAGGGTGGATGGCAATCTGCCTGGGGTGCTTTGGCTTTTCCTGCATGGCAGAATGGGGTTGCTTTGGGTGTCTTTGCATCTCATCCAACTCAATGATTCAATGATGATGATGTCAATGATGATGCTGACGATATAAGATTGCAGAACTCTGACTTTGGTACTGCATAGTTTGTTTAGCTGTGAAAATAATGCAGGATTTCCTATTTTGCCAACAGATGGCTGAGACATGTCCCACTGGAGGCAGAATCTTCCTTGTTATTTATGCTTGTTATGTGGTTATTGCTTGGGCTGTGGAATCGAAGTATGTCCTGTTTGGCGGCTGAGTTTGGTGAAACTGGCCTCTTTTGTTCTCCAGATGAGCATGCCCTCCTCCTTCTTCACGCTTTTCTATTTCTCTCTGTTATGAAAGGAAATTATGACAACATGTTTTTAAAATCCAGCAGAAAAAGAACATTGGTGCTCTTCATATAATTGCCTTTACCAGGAGCCCTTCCTTGGGTTAATCCAATTCCATATATCCTAAGCTCTGAAGCAGGCCTTTCTTCAAATCTCTCTCGCACTCTCTTTATGTGTGTGTATGTGAGAGAGGGGTAGTAGTGGTGGTGGAAGGAGACCAGACAACAATGAACTGAAAAACCAGATAAGTAGATACTGTACAGCAGATGTGAGGTGGGACCTCTAGTGTAATAAGGGACACTATCTGATTAGAACTCAGAAGTTTGGGAATTGTGTGTGTGTGTGTGAGAGAGAGAGGGGGGGGGGGGTGAAGTAGGGAAGGAAGAAAACAAACTGATTTCAGGAAGGATCTGTTCAGGCAGGAGATGGAGCAAGAACAGTAAGTGGCAAAAGTTGAGAGGTACTACCGATGAGCTGCTGGGATTGCAACAGGTGCCCTTGGTGTAAAACTGAGATGACAGAGCTGCCCAGTCTGCCCATACAGTCATCTAGTCCATGGCCAAAGGTGTGGCCCTTTTCAGGATGTGGTAAATGTCCTGTTCCACTTCGGCAGGGATAGCCCTGCTTAAGCCTCTGCTGTCCTTCTTTTCAGCAGCATTTTAAACGTCCTGGTTTCTCTCTCCTGTCCTCTCCACTTTCTTCTTTTGTTCTATATTTATTTCAGTTTCTGAAAACTGAGTTCAAACAGCAAATGCAGTTTACATTTAATATGTACACTGTTAATTATTACAGTTTTATACCACTTTAGCTGTCATGGCTCAGTGCTGTGGAATCATGGAAGTTGTACTTTTGCAAGGTCTTTATGCCCCTTTGCTGACAAGAGTGCTGGCACCTCACTAAACTGCAATTCCCAGGATTCCACGGCATTGAGCCATTTATTTATTTATTTATTTATTTATTTACCACACTTGTACCAAAGGGCTCAGGGCGGCCTTACAATGGCAACAATTCAATGCCTCATATACATATACATATCACCACAACATGAGGAACCTTATTTAGGGGTCATGGCATTAGAAAAATTGAGAACCACTGCATATATATAAATATTTCTTTCTGTAAATATTGATAAATAAACAAATGCATTAAAACCCAAACCAATTAAAACATAAACATTAACACATCAATTAAAATCACACAATGCAGGTCATATTCCAGGGCTGATCCAAGTCATGAGCCATGGTGCCAAGATGCATTTATTCTATAGTGTAGATGCAGTCTAACTTAGCAAAAATGAGAGAAGACTGGTGGGTACAGTATTGCCCTTTCAAGGAGGTTCAGGCAAAATCAAACTGCTGATGCCTTTCCTAGATTTGGAACACCAAATGCTTTCGAATTGTTTCTTGGGGTAAGCAATTTGAATACCCTATAAAAAGCAGAGAAAGAGAAGACCAGGGCCCCCGGTGGCGCCCGCTGTCAGCGCCAGCTTCTAGTAGTTTGAAAACATGCAAATGTGTATTTTTCTCTTGTTATTTTTTTCTTTTCTCTTCCTCTTCTGTTCTTCCTTTTTTATGACCCCAATCTATATTTCCTACTTTTATCTATCTTATGTGTTTTCACCCATTTTCACTGTAATGTTTTATCACTGGAAAACATAATAAAAATTATATATAAAAAGAAAACATGCAAATGTGAGATCCATGGGTACTGCTCCAGTGGGAAGGTAATGGCGCTCCATGCAGTCATGCCAGCCACATGACCTTGTAGGTGTCTATGGACAACACCGGCTCTTCGACTTCGAAATGGAGATGAGCACCACCCCGCAGCGTCTGACATGACTGGACTTAATGTCAGGGGGGAAACCTTTAACTTTATCCTACAGAAAAGCACTGTCAATTAAAAGGGGATTTCCTTGAGGACAGGAAATGAGGTTAATCATGCTATGCCTAAAGATATGTGTGTTTATTGATTTTTCAGCCTTTCCTATACTCAGTACATAAATTATAGGATTTCTCTGCCTAAAATAGTAGTGTTGTGTGTTCTTCCTCATTAAATGACTTTTGCTCTCTTGTTGCCTGGTCACACTCTGTTGACCACACTCCGATGTTGCTTGGCCACAAGTATCCCAGTTTCTGTGAAATTTTGAAAGACACAAAATCTTCAGAGAAAAGGAATATGAGAGGATCCATCATATAGATTGACCGTTGCTTTGCACTCTGAGAGCAAGCAAAACAGTCTCCTGGGATGTTAAAAGGCACAACATCAACAACAGCAAGATCAAGGAAAAAGCCAGAAGCTGCACAGGATCTATAATTAAAATCCCAGTGGCTGTAATGGGAATGGATTTTTGAACTCAAGGCAAATCCCTTCTGGCACTTCCTGTGTGCCTAATAACCATCAACAGGAAAATCAAACAAATCCAATTGGCTCCAGCTGCTAAATCTATAACAAGCAAAAGCTTGCAGGGGAGGCAGGAAAGGAAAATGAACCTAAGTAACACCACTTAAAATAAAATAAAATAAAACAAAAACTGTACAGGGGCGAATGTGGTCTGAAGTGAAAATGACTTCATCTGGAAGGACAGATAAAAGGCAAGGCTTTTTCAGGAATGAGACATGAGGAAGCCTTGGGGTCTCAACCAGCCCTGCATTAATGGTGGGCTACCACACTCTGCAATAAGTCCAGTAGGTACTGTATGTGAGTGCATATGTGTGTCAATTTATGATAACACCATGATTTTTCCCACAGTGGTCAGCTATGGGGCAGACGGTAAGGGGACATTCTTTGGATATAGTTTTGCATAAGACTTCCCTTCCTTCCTTCCTTCCTTCCTTCCTTCCTTCCTTCCTTCCTTCCTTCCTTCCTTCCTTCCTTCCTTCCTTCCTTCCTTCCTTCCTTCCTTGTCTTTCTTTCTTTCTTTCTTTCTTTCTTTCTTTCTTTCTTTCTTTCTTTCTTTCTTTCTTTCTTTATTAGTTAAAGCCATTTTTGTTGTAGATCAGTGCTTCTCAACCTTCCTAATGCCATGGCCCCTTAATACAGTTCCTCATGTTGTGATGACCCCCAACCATAAAATTATTTTTGTTGATACTTCATAACTGTAATTTTGCTAATGCTAATATCTGATATACAGGATGTATTTTCATTCATTGGACCAAATTTGGCACAAATACCCAAACACTCAAATTTGAATATTGGTGAGGTTGGAAGGGTTGATTTTTTTTGTCACTTGGGAGTTGTAGTCGCTGTGATTTATAGTTCACCTACAATCAAAGAACATTCTGAACTCCACCAATGATGGAATTGAACCAAACTTGGCACACAGAACTCCCATTACCAAAAGAAAACAGGGTAAGGGTTTGGTGAGCATTGACCTTGAGTTTTGGGGTTGTAGTTCACCTACATTCAGAGGGCACTGTGGACTCAAACAATGATGGATTTGGATCAAACCTGACATGAATATACTCAATATGCCCAAATATGAACACTGGTTGAATCTGGGGGGAAATAGACCTTGACATTTGGGAGTTGTAGTTGTTGGGATTTATAGTTCACCTACAATCAAAGAGCCCATTGAACCCCACCAACAATAGAATTGGGCCAAACTTCCCACACAGTACCCCCATGACCAACAAATACTGTGTTTTCTGTTAGACTTTGGTGATCCCTCTGATACCCCATCATGACCCCCCTCCAGGGTCCTGATCCCAGGTTGAGAAATGCTGTTGTAGATGGTGATGAGTAAAAGGAGGAAATGCCCTATATGGAATACAATAATCAAAATGCAACATCCGAATTGAACAAATGAAGATATTTATGGGCACTATATATTTTTTTCTGACAGCAAGAGCTTGTTGTGTCTATTAACAGGCCAGAAGAGACACAGTGTGTGCCTGCTATAAAAGTTAATGATTTCCTGATGTTAGCATGGCAAGGAGCAGTCAACAAAACATCTTCATGCGGTACAGTCTTGGGCTGCAAAATACACTGCACTTTGCTCCAGTGTCTTGCCCAGGTTCACCAAATGTTTCAAATCTTTTCTTGTAAGCACTGTTTGCATTGCAAGGAAACTTACCAAGCCTCCTTCAATTTTATTTTTATTTTTAAATCACCGTTTTCCTCTTGCAGACACCGCAAGCTTGCCACCAAGGTGAATGGGGAGTATTGTTGCATCTGACCACAAGGAAGGTGGTATTCGCATGGTTTCCTCAGCCTGGGACAAGATCAAGTCCAAGTTACTCTTCTTACGGAGTTTGGTATGAAATAGAAAAACACAAGGTCGCTTGAGCTCAGTGCTCTTTCCGGTTGTATGAAGAAGAAAAAAAGCCTGGAACTAAATATTACAGACTGAAAGCAGTTCCACTGCAAAACTTGGTGTGTTTACTTTTCATGATGTGCATGCTGTCTATATGTGTTGTTTTTATTTTTAATGGTCGTGCTTTTAATTCCACCTACAGCATTAAAAACAATGGAAAACATCAACATTAAAAAGAAATATAAACAACACATAAGTGGCCACTCTATTTATGCAGGGCCAAAAAAAGTTGGGGAGTATATTTGGATCACTGTGATCTTAAATGGCTTACCTTGAACTTGAATTGAGATCATTCTGTCATTTTTTGGATTGTATCCAGGCACCGCTTTAGCAACTTTATTATTAATGAAGAAGGCTACTCCATTTCTTTGGTGTTCCTCTTGTCCACAATAGTAGATCTGGAGGTCATCTGTTGTGAAGTCCATTTCATTTTGCTGATCCCCAGAATGTCTATCTTTAGTCTTGACAGCTCACCAATAATAACATCCAGTTTGCCCTGGCTCATAGATCTTACATTCCAGGTTCCTATGGTGCATTGATCTTTAGAGCATCGGACAGGGAACTCTGGCGTGGGCTTCTCCATGAGGTCACGAAGAGTCGGAAGCAACTGAACAAATAAACAACAACAACAAAAAAGTTGGAGAGAAGTGGGGATATGTGCTGAAATGATATCCTTCCCATTGGGAATCCAAAAGGTTGCATTTCACCACACCAAGCCACTCACACATCTAAGTATTGACCCCAATTGGAGCAGCCAGGGAATGAATCTGGGGCCTTATGGAACCAAACCATGTGCTTTCTCACTGATCTACATCATGTTCTCTCCCCCCAAATTAATTCCTGGACAGCAGAACAAGCAGAGATACAAATCACTTGCAATATATCTATGCTGTTAACTTAAGCACTTGAACTGCCATACTCCATCCTGTGAAATCTGAATTTGCAGCTTGAGGCAATCCTTAGATTTCTCCAATTGTGAGCGTTAGTCCACTCCCTTAAAGTACAGCAGAGGATTCTAAGTACTTTATCAAACTACAAATCCCATGGTGCCATGGTGTTTAGTGATACCAAACCATATTATTATGCAGTATGGGTATATCCCCATTCATGGCCTTCCATGTTAGGGAGCAATGATATGTACTTCTATTTAAATTGTGATTGTTAGGTCAATTTGTGTCTACACATAAATTTGCACATGTAGACTGGATGCAGATGCCTGCAACGCAACAACCATACTAAGAAAACACTCTTGCCACTTCACATCCAAATCCTGGTTTGACCAAGAGTGTCTAGCTATGAAGAAGTTGCTTCTTGAAAAGTACAAAGAGTACAGGAGGTTAGACTTGGCATCACTACCTGCAGAATGGCTGCCACTGAAAAATAAATACAAAAACTTAATTAAGGAAAAAAAGAAGCAGGCATTGAGATCAAACTGGCAGAAACTAATCACTGCTTCGCAAATGCATGACACAGCTGCCTTTTGGAAAATGGTATCTAGGGGCTGGCAAAGCAACCCTCATGGACTAGACTTTCACATCCCTGGGAAAATATGGGGGAAATTCTTTATGAGTAGAGGGAGGCAAGCTGAAGTTTTACTAATACCACAAGATCTTAATTGTCTACCAAACTGGCCCCCTGTCTCAACATCTGAAATCAGCAGACTCATTTCCAAACTCAAACCCCAGGAAGTGATCATATACCTTCTGAACTGCTAAAAGCAAACTCTGAGTGGTGGGCACCAGTCCTAGCAGTCCTGTTCACATGCATTGATCGATCTGCATGTATATCATCTGATTGGGGGCTTGCAATAATTGTCCCCATTTACAAAAAAGGCAACAGATCAGCTCCTGCCAACTACAGACCAATTAGTATTCTAAGCATCATCAACAAATTGTATGGTAGTCATCTCCTAGACATACTATTAAGTTGGTTGGAGGAAGAAAACTTCTTAGAAGAGGAACAAGCAGGTTTCAGAATCAGACATTCAACTGTTGATCAGGGCTTAATATTTCAACATTTAGTAGAAAAATATTCTTCTCCCTCCCAGGGAGCAATGTATACAACCTTTATAGATTTTAAGTCTATATTTGACTCGGGTGCATACAGGTAATTGAGTTGTCCTCGAGTCATCAGCCCTGCAAAGTAGGGGATTCTCTGCTTCCAAGTGTCTAGGCCAGTGCAGCAACCAGCAACCAGATGGAAGCTGGAGTGAAAGAAGAAAGAAACCCAAACAAACAGACCAAAAATTGGGTACCTTGAGCACTGTTGAGTATTACAAGCGTTACCAGCCAACCAAGGAGAGACCAGTTTGAAGCAAACATCTATTCAAACAGTATAATCTTCACCTCCCTTCAAGGGAGGCTTGAAGGGACTGAATCCCAAGAAGCAGACTTTGGAGCAAACTTGAGGCTACCAACATAGCCTGCTGGTTCTCATTCGCAGCCTCTATGAAAAAACACATCTGCGAGTGAGATGTAATCGAGAAGGCCATTTGACTAGAGCAATATGCTCATTTACAGGAATAAAGCAAGGTTGTGTTCTTGATCCCACTTTGTTTAATATTTATATTAACTCTCTGGTGAACTCACTTTCAAAAATAAACCCTCACCCCCCCTAAATTGGCTGGGAGAGCAATATCGGTCTTACTTTATGCAGATGATGCAGTACTTTTATCATTAACATGTGTTGGGCTGAGACGGCTCTTAAAAATGTTAGATGTGTACTGTAATACTGAACAGCTGGCAATTAATTATGACAAATCAAAAGTGCTAGTTTTTACTTGGAAAAGATGCATACACCGCTGGCAAATCAATGGGCACCCAATAGAACAAGTTAAACTCTATAAATATCTTGGAGTCATTTTCCAGTCCACTGGCTCCTGGAAAGCTCAAGTCCCATTCTATAGCAAATGCACAGCGGAGTTACAACTCACTTATTTCATTTTTTATGGTAAAGGAGGCCAGCATTTACCTTCAGCAATTCAAGTTTTTAATGCTAAGATTTTGCCTCAAATGTTATATGGAGCACAACTGTGTACATTTAAAAGTGTCAAGGCTTTAGAAGCCATCCAGACAAAATTCCTAAGAAGCATCCTTAGCCTCCCAAGCTGTGTGCACATTAGGCAATTTTACTTCTAGAGACAGGTCAGATCTCTGTTGAGTATTGGATCTGGATCTATAAACTAAATCTTTGGTTTAAACTAATGTTTCTGCCTAAAGGTTTGGCCCCATTGACCCTTGGTGATGTATTCTAATCAAGGTGGAAAAAGATAGTTTATGAGAAAATCCTAAACCTTGGATTTTCAACTAATTCTATTCTGACCATGAGCTATACAAAAACCAAAGAAAACATACAACAGCGTATCTGGGTCACTGAGCTGCAAAACTTTCTAAATGCAGCCACTATTCTTCCAATCTTCAAAGATAATGGAAGGGCGCTTTTTCCTGCAGAGTACTTAGGCAACCTAATTATCCCAAAACATAGGAAGGTGTTCTCTTTGGCTAAATGCAATTGTACTCCCTTCTGCTGTACCGGAGGGAAGATATAACAAAGTACCATACAATGAACGCCTATGTCCCTGTGAGGCGGAGGCAGTGGAAACTGTGGAGCACGTTTTGATGTACTGCTCTTTTTACCGTGACCTTCGTAAACATTTTATAAATCCAATTTTAGAAAGTCTACCAGGGAGATCTGTAAGGTTTTATATTGATTATCTCTTGTCTGACCAATACCCCAAGGTCACTGCCAGGGTTGCTAGCTTCTGTGCAGCAGCAATAGCTTGTCGGTGCAAGATGCTGTCACATTCTTAGAAAGTTTTAATATTTATTTCAGTTTTACTATTGTCATTTTAGCATCTAAATGTTTAATACCATTTTAACTATCTTATTCAATACTGAGTTTTTAACTTTACTTTGACATTGCTTCTTAATACCCAAATGTATATGTGTCTATCCTGATGTTTGTACATTTTTTGATGCTGGTCATTGACCATAATAAATCTTGTATATCTTGTGTAAGATCTTGCTTGTCCTTGATTATGCATTTCCTTATCCCTGTCTCTCACTTGGTAATGCAGGGACCAGGACTGTGACTGTGGAGACATACTGAAATTGGCCTTACCAACAAAGAAACCGAAAAATAAAAACCATCCCATATAACATGATCTCTTTAACTATTTATATTTCTTGGACTAACCTAATCACCACTGTTCATATGGAGGGAAGGTGAGCAAGCAGCAGCAGCAGTGAGGTGGTGATGATCATGGTGGCTTTGGGGGTCATCAATGAGGTGGACCCTTTCTACTGAGATATGAGTCTTATAATGTGCCCAGTAACACTAGTTATGGGAGTTAGCTTGGTTTGTGGAACAGGAACATGATCATCATCATTGTTATCTGTTGTATTGTTCTTTTGGTTGTTTCTGTTTAGTCTGTTTACGATCTACTGCTGGGGTTCCTATGAGTGTCACGTGGGTTCCTGTGTGAACAGATATTAGACTTGAGGAGTCTTTGGTGTGATTTAGCAGATTTCTTCATGTGTCCTCATAACACTGCTTTGGATATGGGAGAATTCTTCAATAGTTTTTCTCCCCCACACTCAGCCATCGGATGTCATAATATTGTATATTGTAGTAGCTCCATTGAAGCGCATTGATAAGAAAAGTAACTAAACTATTGCAGACAGATAAATGACTGTTTTGATGATTCCATCACATGTAAGCTGTGTCTGCATTGCAGGTAGAAATAGCACAAAGGAATGAGATGCACCTTGTTGCCCAGACTAGCTTTCATAGCCCACTATAAAATAGTCTCAGACTACAGAATAAAAATATTATCTTCTTTTTTGTTTCAATGCAAGTAGATAGCTGCTTGAGCCCACACCCAGCAAATTAGTTTCTAGACCAAATGCTACTGTGGTCTTATCCAAGGAACCACAGGGTGCAGGAAGGTTAAATGGTCTGGCTTGGTCTCCTATGTTTTCAGAAAACAAGGCACGCTGCAGCCTGCCAGTTCCATCCTGTGGGAGACAGAGACAAGAAGACTTCCTTCGAACTTGCTTTTTAAATACCATGACATTCAGTACATGCTCTGCATTCCCCAGACTTCCTGGGCCCCGCATGAATGAATCCAACAGATTTGCAAATACTCCCTTTGCATCCTTCAAGAGACCTTGTTCAGAGCACCAAAGGATGTTTATATACATGCCATGAGATGCTGAATGGAAACAGACAGGTGCTAAAATGTATTATTTTACTGAAGGATAGTGGTGCAATACTACTCTGGACTAATTATTCTGTAGGAAACTTATTATTTTTCAGTAGGATTAATTTGATGTAAAATTTAATTATACAGGTTGAGTATCCGTATCCAGAATTCTGAAACTGGAAATACTCCAAAAGTGTCCACATTGGTGGCTGAGATAGTAACACCTCTATTTCCTGCTGGTTCAATGTACACAAAATTTGTTTCATGCACAAAATTATTACAAATATTGTGTGTAGAATGATGCTCAGGGTATGCGTACAAGGTATATAGGCAACATAAATGAATTTAGATTTGAGTCCCATCTCTAAGGAGTCTCATTTTGAATACGCACATATCCCAAAATCTGATAAAGGTACAGTCTGAGCAGAGCAAAGGCTACAGAAGTTTAGCATTGATGCAACAACACCGACATACATTCTTACAATGGGATGTGGAAACTCAGCCTCCACCACCAATCAAGGTTCATTCAATGGGACTCAAATGTTAGCTGACAGTCATAAGATTGCATGCACCCTTAATGTGAGAAAAATAAGTTAATATTGGTGCTTTCTAGTCTGAAAAGATCTGTGGCTATTTTGAACTGAGAGCTAAAGAGTGGAGTTAAATAACTCAATTTCCTTTAGTATGCAATCTTTACTCCTCCAGCAGTAAATTATTACTGTCATACATCACTGACAGTACATCACAGAAGCAGTATTGGTTGTTGGCTTTTGCGTTAATTGGGTAGTGAGCCCATTCTAGGTCTTAACTTCAACCTCAAAGAAACCCTCAAATGCATTCAGAACTTTGGACAGGTCCTTTAAAGTTCAGAATAAGACCAGGAGTGAATCTGTGGCTCCATTAAAATAGAAGCTACCACATGCCGTAGTATAGAAATCTAACAACCAAAACAACAACAACAACTTTATTTATATCTCGCCAACAGCTCCCAGAGGGACTTGGGGTGGCTTACAGAAATCACAAAATAGTGCAATAAAATACAAGTAAATTACGTCAAGATTTATAACAATATCAATTAACATAAAACAACACAAAAAGCCCAACTCAATTTAAATAAAATACTCAATAAAAAGCAACAATAGCTACTATTAAAATGGGCAATACAATACATCTTCAACTCAAACTTTTGAGTTGGCAGGATGATCTCCGGGAAATGCAAGAAATGGGGCTGGTTGAACATTCTTTTCCTTGTGCAGTTGCTTAAGAGTTCAGTTTTCAAGTGGGAAGTTGGATTCATGACAGAACTAACAAGATACCATTGGGCAATGTTGTGCAAACATTTGTCAACTTAAATGACTTCTCTTAACAGCACACTTCAAAACAGTACCTTTCATAAAAATTGGTTTTAAGCAGCTGTAAATAAGTACCGTGTTGCTGTGAGTTTTCTGGGCTATGTGGCCATGTTCCAGAAGCTCCTCACCTGTGGAACTCCCTACTCAATGAAACCAGAACAGCCCCCTCCATCTTGTCTTTTAGGATAAAAAACTTAAGACATGATAATGGGACCAATCATTTGAGCAGTAACTATAGCAATGCAATACTTGAGAACTCTTAAAGTGATGGACGAATGGACTGATAGAATCATAGAATTCGAAGAGACCTAATGGACCATCCAGTCCAACCCCCTGCCAAGAAGCAGGAAAATTGCATTCAAAGCACCCCCGACAGATGGCCATCCAGCCGCTGTTTAAAAGCTTCCAAAGAAGGAGACTCCACCACAGAGAGTTCCACTGCTGAATGGCTCTCACAGTCAGAAAGTTCTTTCTAATGTTCAGATGGAATCTCCTTTCTTGTAGTTTGAAGCCATTGTTCCACATCCTAGTCTCCAGGGCAGCAGAAAACAAGCTTGCTCCCTCCTCCCTATGACTTCCTCACACATACTTATACATGGCTGTCATGTCTCCTCTCAGCCTTCTCTTCTTCAGGCTAAACATGCCCAGCTCTTTAAGCCGCTCCTCATAGGGCTTGTTCTCCAGACACTCAATCATTTTAGTCACCGCCCTGTGGACACTTTCCAACTTGTCAATATCTGGACTATGATTTTGAATTTGCATGATTTTATTTGCAGTTTTAACCATTCATGGTTTATTGCTGGTTTTAATTGTAATTGGTATTTTTGGAATTTGTTTGTTGGGCATCAAATTGCTACTGGTTGTGAGGCTGCCCTGAGTCCCCTTCAGGGTGAAAAGGGCGGGATACAAGTATGGGAAATAAATAAATAATAAATAAATGTTGCAATTGGCCACCTTGATTAGCATTGAATGGCCCCAAACAGACAAACACCCTGGACTTTCCACTGATATATAAACTTCACTTGCCTAGTTTCCAACAAACCCCTCAACCTTTGAGGATCCCTGCTATAGGTGTGGGCAAAACGTCAGGAGATAATGCTTCTGGAACATGGCCATACAGCCTGGAAAACTCACAGCAACCCGGTGTTTCTGACCATGAAAGCCTTCGACAACACATTGTAACAGGCACCTTTGCACTTCCTTCCAGGCCTTCACCAGCTCTCTGCTCTAGAACCGTGTACCCTTAGGACAGGGATGGTTGCTTTTGCCCCATTGCCAGGTGCTAATGGCTTTTCCCATGCCTCTTGTACTTGACTGATTTTATCTGACTTATATCTTGCTATCTCCCCCAATACTGCGGGCGGCAGCCAGACTACTAACTGGAGCTACATACAGGGAGCATACCACCCCCCTGTTGTGTCAGCTCCACTGGCTGCCTGTCCAATTCCGAGCTCAATTCAAAGTGCTGGTTTTGACCTTTAAAGCTCTATATGGTTCTGGCCCAGCTTACTTGTCTGAACGCATCAGCCCTACGTCCCACCTCGTAATTTAAGATCATCCGGGGAGGCCCTGCTCTCGCTCCCGCCTACTTCTCAAATGCGGTTGGTGGGGACAAGAGATAGGGCCTTCTCGGTGGTGGCTCCCTGTTTGTGGAACGCACCCCCAATTGATATACGATCAACCCCATCCCTCCTGGCATTCAGGAAAAAAGTGAAATCCTGGTTATGGGACCAGGCGTTTGCACATTAGCACGATACAGCACTTTAGATTGGATTGAAATGGCAAACTGGTGGACATGACCCAATGCTTCTATTATGGATGGAATACTGTTTTTTAACTTATGTGAAAGTATATGATGTATTTTAATGCTAACTGTATTTTAATGTATTTTAATTTTGACTGTTTTTGGTTTTCTATTATATGTATACTGTGTTTTTGGCATCGAATTGTTGCCGTTGTTAGGCCGCTCTGAGTCTCCCCTCGGGGGTTGAGAAGAAGCGGGGTAGAAGTGGTGGAAATAAATAAATAAATAAATACTGGGAGCTCTGGTTGGGGCTGCAGAGAGAAGAGGAATCTAACTAGATGGACTCCTTTCCCTATGGATACTTTTCACTTGGTGAATGTTTTGGTCCTAAGTCCCTCAAGATATGCCTTCAAAACATATCCAACCCAGTGCCTCAAGATATTACTTCAAGGCAAAACAAGCTCTGTGCTTTACCCAGGACATGTATTCTTTTGTGACAGTATCACAAAAGAATTTCTCTGCAGACCAGGGGAAAAAACCCTCACAGAGTTAACGGATATTTGCCCTATTCATTCCTTTGCGCTCACTAGTTATTGCTGTTGTTTTCCTCCATTGTGTACATACTTGGATCCATCTGGGTTCATTTCCATGTCCCCTCTTCTTCCTGAGTACAGTCTCTTTGGGAAGAAGTGTCTAAATAATAATTCCCATGATGCAAATGAGTGTGTAAATCCCATTTGTGATCTCTCTCTCTCTCTTCATTTTGCCTCATTGTTGATTCATAAATAGAATTTCGACAGTAGCAATATAAATGAGGAGCACAAGGAGATGCCATTTATCAGAAGGTTTTGCTCTCTTTTTGGCATCTGCCTCCTTGCCTGTTGTGTAGCAAGGATATTTAGCAGACAAGAACAATCCATTACCCCGTCTCTATCCAGCTGGAAATCTAGAGGAAGGAATGTTTTATGGCCACAAACTTCCTGGATTTACTGCGAATTACCTCATGCATATTTGAAACAATAAGTGTGTACAGCCAAGAATATTTGGCTGCTTTCATTTGCCTGTTCTGGGGGAGGAACATGAACTTCCTGCAAGATGCCTTTTCTCTCCTTTACCTTCAAAATTTGTGCATCTGTCTGTCTGGATTTCTGCTCCCCAAAAGAACTTTCCTGGCCTCCGCTGGCAGGATATTGAAGCATGTGCTTTCCAAGAGATAGCCGTGTCAGTCTGCTTCTGGAGGAAGAAGGAGGAAGGAGTAGAAGGAAGGAATTTGGTGATATCTTTGAGAACCCCATAACTACATAATTGTGCCCAGGCCCGGATTACCCATAAGGCCACCCTGGGCCATGGCCTTGGGCGGCTACTTTGGGGGGGGGGGGGAACAGATCCAGACCCCCCCCAAAGAAAAAAATTCCAAAAAAAAATTCAAAAAAAAATCCAAAAAAATTCGGGGAAAAGTGTGCATGCGCGCGGCGGCAGAAGTGCCCCCTCCCTGCTGCTCGTGCTGGGACCGCCCCTCTTCCTTCAGTCAGTAAAGAAAGAGGGGCGGGCCTGGCGCGAGCAGCGAGGAGGGGGCCTAGGACTTCCCTCCGCCCCCTCCTGATGCGAGAGAGAGAGAAGGCAGAGGGAAGTCCCGCCGTGGCGCCACCCCCTCCTCGCTGCTCACGCCGGGCCCGCTCCTCTCTTCCTTCAGTCAGTGAAGAAAGAGGGGCGGGCCTGGCCCAAGCAGCGAGGAGGGAGCCTAGGACTTCCCTCCGCCCCCTCCTGATGCGAGAGAGAGAGAGGAGGCAGAGGGAAATTCCGCCGCGGCGCCTCCCCCTCCTCGCTGCTCACGCCGGGCCCCGCCCCTCTCTTCCTTCAGTCAGCGAAGAAAGAGGGCGGGGCCGGCGCAAGTAGCGGGGGCGCCTCCACAAGTGGCCCCGCCCCCAGTAAGCGCCCCCCCCCCCGCAAGCAGCCCTGTCCCCCGGAGCAGGGCGGCACTTCAACAGTGTGGCCTAGGGTGCCACAATCCCATAATCCGGGCCTGATTGTGCCAATACCTGATGCCTGGATATTGTGCTCCATGCCTCTGAGGAAGCTGATTGTAATCCACAAGATCTCGTGCTAAAATAAAACTTGCTATCCTTAAAAGTGAAACAACAACATTCCTTTTTTTAAAAAAAAAGGTGAACACAGCATAACAAACCCTGTTCACAAATGCTCTAAAATTGAGAAACTTGAACTTTCCCATTTGGGCTATATCCTATTTCAACCCCTTCCCTGCTGTTTTCTAAAGCATAGATATGGCAGACCTTGAGATTAACTCAGGGGTCCTCAAACTAAGGCCCGGGGGCCAGATACGGCCCTCCAAGGTCATTTACCCGGCCCTCATTCAGAGTCAACCTAAGTCTGAAACAACTTGAAAGCACACAACAACAACAACAACAACAATCCTCTCTCATCAGCCAAAAGCAGGCCCACACTTCCCATTGAAATACTAATAAGTTTATATTTGTTAAAATTGTTCTTCATTTTAATTATTATAAAGTGTTTTTTGCACTACAAATAAGATATGTGCAGTGTGCATAGGAATTAATTCATGTTTTTCCCCAAATTATAATCCAGCCCTCCAACAGTTTGAGGGACTGTGACCTGGCCCTCTATTTAAAAAGTTTGAGGACCCTTGGATTAACTAGATGTTTAAATACTGTTATCATTTTAGATTATTCTGATTATTCTGCACTTGACAAGCATGATTATCGAGTTCTTGATGGGAAACTGTGGTTTATTGAGATTTACTGTGGCATGTGTAAAAGGGAATGAGACAGACTGGGACACACATATGCATGGGTTTACGAACAGCAAAGCTTATCATGTGAACTTAGATTGTGGAATGCTGTGCTCTCTACTCAACATCTTACTTCCTACTGGTTGCGATAATCTATTATGGTAAATTTCCCCATTGGAAGTATCAGTATTGTCTTGCTGTAGGCTGCAGGTTTGAATAACATAAAGTGTTTCCCCAATGTTGGGCATCATGGAGCAATTTATTTATTTATTTACAGTATTTATATACCGCTTTTCTCACCCCTGGAGGGACTCAAAGCGGTTTACACATAGATGGCAAAATTCAATGCCTTACATTAGGCACCAACATGATGCCAAAACATAACAGTTACAATAATAAAACCACAATTAAACAATAAATCAGCAAGTGTTAAAACAATAAAACAGTCTCGCCAGTCGTATTGCCGTTCCAGTCAATGTCTCTCTAAAACTAAATACATCTACTGACTGAAGGCCTGGTCCCAAAACCAAGATTTTAATTTCTTTCTAAAAGCCAGGAGGGAAGGAGCAGATCTCACCTCGTTTGGGAGTGTGTTTCATAGGCAAGGGGCCACCGCCAAGAAGGCCCTATCTCTCATCTCCACCAGACACATTTGCGCTGTTGACGGGAGCGAGAGCAGGGGCCCAAGGATGATCTTAGATTACGATATGATTGTGGGCATTTCTCTGCTACACAGTTGCAGTGCTTTGATCTCATTTCTGTGGTTCCGTCCAATGAAATCTTGGGATTTGTACATTGGTGAGGGACTTAGAATTTTGACCTATTGAGCTCTAGTGAGTGGGTTCTTTAAGGGAATGGACTAGGGCCCTCTAAAAGAGGACTCTACCAGACTACACATCCTAGGATTCAACAGTCACATTTTTAGTTAGCAGTGCTGTTTTGTCACAATTCAATTTACCAAATGCATGAGAAATCAAGGTGTGAATTGGATTTAATTTGTGTAGACAAATGATGACCAAGTAATATACATGCATATTTATTTATTTACTATTTTTATATGCCACCCTTCTCAACCCCGAAGGGGACTCAGAGCGGCTTACAGCAAACAACAATATTGCCAGAGTGGCTTACATTGTACATGTAAGGTTCTGTCAATTAGAGCGAAGAGTGCTCTAATCTTAGACCCTTCCAACACTGGTAATCCCTGCCAGGTGCGACCTTGGAGGCAATAGCAATGCAAGGAGTGAGCCTTGAGCCACACCACACCAACATGAGAAGCACTGCCTTGTAATATGCTGGCTCAGGGTGGATATGACTGAATATCCATTGGACAATTGACTCATGACACTAACTCTGTGACCCCTGGGGTCATGGCCCAATGGACTACTGGGATTGCTGAATCATTGGGATCTGATGCAACCTCTGTTAAGCATTGCATGCTAGGGGTCGGGTCTTTGGGATGATGGACAGATGGTGGAGGCGGAGACTGTATATAAACTGTGTTGGGTTCTGGGAAAGGCAGATCTGGCTTCACAGGTTTTGATACCTGGAAATAAACCTGATAGGACCGAGTCGCCGTGTGCTGTCGTCTTTGCAGGAACGTTCCCAGCGTTCATTACAGAAAAGCCAGATCTGCTCATAAAGCCTGTCGGGAGAAATCCATTGAGGGCTTATCCAGTGAGATGCCATCCGTAGTGCCATCCTTTACTGAAGTGGAATGGGTGAGTCCCGAGGAGTTTTGGGAAGATGCGGATGAGGAGGAGGAGGACGATTCGTGGGTCCCAAGTGAGGTGGAGCAGCAGCAGGCTAGAAGGATCCTGCAAGGCTTGTTCCCTCACTGGGTGATGGAAGGATCGCCAGATGGTGCCCCTTCTGGGAGAAGGAGGAGGAAGATGCACCAGGAGAACCGGAGGGGCGTAGAGGAGCGCCGCCTGGCGGAGGATCCGGAGAGGGTTGGAGCCAGAGAACCGGAGGGGCGAGGAGCGCCGCTGGCGGAGGATCCGGAGATGGTTGGAGCCAGGGTGACTGGGCCAAAGGACAGGCCAGTTTGGAAGGACCTGGCAGAGTGTGGCAGAGGAGCCACAG
Organism: Anolis apletophallus; assembly: GCA_030556195.1. NCBI lineage: Eukaryota > Metazoa > Chordata > Lepidosauria > Squamata > Anolidae > Anolis > Anolis apletophallus. The sequence continues at coordinate 83,950,936 of JARBWK010000001.1, forward strand.
AGCCTGAATCAGATGGGATGAAGGCTGAGGTGACTGGGCAGGAGAGAGCTCAGTTTCCTGTATGGACCAGAGGTGAGGTGGTCCAGGAATTGCAGTGGTGCTGTTGGAGGCTACAAGTATTGCAGAAAGCTCTTCATTGTGGGCGGCATGATGTGAGTGTGCTGCAGGAGGAGATGGATGTTCTGCAAGAGAGAGTCGGTAGGCTCCAAGAATTGATGTGTCTCCAAGGATGGATGTGTCTCCCAGGTGAAGGGGATGGACGTTTTGATGATGTCCGGAAAGGAAAGAAGTCCAGCCGGAGGCATGGAGTGTGTGTGGGCCTAAACCAGTTGCAGAAGCCGTTTTTACCAGAGAAATTTGTGTGGACGGCCGAAGATACTGAAAAGTGCCCTGCGGAGATGGAAGCCAGGCCTCCGGAGAAAGAAGCGACGGAGGAATGTTTTCCCTTGATGTCCCGCCTGCGGTAAAGGAGAAAGCGAAACTGTTTTAACTACAAAGGCCTTGGGAAGTTTGTTGGCGTGGGGAGTGATTTTGCAGTCCCTTGAAAGAGTGGAAGTTGCTGCAGAGAAGAAGCTCCTGGCAATGACTGTCTTGCAGAAGTTGAGGGGAAGCTGCCAGTGGTGTTGGGAAATCAACTGACTGGTAGTTTGGAAGTCCCTGTCGCTGATGGTAAAGACGGGTCGGAGCTGAAGGAAGATGCCTTGCCGGGGAGGATACCTCCCGTCCTGGAGGGTGAGGCTTCCAAGGAGATTGAAATTTTAGAGAAGGCTTCAGCCGGAGAAGCCTGGGAAGAGCCCAGAAGACCCCTCCTCCAAAGCGTCTCAATTGCGCTTGCCTGGTCTGCCACTTTATGGTGGCTGTGCCGAAGAGGTGAGTGGGAATTCCCATCAAGTTTGTGAACTCCCTGAAGAGAAGGAGTCGGGCCGTGTGGATGGAAGCAGCAGGAAGAGATGCCTTGACTTTAGAGAACGGTTTGGAGCTTGTGTCAGGTGAAGAAGGCGTTGGAGGTGTCCTTGCTGCCCGAGGCTTTCCTGATGATGAAAGGAACGAGCAGTTGGTGAGATCCATGATGGCTGATCCTATCTTGAACCAAGATTTCCAGTGCAGTGAAGTCCTGAGTTCGAGAGAGAATGCTGAGTCGGAGTCTTGGGAGGTGGTGCTGGCTGATCTGGTTCCGAATATAACCCTAGGGTTATTTGGTCACTCGGGGGGTGGTTGGAATCAGGGATGTTGGAACATGTTTCAAAGAAGATTCTGATGACTGAACTTTGGGTGACATCATCGGAGTGGCTTGAACTTCGAGAACTGTTGAATCTTGAGGATGAACTGTGGGCCAGTGATACAGTAACCAGCATATTACTTTGACTTTGGGAAAGAAGGGCCACTGGATTGTGTTATGCTTATTGTGGAAAATGTTGTTATATGAGGGAAATGTCCTTAAAGGGTTTGGGGCTGAGATGGTCTTAATGTGGGGAAGAGGCGTCACTTAAATGTATTGCTCCAAAGATTGTGTTCAGATGATTTTATGGTAAAATTGACCCTGGAAGGATAGATACGGTGATATGATGTTTAAAGTATTGTTCATGTTGATGGGGGTAGTATTGCATAAGGTTTAAGTAGATGCTATGCTTACATGTGTTTTGTAAAATGTAACATGGTTGGGGAATGTTTAGACATGCATTCATTGTTAGAAATGTTAGATGAGGTGAGATTTAGAATGTGTATTCTGCTGTTGTATTAGGGATTTTGGTCCCAGTGTTTAGAGGAATAGGTACAGCCTTGTTGGGATCTGCAATGAGGTTAATTGCGGCAGGAAGGTTGTTTGGTGGAGGATAAGTTTTGGAGTGGATTTGGTAATGGTATTGCCTCCTGTTGAATTGGTCAGGAGGAGGGTTATTCGAGTTATGGTTGTTATGGTGTGAATGTGTTGTTTATGCGCAGATGGACATGCCTGCGTCGAGGGTTGGAGTTCTCCTTTGGGAGGATAGATTTGAGAATCAGAGTGGAAGTTTGTGTTGCCTTCCTGGAGAGGAGGGGTTAGCTGGACCCAGATGGTTGTTCCTGGGTAAGGATTATATTGGGTTATAGATGTGTGCGATAGTTAAGATGAGCTAGAGTGGGAATTGTAGTTTTCCTAGGTGCTTTTCCCCATGTGAGGGGGAGTTATAGTTTGTTCAGAGTAATAAAGTGCTAGGATTGTGTGTTTGGTCGCATGGGAAGTTGGTATGTGCCTTTTGCTAAGGTGGCAAGGGTATTAGATTTCTATTATAAAAGTACTTGACACGGTTGAGTGATCCTGTGTAGCTGGTTGAATAGTTAAAGTTTGCTTGTAGTAGTGTTTTGTCCCTGTGTCAGAGGTTTTTGAGGAGGTGAGTGATTTATGGTTTCCTTGGACTTCATGGCTGGATGCCAAGAGGAGTTAGGTTACGGGGGAGTTAGTAGCCTTTGTATTGCCTGCTGATTATGGATTACAGACCTCCTGCTTATGCAGTGGAGAGAGTTGCAGTTTTCTCAAGTGCCTTCTGCCAGAGCAGTAAGGATAGTGAGTTTCTGTTGTTTACTTGTTGGACACAGTTGAGTTGTTCCTGTGTCGCATGTAGGGGTGTAGTTTGTTAGAGGTTTTGGGTTTTGTGAAAGAATGGTTTAGGTTGGTTGTTTGCCAGTGAAGTTGTGTGGTCACTTTAGGTTCCCGTGGAGTGACTTGGTTAGAGGTTTAGTTTTAAGAGTGGTTTAGAGGGGAATGATGTTGTCTCCTGTTGAGCCTGCCAGGAGGGAGTTGGTTCAGGAGTTAAGGTGTGAGGAATGTTTGGACGCAGATGCTTATGCCTGCGTTTTGGTGGCAGTTAGTGTTTATTGGGAGTTATGGGGCTTAGAATCCTGATTGTGTGTTACAGATATGGTTGTGTAGTTTTGTCCCTGGGGCCTCCTGCTTTGGGCAGTGGATGGTTTTGGGAGTTGTGGGGCTTAGAGTCCTGGTCGTGTGGTAACAGATGTGCAGTTGATTTGTTCCTGTGCAGTGGACTGTTGGGATTTGTAGTGATGAATAGTTGCATGGGAAGTGTGATTCTGTAGGTTAGTCCCTTTTACTATGGAAGTGAAGGGATGGGGGTTGTTTAGAATTTTGGAGTAAGAGATAGGGTTTAGCCTTGAACAAGCTGAGCATTTTGTAAGAGAAATGTCTGGTTATCTGAGTGTGGGGAGTTCCGGGTTAGTATGAGGAATGTATAGCAAGGCTTTGTCCCAGTGTGTGTTTAACTGGAGAAAGGCTGAGGTTGGCTCATTTTGCCTTATATTTCATAGAGTGGGGTTGTGACTTTTGTTTGGTATTAGAGTAGGATTTGGATAGTTGAGTTAAATGATATTTTCAGATCCTTTTCCTCCCTGGGGGGAGGGAAGAGGGTATTTTGTAAGGTTCTGTCAATTAGAGCGAAGAGTGCTCTAATCTTAGACCCTTCCAACACTGGTAATCCCTGCCAGGTGCGACCTTGGAGGCAATAGCAATGCAAGGAGTGAGCCTTGAGCCACACCACACCAACATGAGAAGCACTGCCTTGTAATATGCTGGCTCAGGGTGGATATGACTGAATATCCATTGGACAATTGGACTCATGACACTAACTCTGTGACCCCTGGGGTCATGGCCCAATGGACTACTGGGATTGCTGAATCATTGGGATCTGATGCAACCTCTGTTAAGCATTGCATGCTAGGGGGGTTGGGTCTTTGGGATGATGGACAGATGGTGGAGGCGGAGACTGTATATAAACTGTGTTGGGTTCTGGGAAAGGCAGATCTGGCTTCACAGGTTTTGATACCTGGAAATAAACCTGATAGGACCGAGTCGCCGTGTGCTGTCGTCTTTGCAGGAACGTTCCCAGCGTTCATTACAGTACATATAACAATATTGCCAGAGCGGCTTACAACAAACTGAAAAAACAACAATTAACATTACTGTCATAGCACAACATCAACAATACACATCATATTGCACTACAACATATTGCAATATTGTTAGCAATATTGCATGTAATACAAATATACAAATTATAATATCACGATATAATTATTATATCACATTATCATTGGCAGCATTATACTGTGTTACAATACAACAACACCAATACCAAATGCATATTCCACACACCATACCATAATCATACTATTATTATTATTATTACATTACAATTATTATACTATAACATAATACAATACATTGACATTATAATATACTATATTTTATTATATCAAATTATAATGCAATGTAACATTATATTGTATCATATATTATTATATTATATTATCTATAAAATAATAAATAACATTATTTATTTAAACAAAATAAAATTACTTATTTAAATAAATAATTCTATAGAATTATTTTAAGCATATGGAAAATGTGGGAAATTTCTCAGGCTAGCTTTGTGGTAAACTCCATTGCTGTGCCCATGTCCAACAAAAGTGCCCTTGGTAGGTACCATATTTGTCCTCTAACATCCTGGAGATCCACCAGAGCCCAAATAGGACATTTTAAAAATGTCTACCTTGTACTGTGACCAGAATGTGGGTGATTGCTTACAGAAATGGTAGAACAATGTTATCTGAAACACCGCGTTACAGAAGTGGAGACATAGAGGCAGATATGGATGTGAATTTGATTATGAAGTTGACTGTGGATTCAACACAATTCAGTACGATAGTGCACAATTCAACTCCTGTGCAAGCAGGACTGCTGACTTGAAGGTTGGGTTGCTGAGCTGAAGGTTGCCGGTTCAAATCTGGGAAGAGCACTGATGAGTTCCCTCTGTCAGCTCCAGCTCTCTACATGGGAACATGAGAGAAGCCTCCCACAGGATGGTAACACATCAATCATCTAGGCGTCCCCTGGACAACGTCCTTGCAGATAGCCAATTCTCTCACACCCGAAGCGACTTGCAGTTTATGTATTATTTATTTAAAACATTTATATCCCAGCTTTCTCACCTGAAGGAGACTCAGGGTGGAGCACAATGTATATACAGCAAACATTCAATGCTGGCATAAAACAAACTAAAACATTTAAACTATAAACATACATAAATGCTAAAATCAATTATATTCACATTAAAATCAATTGTTTAAAACCATCTCAAGTTGATCCTGCCATGAACCCCCCCAAATTATACAGAAGAATCAACTCATCACATGTGGAGCTTTACCCAGGTCATTGCTTGTTTACAGTAGTTGCAGTAGACGCTGTGCGATGCATTGTTTCTCTCCTTTCCTCTGTGTGTGTGACTATTGACTATAAGGGACATGGTAACAGATACGCAAATATGGAAACCATTAAATACCATTAAACATAGACCACATGCAGTTGTTATGGTGCATTTATGCAAGTAATTGACAGAATTAAATTAAGATTTTTAAATGGAGAAAGCAGGGTTATTTCCAACTTTTGGTGTGTGAATAACCACCAGATGTGAAGAATAGCATGTGCCCAGAAGTGTTCATTAATTTTATAGCAATTTTTTTCCTGCACTAGTTTGAGAGATAATTTCTCTTGACTTCTGGACAGCATTGCATTTCCTGTGCGCAGGATGCCAGCCATAAGGAAGGGGCCGGCCACCTCAGTGGTGGCATAGAGATGGCAGTGGGTTCAGTGAAAGCCAGGTTGCACTGAGGCAATCTCATGTACAGTCTGACTGTGGTATCTATGGGGAATATGTTCTAAGGCCTACCTACCCTGGTCTCATGGATATTTGAAAATAGGAATAATAGTGAACTTAGTATTTTGGCTATACCTGGACTGGATGCACATCATAGAATCCCACTGCAGGACTGAGAGAGGCTCACAAACACCTCCAGGCAAACATGGATAAGTGAAACTGTAGGTATCGAATTTATGGACAAGGGGGTGATATTTTATCCCTGAATGAGACCTTACCATCCCCATTTCTAGTTGTCTTTGAATGTAAAAGTCCCTTTCACTCTGCTTCCCATTGATAAAACAACTAGTCATTGTTCTCAGCTTTCTTCTAGGTTGGTAGGTAAATGTCCCTTGACATTAAGTCTAGTCGTGTCTGACTATAGGAGTTGGTGCTCATCTCCATTTCTAAGCCGAAGAGCCGGCAGTGTCCACAGACAACTCCAAGGTCATATGGGCGGCATGACTGCATGGAGTGTTGTTACCTTCTTGCCAGAGCGGTACCTATTGATCTACTCACATTTGCATGTTTTCAAACTGCTAAGTTGGCAGAAGCTGGGCTGACAGCGGAAGCTCACACTGCTCTCCGGATTTGAACCTGCAACATTTCGGTCAACAAGCTCCTCTTTCTATGGGCTGTTTAACTTTCTATGGAGTTTAGGTACATTTTAAGTAGGCAGTATCAAGTAGGCCAACCACCTCACCAACAATTCCCCATTACCATATTTATCCCTTTCAGAAGCCAACCTCCCTTCTTCAAAAATGCATTTTTCCAATTCATACACCCTTCTTTCAGATGCTAGTATAGTGAGCCCTTTGTACCTGCTGGGTTTGGTTCAAGGATCCCCTGTGGATACCAAAATCTGTGTTTACTCCAGTGTAGCCAGGATTTTGATTTGGGACAGGCTGAGTTTGATTCGGGGGGGGGGGGGGGGGGTGGTGAGGCTGAGACTGAGTGAGAGAGGGTCTACCCTAGCAAACCTTTTGTATTGTTATTCCAATACCCCCATGCATATGGGATATACTGAGCATGGTGATCAGATCATGATATGAATGAACATAACAGTATAATGTACCAGTAAGGCCTTCTCGCAGACCACCCTGAGAATTTGGGGGGGGGACTGAAACCCCTCAAGCCCCCCCCCCCCGGGCTACATGCCTGACTCCAGTTCCATTACATACAGCGGTGTAGTAAAATGGCATATCTTATATAAAATGGCAGGATCAAGGATTCAGTTGTAGCTGACCTTCCAGACATTATCTTGGGATATTGTGCACCTCGGTTGTGTGTACACTGCTATATTTTGTCGACACCAGCGACCTTAGTGCTACACTCCTGTCTTTTTTCTTTATATTTTCGCCAAAAAATAAGGGCTGTGATTTTGATGGGAGAAGTAACTTGTTGGCCAGTTGAACTTACCCCATTTCAGTGTATCATATGTCAGTGCATCTTCTCAGTGTGTGCTGTTCTTTTTGACTTTTTGAGAGGGTAGATGATGAATAAGTTTTATTGTTTTAGCCATGGGCCATGACAAATTAAGCGCACATATTAGTGAGTACACATCACAATATAAAACTTCAGTACAAATATTAAAACTCATTAAAACTGACTCTTTAAATTCCAGTCATTTTCTACAATGCACTGTATCATCCTGTGCTATTTCCCATCCTTCACTAAGGATTTTACTAGTTTCGCATGGATATTTTGAGCTGCCACTGCAAAAGTAGAGGATGTATTTTCAATAATTCTAATAGAGTAGGAAAAGCAGACATATCACTTAAATGGCAGAGGGTTGTAATGCTACATCCACTTCATGCAGTAAAAGTATTTTAAAGCAGTGGTTCCCAACCTTTTTTGACAAGGGACCACTTGACCAGGGGCCACTCTCCAACATTAGTACCAAAAGCGTTACGAATCAAGTTTTTGTTCAACTTTAGATTTGGTTTGGTTATTTGTGGTGCTGATTCAGAAAATTGCATTGGATAGACCACATCAGCTCTAGTTTCTAATACAGAACATATGTCATCCAGTAGTTGCCATCTGCTCGCCCACAGAAAACTATATTTAATAAGCCTTGACACTATAAGAGGGTTTTGTGAGACCTTTCCCTCTTGTTGCAACAGTGTAGTAACAAACGGTGAGGCTGCTGACCATATTTTAGTTTTTGCGGACCACTGGTGGTCCACGGATCACAGGTTGGTAACCATTGTTTTAAATAAAAGCTATTGAGCATGTAGGAAAAATCTATTGCAAAAGGATTTTCTCTGTTGTGGCAACTTGTTTGTGAAATGAAAGTTTGATTGGCACCCAATCAGATTTAGTTTCATCATCATGTCAAAATGTGATTTTAAAAATCTTTTTTCTCAAATGAATGTGTACACGCTTATTATGTTTAACCTGGTTTTACTTATTATATTTCCCCCAAGCTTTTTAAAGTATTTTAAAAGTGGAATTGTTTTAACTCTTTATATTGGCTGGCTTCCTATTCACAAATTATGATGGCATAAGTCTGATTCAGTGCACAGATACCCTAAAGGCACCAAATCCTATCTGATCTTGGAACCAACGCAGGGTTAGTATTTGGATGGGAAACCAACAATGAATACCAGGCAGTACTGTAAGATATATTTCAGGGAAAGGAACTGGCAAAGTCATCTCTAAGCATTCTTTGCCATAAAAACACCCTACCATCAGGTTGACATAGTTGATAGGTGACTTGAAGACACACACACACAAGTCTGACTCACATAATCACAATTTCATTTTATGGCCATTGTACAGGCTTGAAGTTTCTTCTGATTGTAGAATGACTGAACTATAGTTCAGCGGCCAGTCTAATCAGCTTCTGCCCAAGGAATGGAGGGTGAAGGGCATCTTGCACTTTGCCTCAAGCAACAAGATATCCTGGAACAGCCATTTGAGGATGTCTTTTGAGCATGTCTGGCCCCTCAACTATGGCATGAAGGAGTCCAAAGGTTGGAGATCCCTCCCATCTTACAGAATCTTCCACTCGCTATGTTAGTGCAGTTCAAAAATATTTCTGAGCTCTGATTGAGACCATGTTTTTTGAAGCAGTATATTTATTTGACTGACTGCAATGCAGTAAGATGTTTTTGATGTATTTCTTGTCAATGACTGAGAGTTTATAGCACCTCCTAGGCGATTCAGACATTATGTTCCTGTCAGCATAGTTTTGACATTTTGCTTGCAACTGGTGTTGTTGATGTGTGTCTTTACATTGACCCCAAATTATGACTCTCTCATAGGGTTGGGGTATTTTTTTTGACAAGATTTACATGGTCTGAAGAGAAATCAGAGTATATATTAAAATGAGGTCTGCCATTGCCTTCATCTGAAGGTAACCCACAGCACTTGCTAAGATTAGATTGATTGAAAATATTGGATTGTTTTGCTGGGGTCAACACTTACGTAAATCTGACTGATTCAGTAGTCCTGCCTGAGGTGAAATTACCAAGTGGATTCAGGGCCAAGTCAGCTGCCAGTTCGGAAGTGTAGCGAAATCATGTGAAGTCCCATATGTCTATGAACTAACCATCATCTTTATTTTCCACTTCTTTGGGAATGAAGACACCCCTAAAACATATGGTGTTTGTTTTTGCTTGTATTGTTTCCACTTGGCTTTATTCATTTGCTCATCTGCTGCTTTTACGGCTTCTGAGTCTAAACTTGAAACAGAGAGTAGGGTGATTTTTGTGGGAAACATATGGGAAGATGGAAAATAAATATCCCAGAATTGTGGCTAACAGAACTTCATTATTATGAGATGTTCCCAACAGACAGGAGGACTGATACTTTAGGGACTCATCCACTGAGTTTAGAATTTACAGCACAGTTCCCATCTCAAAAAGCAATGTGCAAGTGAAGACCATTTCAGATTCATGGAGAAGGCTAGTCCACTTCTTTATCAGGTAGCCAGTTCCACAATTGATCACTATCAGGTAGTTCTTCCTGCTGTTTAGATGATATCTTTTGTTGTTGTGATTTGAATCTATTTCATGCAAGGTGAAGGTCAAGATCTCATGTTCATGCATCTACAACTGTAGGAGCCCCCAGTGGCACAATGGGTTAAACCCTTGTGCCAGCAGGGCTGAAGTCCGACAGGTTGCAGGCTTGAATCCGGGGAGAGCACAGATGAGCTCCCTCTGTCAGCTCGAGCTCCCCATGTGGGGACATGAGAGAAGCCTCCCACAAAGATGGTAAAACATGAAAAACATCCAGGCAACATCCTTGCAGACGGCCAATTCTCTCACACCAGAAGCTACTTGCAGTTCCTCAAGTCATTCCTGACACAGAAAAAAAATCTAGAACCATCAAAAATAAAAGCAAACAGAAATAATACATGGTTTGGTGTTTCTTCTCGTTCAAAGGAATCACTGCCAGACAACCACATTAACCCATTTAAGTTACATAAGTTGGTATATGTAAGATATCAAGCCAATGTCAAGCGTAACAGGAAATGAATAGCCCATTAGAAAAGAGACTTTGGTTTAGAGGTGTGGGAGAGGATGGAGGAAGATTATAAAGTCTGCTCCAGTTGTAGAGAGACTCTATATAATATGTTTAGGCATGCAAAAGTAATTTTGTCCAGGCAGTGATCACAGTATTTTATAACGAAATAGGTAAACACAGAACTTCCTGTGACTGAGGGTTGTTTGGCAGTGGGACGGATTGCCTCAGAAGATGGTGGATTTTCCTTCTCTGGAGGCCTTTTAAGCAAAAGCTGGGTATCTTTGTGCCAAAGATACTTTAGTTGTGGATTTACTGCATAAGAGGCAAGTTGGACTAGATAGCCATTTGTACCCCTTCCAACGCTATGGTTCTATTCATAGGTAGGTAAAGGTTTTCCCCTGACATTAAGTCCAGTCGTGTCCGACTCTGGGGGTTGGTGGTCATCTCCATTTCTAAGTTAAAGAGCTGGCATTGTCCGTAGACATCTCCAAGGTCATGTAGCCGGCATGACTGAATGGAGCAGTGTTACCTTCCCGTCGGAGTGGTACCTATTGATCTACTCACATTTGCATGTTTTTGAACTGCTAGGTTGGCAGAAGCTAGGGCTGACAGAAGGAGCTCACCCCGCTCCCCGGATTCGAACCTGAGACTTTTTGGTTAGCAAGTTCAGAAACTCAACGGTTTAACCCACTGCACTACCAGGGGCTCCGGTTCTATTCATAGACTCTAATAATTTCTGGAAGCTGTTCAGGAATGCCAATGAATGCATAATAGCATGTTTTAAACTTGGGCCCTTTACAACCCTCCTTTTTCTTATGTGTGTGAAGAATAGAAAGAACACATGCTCATATTTTCCCAGTTGTCCCTTATGCACCTGGAAGGTAACGATTGCCAGCTCTTTACCAAGAAAGTTGGGCAGGTCGGCTTCCCGTGTCCCAATGATTCTTCCAGTTCCTGGGTCACACCTGTTACTGTTTTTCCTTTCTATAGAAAAGAACAAGGCACAGTAGGAACTCCTTTCAGATAAGGGTTGTTGACAACCTTGTAAAGGTGTGCCAGTAGCCTGTGTAGGCAAGCAGCGATTGCTATCCCCTGATGAAATAAGTTTCCTTGCAGCCAGTGTGGGTTAGAAGCACCAGAAATGCTCTTTGGCTGAGGAGTCAAAAGGCCTCCCTCTAAATTGCCAATTCCAGGAGTCCTGAGAATGAAACCATGGCAAAGTAGGATCATAGCACTACAGTTTTGAAATGGTGAAAGGGCCCATGATCTCCCCCAGCCTTACACAGAGATGTCAGGGAACAATCATAGGTGCATCCTATTGTTAACGTGTTTACATTCATGTAGCTGTGTCACTGAAATGTGTAGGAAGTGCTTTTTTCTTCTTCCAGGAACGAACATCATAAATGCTTTGCTACGTAGATCTAAGGTCAGGACCTTTCTTGTCTAACTGTCATATGAATTATTAGGAATGTATCTACACCAGACATGGGCAAACTTTGGGCCTCCATGCGTTTTGGACTCCAACTTCCACAATTCCTAACAGCTTACTGTTAGGAATTGTGAGAGTTGGATTCCAAAGCACCTGGAGGGGCTAAGTTTGGGCTTGCCTGATCTATACTGTAGAATAAATCAGTTTGACACCACTTGGACTGTCATGGCTGGCTGCTAAGGAATCATAGGAGTTTAAATTTTAAAAAGTCTTGAGCTTTCTTGGCCAAAGAGTGCTGGTCTCTCACAAAATTATAATTTCCATGATTCCATTGCACCGAGGCCCCTTCTACACTGCCATATAAAATCCAGATTATCTGTTTTGATAATCTGGATTATATGGCAGGGGTCTGAGCCATGGCAGTTCAAGCAGTGTCAAAATGCATTCATTCTACAGTTAGATGCACCCTAGATGGGCTAAAGAAGAAATGAAGGCTGTATTCCTTCTCCCACTATTGTTCCCTGGCAAGTGGCATTTGTACCCATAATATCTCTCTGACCTATTTTTGTTTCATCTGACAGTGCATATTCTTTGCCTGATGGACTCTCCATTTGTTTAGTTGCTACTGCCTTCTCAAGTCCAGAATTATAAATGCAGAGATCCCCTTTTGGTCATCAACTGGCTGGAAAATTATTGGGATTGTACTCCAAAACCACAATTGTTTCATGCTCAGTTGTGCACACCAGAGTTGTATTTATCCTTATCCCAACTGAATGTATTACCACCACACCTTCAAAGCTTTTGGAGCCAGTGGCCACATCACTGTATCTTGCGGCAACAAATTCCATAATGTAGCTGTATAGTGCAAACTGAGTATTAGATTTCTTCAATCAGACACACTACAGGTTCTTGAAATGCCCACCAGTTCTAGTTTTATATGAGGAGAGAAACATTTAGTTATCAACTTTCTCTCCACTATGTCTACTTTCCTTACTTCCTCACTACTACCAAAATTGATACCCAAATGTCATAACCTTTTGTCATGGGAGTGTTCCTCATTTGGGTTGGTCCTCCCCCTTTCTTGCTCAGTAATAGAGAAATGTGATGAGATGTCCATCAGTTTAATATCTGTGCATCTAACAGATGAATGGCACAGTAAGAGAAAAGCCCTCACTTATCTGGCTGGTATTTCTGTTAGACCCACCCTTGAATAAATACAACCCAAATCATTTTTATATACATCATTAAGATAGTGTTTCTCAACCTGTGGGTCTCCAGATGTTTTGGCCTTTGTCTCCCAGAAATCCCAACAGCTGGTAAACTGGCTGGGATTTCTGGAAGTTGTAGGCCAAAACACCTGGGGACCCACAGGTTGAGAACCCCTCATTAAGATGTCTCTCCCCTCCCCACTGGACATGGCCATTCTGGGTAGTGGATTTTTTCTCCCTCTGGGGAAATAAAGAACCTTTCGCCCAGTTGAAGAAAGCCAGATCAAACAGCCAGGAAGTGGGAAAAATAAAGGAATGTCCCACTATTTCTTTCCCTTGCCCTCAAATTTAGAAGTGGAAGTCACGTCAGAACAAGGATGTGTGGAAATTCCTCTGTACATTGTTACTAGGTAGAGGAAGTGGTTTGAAGCCGAGCTCCTGGCTTCTGCCTTACTGAATGGGGGCCAATTTCCACTTATTTAACCAAGTTTTCACTCACCCCTTGGAGTCTGCTTGGAGCTATTTTGGTTATGGTGCAAACTGCTCAGTAGACACGTTTATAAGAAATAATATCAATAAATGAAGGCATTTAATAATCAAACAAGTTATCCAAGTTCCCCTGAATATTTTCTGGAAAAAAAACACTAGACACTTCCTTGCAGGGCTGAGGATAATGGCATGGATCCTAATAACACAGAGAAAACATTTTTCTGCTCCTGCTTGGCTCTTGGTTTTTGCTCTCCACAACTGGATACTGAGAGAAAGGACAGGGATAGCTCGCCAACCATCCTCCTTCCTTCGCTCACACAAAGATAATGATGTGGGAAAGATGTTGCTTTTGATTTCTTTTTTTAATACTCCACTGGAATTAAGCACTCCTTTCACACTGTGCAATTGTGGCACTATGACACCACTTTAATTGCTGTGGTAACATCCTGGGATTTGCATTTAGAATTCTCAACCAGAGCACTCTAATGATTATCAAACTACAAATCCCGGGATTCCATAGGATGTTGCTTTGGCATTTAAAGTGAAGTTATAGTGCTATAACTGTTAGTGCAGTGTTTCTCAACTTGAGGCCCGGGACCTCTAGGGAGGTCATAAGGGGGGATGTCAGAAGGGTTGCCAAAGACCATCAGAAAACACAATATTTTCTGTTGGTCATGGGGGTTCTGTGTGGGAAGTTTGGCCCAATTCTCTCGTTGGGGGGGGGGGGGTCAGAATGCTCTGATTGTAGGTGAACTAGAAATCCCAGCAACTACAACTCCCAAATGTCAAGGTTTATTTTCCCCAAACTCCTCCAGTGTTCACATTTGGGCATATTGAGTATTTGTGCCAAGTTTGGTTCAGATCCATCATTGTTTGAGTCCACAGTGTCCTCTGGATATAGGTGAATTACAACTCCAAAACTCAAGGTCAGTGCTCACCAAACCCTTCCAGTATTTTCTGTTGGTCATGGGAGTTCTGTGTCCCAAGTTTGGTTCAATTCCATCATTGGTGGAGCTCAGAATGCTCTTTGATTGTAGAATCATAGAGTTGGAAGAGACCTCATGGGCCATCCAGCCCAACACCCAGCCAAGGAGCAGGAAAATCACATTCAAAGCACTCCTGACAGGTGGCCATCCAGCCTCCATTTCAAAGCCTCCAAAAAAGGAGCCTCCACCACACTCTGGGTGAGAGAGTTCCACTGCTGAATGGCTCTCACAGTCAGGAAGTTCTTCCAAATGTTCAGATTGTAGGTAAACTATAAATCCCAGAAACTATAACTCCCAAATGACAAAATCAACCTCCCCCCAACCCCAGCAGTATTCAAATTTGTGCGTATTGGGTATTTGTGCCAAATTTGGTGCCGTGAATGAAAATACATTCTGCATATCAGATCTTTACATTATGATTCACAGCAAAATTACAGTTATGAAGTAGCAACCGAATAATGTTATGGTTGGGGGTCACCACAACATGAAGAACTGTTTTAAGGGGTCACAGCATTAAGAAGATTGAGAACCACTGGTGTAGTGTGAAATGATCTGAGCCCTCCAGACTACAAAACCCATGATTCAGGAGGATGCCACTGTGGCAGCTAAAGTGGAATCATAGTGCTATAATTGCACATAATGAGAAAACCCATGATTCACCCAAGAAAATAAGGCTGGCATTGAAACAAGTAGAATACAAATGTAAACGATCTTCATTGTTCTGTTTGCATATGGGCAAAACTGTGCCAGTCAACCAAATAACTTTTCTGGGGTGCAAGTGTTCTATTTAGCCTTTTCTAAAGGAGGAGAATAACATTTCTAGATTTAACAAACCTGATTCCCCTACACTGCTTACAAGGACAAGTAAGGAGAATTTGTGTCATTGAATGGTTAGAACAAAATTCTGACCTCCATAATGATCAAAAACTGTGAGTTTTGATGTATCATAAAGGTTTTAAAATATTGGGCATTGGTGAACATATTCTCCTTCCCAGTTTAAACAGGATTTTGCTCAACGGAATTCACAACCCTAAAGGACTTGCATTCTTACTTTTACATCACAGAGATATTACCTATGTATTGTCAAAGGCTTTCATGGCCGGAATAACTGGGTTGTTGTAGGTTATTAGGACTATATGGCCATGTTTTAGAAGCATTATCTCCTGACGTTTCTCCTGCATCTATGGCAGGCATCCTCCCCATTAAATGACTTTCATTTTGACAGGCCTTCTGCATTTTATTTCTCCTGCCACTTTGAAGGATGGCACTATACCCTAACCTTCTGTCTTCTAGAAATCCTAGGCACTGGTCTTTGAGGCTGTTTGGATTGAGCCTCTCTAGCCCCAGAAACTTTGACTTTCTTCACTGAAGCCTTCCATGTTATTGGGTTTAGTTAAGCTGGAAGCCCCTTGTCAAACAAAGCAACAGTCGCAACAGTAGCTGTCCTAACTAACGGCATCCAGGCGCAACCTGGGAGCCTCATTTTGTAATGATTGCAAAAACTGGTCTTGCTGGCTAATTTTAACCCGGTGAGAAATATAGTTCAGTGTTTAGCAACATGAAGGCTGATTCATCACTCTATCTTTCATCTCAAGTGAATGAACTAGTTGAAATATTCAGTGATTACGTATTTATGCTAAGCAGATCTCCCAGCCTACGACAGATTTGCTTTCTGGTAATGCTTGTTAGATGATATGCGGAAGCTCTTGTCACTTGAGAATTACAACTTCTGTTGGTTACATGAATTATTGAAATGGTGTGTCTTCCTCTGATTCATTGTGCTCCACCTTGTTCAGACTCTCAAAGTAGGGCAACAGCCCCCACAATCTAAGTTAGGCAAAACCCAGTCACTTCAGAACAGGGCCAAGTTACATTCTACGTGCCATCTATGCAAACAGCAACCCAGGACATAGGGCAAAACCAGAGAGCACTTTATCCCATGGACACAGATTCATGCATTTCATGATTCTTCCTTTCTACCAGGAGCTGCATCATCTGTAGAGAACAATAGTCTCTTCTCTTGAGTCCACCAAGTTGAGCATAAGACCAATTTGTTATTTTGCGAAACATTTTGTGGGCTGCAAAGCAGAAATCAGCTCAGTCCAATATAACAATCACTGCACCTGTAAAACCTCCAATGTAGTTGCATAGAATCTGTATGTCTGTTTGTCTAATGTTATACTTTGTGTAAGAGTTCTGTAATCTGATGTATCCTCTCACACTGGAAATTGCAATAAAAGAACTTATGCTTTAAAATTATTGAAAAGTTATTCATGACAATCAGTCATTGGTGTGGGCTGCAGTGGTCTCTGACAGTGAGTGAAGGTACTGCAAGTCCAACCATCCATGGTCCATCACCCCCACAAACTGCACCAGGAAGTAAAATGGGACATGGGGGCTCTGTGTGCCAAGTTTGGTCTTGATCTGTCATTGGTTTGGGTTGGAGTAGCTTCCAAGGCTGCAGTGCTGAGTCTGATTCCATGCAATATCGTCTCTGTTTTAATCTCCAATCAGAGATACCACCAGAAGAAGCTTGTAGGCCTAATGGGAAGATTCTCTGGCCTGCATCATCCTTACTCTAGTCCAGTGATTCCCAACCTGTGGTCCGTGGACCACCAGTGGTCCTCAATAACTAAAATATGCCCCGTGACCTCACTGTTACAATACTGTTTGTAGCAACCCCGTACTCTTTCGTGCCTGGGGGGCAGGGGGCAGCCCCGGGGGTCCCGATTGCATTAGGGCCCATTGCAGCTGAGGTGGACATGGAGGAAAGGGATGATGAGGTAGCTGGGCCTTCTTCTCCCACTGACTTTCAAAGCCCTACGGGCCGGGGCCCAACATACCTAAAAGACCGCCTGTTGATGCCTGCTTATTCAAGGACCCCGCGCCAGCAAACAAGAACCTTCTTCACGTACCAGGCTTGAAAGAGGCCCACCTGGAGACCACGAGACGGAGATCGTTCTCCGTTGTGGCCCCCGTTCTTTGGAACTCGATGCCACCGGACCAGAGAGCCTCCCTTGACCTGCCCCAGTTCCTGACCGCTCTGAAGACCTGGCTATTTAGGAAAGCCCATGGTTAATGCAGAACCAGGAACTCAAATACCGAGCCTGGCCCCTGCATTTAACCACTGAATATTTTAATCTAGTTTTAAATACTCTATTTTAATTGTGGAATTTGTTGTGTGTAAGTCGCCCGGAGCACTAACGTGGAGGGCGACTCAGAAATAATAAAGTCAGTCAGTCAGTCAGTCAGTCTTCTCCCACTGAGAGCTTGGAATGGGATGATGGCTGGCCCGATGGGTATGAAAGCTGGGAAAGTCAGGCTGACACTGAAAGTGCTGATTCTGATAATCAGTATGAGAAACCAGGTGGTTTCGGGTCGCAGGAAAGGGTTAGGGAGATAGCGGAGGATGAGCCCATGGAAACTGAAAGGGAGTCTGGCTCTCATGAAGATAGCGACCCAGGTGCTGGGAGGCAAGGACGGAGCTTTGATAGGAGACAGAGCATTGAGTCCAGCAGGAGGGAATGGCACTGAAGCCTAGAGCGCCAGAGGAGCACTAGGTCCCGTAGTACAGATTGGCGCCGCAGCCTAGAGCGTCAGGGGTCTCACCAAGGGAATTAAGTATAGGATCCGTGGGAACGGATCCTCAGTTGCTCGGCCACTTCTGATTTGAAGGGAGTAAGCGAGTGAAGATCCACGGAGCCAGGATTCAGGCTCGTGCCTTGCCAAGAAGTTTCTTGGGCCTTGTTTCCATGAACCTTGCCTTGTTTGAATTGCCACGGACCAAGTTTGCTTTGATCCGCATTACTTTTGCGGAGCTTTTGCCAAGTTTTGCCTTTGGATTTATCTACGAACTCTTTACCATTTTTGATTGAACTTTTTGATACTTTTAAGGACAATTACTCTTTTCACCTGTTTTTATTATTCAATAAATAGTTAGCTGTTTACCGTCTCTGTGTGTGTGATTAAGGGCCTGGGCCGAGACCCTGCATTGTGACACTGTTGCAACGAGAGCGACTGGTCTCGTGAAACCCTCTTATAGTGCCGAGGCAACTGGGATGTCGGGAGCGGAGAGACTGATTACCCACAAAAAGGCATGACAACAAGCCTCCTGACTGCTGCTTCTCCCCCTCCCTCCCCCTGAGCAGAGCCATTCCATATGGCACCCGGAAGCAGGAGGACCTTGGTGTGTTTGTTTTTAAGCCCATTCCTGGGGTTATTTGGAGTGCTGATTCAGAACATTGCATTGGATAGACTAGTACATTATCAAATATGGTTTTCTGTGGGTGAGCAGATGGCACCTATTGGGTGGCATATGTTCTGTATGAGAAACTAGAGCTGATGTGCTCTATCCAGTGCAATTTTCTGAATTAGCACCCCAAATAACTAAAACAAATTTAAAGTTGACCAAAAACTGATTCATTACACTTTTGGTACTAATGTTGAAGAGTGGTCCCTGGTCAAAGTGGTCCCTGGTCAAAAAAAAGTTGGGAACCACTGCTCTGGTCAAAGAATGAGCAAGAGAAGGGCAACTTCCAAGATCAAAGAGGAAATCAGGAAGCAATAGCATTCTGCAAAGTCAAAATCCAAATAGCAAGCAGCAAGGGGCAACAACCAACACAATGAGCAGGAAGACCCGAAAATGCAACAGGACTGATCACTTTTTGAAACAATAACACGCTACCATCTAAAGATGACATGAGTGTTTGTGTCCCATGTCTAAAATTACAAAAGTGCCACATTAGGAAACTGCACCCAAACCATAGAAATAACAAGAGATTTTAGAGCCATGTTGGGCTTAATCTCATGTCATTAGCTACTGAAGAATTCAGCAGACATTCCTTGTGAGATTGTGACATCCGCTTTATTTCAAATTCTAAAGTTTCCTGTGTCAGACACAACCCTGGGAACTCAACTGGGGAGGGCGGCTCTTTTTCCCTGGATGAGAATAGTTTCCAGCCCCAGGCTGCACTGTCTGTGTGCACTCAGGGACCAAGTGGGATTTAGATGCATTCCTGCTCATGCATCTCAAGCATCTCCATTCTGTGTCTGCCCATTCTGCATGTCTCAACTGCTTTTCTGCTTAGTAATGTGATATACTGGTACTAGTAGATATTGGCCAAATATTTTTCTTGATAAACCCAAGTCCCTTATTACCCACATAAATGGGAATCCCCCCCCCGGTTGAGGAAGTATCTATAAGCACACAAGAGGCTTCTGGTGTATCTGTTGCCACCATTGGTTTTTAATGTTGGTATGTACCATCAGGTTGACTCGGACTTATGATAACTCTCTCATGAGGCTTTCTTGGTGAGATTTGTTCACATTTAGTTTCCCGTTGCTTTCCTACGAGGCTGAGAATGTATGCTTTGTTTAAGGTCATCCAGTGGATTTCCATGGCTAAACAGGAATTCTATTTTGGTTTCCCAGAGTTTTCAAGGTATTTGGCTTTCTCTACCAAATGGTGCTGGTGCTTCATCACTGCACAACACCCATAGTTCCATAGCATGAGGACTGAGCCAGAAAATCCTATGTCTACCTATCAGTGATGGTAAAAAAGTAATAATGAGTGATTTTCTTTTCTTTCCTGACATGCAAAATTTCCTTCCAGACAGCTGCAACATTCTGTCTATTATAAGTGCATTCCTGGGTCAATATCTATTAGCTGATGTATGCTTTCCAGGGCCTTGTTTGGAGATTGGAAGCCTTGGAACATTCATAGATTCTTGGCCTCCAACTCCCATTATCCCTACCCAGCATTTCCAGTGGTTAGGGATGATGGAGATGTAGTCATCTGTAACTGCCGAGCTTTGGGCTCCTCTCCCCTGAGCTCAACAGTCTCAAAGTATATTTAGAATTTATTGACATTTTGTCCAGAATGCATTCTGGTAGAACATACATAATTACAATAATTGTAAATGGTTTTTTGACTGATTACTTTGTAGGGAAAGCCCTCAGAAGTGTGTTTGCTTGACAGAGAAATTAGCTCTTTTTTTTAAAAAAAAGAAAGATATAAATTATTAAATATTTCCAGTTTTTAAAAACACTTTAAAATACATTTGAGCATTGGTTTTATTGGACGTTTTGCAACTGAAGTTCTGAAAAGTTCATGAGATAATGCAACCATGATTTAACTGCAAAGATTTTTAAAAAACAACTTTACAACAAATTATATACGAAACTGAACATGTATCAACTATGCCAAAAATCCCATGCATCCAGTGGGGTATCAGTGCTGTACTTAATTGTAGGACTCTTTAACATATGTGGCACAGCACGATTGCAACCGTGGATGCAAGTCTTATCAATTCCTAAATAAAATATATGCAAATGCATAACTTAATATATCAGACATATATACAATTTTTTTTATCATGTCAGAAGCTACTTGAGAAACTGAAAGTCACTTCTGGTGTGAAGGAATTGGCCATATGCAGAGATATTGCTCATGGGACACCTGTGGGAGGCTTCTCTCATGTCCCCACATGGGAAGCTCGAGCTGACAGACAGGAGCTCACCTTGTCTCGTGCATTCAAACTGCCGACCTTCAGATCAGCAGTTCAGTTGGCACAAGGGTTTAACCCATTCCGCCACTGCGGCTCCATGTAAAAAAGGATTTTATTACACTATTCCAAAGAGAGTTCAGAAAAGTTGCTTTTTGGGACATTTTTGGACATTCTGGCCATGTTAGCCAAAGCTTTCTGGGAGGTGCAGTCCAAAACCCAGCTCTTTTTACCTAGATGGGTTTACCCATATTTGTAAAAGGGAAAGCAAAAGTAAACAAAATGAGGATTTGGCCTGGTTTGTGCTTTGGTATTACAATAGCACACATCCATAGTAGTGTAATTCTTAGGTGCACTGCTGTCTCCTTTGCAGAAGAACCTCCTTGTTATGTTTTCGACACATAGGTTGTCAAGTCAGGAACACTCAAGTTGTCAAGTCAGAAATCATTCAGTTTCCTGTGATTTGACATTATCAAGCTTCACGCCAAGTGATGGGAGCTGATGATGTCACAGGGGTAGGGCGTGATGATGTCATGACACATGAAGCATCAGTCAGAGGTGTTCAGATCCTGCCATTTAGACCAAAATCACAAGTATAACAAAGGAGACAGGAAAAAGGGAGACCCCAAAGTAGTCAGCACCAAGGGAAACCAATAGCACACAGTTTCAGGGCAGCACTCTCGCCCAGAGATTCCTTCCTTTGACATGACTCATGGATCTGGGAATCCTAGCCCATCAAGGCTGTCTGTGCATCATGATTATGTCTCTCAGCAAAGGCTGCCTAGAAATATGCTCCAAGTAGGGCTGGATATGCGTTGGAATACAGTTTTAAAAGTTTTAAAGCTATTTGCAAAGTGGCATCAAGAGAGCAGAATAAAGCTAAAGCTGTGTGGTATAGGTTTCCAAATCTTTTTATGGCACTAATATTATGTGATTGAGGGACAATAACAGTAACAATAATTTCTGCACTGAACCTGTAGATTTTAAATTGCTACGTCATCTGCCATTCATTCCCCATCAAGACCTCTGCCATTATCTCAGCCTGTCCTCTTTCATTTAACTCTGTGCAGAAGAGTGCTTGCTGCTGCCTCCTGGCCTTATGGCAGTTCCAGGCCGAAAGAACTAGGGAGCTGTTATTGGTGTTGAAAGGAGTTGCTCAAGCATGCTTTTTAGTTAGTGAAAACATACAATTATATCACTTATGGTTAACATTTCGGGCTTTTCAACTCCTTTCCTTCGGAATATATAATATTTAGAATAGCTTTTTGAGGGGCTCTGTTGCCGTTCTATTTGCCCTGTTTCCAGTACTAGCAGTAGCTATGTGATTGTCTTTCTGAAACGACAGGGAAAATATTTATTTATAGTTCCTTTAGAACATCGTTGTTATTTTTTTACTCTGTTTAAAACCATTCCACAGTAATTTGCAAAAACTTGAGCCCAATTTAAACAAAAAAAACCTCCCCAAAACACGCAAACATCACAACATAAAGGATCAGAATGATAACATTCAGCAGAAATAAAAACAGGCCTACAGCTGTATAAAATCAAAGTACTGTACAGAGGATTGAAAAGCCCGTGAAAATAAAGAAACCTACCTATTAACCAACCTTGGATCTGGGAGTTGCAGTTGCAGAGGGCATTGAACCAAGCCAACACTGGATCTGAACTAAACTTGGCACATAGAGCCAATGTGCCCAACTGTGGAATTGGGCACATTGGAATTGGGGAATGGTTGCTCTTTTTCAAATGGGAGTTGTTGTTTACCTGGATCCAGAGAGTCTCAGAAGGGCTGTCGGCGCACTCCCTTTCCTCTCCCGGCACTGAAGGCTGAAATCAGGGGCACTGAAAAGGAAAGAGAGAGTGTCAAGGGCCCAGGTGCGGACAAGGATGCCACCATGGCACGTACCAGCAAGGCCTTCTCGCGGACCACCCTGAGAATTTCAGGGGGAGGGGGTTGAAGCCCCTCAAGCTTCCCTCCCCCCCCCCCCGACAACATGTCTGGTATGGAGCAATATAATAATAATACACTTCTTCCCTAGGGGACTCAGAGTGGCTTACATACATAGGCAAGCATTCAATGCCTTTACAGTCATATACAGTAAAGACACACAAATACAAACAAAGGCAGAGGCTTCTCTTTCATTTCCAGCTTCTTGGAGGCAGTGCTCAACTTTGGCTCTAGGGAGGTGCTTTCTCAATTTTCAAGCTGATGAGCCTGCATTGTCACCTCCAGGTTGTGTGGCCAGCAAGATTGCTTGGAGCATCTCTTTGCCTTTTCCTGCCAAAGCAGAACCTATTTATCTACTCACATTTGCATGTTTTTGAACTGCTAGGTTAGCAGGAGCTGAAGCTGACAGATGGGAGCTCACCCCGCCTCGCAGATTTGAACTGTCAGCCTTTAGGTCAGAAGTTCAGCAGCACAAGGGTTTAACCCATTGCACCACCTGAGCTCCTACAGAACATGTTTTCATGCATTTTATATTTCCTTACTCACTAGAAGTGGAGGCCAAACAAATATTTGTATTCAATCTCTTGACAAGGTTCAGCTGATACATTAGGAACTGTTGTGGTTATCATACTAAAAAAAAAGATGGGGGAAATTGTCAAACAAAATGAAGATGTTAATGTAAATATGATAATAATACAAAAATAATTATACACAACATAAGAGAATTCTTAAAGCAACCAAACTACAAACTCTCAATATACTGATTAAAGGTACATATTTTGAAGACTAATTGACAAATGCTTTTCTCATGTTAGTTTGTCTTATGGACTTTATCCTTATATTTATATTAAATGTACTTTATGACAATCATCAGCTGTTTTGCAATATTGTATACATTGCATTCAGTTTCATGATGCAATTCTCTTGTTGAACACTGCATCTGCCTTAGTTATATTGTTTCTTTATGAACTTTGGTTGTTTTAGGGTACAAAGTCTCTTATTTTGTGTGTAGTTATTTTCATAATGTTATCATTTGCACTCAATGACCTCAACAGGGAGAGAGGACAGGAAGGAGAAAAGAACATTCTTCTTTCCAGTAGACTCAGGGTTGTTTTACTAATCCTTTGCTATACTGACCACAATCCTGATGTTGCTTGGATCCAAGTGTCCTTGTTTTTATCTGTGAAGCCTTGGAGGAAATGCACTTCCAAAAGCACTGACCCCTCAATGGCAGGAATCCCAACCGTTTAGCCCTGACTTTGAGCTGATCCATTAAATTAATTGTTGAACAGTGAGTCAATGCTCCTCTAATTGGGACTCTCGAGAGCCAGTCCTATGTGTTTCACAATGCTCTTCCCAATCTAGACAACGGTATTTGTCTTCTGTGCTGTACTCAAATGACATCACATTTTATCCAGAATAAACAATGGTGAAACGTTAAACTCTGAGTGAGACTACATGTCCAAAGCTTTCCAGTGTTTCGTCAGTTTTCACGTCTTTCCCATTGTTAAATCCTTTGCTGTCGGAAAACTATGCTGGGACAGAACACAGTGATCTTATCCATCTGGCTTGCTATTTATGTGCTTTGCAGTGTTTGTGCCTCCTGATTTGGTTTCCCATTTTAGGAAAGTAAAAAAGGAAAGGAAAAAAGAATTAAAATATGGTTTCCTTCCCCCTCCTCCACCAAAGTCCTCCCCTGCATATTCCTATTGCTTGGCATGTGCAGAAAATAGCACGTCAGTGGTTGACGGAGAGGATGTACCAATGTGGATTCCCACAGTTTATAAGACAGGACAGGAAGATCTTGATGACTCATAAACACTAACAGATTCTATGTACGTGTCCCTCTTTGTTGTTTATTATGCTTAATTCCATGGTTTTCCTCCTTTTCTGCATGTTTGTGTACTTTAGACCAAGCCTCTTGGTCAGGACAGCGTTGTGTGTGGTTCCCACACATGAGCAATGTTATTGACTGCCTTCGGGCTGTTCCCTCTCAAACAGGAATAATAAAAAGGAGGAGGCTCTCAATGGAAAGGGCAGAGGTTTCCGACTCCACCACATCCTGATCGCAGCACTGCATGTGGGTCACTTTTCCATCACATGCATGACAGCATCTAAATTACCCGGCTCTGCTAGAGCTCAGTCCGTGGCTGGAAGCATGATGCAAACATGTTGCATTTCAATCCCTCATTTCACCAGGCAGTTTCTTCAAAGCGTGTTTTTGGGTTTTTAAATAAAATATTTTATTGCACACTCATACACACATAGAGAGAAATAAGAGAATGATTGAGATGAGAGAAAGAAATCATAAATGATGGGTTGGATCAGATTTAGCCATGTTTAGAGTATTTTCATACTACCTTTAAACCAAAATAAGATACTGAAGCATTTTGCTAATTGTTAAATTCACAATCCCCTACACTCCAGATTAGAATCTAAAAAGACAAGGCAACAGGGAAAAGGGGGTGGCAATGGGGCACAGGATTACGTCCAGCAAATAGCACTGAGGGATGGCAGTTAAACTGGAGTCAAACTGCATTAATTCTGTAATGTAGGTGCACCCTGGGACTGTGCCACATGCCATTCTCTCCCTCAAAGAAGAGTTAGCCCCCTTCTACACTGCCATATACTCCAGATTATCAAAGCAGATAATTCACATTATCTGCTTTGAAAAGGATTATATGAGTCTACACTGCCATATAATCCAGTTCAAAGCAGATAATCTGGATTTTTAGATGGCAGTGTAACATATAAATACATTATGACAAGAAAGGATGGGAATATTATAATGAAAACCCAAGAAGACTTACACCAAATAAATAAAAACATCTTATGGTACAAATACTTACAAATAAGAGAATATTGTAAGAAAGACAAAGAGATATGCTTTATGGATAAAGAAACCCCTTGGGATAGACTAATACAGACACAGAACAAATGTATTACAAAAACCTATACCATTTTATTGGGATGGGAAACAGAAAAAGAAGTAGTAAAAGATTGTATGGTAAAATGGGCGGCAAATGTGGGCCACAATATTAAATTGGAAGAGTGGGAGACAATGTGGAACAGAAAACTAAAATACACATGCTCATATAATGTGTAAAAGAACTGGTACAAGATGTTATATCAATGGTACATAGCCCCAAAATGTAACAAAAATGTAAACCCAAATTGTTGGAAGTGTGAAAAAGAAAGAGGCACATTCCAACATATGTGGTGGAATTGTGGGAAGGCCAGAAATCCATGGAGTAATACAAATGATTCTCCAGATAAAATTGGAATTAAAGCCAGAATATTTCTTGCTGGGAATTATAGATTTCAAATTAGAAAAAATAAGGACATCTTATTTAATTATACAACTACTGCGGCCAGAATAGTTCATGCCCGGGGAAAAGAAATCCTGATGTTAAGAGAATGACTGATAAAGGTGTTGGAAGTTAGAAGTATGGACAATTTAACAACTAAGATATCGACACGATAAATCAACTATAGACTGGACTCTTTTACCTAATTTTATGGAACAAGAAAGACTGGAAATACTAATATAAGTTTAACAGTAAGTGGGTTGACAGCTCTTTAAAGATAGAGAAGAAGTTGCATAACAAATAAATTAAAGGAAAGGAAGATCTTCCCCATGAAGATCCTTCATCCCCACTTACCCCTTGAACCTGCCCTTTCTTTCCTCCCTTGCTACCCTTTACCCAGCCCAACACAAACCCAGTTACCTAGTTCCACACTTCCCCATCCCCCTCATGCCTGATCATTCCTTTACCCTAAACCTTCCCATAGCTCCTTTTTATGTTATTTTGGAAATACTTTAATAACATTTTATTTAAAAAGATCTTAGATGGCAGTGTAGAAGGGGCCGTAGTATGAAGAAGGCCCTGCAACCCTGGTGAACAGAGCTATGCTGCAAATGTGTATGTGGGCATGTTTGTGCTTGGAGGGGGACCTGCCCAATAAGTTTTTGTGAGTAGTGCCCTTACAGACACAGTAGACGGATTGTGGATCAATCCCAGTTACAAATAGCTGGAGACAGGTGAAATAGGAAAGATTTTATTGTTGTATGCCGCCAAGTCATTTCTGACTTATGGCCACCTAGTATGGGGTTTCCTGGCAAGAATGGGATTGCCCTTGATTCATTCTGAGGCTAAAAGAGCACTCAGTAGGATGACGTGACAAAGCGGGTATTCAAACCTTAGTTTCCAGGGAACCCTTGCAGCCTATTTAAATGGTGTCCTGGAATACTCCAAAGCCAGGAAGTGGGCATATATTTGTCAAAGTGTGAATATTGCTTGGGACTGTTGTCACTCCTTCTTGTTGTATAGAGGGGAAACATATGAAACATGCATGCCCAAAGTATGGAGGAGGATAAAAAATGGGAGAGTGAATGCCTTGATTTACAGTGCAATTGTTTAAATGCCTCCTTAGAAATAAGATTAAATCCACCTCCTCAGAAATAATGCTGTTACACAATGCTGTTTTCTATTTTCTTTTGCTTTCCTAATTCTTTGATTTCCAAAGTGCTACAACCAAGAGTTTGCATGAATACTTTCCCTTTGAGACAGAATAAAACAATACCAGGGAAAGGCCCACCTGTTCTCTCTTTTGTTTCATCAGTTGCAAATGCTGCATTACACCCTTGGGACTGTGTCGGGATATACACAGAAAACCCCTACTTTTCTGACAGTTAGGGACCTGAGTGTTGTCAGAGAGTGAAATCAGTTGAAAAGTGGAACCAAGGTACCTTGAAAATACTTTTTGGCTGCTGAAAAATTGAAATAACACTATATATCACTTTTGAATAGCGGGATAATGCTAAAAGAGTTTTATCAGTAATTCAAGGAGTTTGTTCTTTTCGTAGGCAAGTCTTAGGATTGTGCACATGAACACAAGCAGTCCCACGTCAGCCTCATAGGTGAGAAGAATTGACAAAAATGTGGACTCCTCATCAAATTAAACTAGTTGTCTGAATTTTACAAATGCTGAAAGCCTGAATTATCAGAAAGCAAGACATCAAAAGGTGAGAGGAAGCCTGTAACTGATTCTCTCTACGTTTTCTCATGAGTCAGGTGCCCCTTGACCCAAGAACAGCATTCAGGCATGCTGTGGTGTGCTCACTTCTGTCATATAAAGCACATCTTAGAGGGACCACTAAATACCTTAAAGGCACCCTATCCCATCTGTTGTTGGAAACTCTGGTTAGTATGGAGAACAAAACCTGAGGAACCTGAGATGTGGGTGAAACGTCAAGAGATAATGCTTCCGGAACATGGCTATAGAGTCTGGAAAACTCACAGCAATCTAAAACCTGAGATGTTGAAGGAATTGAGCATGTGTGGCTTGGTGAAGATTGTGTGGTGACATTTTTTTTTCGTGTCAGGAGCTATTTGGTGTGAGAGAATTTGCTGTCTGCAAGGACATTGCTCAGAGGACGCCAGGATGTTTTGATGTTTTACCATCCATGAGGGAGGCTTCTCTCATGAACCTGCATGGGGAGCTGGAGCTGACAGAGGGAGCACATCCGCATTCTCCCCGGATTCAAACCTGTGACCTGTCGGTCTTCGGTCCTGTTGGCATAATGGTTTAACCCACTGCGCCACTGGAGACTCCGAGTTGTGATATAATCAGACTCTTTAAATACCTCAAGGATTGCCACAAAGAGGGGGATCCTGGCTTGTTCTCTGCTGCCAAAAAAGCTCTAAGACCTTTAAGTTATAGGAAAGTAGATTTTGTTTGAGAGATTATGGGATCTCTTTCTTAAAACGTCTTTAGAAAGAGGATGGAAGTTACTTGCAGGGAATGCTTTAGCAGGAGATTCTTCACCGAGCAGGGAATTGGACTCAATGGACCCTGAGACCATTTCCAGATGGACGATTCTGTGATTTTATGTATTGCCTGCACAGAAATTTAAATATTTCACTCTTACATTTGAAAGTATTCATGCTGGCTGGAAGTTCTGAGCACTGTAGTTCAAAAAGCACCTTTTAGAAGCTAAATGGGCAGGTTGTGTGACATCCTCTCCTCTAGGTTTCTGACATGTCACAGGAGCATAACCTTCCCATAACCCTAAGCACAACTGCTTCCTAAAATGCCACTACCTAGTAACTGGAGAGTTTGCATCATAAAGAAATGGTGTGTTCTAAAGACAAAGTCATTAAAAACACACTCACACAACCAAATGGCTCATTTCCTCATGATAGCAATTAGGTTGCTATTTATTGCTCGTTTCCTCTCTGCCAGACAGGTTGGAAGAGTTAAAAGTTGCACTTCCCATGGAATGCGCAGTTGTCATGTTTCTGCCATTGTTTGTGTTTCTGTGCTTCCGTCCTCCATTGGCAGTTTACAACTCACAGCCAACATTTCTTCTGAAATGGAGGTAGCTGGGGCTTTGTATAAGACTTACACCACAGCTCTGAGGAGAGCTTACATACCTTTACTAACCCTGTATGCATCTTGTTCTAACAGAGAGAAGAGGATCCAGAAGTAAGCTGACAGAAACCTGGATCAGATTATTCATGGTCCCATTCCAATTTGGTTGTATGTTGCATTTTTAATCATCAATGTGAACCACTTTGAGTGAGCTTGATCCTGAAAGACAGCATAGAAATAACGGAAAAAAACAAATAAAGAAGCAAGCAAGCAATTTAAAAATAAAGTGCAAAGTTCATAATTATTTTTGTTGTTCTTAAATGCCTTCAAGTTGACTCTAACTCCCATAGGGTTTTCTTGGCAAGATTCCTCAGGGAGGGATTTCCATTGCTTCCCTCTTGTGTTTGATAGACTATGACTTATCATCTAATGTCACCCAGCTTGCATCTACACTATAAAATTAACTCAGTTTGACTGTTCTCTAATTGCTCTGACTCAGCGTTATAGAATCCTGGGATTTGTAGTTTGGTGAGGCAATAGGTCACTTTGGTAGAGAAGGCTAAAGATCTTGTAAGCACGGTGATTGGTATAACTAAGGGATTTTAATCCTACATTGCTGTGAGTTTTTTGGGCTGTATGGCCATGTTCCAAAGGCTTTATCGCCTGACATTTCACCCACATCTATGGCAGGCATCATCAGAGGTTGTGAGGTCTGTTGGAAACTAGGCAAAAGAGGTTTATATATCTGTGGAATATCCAGGGTGGGAGAAAGAACTCTTGTCTGCTCAAGGCAAGTGTGAATGTTGCAATTAGCCACCTTGATTAGTGGTCTTGCAGCTCACAGCCTTGCTTGTTGTTGCCTGGGGGGATCCTTTGTTGGGAGTTGTTAGCTAGCCCTGATTGATCATTGCCTGGAATTCCCTTGTTTTTTTTAGTGTTGCTCTTTGTTTACTGTCCTGACTTTAGAGTTTTGTAAAATACCGATAGCCGGATTTTGTTCATTTTCATGGTTTCCTCCTTTGTGTTGAACACCTCCCAACAAAGGATCCCCTCAGGCAGCGACCAACCAGTCTTTGAAGCTGCAAGGCCATTAAATGCTAATCAAGGTGGCCAATTGCACCATTCACACTTGCCTTAAGCAGACAAGAATTCTTTCTCCCACCCTGGACATTCCTGTCATAGATGTGGGTGAAACATCAGGAAATAATGCTTCTGGAACATGGCCATACAGCCTGGAAAACTCACAGCAACCCAGCGATTCCAGCCTTGAAAGCCTTCGACAACACAGTTGCATCCTGTTTTCCTGTTTTCCTAGTTCAGCATTCAAACTATGCTGTCTCTGACAATGCCACACCAAAACAATATCTTACCATGAAAACACATATGCATTTGTGATTTTCTTGTTTTTGTTGTTCTCTTTAATTAAACCCTGCCTTTCCCTCAGAACAGGGGTTCAAAGTAAGCTAGTTCCCTCTTCTGCTATGAGAGCAAAGAGCTTTGACTAAGGAAGAACAATCCCCATGACTGTAAGGCTATGATCATATGTTTGCAAGATAGCATTTCCATCACACTGCTCCAATCTCCTTCCTATCTTTCCAACTATACAGGTCCTTTAATGATGTGTATAACAACATAGTAAGCTGAAATTTTGCAATGCTTATTTTGTGGGACTTGGGCATGAAATCAACATATTTAAGCAACTTTATTTTAAACTACTGTGAGTCATTTGCACCATCTTTCTTCTATTGACCTAGATACAGTGGGATGCTCACTGAATGAAAACGGCTTGATGTTTGTAACTGTTTTTACAGGGAGATGCCATAACAAATGAAACAAAATATACTGGTAAATATTAGGCATGGTAAAAATGAAACGGAAATTAAATGGATTCGTTAGAGATTCGTATGTAATGGGACTTTTGATGTTTTACGTATCGCTGTCGTGAACCAGTAAGTAGACTTTCTTTTACGGCACTTCGGGGCGCCATTTTTGTATCTGGGTCGTAAAGCATTCGTATGGTTTCTTTGCCCTTAGTAAGCGTGTTTTGTCATTGGCTGATGGATACCAGGTGGACATACACTCCCTTCACTCCACCTTTCCTTTAGCCAATCAGAGGCAAAGAAACATGGATGGGTGAGCGAGGGCCTCCTCCTCCTTTCTCGCCAATGACAGGCCTGCGAGAGAGGAGGAGAAAGGCCCCGCCCCTCTCTGCCTCTCTCTAGCCTCGATCCATGCATCGGGGCTGAGAGAGGCAGAGAGGCACGCTTGGGCCCCTTTCCCGCTAAGATATAAGCCGACCCAGGCTTGGGTCGGCTTATATCTTAGCGAGGAAAACCCGAACTGCCGTCTTGGGCGCCCCTTTCCCGCTAAGAAATAACCCGACCCAGGCCTGGGAAACAGTAGGAAACTCGGCCCTGGGCTGCTTCAAGCGCTTTGGAAGCAGCTCGAAGGCCTTGATTCGGGTAATTTCCTCCTGTTTCCCAGGCTGTCCCTCAGAAGCGGAGGGAGAGCCTGGAGAACAGGAGGAAATTTCTCCGATTGGGGGGCTCGCAGGGGTTAAGGGAGGCATCGATGCCTCCCAACCCCTGCGAGCCCCACGGAATTTCCTCCTGTTTCCAGGCTGTCCCTCAGAAGGGAGGGAGAGCCTGGAGAACAGGAGGAAATTACTCCGATTGGGAACTCGCAGAGGGGGTTAAGGGAGGCATCGATGCCTCCCTTAACCCTGCGAGTTCCCATCCGGAGTTTCCTCCTGTTTCCCAGGCTGTCCCTCAGAAGCGGAGGAGAGCCTGGAGAACAGGAGGAAATTCCTCCGATTGGGAACTCGCAGGGGGTTAGGGAGGCATCGATGCCTCCCTTAACCCCTGCGAGCCCGAATCGGAGTACCCTCCTGTTTCCCAGGCTCTCCCTCGCTCTGAGGGACAGCCTGAAACAGGAGGAAATTACTCCCGAATCAAGGCCCCGAGCTGCTTCCCAAAGCGGCTGGAAGCAGCCCGGGCCGAGTTTCCTACTGTTTCCCAGGCCTGAGTCGGGTTATTTCTTAGCGGGAAAGGGCGCCCGCCGGCAGCCCTTTCCGCTAAGATATAAGCCGACCCAAGCCTGGGTCGGGTTATTTCTTAGCGAAGGGGCCTCCCGCCGGCAGCCCTTTCCTGCTAAGATATAAGCCGACCCAAGCCTGGGTCGGGTTATTTCTTAGCGGGAAGGGGCCTCCGCACGGCAGCCCTTTCCCGATAAGATATAAGCCGACCCAAGCCTGGGTCGGCATATCTTAGGGAAGGGGCCCCGCACGGCAGCCCTTTCCCTGATAAGATATAAGCCGACCCAAGCCTGGGTCAGCTTATTTCTTAGCGGGAAGGGCCTCCACGGCAGCCCTTTCCCGCTAAGATATAAGCCAACCCAAGCCTGGGTCGGCATATCTTAAGCGAAGGGGCCGCCCGCACGGCAGCCCTTTCCCCGCTAAGATATAAGCCGACCCAAGCCTGGGTCGGGTTATTTCTTAGCGGGGAAGGGGCCTCCCTCACTTTAAGCCCTTTCCCGCTAAGATATAAGTTTGACCCAAGCCTGGGTCGGGTTATTTCTTAGCGGGAAGGCCTCCCGCACGGCAGCCCTTTCCTCGATAAGATATAAGCGACCCAAGCCTGGGTCGGCATATCTTAGCGAGGAAGGCCGCCCGCACGGCAGCCCTTTCCCCGATAAGATATAAGCCGACCCAAGCCTGGGTCAGCTTATTTCTTAGCGGGAAGGGGGCCCCGCACGGCAGCCCTTTCCCCGCTAAGATATAAGCCAGCCCAAGCCTGGGTCGGCATATCTTAAGCGAGGAAGGGCCGCCCGCACGCAGCCCTTTCCCGCTAAGATATAAGCCGACCCAGGCCAGTTGGACAGCCCTGTTCTAGTTTATCAAGAGCACGTTCCTCATACCCTCCAGGTCACTATCACCCTTACTACATTCTTACTATTAGAATTTATTATTTAATTCTAATAAATGCTCTGGAGAAGCAAGCCTTGACTATTTTATTTAATAATAATAATAATACTACTAATAATAATATATTAATGCTTTATATCTCCCTGCAAGGAAACCAAGGGAAATGTTGCCCCTCGATTTGCCTGTGCTTAAAACAGTGTCAGTCCTGTTTCCCTGCTTTCCAGACTTTAGAACCAATTTA
Source organism: Anolis apletophallus (assembly GCA_030556195.1). Lineage (NCBI taxonomy): Eukaryota > Metazoa > Chordata > Lepidosauria > Squamata > Anolidae > Anolis > Anolis apletophallus. The sequence goes on from JARBWK010000001.1 coordinate 83,984,191, forward strand.
GAATTTCGTTAGTACTTAAGTTACATTTTAGCACTTTTTGCAAATTTTTTTGTAAGTCTTTAATATACTAATCAAAAAAATCCCCCAATTTGATTTTAGAATTGCGATTTTAGGATTCTAAAACAAGCCTAGTAAATATGTAGTGGATCCCTCCCTTGCATTAATGGTAGAATTTCATTTTGGTTAGCATGACGGACCTTGCCCTAGCATAATGACGTTGTGGTCTTCAGTTCCCAAATCAAGATAATTCCAAAGATAGTATAGGGTGAAGTTTCTGCACAGATAGAAAGAAAGAAAGATTATAAATAGTTAAAAATGATAAATAGCTAAAAAAAGTAACAAGGCCCAGCCTTCCCTAAAGATGTACATCTGGATTTGTTCTTCAGGAATGTATTAGGAACCAAGAGTATGCTCATCAGCATATCTTCTCCCTTTTTTTTATTCCAAAGTGGTTGCCAATTTTATATTCAAACCCTCAGGGCAGCTGATCCCCTTCAGTCTGCTGAAGCATATGGAAATAATAGATGGTGACCCTCTCAATGGAGACCAACAGTTTGGCATACTGCTTGTGCTCATTTAGAGCAGTCTCGCTTGGACCCTGGAAATTCAACTTTTGAACCGCAATTCCCTTTTCATGGCATCCTGTCTCCCTTGACCTTAAAGACATCGCCCTCTTGTACACACACACACGCACACCCCAACCCCAAAATATCCACTTGTTTTACAAGAAGAGAAACATTTGCTTTTTACGCAGCATTGGGTGCTTTGCTTCCCCCCTTCAATGGTAGCTGTGACTTTAGAAGCTTTGGCTGAAATCTATAAAGTTTTATGGTCCCCGTGAGGTGGGGCAGGGAAGGGGGAGCCTTAATGATTCCTTATGTCATGCAAGAGGTTATTATCCTTCGGAAGCTAGGGCAAAACACAGAGGGCCATTGATCACTATACAAGCCATTTGGGTGATACTCCTGGAAGGTTAGGCTCTCCACTTATGTGACTAGATTGGCCTTTGTATTGTCCGAAGAGAGGTCATCTTCAGTGCTCAGCAGGGGCAATGGCTCTCTTCCTCAATTCTCAAGTTTGACTCTGCAACATTCACCCCCTCCCCAATTTTCCACTCCCTGCCATGATTCTGGCATTTGCTCTTTTGGGCTATAAATTATTTACAGAGGAAACGCTGAGTCAGGAAGTTGAACTGGTAGAAAATGTTAGCTGGGCTATGAAACCTGATCCCAGCTAATTGAAAGCTTCCTGTATTCCACTTTTGCCTAGGACTCTCCTTTATGTGCTTTGGCTTGTCATTCTGAAAGTGACCTGTTTCTGGGCACGCCGGAATGCAAGTCCAGTGAAAGTCATCCCTAATCCTGGCTCCGTCTGAAAAGATGCACCCCCTGTGGCACCCTTCCCCAGTCTTGCAGTGTTTGCTGGGGTGATGGGAGTTATAGCCCACCCCACTTAGAGGGTGACAGGTTTGTAGGAGAGGCTGAAGGAAGCTGGAAAAAAACCCAGATAGATGATAAAATGGCAAGCCTCGGCCCTCCCTTGTTGGACTACAACTCTTAGTGATCATAGATCCCGGGAACAATAGTCAAAATAACCATTGAATCTGTAGCCCAAACTTGAATGCCCCATCTGATAAAAACAGCGCAGGGGAACAGAAAGCTCTCACACAAAGCAATCCTAGGTGCTTCTCTGAACATCTTTTTGTCTATGTGTTGTCAAAAGCTTTCATTGCCGGACTCTTTGGTTGCTGTGAGTTTTCTGGGCTGCATGGCCATGTTCCAGAAGAATTTTCTCCTGATGTTTCACCCACATCTATGGCAGGCATTCTCAGAGGTTGTGAGGTCTGAGGTTTTTTTTGTATTTTCCGGGCTGTATGGCCATGTTCCAGAAGCATTCTCTCCTGGCATTTTGCTTGCATCTATGGCGGGCATCCTAAGAGGCTGTGAGGTTCTCACAACTTCTAAGGATGCCCGCCATACATGCAGGCAAAATGTCAGGAGAGAATGCTTCTGGAACATGGCCATACAGTCCGGAAAACACACAACAACCCAGTGATTCCACTGTTGTGAAAGCCTTTATGAGGTCTGTTGGAAATTAGGCAAGTGGGATTTATCTAGCTGTAGAATGTCCAGAGTGGGGTAAAAAACTCTTGTCTGCTTGAGGCAAGTGTAAACGTTGCAATTGGCCACCTTGATTAGCCTTGCAGTTTCAAAGCCTGGCTGCTTCCTGCTTTTTTAACAGCTTCCATCATCTGAAGCTTTCACAAGGTTGACCACAATCATGTGCATATTTGGATGGTTCTGTTATAAATGTATTGCCTGGACATGATTCCACATTCATTGGGCTATGGAACTCACTTCCAGAAGAGGTTGTGACAGCTGTCAGCCTGAACAACTTCAAGGCAGGATTAGACAGATTCATGGATACCAAGTGATCGGTTTTACTAAAATCTTGAAATTGGTTAACAAATTTCTAAACTAGATACTATCAGGTGTCCCTTCTGCTTGCATGTTGACTTTTGGACTAGAGGGCTGAGATATTCAGCATGGAATGTTATTCAAGCTGTGTTTTAGCCATGAAGACTTTCACTATTTTTCTAAAATCTTGAAATTTTGAACATTTAATTTTGTTCATTTAATTTTGTTCATTCAAAAAGATTACCACAAAGTTCTTAAGGGTACAATTCTGCATAAATGCTTTTCCTGGAAGTAAGCCGCATGGGTAAACACATACTTATGGGTAAGCATGCTGGGGCTGGTACCAGATTTACAGTGTGACACATGTCTTTTCATAGGTAAGTCCCACTGAATTCAATATGATCTATTTGTGAATAGAGGTGTACAGTTGATCAGATACTAAATCTTCACCTGAGAAATGATATTTTTTTTTTTTTAAAAAAACTGACACCATTGGTGGTCATTTTTACAGTTTCTATCATAGATATGAATATATACATAACAGATTTCACTGCCATCCCAACTTTGTTGCCTACACACACACACACACACACACACATTGATAGGCTCATTTCTTTTCTTTTAATAACACTGTGACATGATATTTGTTCCTGGGTTATAAATGCCATTTCCTAATTGGTTCAATCATAAAAACACAGGGAAAGTTTATTAAACTGCAAAAGCTGTATTTTTGGAGGACATCCTGCAGTACATTTTGCTATAGTTTTCAATGAACATCTGCTAGACTCTCAACCAATTCAACATAATTTGTGGCAGCTACAAATACAAAGTTTCTGGAGTAGAACAACTACTTTCAAAGTAAGAACTACACAATTAAACAGGAATTAACACTTTCAAAGCTCTAGTTTGTTACATAGTGTATGGTCCTCTTGTACAGAGAATACATACTGCAACTCCAGAAATTTCTGAGATCAGTATGTATATATCCTCACATGTATAATAGAAACTGTAATAGGGGTGTTGTTTATGTGTTCTTTCATGCCTTGTATAAATTGTAAATGTGTTTATGTTTATTTTCAGAATAGCCCCTGACGATGACTAATTTATGATAAAGCTGAAACTCAGTAGGCTTTTTAAAGAATCATTTTGTTTACTATTATTAGAGTTTAAAGTCAAGGTAAAGGTTTCCCATTGACATTAAGTCTACTCATGCCCAACTCTGTGGGGTGGGGGGTGGGGTGGGGTGCTCACCCGCATTTCTAAACCAAGGAGCTGGCCACACGAACACTGCTGGCCACACGAACACTGTTACCTTCCTGCAGAAGCGGTACCTATTGATCTACTAACATTTGCCTGTTTTTGAACTGCTAGGTTGGCAAAAGCTGGGGATAACAGTGGGAGCTCAATTCGCTTCCTAGATTTGAACTGCCAATCTTTCAGTCAGCAAGTTCAGCAGCTCAGCGGTTTAACTCACTGTGCCACCGGGGGCTCCAATTAGAGCCTAGCTCCTTTTATTCTTTCACTGGTTGTTGAAGCTAAGCAGTGTCAAACCTGGTCTGTACTCAGATAAGGAGATGGCTAAGGAATACCAGGTGGTATAGGCTGATTTCAAAGAAAGACAATGGCAATGGGTATCTGAATATTCCTCACCCAAAGAAGCCTTATGAAATCTAAGGAGTCACCAAAAGCTGACAGACAAATAGAAGGCAAATGCATGCAGAGTCTTCCTCAAAGTGGATAAACTCTCTAAGAGCCCTTCCCCACAGCCATATAACCCAGAATATCAAGGCAGATAATCCACAATATCTGCTTCGAACTGGGTTATCTGAGTCCACACTGCCATATAATTCAGTTCAATGTGGATTTTATACCTTTGTGTGGAAGGGGTCTAAGTTGTATGGAGGAACTGAGCTATGCCCCTTTAAATTCCATTATTGGAATCTCAACCTTCATATTCCCAGTGGAGAGACATTGAGTTGCTTGAATAAATTTGCATATACTCGGATGTGCGGGGGGTGTGGGTGGTAAATTGCTGAAACCCCATTTTCCTAGTTTCCAACACACCTCACAACCTCTGAGGATGCCTGCCATAGATGCAGGTGAAACATCAGGAGATAATGCTTCTGGAACATGGCCATAAAATCTGGAAAAACTCACACTAACCCAGTGATTCTGGCCATGAAAGTCTCCGACAATACATTGTTTAATTTGGGATGGAAGAAGCCTGGGAAGCCCCCCCCCCCCCAAAGTCTGTAGTTGTAGAATACGAATATAGATGTCAATACAGGAAGTTTCTGCTAATGACAAGGGGGAAATGAGGGGAACCTTTCATTCGTCTCCTGCTTAACACATACAGATGTATTCATCATTATTTCCCGTCGTCGCTCGAGGGCAGGAGGCACAGGTGGGTTCCAACCAGGCTTGCCTGCTAGAGGACAGCAGAGCCTGAAAGAATGATAAGTAGACAGTTGGAATGCCACTGAGCCAGCAAAGCACAATAAAACTCCGGAGCTCTCTTCCTGTCTCCGAAACCCATAAATTATAAAAATTGCACCTGCCTGGGGCCACGTAGATATTGTTTTATTAAAGCTGGGGAAGAATAAACTTTTCAACTGCTGCAGGGGACAGAAAGGTGGGGCCGGGGAGCGAGGAGGAGGAACCATGGCGGCCTTTGGCCCCTGTTAGCTTACTTTAATCCCATTTTTGTCATGACTGCACATTTCAAGTCCACTCAGGATGGTTTGGAGGTGAAGGCCCAAGGGAAATGAGAGACATGAAAGGAAGGCTCAGAGGGAGAAAATGTCCGCAGCGAACAAGCCCAGTTCTCAGCTTCAGAAGTATGAGACTGAGCCTGGGTCAGCCCTGCCATTGGGCCAAGGAAGCATTGGTTGAGGCAGTGGGAAAGGCAGGATTAATACATGGTTGAGTTGGTGCAATTTCTCCAGGTCCCTCATTGACTAAAGATCCAGGGCCTTCAGTATACAGCTTGATTTCCCTTCCTCCATAGTTCATATTTTAATTTTGCAATTTTTTGTGTTCTCATCAACATTTTTCGGTGTTATGTAAATAACAAAGGCCTTATTGACTACCTCATCAGATGGGATAATTTTAGTGTCCTAAGACTTTCGCTCATCTGCAGGATGGAGGCTGACATTGTGTGACTTCCTGTGTAGGCCACACCCCCAATCAGAGTAAAATCGTGCCAGATGCTTTCCCTGGCAACATTTATTTATTTATTTATTTATTGTTCGTTCTTGTATTCCGCTCCTCCCAGCAGGCAAACAATGCGAGTATGGGCAACATGTCACGCATGTCGACATGCGGGAGGCTTCCCGTGTTGTGTTAGCATGGGGCCGCCCCACAATGGCGATGTTTCCCCCATGTGATGGGGAAAGTGTCACAGAGAGGGATCTGCATGTGGGGTGACAGGTTCATCCCGCTGCTCCTCCTTTCCACCCCAGAAGCCTGGCAAAGTGGGATGCTTTGTCAGGGAGTTATGATGAGGTTGCTAGACTTAACCATTTAATACAGATTTATTTATTTATCATATCAGGAGCAAACCAAACAGTTGTATTTAAAAAAAGAAACAAACAAAAATCCCACAATGTTTGCAAACTTGGCATTCAATTAAATGTCCTTTGACCAGTAGCTGGCCACTTGGAGTGCCTCTGGTGTTGCTGGAAGAAGGTCCTCCATTGTGCATGTGGCAAGGGCTCAGGTTGCATTGTAATAGGTGGCCTGTGGTTTGCTCTTCTCCACACTCACATGTCGTGGACTCCACTTTGTAGCCCCATTTCTTAAGGTTGGCTCTGCATCTCATGGTGCCAGAGTGCAGTCTGTTCAGTGTCTTCCAAGTCACCCAATCTTCTGTGTGCTCAGTGGTAGTCTCTCATTTGGTATCAGCCATTGATCGAGGTTCTGGGTTTTAGCCTGCCACTTTTGGATTCTTGCTTGTTGGGGTGTTCCTGCAAGCATCTCTGTAGTTCTTAGAAAACTATTTCCTGATTTAAGTCATTGGCGTGCTGGCTGATATCCAAACAGGGGATGGGCTGGAGATGTCACTGGCTTGGTCCTTTCTCTATTGGTTGCTATTTCCCAGTGGATCTAATGCAACAAAGGGTTAAGCTGTAATACCTTGGAGCTTACAAAAACAAAGGACTAAGTGAGGTATATACAGTTACCAAAGTGAAAAACCGTATGTCAATAGTGTATCAAAAATATAACATTTATCAGTTTATATCAGCATAGCAAGCATCACAATCTATACATATATTACCTATAGAATTTACTAGTGAAGATACAAAATATTGTGCAAATTATGTCAAGGTACTTAGCGTACGGAAATGTGTGAGTCCGATACCACACGGTTTTGTATCCCACTTTGGACTGATAACCAACCTCGACCACCAGGACTCGATTCCTTTGGTATCGGACTCACACGGTTTCCATACGCTAAGTACCTTGACATAATTTGCACAATATTTTGTATCTTCACTAGTAAATTCTATAGATAATATATGTATAGATTGCGATGCTTGCTATGCTGATATAAACTGATAAATGTTATATTTTGGATACACTTTTGATATACTGTTATGGAACAGAGACGTAAGCAGCCAAGTCCAGGAGTATTTTAGTAACTGTATATACCTCACTTAGTCCTTTGTTTTTGTAATTTCCCAGCGGCTGTCAGGTGGCGCAATACCGGCTAAACCATGTAGTTTCTCCAGTGGTGTGAGGTGCAGACATCCCATGATAATGCAGCATGTCTCATTAAAACCACATCCACTGTTTTAGCATAGTGATATGTGTTCCACACTGCATTATATGGTTAGTATAGACTTATAAAATGAAATTAATTGCAGTTAAACTTCGTTATATGAGTCTACGCTGACCATATAATACAGTTTGATTGGCATTAAATGTTCAGTGTAGATGGGGCCTTAGTAAAAACACATGGGTTGTTCACCTTGCCCAAGTTGGTGGGCAGAAAATGGTTTCATGTGTGAATTAATTGTCTCTGTGTTGTTGCCTCTTGTACTATTTAATTTCTGTGTCAAGACTCCTAGAATAACTCATGCATGTGCAGAAGGGGACTCTATTTTGGCAACTATTCCAGGGCCCCAACCATTTTAATCCAGTCTTGGCTGAGCAGCAGCAAGACATCCTGTGCTCCTAAGCTGGCTTGCTCACAGATGCTGCTCGTCCATCATCAGGGTTCGAGGAAGAGTCATCTGAAAGACTGCTGCTCAGCTTCTGTAGGCAGAATGCCACATTTCCAGTCAATGTTAGGAATGGGGCAGGGCACCATCTTATCCTTTCCCTACTGTTCCAAATGCCACACTTGCTTCATTCATTATACCAGTGCTTCAGATTTTGTTGTAAAGTTTTATTTTAAATTCATATATTCACACACTTTTATGACTGTTTAAGTGTTTATGTTCCTTTTATTAAAAATAGCCAGTGAAGTCGAGGGGTCTGCAATGGGAGTGACCAAACTCCTTTCTTTTGAGGTTTGCAGCTATAAAAGAATGAGGATAAATCTTCAGTTGTAAAGAATGCTAACTTAAGATGCTCAATGTCATATTTCCTATCTCTATGCATGGTTGTGAAAGTTGGACAGGGAAGAAAAGCCGATAGGATAAGAATGAAATAATTTGAGATGTGGTGCTGGGGAGAACTGCAGACACTGTGGGCTGCTAAAAAGATAGTCCTAGATTAAATCAGGCCTGAACTCTCCCCAGAAGCCAAGATGACTAAACTGAATGAGACCTTTTGTACTTTGACCATATCATGAGAAGAGATGTCTCATTAGAAAAGATGAAAACGGTTGGTAAAATGGAGGGTGGTAGGAAAAGAGGAAGACCACATTCTAAATGGATAGATTCAATCAACAGTTTGCAAAAGTTCACCAGGGCTGTTGATGACAGGGTGACTTGGAGGTCTCTCATTCAGTGATGTGAAGTCGACATGATGACAGTTAACAAATTTTCATAGCATCCGTTTGTTGAGGGCTGAATGCTAGCAGTGCAAATGAAGACCCTGATGAATGGGGATCAAAGGCCCCAAAAGGTAGGTCTACCACTTTTGTGTGTTTTTGTCCAACTGTTCTCTCACCTGTCCTTAAATTGTGCTTGTTTGGCTGGGAGAGCCATAACAGATCTGCTTTCTTCCTTCCTAAGCTATTGTAAAAAATCAAAAAATCTTTCCAACAAAAATGTGAGTAAGGTTAAGCTGAGAGTGATTGACACACGGCCATCAAATGGGCTTCTGGGATGAATGGAGATGTGAACCTGGATCTCTCGTGCTTTAATTTTAAACTCTAACTGCTATGTCACATTAGCTTTCAAACTAGGCTCTGTAGAGTATGAAGATGATGGGGATGATAACATCATTATCATCATTTGAAACACAATAAGATTAGTACACAGAAAACAAGATCACTGTGCTGGCTGTTCTATTGGATCACATTTCGGACATTTCCCAAGTGTCTAGGTCTATGTGATGTATCGGCGAATAATGCATGCAGATCCAAGCAGATGTTAAACAACAAGGGGGACAGTATGGAACCCTGCAGGACCCCACAAGTCAATGGTTGAGAACGAGCAGGTGTCCCTCAGCAACACCTTATGAGACCATCCCTCAAGAAAGGATTGAAGCCACTGCAAGGTAGTTTCATCAAGTCCCATCTCCCTGAGGTGTCCCAAAAAAGATACCGTGATCGATGGTATTGAAGTCCGCTGAGAGTTCCAGCAGAACCAACAAGGACACACTCCCTCTGTCCAGCTCCCTGCGTAGATCATTTACCAAGGCAACCAAGGCTGTTTCACTACCATGACTGTGCCGGATCTAGATAATCAGTGTCTACCAAGAATCCCTGGAGTTGCGAGGTCACCACACGTTCCAAGACTTTGCCCAAAAAGGGGAGATTGGAAACAAGCCGAAAGTTGTCTAATTGAGTGAGGTCAAGTGATGGTTTCTTCAACAGCGGCTTTATAACAGCCTCTTTTAGGCTCGCAGGAAACTTGCCCTCCTTAATAGAGGCATTAACCACCACCTTTACCCACTCTGCCAAACCCCCTCTGGCTTCCTTTATCAGCCAGGATGGGCAGGGGTCTAGGATACATGTGATTGCTCTCGCCTCTCCAAGAATCTTGTCCACATCCTCCAGCTGCACAGATTGAAACAAATCCATCAAAATCAGACAAGCAGATAGTCGTGTTACATCCTCCGAGACTGCTGTTAATATGGGGTCAAAGACAGAGTGGATCAAGGTGACTTTGTCTGCGAAGAACTGAGCAAATGCTTCACAGCGGGCTGCCGAGTTGTCAGGGATCTTGTCTTGAGAGACAGGATTTAACAGCCCTCTGACTACTTGAAACAGCTCCGCCAGGCAGTTGTTCACAGACGCAATATTGGCTGAAAAGAACGTGTTATTTGCAGCATCTATTGCCATGGAATATACCTTCAAATAGGCATCAAGCCTTGCTCAGGTTGACTCGCTAGGCTCTTTCTGCCACACACGCTGTAGTCTCGTCTTCATTCGCTTCGTCACTGCCAGCTCCTCAGTGAACCAAGGAGATGGTTTAGCTCGGCTACTCGAGAGGGGACGTTCTGGAGCAATCGTGTCAATTGCTCTGGTCATTTCACCATTCCAGTGGGTGACTAGAGCATTGACAGAATCACCAACCGAGGCAGCAGGAATATCCCTAAGAGCCTTTAGGAGTCCATCCGGATCCATGAGCCTCCTGGGGAGGACCACCTTAATGAGTCCACCACCCCTGCAGAGGGTAAAGGGTGCAGTGAGTCTAAACTTGATCAGGAAGTGGTCGGTCCATGGCAATGGATTGATGGTTAACTCTTCTATCCTGCCACCTTCTCCAATCAAGTAATTCCTTTTTTGCATCTTCATGAGGAAAGCAACAGTGAAGATGCTCAAACAGGAAACCAACAACAAGGAACAGCTAAGGAAGTCAGGTAACTGCAAACCACAAGAAGAAAAGAAAGGTGCTGGTGGTTGGGGACTCAATGCTCTGGGGCATAGAGGCACCTCTATGCCATCTTGACGAGATTAATCAGGAAGTATGTTGTCTTCCCGGCAGCTGTATCCAGGATGTTACTAACAGCTTGCCAAAACGCACTCCCTTTTCCTTATTCATGTGGACACCAATGACACTGCCAAGAACGTCTAATGATGAAGCCTTGGGCAAGAAGCTTAAGGGGTTTTAGACATAGATGGTATTCTCAATTCTGACAGTGAAAGATGCAGGACTACACAGGGGCCATGTCACTAGTTTAGACGATGGTGTGAATGCTGTGAATGTCATTTATATGGATTTCAGCAAAGCTTATGAAAAGTTGCCCCTCAATATATTGATTAGTGAACAAATTAAATGTGGAATAGATACAAAGGACGTAGACATGTTTGAAAAAAATGAGATAACTAAAATAAAATTCAAGAGACAAATGGCAACTTCTATGAGTGTCAGGCCTGGTAGGCCTGTAAATAATGGCACACTCACTCAAGTAGTTAACAAGAGGAATTGAGCTTTATTCAGCCTTACTCCAGGCAGAGCAAAGAGGAATCTGGGCTTTCCCGCCAAAACGCTCAGTGAAAAACCCTTCTGGTAAACTCCCTCCCTCCTCTCAGACTTAGGCCCTTCCCCCTCTGCTGGCTCCTTGTTGCTATGTCAGCCCAAAGCCAAGCTGTTTATTGAACTGCTCTGGCTGGGCCTGACATTACGCCCCCCCCGGAACACCTGCCCCACAGGGAGAGAAGAATGAATGGGAGAGGAGAGAGAGAGAAAACCCCCACAATCCTACAGGCAACCTATACAAATAGGTAATGCAATGTCATTTTATACTTTTAAATTATAAAATGGCAATTCTAGGAAACATCCTACACTAAATTCTATACTTCGGTAACTCTTAGCCTCTTAACAACGTAAACACAACCTCCCCACAGATTGGTAATTTTAATACATTTGCAAATCCCATCAGAAAATAAGCGATACATATGCACTAAACATTTATAACGATATATCACGCCATAAAAAGTATCTGACTAAGCAGGTCATAACTTGCTGCATCCATAACATCATAAGCAAAGCATTAACAACTTATCATAACATCACCTTGAACTACCGTCAGCAATATTAACATTTCTAGCAATGAGCATCGTATAACTTAAAAAAGAAAGCATTTCTACCACAAGGAAATAATCAACCCTGATATTCATTTACAGAATATCAGAACCTAAATCTTTACTTTACGTAGATGAAACTATATAATGGGCATTCTCAAAAATCTAGTGCCATACATTTCACTCCTAAGTTCAGTATATCCAGATATCCGTCCCAACATAACACACTCCTTCCTCAAGTTATACCAACCCCTCGAGAGGCTCTCTCAAAGAGCAGTCTGCTTATCCACTTCCTTGCCCCAAACGGAGCGCAGACCCCCAGGCAACCCTCTCCCAACCATTCAAAACTACAATTCCCAGCTGGGATAGGTATGAATGTTCCAGCGATAATGTTCATGTAGGCAATTTTGAACACTTCGGCTACCATAGTCTCCTGTGGCTCAGCTCTGGGAATCGCGGCCTGGAGGTTGAACACTACTGTCCAGTCCTGGGAACTCTCAGCAACCTGCCATGGGGTACCTTCCTCCAGTTCTTTCCTTCCGGAACCCGAAAGATACTCCCCAGCCCACATGCTCTCCCATCCCCGTAGAGCTCCAAGCCACCAAGCTGCAACCGCCGTTGCGGTCCTCGACTGCATAGGTTTCGCAGCCCACAGCTCACCCGAATTCCCTTCCGAAAAGGGCTTGGCTGCCTTCCCCCGAAGATTCTCCCGGTCACCCCAATTGGGCTCCAAGAGGATTTCTTCCTGCGCGACCTCCATCCTTGGCGGCGCGTCTCTCTCAGCCTCTGCCATCGTCATCATCTGCCTGGGTGGTTTTCTGCTGGGCTCCGTGTCCTCCGCCTCGTTCTCCTCCTGAGCAACCGCACTTAGCTGGGGCCGCACTTTCACAGCCCCCGCCCTGTGCTGGTTCCACTTGAAAAGAACTATTGTCCAAACCATCATGGCACTCCATGGGGCATCTTCTTCCCAGGAACCGTCTGCAGCCTCCGCCTTAACGTGCAGCTCCCCCGGGCTCTCTGCGCACTGCAGGTCGTTCCTCGGGCCTGCCTCCTCTGTTTCAGCTACTGCTTCTGGCTGAGGCGTTGCGTCTGCAGACACAGATTCTCTTCCCACCTTGCCAGACATCCAATCTACAAGGATTGCTCCCCACACGATCAGAGTTCCCATTTGGGGCAGCCCAGCCGAACTTTCTTCTAGGCTATTTTGCACTGAGGGGGAATTTGCGCACCCCTCCTCTTCGCCTGGATGTTTTGTTTCACCCAGCAGTTTCGCATGGAGCGACTGAGGCTTCAGTTCGCAGCTCCTCGGGAAGTCTGAAGTTTCCCCTCCCGTTGCTACAGGCAGGACAGTGGATTCCTCCGCCGGGGGTTGCACAAAACCCTTTCCTTCTTCCACTGGCCGAGCCGGTTGCCAGGTGACCGCAATCTCAGGAAGCAGGCAGCGGTCTCCAGCTGGCTCCCAGCTAGGGTAGTTGCATCGGCGCAATTGAAAAGCAGCTCCTTGCCCTCCAACTTTTCCACCACGGGATCTGGCCTTGACTCACCATGGTTGGAGGCGCTTTCACTCTCTGCTCCAATCTCTGTCCCCGCCGTTCCAGGGCCCGTTTCTGCCTCTTCCCCAAGCTCCGGCTCTGCAATAGCCGCCTCTGCTGGCTGGCAGTCTCCTGGCTCAGCTTCTCCCTCTGCTAATGGGACGGGCACACTTACACTCTCGTTGAGAGGATCTGCTCGGTCTCTCCCAGCCTCTCCAGGTTTAAAGCGGGGTTTTCTCTTCCTCCTCCTCCGCCGGGCACCTTTCCTCGGCTGGACTCTTTCAGGGGCTTCTTCCCAAACCACTTGCGTGGCCCTTTCAAGCATGTGATCGAGTAAGGCCACCCTCCTCTCGGAATTTGCCTCGAGCCTTTCCCGAGGGTACTCCTGGACCATCTCCACAGCCTCTCCTCCCCGGGGAGCCGTGTGTCCTCTCTCACACCCGGGGCCATGCTCCAGGTGGCCCGCGAACATCACTGCCCATGGATGTGCCATCCCCAACTTACACACATCGCAGCCGTAGGTGGCTGGGAGGGGGTCTCCTCGCACGGGGCCCTCATCCTCTTCCTCGTCGTCACTCGAGGGGTACCACAGATCTCCTTCATCCACCTCCTCGCTCAGGTCACCACACAGGATGGGGTCAGGCAAACTGCCCTTCAGCGCCTCTGAAGGCTGCACTCGCCTTTTCCTTCCCCTCCTGCCCCCCCCTGCGCTTGGGCTTACGCGTCGGCTCCGGGGAAGGGCCTGATCTTTCACTCCTCCTCAGGGCTGCTGGCTCCAACCAAGCTGCGGATTCCTCACAGGGGACAGGGGGAATGAAGGGCTCTTCCGTGCCATCGTCATCGCCCAGGAATTCGCACAGCATGGCACAATTCGGGGCCCTGAGGAGGGGGCCCTCTTCGACCACATAGGGAATTCCCAGCACGTAGCCTGTGGTGGCAGGCTCATCCTCGCAGCCCTCCTCCTCAGGGATCGAGTCAGTGTCCCATTCTTCCGCCTGCATCCGCCGCACCAAATCCGGGAACCGCCTCTGGAGGTTTTCAAAAGCTTGCCGCTTAGCCTCGGCTACATCCACCTTACTGTGGGTCTGCCAATCTGCATGGCTCAGGCTCCGATCTTCCTCAGTTTCCACCCAGGCACCCACGGTTTCCATCCTGAGGCCGTGGGGAACACTGTCTCTATTCTCCCGGGTGGAGGCCTCTGGCTTCGCAGGCCTCTGTTGCCGCTTGCTTCTTCGCGGCTCTCAGACTTAGGCCCTTCCCCCTCTGCTGGCTCCTTGTTGCTATGTCAGCCCAAAGCCAAGCTGTTTATTGAACTGTTCTGGCTGGGCCTGACAATGAGGGTTATCCAAAAATCAAGGTTACAAGGCAAGTAGCTTTTGCGTGGAATTTTCTCGGGGGGAGTTGGTATCACTGCCATGTAACAGGAAGCCAGCGGAAGCCAATGAGCAGTGCCAGTCATCAGTAGCTCATTGACTGGCGTTGTGGTGAAGGTTAGAGATGAGCGTGCTCATTCCCTTTCCCTTCTGTCTGCCTCCTTCATGACAATGTGTGTTGTTGACTTCATTTGGTTGGGAAGTTTTTTAAGCCACCCCTCACAGCCCTGATCTCGCGCCCAGTGACTATTATCTGTTCACTAAATTGAAGGAACACCTTGGTGGAAAACACTTTTCTGATGACAATGAGGCGAAAATTGAAGTGACAAACTGGCTGAAAAAGGCAGTGGGAGACTTATATGACGCAGGCATCAAAAAACTCATTGCGTGGATGACAAAATGTATTGAACTGAATTGTGGTTTTGTGGAAAAATAATGTAATACCTATGCTATAATTCATGTAAAATTTATTAAAATATATTCAATCTTTGCATTTAAAAAATTGTAACCTTACTTTCAGGATATCCCTCATACATTTAGGCCACCAAAACAAATGCACAGGTACAGGCAGATGTTGGTGGCATGGACACAATCCATCCCCTTTCCCTGTGCTGATCAGAGTAAGGAAAGGCAAAGGGTGGCAGTGAGAGTCTGGATAGTAGATTGGGCCAAATCAGATCCAATCCTGCTGCCCAGCTTGCCGTGAATCCTCAGAATACTCCAGAGTTCCAGCAGAGTATCCATCACCCTGTCTAAAGCAAGGCAAAGTTGGTTTAAAGAGGGACAAAAACAGGATAAGCAATGGAAACCACTGTTTATTGGGACAACCAGTAGGCCATTTAAGATGAGTATAAGGTATGTGTAGACAAGCCCTTGGTGGTGCTGGGACAGGGTGCAAGTAATGGTGGTTTTTTTGCCTGGTGTGAAGCTGACTGCATTGGATGGATTCGTAACAACTGCCACATGGTACTCAGGCTTGCTAGAAAACAAATGGAAGTACATTCATGAAGGGTAAATGTTCCTAAGGATCAATCATCTCAAGTAAGTGGGTGCGTCATCATTTGTTCTCCCGTGTGCCATTCCCCAGCACTGCAAAAGGATCATTTCAAAAAGAAGTCACAAGATCATTGTATATTTAACAATATATATTTTATATATAATTTCTAGATCAGTACATTCAGTTTAACTTGGTTTTCTTCACAACAGAAGAACTCTTACAATAGTAGACTTCTAAAATAAATACTATTAAAATAGAGCTTCAAAATAAATATTCTATACAAAGGAAAACTTCTGTGGCAATTTATTTTCAGTTGAGGAAAGTAGCAAAAAGGAAAAAAAAGACAGAGAAACCTTGACCACTCTCTGAAAAGTTCAGAAATAATAATTTAAAAACCCCACACCCTAAACATGCACAGTGCTGCAAGACAGACATTTATTGGAGCCAAGAAACTCTCCTTGCCCAAGCAAAGAGAGTTTCAGAATAGCAGACCAATGAAGATTTGTGGCATCCTCTGTTCCCATTCCTCATTCAAGCACTGATCAATTTGGAATGCCTCAGGGCATCTCTGGGAAGGAAGAGTGTTTTTGTTTTGGCTTGGTGCACATTCTTTAATCAGTCTACACTTTTTGGTTATGTGGTAGAAGAGAAAGGTGCTACACCTGAAAGCAGGCATCAGAACAAACCAAATTGCCTTGTGTGGTGGAACTGTTAATTTTAGGTTGCAGCTCCCAGAAATCACTCTGAAAGCTTAATCTACTTCTTGAGCCTTCCTAATGCCCTTCCTTACAGTCAGGATCCATCCTGCCTTGATGGGACAACTATTCTCATATTATTTGGACCAGAATGTGGACAAGTTACATTATTGGATCACAACTCCCAGAATTCTGAGAACAGCAACCTAAAATTTGTCCAAAATCTGATTATATCCCCATGATACCTTGGAATTGTGGCAATATCAAGAGGGAAGTCCACAACTGAGGAGAGAAGTGTCTGTAACAAGAAAAGGTGCAACAACCTTGCCTTGATATGGGGGTTGACAGTGATGATGGTGGAGGAAGAATTATTTGCATGTGAAAGGAACAATGTCAGCTTAGAATGTTCTAATTGGGAAACTTTTCAATGCTTAGTAACAAGCTTCGTAAATTTGTTTGCTTAAGGAAAGAGCTGGAGAGAGACACTGGGTAAAAACTGTGAAGTTTGGGAGACCCAAGGAGTTTTACTCTGCTCTACTTGCATAGTAAAACTCTCACTTCCTCTTTCTACTTACACGATACTGGCATCAACTGATTAGGTTTGGGTATCTTTTTTTCCTTTCCAAAATTTCATAATAGATAATGAAGTGGTTTACAATTCTGTTGGCTTCTGCCAACCTAGCAGTTCGGAGACATGGAAATGTGAATAGATCAATAGGTACCACTTCAGCAGGAAGGTAATGGCGCTCCATGGAGTCATGCCAGCCACATTACCTAGGTGTCTATGGACAATGCCGGCTCTTCGGCTTAGAAATGGATATGAGCACTACTCTCCAGAGTAGTGGACACAACTAGACTTAATATCAACCCTGTATAGCAAATTGGGGTGGGGGAGGTTTGTTGTTATCCACAAATATACAGATGCTTTGGGTCGGTATGTATGCCCAAAGAATGTTGACCCAGCTGTATATTAAGTGTGGGCAGCCAGGGTCCCCCAGAATTTGCAATTGCTTAAACTGGCATTGTTTCACATTGACAGGAACAAAATAAAAAAGGTAATTGGCAACATTGGTTTGGGTAGTAGAGAGTGCAGCAAATGCTTTTGCATGCTCAGCAACACAGAACCTTTCAGAAGTGTTCAGTCTCTATCCCCTAATAAGCCCAGCCAGCATGCTCAGTGCTGAGGGAGAATGGCCATAGTGGGATTCTGGAGGCAAATAGCTCAAAAAGGAACGTTCCCCAACTCCAGATCAGCCTAGTTAAAAATATGCTTTGCCATCATTTGGAAACAGATTGAAACATTCGACAGTATTTGAAAACAGATTGAAAATTTGACAGTATTTGGAAACAGATTGGAACATTTGACAGTATTTGGAAACAGATTGAAACATTTGACAGTATTTCTCCTTCTTCCACTCCTGCAGATGTGTGCAAGAATGTCTTTATAAGACAGTCTATATAATTCAGGTAGGAACCTGTGGGGTCCTCTCCACTGAATTGAATGAGAATGAGACTGGAATGCTTGTACCCCTCTCCCATTCATTGCAAGGGGAAGGCGTTCCCAGCAAAGGCCAAGCTATATGAATCTGTCCTCAACAGCACAGGTGTAGCATCCCTATTTGCTGTGACATACTATATATATAACTGCCAAGTATTATAAATATAAAAAAGATTAAAAATCAATAAATATATACACACGTAAAAAATAATAAAGTCACCCATGAACGGTAAAAGTGAACAACTCTACACCCTGTGCCCACCAGAGAGGGGAAGAGGGACAGGGTTCTCTTCTATCAGTATGCTTGTGTGTTTAATGTCACACTAAAACTCACATTTGCATGAGAACATATTGTGGGCTTTACCTACTCCTTGCAGAATGAAAGAGGGCAGCCCTCGGCCATGACTGTTTCATTATATCAAATCACACTAGCACAAAACATTTGGCATAGTACAAAATGCCCGGCCCATTTGGCGTATATTTGGAGCGATCTTTTGTTTTCTGCATAGCACCTTCTGGTTGTCAAGAAAGTAGCCTGAATCCGTTTTAAGATAGGGGTGGGAACCATAGATCCTTGTGAGTCTAGAACAGTCATGGGCAAACTTTCTCACGTGGAGGCCGCATGCTTGCACTCCCTGCTAAGAGGACTGGTGGCCTGGTGATGGAAGGAAGGAAGGGAAGAAGGAAGGGAAGAGAGAAGGAGGGAAGGAAAAAAAGGGGGGAAGGGAAGGATGGAAGGAGAAAGAGGGAAGAATAAAGGAAAGGGAGAAGGTAAGAAAGACAAAAAGGAAGGAAGAGGGAAGGAAGGATGAAAGGGTGAAAGGGAAGGATGGAAGGAGATAATGGAAGGGAAGGGAGGGAGGTAAGAAGGAAGGAAAGAGGAGAGAGGAAAGACAAAAAGGAGGGAGGGATGAATGGGCAAAAGAGAAGGAAGTGAAGGAGGAAGGAAAGAGAGAAAGGAAGGAGAAAGAGGGAGGGAAGGAGGAAGGAAAGAGAAGGAAAGATATGGTGGCAAGAGAGAGGAGGCCTGAGAAAAGAGCCCAAAGGGCCGCATCTGGTCCTCAGGCCTGGGTTTGCCCATACTTGGTCTAGAAGTTGTTGAACTCCAGTTGCCATCAGCCCTAAGCAGCATAGTTAATGGCAAGAAATACTTGGAGTTGTAGTTGATAACATTTAGAGGACTACAATATTCCCACCCTTTAAAAAAAGAGAATGCAGCACTGGTCTCAAATACGAGCACTTGCTCTGACAAATGAAACATGACAGCCCCCTATGAAATAATTTGCACAGATATAAGCCTATAGATTGGCCTTCATGGGGTCAGTGCACTCCAGGACTGTTGCACTGCAAACCCATCGTCCACAGGTAGGATAGTCAGTCTGGCTGAAGATGAGAGGAGCTGTGGCCCAAAACACCCAAAAAGTACAAAACTGAGGGAGCACAGTACAGGCAGATAACTGACTGGGTAATCTGCACCAACTACACACCATGAGTTCTCCTTCCCCATTGCCACAAAGGATTTAGCACGAAAAGAGACGTTTGAGACATGATTCCTCTGTATTTACAAAGCGATGCTGTTATACAGAAGAACCAAAAGTTGAGCAGCAATGGTAAATCTGAGTTTAAATACTGAGCAAATGCCATTCTTCCCTAAACAAATCTGCCTTTCATGCGAGCCCAGGGTTGCACTGAGGCCAATTTAAGAAACAAACCAATGTATATACAAATATACCATGTTCGTTTGCACTGAACCTCCAAGTCAAGGTGGAGGATGGGCAAAGTAGGGATTTTTTAAATAAAAAAAAACAGCTTAAAGGCATGTGTAGCTTTATCTACTTTCATTTATTTTAAGGGAAGCTAATTTATATTTGTGAGATGGGTGCCATTGAGACCCCCCCCCCTTCTTAGTGAGGTATTAGATTATGTAATATCCTGAACTGGCTCTTTGATCAAGCAAACAGAATGCATTGATGCAAAAAACATGCTCAGAAACAAATGCATTAAGAGTTGTGTTGCTTCAAAATGTTCCCACAGGTGGAAGTTTCACTGAGCAAACTTTATCTTCCAGGCTTGCCTTGGCACTTGAGAATCAATGCTTTATATTGTGCTAGCCGCATTGAAGTCAATAGGCTATGGCCAGCTGACTGCCCATTCATACTTTTGGAGGCATAGGCAAAACAAGGTTCATCTTTCTCTCCCTTCCTTTCTCATCCACACACGGCCTCAGTGTCTTTCATAAAGGCAGATGAGGCTAGAGAAGAAACAGAGCATGCCTTTTTAGGATACATTTTTGTGTATGATTAAAAGGTAGAGAAAAGAAAAATTGGAGAAGGGAAAGAAAGGAGTTTCTAAATAAGTTTTTTATAAACAAGGGGTTGGTGCAACTCATTTTTTAAATCCTGTAGTTTGTGGTTGCACCAAGTAGGCTCTGCTATGGACCAAGGCAGTTACAGAAAATATCTGTTAAAAACTTGAACAACATACAGAAAGACATTTATTATTTGTGTGTGTGTGTGAGCATTCATGCATAGCTTACTTATGGTGCTTCTACACTGAAGAATGCAGTTTGATACCACTTTAACTGTCATAGCCCAATGCTGGAGCCCCTGGTGGTGCAATGGGTTAACCCCTTGTGCCAGCAGGACTGCTGACCAACAGGTCAGCAGTTCGAATTTAGGGAGAGTGGGTTGAGCTCCCTCTGTCAGCTCCAGCTCCCCATTCGGGGACATGAGAGAAGCCTCCTAGAAGGATGGTAAAACATCAAACATCTGGATGTCCCCTGGGCAATGTTATTGCAGACAGCCGATTCTCATACACCAGAAGCAACTTGCAGTTTCTCAAGTCGCTCCTGACATTTAAAAAAAAGCACATTGCTATGGAATCCTATGATTCATAGTTTGGAGAGGCATAAGCACCCTTTAGCAGACAAGGCTAAAAACCTTGTAAAACTATAACTTCCAGGATTCCACAGTACAGATCTAGGGCAGTTAAAGTGGTATCAAACTGCATTGATTCTACAATGTAGACACACCTTTAATGGGGAATAAAATTGTAGGCAAATGCATGTTGAGAAGCTCAACCCATTCCTGCCAGCAGCCTATCAGTAAAAATCAAATTTAAAATGGGACTCCTAGGCTATATCTAACTTGTTCCAGTTAGATGTAAGCCTATGGTTAATGATCTTTGCAGTATGTAGACTTAGCCATACTCCAACATTAGGGACCAGAATAGATGCTGCCTACCAGTTGCCTTATGAGTAAATATCTGCCTTTGCTCTGTAAAATATTTAAACACACTTTTCAGCTTTCTGTTCTACAAGTACAGATCACACCTCTTCCATAACCCTGAATATTCCAAAGTGCTTCAGTTCCTGGGAATACATTTTGTTTCTTTGTTTGTGGGAAGCAAACACATTCTCCTTGCAACACAGGTTATGAAACTCTTGTTTCCTGTCATGCGTTTCTACATGTTCCCGCCCGCAACTCAGTCTCCCCAGCGATCAAAATGGCTTCTCAGGCCTGCTGCCAACTTTCCGGTCAGGAGAGGCTTTACAAATCACACTGTTTGTGTTTTTACACCTGCACCCGGGCCGGCTTGCTTGGTCATAGCAGTGCTGGGACAGCTTCACGCAGCCGGTGGCTGGTAGATAACAGAGCAAACATGGGAAGAGCAGGGAGAGGGCACCCATGAAGGACCAGCGGGCACAGCAGTTCGAGTGGGAACAGGAGCAAGGGTGGTCGGCGCAGGAGCCCTCGTCATCCTCGTTGGTGCAGTGGTAGAAGACACCCTTGACCAGGCACATGCAAGTGGAGTAATTGACAAGGTTCTGGGCTGAGCACAGGCAGGCCTGGTTGCAGACCCAGCAGGAGGGCAGAGTCCTAGGCAGGGCACACTCCTTGCACTTGCACTTCCCACAGGCTTCACACAGTAGGAAGTGCTTGTCCAGCTCTGGAGGGGCAGGCGCCCCCTTCAGATCCATGGACTTTAAGTTCATGGCCTTGGGCTGTATCCTAATAGGTCTTGGGGAGGAAGACGAGGACGAGGACTGCTCTACCACTGGAGCTGGCACCATGTGATCCAGAAGCCTCTGATCTGAAGATGTACTGCTGCTGCTGCTGATGGAGCTGGGTCGCCCACTGAAAGAGATCCACGGGTGAGTGACATCCGGCTCGCACCGTGATGGGTGGGGGGCTTCGTGGTGGCCCAGGGGGTGTTTCTGAGCAGCCAGCTGGGCCAGGGCAGGATTGTCAATGTAGTCATTCTCAATGTGTGTAGTCTTCATTTGGTCGATCGGTAGGATGGTCAGAGGATGCTGGAGCCTGCTGTAGGGAATCCGGCTGTCCAGGAGTGGCTGCGCTATGGTGGCATTGGGAACCACGGTGAGGTTGTGTGGCATCCGAGGCTCCATGGCTCAAAGCTGTTCTCTTCAGTTCCAGGAAAGGTGGCTTTTAAGGGTCCTGAAAGAGAGGTAGGAGGGGAGAGAGAAAAAGCATCCAGACATTAGTTCCAGCGAACTGTCATTACTTGAGTTGTTTCCAGGCAAGGAGCCAGTCATAGGGTCTACCCCCTTTACGCACT
Source organism: Anolis apletophallus (assembly GCA_030556195.1). Taxonomy (NCBI): domain Eukaryota; kingdom Metazoa; phylum Chordata; class Lepidosauria; order Squamata; family Anolidae; genus Anolis; species Anolis apletophallus. The sequence continues at coordinate 84,006,423 of JARBWK010000001.1, forward strand.
TGTGTTATGATGACAATTTTAACAATACCCGATAGGTCCAAGATACCTTTGTGTCAGATATTGTTTGACTCTTCACACCTAGAAATGAATGATTCTCATGTAAGACACGTATTACTACTTTAACTACTAATCTCAGAATCTCCAAACTATAATTTTGAAAGCTTTGAAGCTTTGTGTGAAATAATAATAATAATAATAATAATAATAAAAACAGAGAAAAAACTACACTATATTTCAACTCTGACATGAGAGGCCAGGGTGTGGGAGAAGAAGGGACAGAAGAACAGGCTTTCTGCTTCAGTCTTCCCTGGCCAGGCACGGGGACATGGCAAGAATGTGCAAAGCACAGTAAGGTGACAAAGCCATGACTAACCCTAGCCATTCCCCAAGAAAAGTCACTTTTGAAAGGTGCGCCCAGGCTGAATATTATTATCTTCCTATGAAGTACATTAACTCTCCATGGCCGTTTCTTTCCTTCAAATGACAATCAAAAGGGTGGGTGCCAAAGTTCAAAGCATCTTCAGATATTTGCTATGATAAATACATTAACTCACTCTAGTTTTTCCTGATACCGATCTCCTATAATTAAATTTTAGCATTTACACACCTGACTCTGACCCCTTGTGTGTGTGTGCCAGAGAAGCCTTTCTCTCAAAGAACACTATCAAGGTGCTGTATTGGCTTAAAAAAATGGTCCCCTTTCTGGCCTCTTCAAATAAAAGTAAATCAAAAAGAGAGGTTAAACATAGCCATATACAAATATTGCAATGGGGTGGCAAATCTCCCAACTTGTGAACTGTGCAAAATTCTAGCGGGGTAACTATATTAACTTTTTGCAGAAATCCCAACTAAAAGTGACACCTGAAAGCCATGTTATCTATATGTCTATGTAAAATCCAGCTATGCATAATATCCAGTCTTGACCTTGTTCTGAGGTATTTTATGAATCTGAAATAGAAGTATTATTATTTATTTGTTATTTATACCTTGCCTTTATCTACCTCAAGGAGGATTCAAGTTGGCTTCCATATGGCAATGATTCAATGCCTTAAACACACACAATGTTAAGCACTCATTCTAATTTTTGAGGTTAGGAAGGTTGAACATCAGTCCATATTTATTAAGGCCATGCATCCCTGGCTATAGAAATAATATGAAAAACAGGAAAAATACACAGTAAGGCTTATCCACTATAAAAATATATAGATTTTTATATCATAAGCAGAAGTAGAGAAATAATAAGCATATCAAGGTTCAAGACATACCATTAACCCAGAGGTATATATGGGTGTTGTGGTGACCAGGATATAAATGGTAAATTCCCATATAGCAGCTTCACAATAAAATCGCAGCTTCACAAAGATAGAATTTGCAGCTCCACAAAGCAATACAGGCAGTCCAGATAAATCCAACAAAATATAGTCTCTGATAATCAGTCCAATCAGTCTAAGGACAGAAGGAGACTCCAATGTGCTCCAAAATAAGGCATACAGAATTAGGCCGACGGGCTGGCGACGCCAATGATGGGGGGGGGGGGGCACTGGTGCTCCGTTTCGCCCCCGGGCGGGGCTTTATCAAGGCCTTCATAGATGTACCGTAGTCCTTATCAATGATTGGTGAAACCGAAGCCTAACCTCACTGTCAAGCAGAGAGGTGACCATAAAGGTGTAGAAGGGGGTCTTAATTGTACTTAGTGTCATCCTTGCAGATGCACCATTGGAGAGATACAAGGAGTGAATAAAACTCAGACTTGCTGGAAACTGCCCTTATCATGCTAAGCTATTTGGCATGGGATTGCTAGATCTCCAGATACCTTTTTTTCAGTCCATACTTAGTGGTTGAGGATGATAGGAATTTACATTTTTTTTCCGTGTCAGGAGCGACTTGAGAAACGGCAAGTCGCTTCTGGTGTGAGAGAATTGGCCATCTGCAAGGATGTTTCCCAGGGGAGGCCCTGATGTTTTACCATCATTGTGTGAGGCTTTTCTCATGTCCCCACATGGGGAGCTGGAGCTGACAGAGGGAGCTCATCTGTGCTCTCCCTGGATTCAAATCTCTTGTGTCCTGCTGGCACAAGGGTTTAACCCATTGCACCACCGGGTGCTCCTCGGAAAATACATGATACGTTGGCATCAGGTCATCTCACTCTTCCAAGTAAAGATTAGCAGGAGAGAAATTCCTTAAAAGCTCAGCTTTTAAAAGCATGATCACACTGAAGAAAATTCATTCTTCAACCTGATGTCACCTCCAGATGTGCTAGACTAAAATGCCAGCTATTATACAATAATCCAAAACTTCATTGTTAATAAACAAGAATTTGGAGATATTTGTTATGTTGGAAGTATTAGCCTTTGGAATATTGTATAGAGTGCTCATTGTGTTTTTGAATAATAAACAAAAGGAATTCAGTTTTAAAAGATGCAAATTATTTTAGCAGTGGAGCTCGGCTTCCACCTTGTTTGCTAATGATACAGAAATTGACCTAGACAAGTAAAAGCAATAATAAAGAAGTCTATTTAACCCTTATTTCAGTGTCAGTGAAATAATTAAACCAGTCTTTAAAAGGGATGAGCATATGCTTTTTAACTGCAGCATAAATCTTTTGAACGTTATGGTTTCAGTTGAACTGCAGATAGAACTTTGGCTAGGAAGACCACCCTGAACGCTTGAGTGAAAAAACACCCCGCACATCATATGTGATTCACATATGTAGAAACCCCAGACACCACAGTTCTTCCTGGACTCCACCACTTTGGGGTGCAAATGGGAGAATAAGTATTTAAATGTTTCTCATCTTAAGAGAACTCAGACCCTACATGGAAAGCTCAACAAAAGCTTTGCAACAATGCTATGGAATCATGGGAGTTATAGTTTGGTGAAGCACCAGCACTTCTGAAGGAGGAGATGAACTACCTTGTAAACACCTCAGCACTCATAATTCCATAGTACTGAGCAATGGTGGTTAAAGTGGTGCCAAACTGCATTAATCCTACAGTGTAGATGCACCCTAAGAACCATTGAGGCATGATGAAAAATATCACACATTGATCATCTCCTAATGCAATAATAGACAACTATCTAGTTTGAAAACAAGTTAGGGTTCCCCATTCATAATGCAACATTCACTGAAAAGCTCACAAATGATAGGTGATTGCAGCTCAGTTATGCATGTAGCAAGGGAAGGGTGTGTTGTTGTTCTATGTAATTTCCATCCCTCCAAACAGCCCAGAATGGTAGAGAGAGAGAGGGTCATTTCCTGTGGTCTTCCCTTCAGGTACATAACCATGGGCAGGCACTACTGGCCCACATGCGAGAATACTGCTTGAAGATAGGTCTGTTAGCCAATAATTGAAACATAGAAGACATAAAGACCATGCAAGAGAGAGCAACACTTCTACTTGTAAGAGGGAATACAACTACCCAGATGGCTGAAACAACACAACCGTTTTTCAGTATGCATTTTCTCAGCTGAAATTCTTGCAGGAATTATATCTGGAGACCAAACCCAACATGAGCCCTACCTAGCACAGGCCCAATGAAATGAATGGGACTGCTTAGTCACAAGCAAATTAAGCCGTATTGATTTCAGTGGGACCTAGTCTACATAGGACAAAACTGTGGGTTTAGCCAAACATTTGTTTGTCAAACTGGGAAGCCAAAGGATGTTGACTTAGCCCTGTTTGCAGGTTTGATGTCACCTTACATGACCCAGATAAAGTTGGGATTCTGTGATGCTGCAGGAGGCAAAAATATACGCAGTGGGCTAAACCACTGAGCTGTTGAACTTGCTGACAAAAAGGTTGGTGGTTCGAACCTGGGGAGTGGGGTGAGCTCCTGCTGTTAGCTCCAGCTTTGGCTGACCTAGCTATTCAAAAACATGCAAATGTGAGTAGATCAATAGGTACCCTTTCAGTGAGAAGGTAATAGCGCTCCATGCAATCATGCTGGCCACATGACCTTGGAGGCATCTACGGACAACGGCGACTCTTTGGCTTAGAAATGGAGGTGAGCACCAGCCCCAAGAGTTGGACACGACTAGACTTAATGTCAGGGGAAATCTTTACTTTTACCAACCTAAAAATCAAATATTGAAAGATTAGTACTGAATGGGGTGCAACATACACAAAAAAGGGGAGATAATTAAGTCAAAAATCCAAAGACAAGTCATGTATGGCATATTTGTCAATCAATCGGTGCTTCTACACCAAGGGCAAGCAACGATGTAGTCAATAATTTGCATGTGTTCTCATATTCAATTGAGGAGGGAGGTCTTCATGATTTGGAAGCAGAAATGTCCCCAAATCACACTGATTTTATTTTAAATGGAGAGGAGCTTGGTGAGGTTCAAGGGTTACAAAAGTAGGATCCCACAGTCATGTGCGACCCACGATCTGCGCTTTGTCCATCCTTGTTCTATGAACGGTCTTTGGGAACAATATCAATAAGTAAGTAGAACCTGCCTATCAAGATTATTTTGTGCAGTGAGTTTTTAGAATGTATAGATTGTTTTGCCCTTTCTCAAAGAAAAGGAAACATAGAAAGCTAATTACATTTACAGGGTGGAGCAAATTACATCTAAAGGGAAACCTAAGTATATCAAGGCCATATGCAAAGTGTTATCTGCTTAACAGGAAGGAGAAAGGGAGTTTCTAGTCAAAACAAAGCTGTTGTTTTAATATGGTTTGGGCAGTTAGTTTTGAAACTGAGCACTATGGTCTGTGTTATTTAATAAACAACAAACTTTGTGTGACTGATTTTCTTCCATTTCCCCAGCCCCACATTATTAGTTTCCCAACTGCATGTTTTGGTCGGATTGCATACTTTTAAAATATACTTCCATTACGAATGTTTGCATTTCATGATCCTGTTTCCGAGGGATCTTGGGGCCGATCAATGAACACTGTAGTAATAGGTAAAGAAATGGTGAGAAGTATCCTTCAGCTCTGTGGTTCTCAACCTGTGGGTCCCCAGATGTCTTGGCCTTTAACTCTCAGAAATCCTGGTAAACTGGCTGGGATTTCTGGGAGTTGTAGGCCAAGACACCCGGGGACCCACAGGTTGAGAACCACTGCAGGATGCTGCTAAATTGCCCTCATTCAGTTTCTTATGTCAGTTAAACAAAGCATGATCCCTCTACCATCCTGATTGATGATTTTGGTTTGTTAAGAGAGCAACAAACTAAAGATCCAAACTGATCCAAACCATGGATGGATATCCCTGTTAGTTTTCTTAAAGCTACTCATTTTGGCAGGAGTAATGAAGCAGAAATAAATTGAGCTTTATGTGCCAAACATGCTTCCCCATCCACACTTTAAGCCAGAATTTCCAGCAGTTCTGGCTTACCCATACTCTTCATATTGGCCTGAGGTTTCCTAATCAATAACAAGAGGAATGTTCTCTGTATTTTGCTCATGCTCTGGAATAGCTTCTCCACAGATAAGAAGACATATGCCAGTGCTATTCCAGTATGAATTCCCAACTTTTGGGGGCTTGTAACACTGGCTCTTACAGTTTTCATTTGTTCTCAATCTCCATCACACGCTGGAGAATCTTGGGGCCCTTCCTCACAGCCCTATATCCCAGAATATCAAGGCAGAAAATCCCACATTATCTGAGTATGGACTCAGATATCCCCGTTTGAAACAGGTAGTGTGGGATTTTCTGCCTTCATATTCTATGATATATGGCTGTGTGTAAAGGCCCTAATATATTTAGTAGTATTATATATGGATTTTTTGAGTTTATATTAAGCCATCTCTCAATAATTTAGAACAGTGTTCAAATCTGTTATCGAAGGCTTCATGGCTGGAATCAGTGGGTTGCATGCAATGAGTTTTCCGGGCTGTATGGCCATGTTCTCGAAGTATTCTCTCCTGACATTTGGCTCACGTCCAAGGCAGACATCCTCAGAGTTTGTGAAGTCTGTAAGAAATTAGGCCTAGTTTCCAACAAGCCTCACAACCTCTGAGAATGCCTGCCATAGATGTGGGCCAAACGTCAAGAGAGAATGCTTCTGGAACATGGCCATACAGCCCAGAAAACTCACAGCAACTCAGTGTTCAGATGGATTGTTGGTCCATCCTTCAATACAGCTCCCATGAACCTAAAATGGAAATTACCTTTTTGATTCAGGACATTTTTGGCAACAAGTTGGTGGCCAAGGAATTTGTTCTGTAAGAAGTTAGGCCTGAGTGTGTGCCACACTTTAAGAAATGATATGCTTTTAATTCAATTTTCATATTAATTTTTTCAAATAATGTATCTTTCCTTTGTCTCTTTTAACCATGTAGTAGCTCAGATGCTACAGTATATATAGATATACTGTTCCCTGTAAGGAAAGATAGAGACCGCTGTACTGTACTGCGGGGGACTTCCATGGAAAGAAACAATGGTAACCAATGGAAACAAGTATTTAGAGAGAGCAAGGTGAAGTGGTTTCAGCACCGGGCATTGGGCTATGGCTCTGGAGATTGGAGCTCAATGTCCTGCTCAAGCATGGAAACTCACTAACTGATCTTGTGGAAGTCAGTCAATCTCAGCCCCAGAAAACCTCATGATAGCTTCAACTCAGGGTCGTCATAAGTCAGAAATGACTTGGAGGCACATAACAACAGACTGTAAACTATGACAACCAAACCCTGGCACATAGGAGGATGCTTCATCTCAGTGAGTGAAGAAAACAGCTTGAAAGGGAAAAGGGAGACACACAAAAGGCAGCTTTCCACAATGTATACCAGGCATGGGCAAACTTTGGCCCTCCAGGTGTTTTGGACTTCAACTCCCACAATTCCTAACAGCCTCAGGCCCCTTCCTTTTCTCTCTCTCAGCCACTTAAGCCAATGCCTGAGGTACACACTACTACCCTGGAGTATTGGTTCAAACCGGGGGGAGGGGGGTTGCTTCCAGTGAAGAAAAAAAGAGTACAAAAATAATTGTATCCAGTGAACAATGTACTACTTTAAACTAAAAATGATTCTTCAGTACCCAAGACTGCTATTATTTCCTGTTAAAAGCTGTAGGGAATATAAATTGTGGATCCATGCAGTAAGGAGGCCTATATTGGCAGTTCCCTTTCCCTAGGGAACACTGGGTCTTATTCAGAGCTGCCAAGTGTTAAAACTCAGAGATTGCGAAGAAAGTCAAACACTCTTAAGAACGTCTTGTTGTGTGCTTTCAAGTCATTTCCAACTTATGGTGACCCTATCATGCAGATTTCTTGGCAGGATTTCCTGCCAAGGAAGGAGGAGGTTTGCCATTACCTTCCTCTAAGGCTGAGTTTGACTTGCCAAAGGTCACTCAGGCCCATTCTACACTGCCAGAGAAAATCCAGGTTATTTGCTTTGAACTGGATTATATGGCAGTGTAGTCTCATATAATCCAGTTTAAAGGAGATATAATGTGAAGTATCTCCTTTAATAATCAGGATTTTATGGCAGTGTAGAAGGGGCCTCAGTAGACTCGAAGTATAACATCGCATTACACACTGGGATTTGGGCTATGGCAGCAAATGCCCACACGCAGATTCTCTAGTCTTGTAGCCTTAGGTTCAGAGTTGTGACAAACCTTTACTGGCAGCACTTTGCACTCTGAAATGGGAGTTTTTCAGTTGCACCTAAAAGAAACTAGTTTGAGTAGTTTGATTTATTGTAAGAATAACTGAAAACCTAAATAGTTTGCCAGAGAGATGGCACAGAATCTCCAATATTTGATTAGAAATGGATCTGAAGTCAATGGGGCTGGTTGTGAATTCTTGGGGTTTTAGACTGAACTTAATGGAGCTGCTCAGGATGCTGAACATATTTTGGGGATAGTATTCAACCCTTTGGATAGCTTTAAAAAATCAAATGAAAACAAAATGGATTCAATGACCCACAGAACCACGAGCCCCACTGTTAACAGCACATGGCAGAGTCCTTTGTACCAAACAACAACAAAACACTTGTCAGAATACAAAATTTTCTGCAAATAGAATGAAAATGACGTGAGTGTGACATAGGAAGACAATTGCCAAATAGATGAGGATCCTTTTCATAGCAGAGGAAATGTGTTTGTATTCAAATACTAGTTCAGGAAAAGAGCTCCCGGTGATGCAGCAGGTCAAACCGCTGAGCAGCGGGTTAAACCTAGCAATTCAAAAACATGTAAATGTGAGATCAATAGGTACCGTGCTGCATGCAGTCATGCTGGCCACATGACTTTTGAGGTGTCTATGAACAATGCCGGCTCTTCGGCTTAGAAATGGAGATGAGCATCACCCCCCAGAGCCAGACATGACTAGAATTAATGTCAAGGGGAAACCTTTACCTTTACTAACAAGTAAACAGCTCATGTCAAAGGATCTAGGAGTTTTAGTAGACCACAACAGTGTGGTGTGGCAGCTAAAATGCCAATGCAATTCTAGATTGCATGAATAGAATAGTGCCTACAAGCAGGTAATAGTCCCACTCTATTCTGCTTTGATCAGAATATTGTGTCCAGTTTTGGGAGCCATAATTCAAGAAGGATATTGTCTTACTAAGACATGTCCAGAGAAGCGCAGATCAAAATGGTAACAAGATCTGCCAACCATGCTCTATGAGAAGAGAATAGGGCACCCCAAAGACAGGCCGGCTGATTGGCTGTATGTTTAAAGAACACTCCATGCTGCAACAGTTTGTGACAGATTCAACTTATCTAGAATTACATGAAGTTTGAGATAAAACCTTGGCACTGCTTGGTTTGATACCCTAGTCTCTGACAAGACTTCAGTTGGCCCTACCCTATAGAATTAATACAATTTGACACTAGTTCAATTGTCTTAGCTCAATACTATAGAATCCTGGAAATTGTAGTTGACCAGGTACCAGCACTCTTTGGCAGTGAAAGCTGAAGATTTTATAAATCTGCAACTGCCATGATTCCACAGCATTGAGCCATGGCAGTGAAAGTGGTGTCAGACTGCATTAAGTTTGGATGTACCCCTAGACATTGCGCCTCTTCTAGGTCTGACTAAAGTCAAGGTACATGGTACCCATGGCCACATCCCTGACATCCCCAAAGACCCCCAAGCAACCTGCAGTCACACCAGGCTAAAATCCACACACATAATGTATTTATGTTGTATATACATATAATATTTATAATACATGTAATACAATGTAATACTAATAATATATTATAATTATATAATTTATATTACATGTACTATAACTATACCAATATAATGGTATAGTACAATATAGTAATATATAATACTCATATTGTACTATGCTAATAATATAATATATCGTGTGTGTGTGTTTGTGTATATATATATATATATATATATATATATAGAGAGAGAGAGAGAGAGAGAGAGAGAGAGAGAGAGAGAGAGAGATCTTGTAAGCCACTCTGAGTCCCCTTCGGAGTGAGATGGGCGGCATATAAATGTTGTAAATCAATCAATCAATAAATTTACATTTATTTACATTAATTAATACTTTTGAAAACCAAACCATTTCCACCCACGTGCATACCGCAAGGCCCTCTTAGCACCATGAGTCTTTAAACTTTGGCTCCGATTGTCCAAAACTCACCCATGTTTAAAACTCTCTATCAGATAAAAGGGGTTTTGATTGTAGGGTAAAATGAATCCCTATAGCCCCCTGGTGGTGCAGCAGATTAAACTGCTGAGCTGCTGAACTTGCAGACCGAAAGGTCAGCGGTTCGAATCCGGGGAGTGGGGTGAGCTCCCACTGTTAGCCCCAGCTTCTGTCAACCTAGCAGTTCAAAAACATGCAAATGTGAGGAGTTCAATAGGTACTGCTTCTGCGGGATGGTAAGGGCACTCCATGCTGCGGCATGGTAAGGGCACTCATGCTGGCCACATGACCTTGGAGGTGTCTACAGACAACAGCTTAGAAATGGAGATTAAAGTCACTTAACCTTTACCTTTACCTTAAAATGAATCTCATGAAAAAAGTCTGTTCAAGAAACAATGTCTAAGGAACACTACCCAGCCAAAGATTACTCAAGGTATGTTGGTATCAGCTGAAAAGGGAAGCTGTGCTTAATCAGTTTGCTTTAAGATCAGATCAGATAACATTAAAATGTGGGGAAGAATGGCCTCCAGCCTGTCCTCCCAGACCTCCCACACCTTCTTCCTCTTCCCAAATGCATGGGATCTTCCATTGCTAAAGCTAACTGGTGCAATCGTTATGCTAATCACCAACTCATTTCCTTTTGTTCTATACCGTACTTAAATTTAGATTTGTGAGCAGAAAGAAACCCACATAAAACAGTAATGTATGTACAGTGTTGGCAGAGGGGTTGGACTGGATGGCCAAAAAGGCCCCCTGGTGGTGCAGCAGATTAAACTGCTGAGCTGCTGAAATTGCTGGCTCTATGTGACACTTACTCAGGAGGGTTCTTGGTCTCTCTTACTATTCTGGAATCTCTTGGTGAGTATCTTCACTATAGAACAGATGCAGTTTGAATTGCTTTAACTGCCATGATTAAATCTTATGGAACCTTGGGATTTGAGGTTTGGGAAGCACCACCACTTTTTGACGGAGAAGGCTAAAGACCTTGTAACTCTACAACTCCCAGGATTCCACAGCATTGAACCATGGCAGTTCAAGGAGTGTCAAGTTGCATTAATTCCACAATGTAGATGCACTATCATTGTTGTTGTGTTCTTGTTGTTGTTGGGTTTTGATTCATTGTGCCTACCTCACCCCAATGTAGGATGGGGGGGGGGATTAATAATAATAATAATCCGCTATTCTCCCTCATGGGACCCACCCAAAGTATCTTACAACATATTAATGTCATACAAACAACAATCCGAATACATATAAGTAGGTAAAAGTTTCCCCTTTACCCTATGTCTAGTTGATTCCGACTCTGGGGGTTGGTGCTCATCTCCATTTCTAAGCTGAAGAGCCATCGTTGTCCACAGACACCTCCAAGGTCATGTGGCCAGCATGGCTGCTTGGAGCACCGTTACCTTCCCGCAGAAGAGGTACCTATTAATCTACTCACATTTGCATGTTTTCAAACTGCTAGGTTGCAGAAGCTGGGGCTACAGTGGGAGCTGACCCCACTCCCCAGATTTGAACCTCCAGCCTTTCAGTCAGCAAATTCAGCAGCTCAGCGATTTAACCCACTTCACCACCGGGAGCCACCAAAAACATATATCCAGACCAATAAAATATAAAACAATCAATAAATATATAACATCTTAAAATGAACAATTTAAAAACAATATACATTCATGTGGCATCATGCTGAATTATATTGTACTTCCCTCCAGTCAATAACATTATGGCATTACACTGTAAAAGATTGAAATTACTTATTTAAAGTAATTTCTTGCACTTATGACTTCAAGGCCAATACTAGTACACTAGCATGCTAAAGTTTTCAAAAATAATTGATTTTTCAAGTTCACAAAGATAAATGTTTACTTTGCTTTCTTTAAAATCCCTCATCTGATTGTTAAAGCTGGTTGTGGAACAAAATCCATTGCCCTCTTGGCCAGCTCATATTCTCAATACCCACAACAGAGCATAAGGTTGCCCTCAAACAATGGGATATTCTTCTTTCACTGTGTAATTAAACCACAGCCCTGTAACTATACAAATAACTACAAGTTACAGCTGCAGTACTAAAGGGGTGATGTTATCCCTTTTTAAGTTATAATCACCATGTGGTTCTACCATTGTTATAAGAGGGGGCAGGCACAAAATACTAATTACTCATTGCTAACTAGCAGTATCCCATATTTGAGCCATAAAATGTGTATAATGGGAAAGTATGGGGACTTTGAGTCTCCTTTGGGAGAAAGAAAGTGGGCTAATAATAATAATAATAATTTGGGTTCTCCTCTCTTAAAATAGAAGCCTGATGAAGAAAAAGCAGAAACCTCCTTGAACACAGCAAACGTGCAATTGCTGTGAAACTTGAACTGCTCTTGTTGAATGTCCCAGAGACTTCTGGCATGGACTGAGAAGGAATAAGAAAGCATTTATTCCTCTTGCACAAAGGGCTTCTGGAAACAAGCAAGGAAACGGGGAAGGAATCCGAAGAGATGCTCTTGTTGTTTTGAACCCGCTCAGGAGGCACATTTCTAGTGCTGTCATGGATACCGGATGCAACTTACCTGTCAAATGTTAGCAAAGGGTCAAGCAATTGTCATACGGTACTAAGGAGACGCTGCACCAGGTTCATTTTTAAGCAAACACACAACCATCACTCCAGTAAGCCATAACATTTGACAAGGTCATGGCTGCAGCCTCGCATTTATATCCAAGCAAGGCAGTTAAGCACAAGGACTGCTCAGCATGGAGAACAGCAGGATTTCCAATCAACTATCTAGCAGAACAAGCAAACACACATACACACCGCCTCACGCTTTGTGTGGGCCATTTATATCACCACAAAGACTTAATCTGCTGTCAGTGCCACACTAATGACGAGCTTTCAAAAAAGGACCCTGTAAGACCAAGCAAAAGGTACATCTTGATTCTAGATTTCTAGAGTTTGCTATTCATTTCTAGCTTCTATGGAGCCCTCAGTGGTGCAGCGGGTTAAACTGCTGAGCTGATAAACTTGCTGACTGAAAGGTTGGCCGTTCAAATCTGGGGAGCAGGGTGAGCTCCCATTGTTAACCCCAGCTTCTGCCAAACTAGCAGTTTGAAAACATGCAAATGTGAGAAGATCAATAGCGACCACTTCAGCGGGAAGGTAACGACGCTCCATGCAGTCATGCCAGCCACATGACCTCATGAGGTGTCTATGGACAATGCTGGCTCTTCGGTTTAGAAATGGCGATGAGCACCACCCCCCAGAGCCAGACACGACTATACTTAATATCAGGGTAAGCCTTTGCCTTTACCTACTTTTAGCATCTAAACACATGTTTGGCCTGGTCTCAAACAGTTCTCCTTCAGAGATCTTAGAACAAAGATGAGAGAACATGTGTCCTTCAAGATCTAGTTATACTCCAAATCCCATCTGCTACAGCCAGCATGAACAAAGGTGATGATGATGGGAATTATGTTAAGCAACACACGGAGGGGCTTGTTGTATGCCTTCAAGTTGTTTCCAACTTATGGCAACCCTAAGGCAACCATATCACAGGATTTTCTTCGCTAGATTTGCTCAGACGGGGTTTGCCTTTGTATCCCTCTGAAAATGAGAGATTGTGATTTGTCCAAGGTCATTCAGTGGGTGACCAAGAGGGAACTTGGACCCTGTTTGCAAGATTCCAACTCCAGTGTTCAAACCATGGTGGCTCCTACATGGAGAACTAAAGGTACCCAGTTCAGATCCAGAATCACACTTTTTTTTACTGCAACATGCCAAAAAAAACCCCCACACACACATTCCCTCTCACCTGTGCAGGGCTTAACTGTGTAAACAGTAGCTTAAAAACTAAAGGTTGACCAACTGCAGATTATCGGAATCTCTGCAGGAAAACCTTGAAGGAACCCTTTATTCACGTTCCACTTGGAGCAAGGAGATTATTTAGAAATGACCAATGACCAAATGACCTTAGGTAAGGACCAATTGTTAACCAAAATCAACTTGCTTGTCAACACTCAGGAATAAGTGAGATGGTGTGTGTGTGCACAGAGAAGAAGTGCCAGCATCCCCCTTTCCTAGCACCCAATGGTGTTAAGAGATTAACCAGGAGGCTTGAGACAGATCGGCAGGTGTGCGGTGAAAGATTACATTCCAGCCCCACGGTCCATCCGATTAGCTCTAAACGGCATCCTAGAGTCAAGCAAAGTGGTTTCAGATTTCGTCTGTCAGCTACTCTGTGTTTTTCCTTTTCCTGACAGATTCAAGAGAATGGAGTGGCCTTGAGGCAGCGGCCTCGCCTTTTGGAAGAAACTGAACAGTTGAGCTAGATGGCTTAGGAGGAAGAAAGAAGCCCTGCATTTATAGAAGGCAAGATAACCACATGGATACGGGTGATTGGGCAAGTCTCAAGTTAGGGTGGCTTGACCCACATGCTTTTTGGAAAATTGCAGCCAACGCTTCTGTGCTTTCATTCAAATGATGGATTTTAAAAAAAAGCAACCTTGGAAAGCATTCAGTTTCTTCTTGGGAATTGATTGTCCCTCAATATAGTCCAAACAATGCCTGTATTCTAAATGACAAACAGATCCAAGTTTCCGTCAATGCAGACTATTAATGGTTGAGCTGCCTTGCGCCAGGCGATTTTTCTGCACTGACAATCTGAAGCACTGGGTTGTTGTGAGTTTTCTGGGCTGTATGGACATCTTCCAGAAGCATTCTCTCCTGACATTTTGCCTGCATCTATGGCAGGCATCTTCAAGGTGGCCAACTGAAACATTAACATCTACCTTAAACAAAAAAGAGTTCTTTCTCCCACCTTGGACATCATTCCACATATATATATAAACCTCATTTTCCTAGTTTCCAATAGACCTCACAACCTCTGAGAATGCCTGCCATAGATGCAGGTGGAATGTCAGGAGAGCATGTTTCTGGAACATGGCTATACAGCCTGGAAAAATCACAACAACCCAGTGATCCTAGTCATGAAAGCATTCGGCAATACATTAATCTGAAGCATGCTTCCCAGGCACACAGGTCTTACTTCTGAGTAAGGATGAAGGGCCAGCCTTCAATCCTCCCTTTGACTATTTGCTACAACTGCTCCAGCCCCATTCGTCAAAAGGCAGAGGCAGAAGAAGTTTGGCAAATCCCTCGCCTGCATTTTATGCTCCATTTGTTCCAGGCTTGGAAAAATCCAATATTGCAAGGGGCGAGAAAAGGCTTATGGCTGCCATTTTACGAAGCCTAGTCGCAGGCTTCTAAAGATAAGACCGCTTTGCCTGATCAAACACTGGCTCTGAGGTATGCTGAAAAAGAGCTGAACACATGTCTCCTCCTTGCAAAAGAAGGCAGTCACCTTCAAAGTCACCTTAAAAGTGCCTTAACATGGAAGTATCACCTTAGGTCTGCCGGTCTGTGTGGCACACAGATTTCTATATAGGCCGCACTTTTACTAAGCAAAGGGGCAACCTCCAAAGGATGCCAACCCTTCACACATACACACCCCATACCCCTTTCTGTCATTCATGCCTATATTAAAGGACATCACCTTCAAAGTGCCTTCATGTGGCAGTGTCACTTTAGGCCTGCCAGACCTTGTGGCACACAGAAGCCTGGATTTCTATATAGGCAGCACTTTTACTAACCTCCCAAGCAGGCATGTAGGGGGGGAGGGGGGGCTTGAGGGGCTTCAGCCCCCCCCCAAATTCTCAGAGTGGTCCGCGAGAAGGTACATTACTGGTACATTATTTAAACTATTATGTTTATTCATATCATAATCTGATCACTATGCTCAATATATCCCATATGCATTGGGGATACAAAAGATTTGCTAGGGTAGACCCTTTCTCACTCAGATTCAGCCCCCACCCTCACCCTGAATCAAAATCCTGGCTACGGCCCTGTTCCCAAGGATGCCAATCCTTCACAGATAAACACCCCATACCCCTTTCTGTCATTTGTGCCTATATTCAAGGGACATGGAAATCGTCGGAAGGGATCCTGATCATTGCTATTCAGCGCACACATGTTCACAAGGCCCCTTTCAAAAAGAGGGCTGCATAGAGGAAGCCAGGTTAAATATTAAACATACTGGTTAGTGATGAGGAAGGGGAGGGGAGGAGGGGAGAGAGAGGAAGGGAAAAGCGGAGGCCCAAGGAGGAGGAAGGGAGCATTTCTAAACCCAATCCAGAGATCTCTGCAAGCCACTTCCTTTCCTGGGGCCTTTTAAATCCCATATTATCAGAGGAGGCAGCACGCAGAAAAATTTTAGTTTTTCAACCTGGGGGTCAGAACCCATGGTCATGAGGGGGGTGTCTGAAGGGTCACCAAAGACCATCAGAAAACCACAGCATTTTCTGTTGGTCACAGGGATTCTGTGTGGGAACTCTGGCCCAATTATATCATTGGTTGGGTTCAGAATGCTCTTTGATTGTAGGTGAATTAGAAATCCCAGCAACTACAACTCCCAAATGTCAAGTTTATTTTCCCCAAACTCCACCAGTGTTCCCATTTGGGTATATTGAGTTTGGTACAGATCCATCACTGTTTTGAGCTCTCTGGGTGTAGGTGAACTACAACTCCCAAACTCAAGGTCAATGCCCAGTATTTTTTGTTGGTCATAGGAGGTCCTGTGTGCCAAGATTGGTGCAATTACACTGTTGGTGGATTTTCAGAATGCTCTTTTGATTGTAGGAGAACTATAACTCCTAGAAAATACAACTCCCAAATGACAAAATCAATTCTCCCAGCCCCGAATCCCCACCAGTATTCAAATTTGGGGGTATTTATGCCAAATTTGGTCCAGGGAATGAAAGTACATCCTGCATATCAGATATTTAGATGATGATTCCTACAGTTAGGAAGTAGGAACGAAAATAATGTTATGGTTGGGGGGGGGGGTCACCACAATAGGAGGAACTGGATTAAAGGGTTGCGGCATTAGGAAGGTGGAGAAAGAACTGCTTTAGTGTCCCTATAAACTTGAGCCTTCCCTCCTGATGTTTTGGACTTCGACTCCCACCATTCCTAACAGCCTCAGGCCCTTTCCTTTCCCCCCTCAGCCGCTTAAGCGGCTGAGGGGGGAAAGGAAAGGGCCTGAGGCTGTTAGGAATGGTGGGAGTCGAAGTCCAACACCAGGAGGGAGGCCCATGCTTGCTACAAAGGAGGTTATAATCTTCCCATAAGGAAGGAGCCATGAATGTTCGCATCTGCCTACACATCTTCCTTTTGACAGGAGGGACCCTTGTGACAGTCAAGTCACAAGCAGCCCATTGTTCCCGGGTGGGACGCGGAGTCCCCTTGGCTACTTATCCATGCCAGCTTGCTCCTCTCGCCCGCCCAGAAGGGGCTCCCTTGCCCCTCTCTCCCTCCAGGCCCAACTGCGCCATCAGGGAGGAGAAAGCGACAGAGGCAGAGATGGCGAAGGAAGGGGAAGGAAGGCCAAGAGGCAGGGCCGTAGCCAGGATTTTAATTCGGGGGGCTGAGTTTGGTTCGGGGGGCTGAGACTGGGTGGAAGAGGGTCTACCCTAGCAAACCTTTTGTATTGTTATCCCAATAACCCCATTAATGTGGGATATAATGAGCATGGTGATCAGATCATGATATGAATAAACATAACAGTTTAAATAATGTACCAGTAAGGCCTTTTCGCAGACCACCCTGAGAATTTCAGGGGGCTGAAGCCCCTTAGCCCCTGGCTACATGCCTGCCAAGAGGCATCAATCCAGGCGGAGAAGCAGCAAGGACTTCATCACACGAGATCATGAATCCGCTTCCAACCCGGTTGCTGCCTAATTGCAAAATTCTAGGGTGTTGTAGTTTAGGGAGGAGCCTTGCACAGCCTCCGTTGACTACAAACACCATAATTCTGCATAAGACAGAAACTGGATCGAAAGTGGATCAATTCTTTAGTGTGATGAGGTAGAAAAAGGGCGAAGCGAAGCGGGGAAAGGTCTGGGAGCCTGGCAAAGGGCAAGCAGGGCTCTGGAGGCAAGGAAAGAAGGGCAAAATGGGGCTTTTCCCATCAGGTGGAAGCGGTGGGAGGCCTTCCCTTCCCGCCCAGCAGGACCCCAAAGGCGCAAAGTGGGCTTTCCAAGGCGCACCCACTCTGCCCAAGGGAGAGATGGCAGTCACGCACGGCTTCTTGCTCAAGGAAAGAAAGGACCTTCTCCCACTGCCCGAGAGACGCCCGAAACCGCTTCCCCGTTGCCACCCCCGTTTCCTCTGACTTACTTTGAGGAATCCAGCCAAGACCATCGCTCTTCGGGCGAGTTAATCCTAAATCCGAATCAGACCGCGAGTTGTGGAGCAGCGGGAGAAGCAGCAACGGGCTCCCTGCCCAAGCGCTCCTGCTTTCCCTCCTCCTCCTCTTCCTCTGCTTGGTCTCAGGGAACTGACCTGCCGCTGTCAGCCGCCGCGTCGCTCTCGCAACAGCCGCTGCCTGGGAAAAAAATGGCTATTTTTATGAATGGGAGGGCAAGGCTCTCCTCCTGCGCATGCCCGGCTCACCAAGTTCTATGAATGGGTGGGCACGGCCGCCGCAGAGCGCATGCGCCACTCGCAATTATGAATGGGGGGCCGGAAGGGTGCGAGTTAAGGAGGGTGAGGCGGAAGGGAGGGGGAGTCGGGTGGCTTTTTTTTATGAATGAAGTGCAGCAGCAGCTGCGCACGCATCACACACACACAGAGAAAGCTCAAGGCTGAATGCAAAGCGAAGGCAGCAGGAAAGAGGGAGCAGCGGAGGCGCGCTGAAGGGGGAAAGGAAGGGAAATCGGAAGCCGGGGAAGGCAGCAGGGGGTCGGCTGAGAGGGGGGCACGCGTCAGGGAGCAGGGAGAGTGTGTGTGTATGCGTGCACACGTGTCCCTGGCCCACGTCGGAGCTCCCTCGCTCCGGGTGTCTTTTGTGTGTGTCAGAGAGAGAGAATACTTGTGTCTTCCCCGCTCCCTATAGGAAAAGGCTGTTTTGCCTACGTCCCTTTTCCAAGGCCACTTTATTGATTAAGAGTGCAGCCATTCACTGAGGAAAAACCTCGTGGGAGCTGTCATACACAGGCATGTTTAGTAAAGTGGAAGGCAGGAGGAGACCAAGAAGATCACATTATAGATCTTTTCAACCTTCCTCCTGTTGTGGTGACCCCACCCCAACCATAACATTATTTTCGTTGCTACTTCATAATTGTAATTTTGCTCCTGTTATGAATCATCATGTAAATATCTGATATGCAGGATGTATTTTCATTCACTGGACCAAATTTGGCACAAATACCCAATACACCCAAATTTGAATACTGGTGGAGTTGTTGGGGTGGGGGTGATTTTGTCATTTGGGAGTTGTAGTTGCTGGGATTTATAGTTCACCTACAATCAAAGAGCATATTCTGAACTCCACCAACGATGGAATTGAACCAAGCTTGGCACACAGAACTCCCAACAGAAAATACTGGAAGGGTTTGGTGGACATTGACCTTGAGTTTTGGAGTTGTAGTTCACCTACATCCAGAGAGCACTGTGGACTCAAACAATGAGGGATCAATGAGACGAAGCTTGGCACAAATATTCAATATGCCCAAATATGAACATTCGTGGAGTTTGATATTTGTGAGTTGTAGTTACTGGGGTGTATAGTTCACCCACAATCAAAGAGCAATCTGAACCACACCAATGAAAGAATTGGGCCAAACTTTCCACACAGCCTCCCCATGACCAATAGAAAATACTGTGTTTTCTGATGGTTTTTGGTGACCCCTCTGACACCCCCTTGCAACCCCCCCGGGCCTTGACCCCCAGGTTGAGAAATACTGTTATAGAGGGATAGACTCAACCAAAGAAGTCATGGCCCTGAGTTTGTAGGACCCAAGCAGGGCAGTGGATAGCCTAGGATTGTTGTTGTTGTTGTTATTAGGATCTTTGAGGTCTCTGTCTCTTAGCTTGGCAGTACAGGCAGTCCCTGAGTTACAAACACCCAACCTACAAATTACTCATAGTTAAGAACAGGGGTGAGACAACAGGAAGTGAGAAAATCTTCCCTCGGAAGGGAAATCCACTCCTGAAAGGGTTATCATAGGGAAAAGGTGTCTCTACTGAAGCTTTCTCACCAATCCTTGTTTCCACAACAAGCCATTTTTTTCAAAATCCAATCATCACAAGGCCAAAAAGTGAGGCGAAATCTTCTGAACAGGGGCACAGACAACAAAACACACCACAGGGGTGTTAACCCTTCCCTGTGCTATCCAAAGCTGGTGTTACACTAAAAAATGTACCTGTTCCGACTTACATACAAATTCAACTTAAGAACAAGCCTACAGAATCTTATCTTGTTTGTAATTTGGGAACTGAAGCTAATGTGAGCACAAATCAATACAACAGTAAACAGGATGGGGGAGGAGGGGGTCCTCTGTATTTATTTATTATTTCCATGAATAGCAAACAGCAATACACAGCTGAGAGCGATTAAAAACAATAGTAAAATAAAACAGATTGAACAGGGTTAATAACAAAATTATTGGCAAAAGTAAAAGTAACAGGCCTCTAAATGGGAGGAGGTCCTCCATTCAGCCAGGAGGGCGTTCCACAGCACAGGTGCCAGCCTGGTTTTGTCAATGGCAAGGCCATTCTAGTGCTAATCAGGGATCTCAAAGGGCAATATGGGGTGAGACGTTCCCTTATACTTGGCCCCAGGCAGTGTAAGGCATTCTCTACCAACACTTTGAAGGACATTCCACAGATATTAAGACCTCACAACCTCTGAGGATGCCTGCCATAGATGTGGGCAAGACATCAGAAGAGAATGCTTCTGGAACATGGCCATACAGCCTGGGGAACTCACAGCAACCAGAAAAGTAAACTTTGTTGTCTGTCATGGGACTTGAGCATCCATGGATTTTGGTATCCATGGCTGTGGGTCCTGGAGATACCAAGGGCCCCCATAACAACTTTCTTTTGCTTGCTGTATATAATTGTGGTGCTTCTTTTATGTATGAGTTTCATTATCATTATCATGAAACCCTCTCCCTGGATTCCAACTGCTGACCTTTCAGTCAGCAAGCTCAGCAGCTCAGCAGTTTAACCCACTGCACCACTGCGTAGTTTCATATGAGAAAAACAATTCTTTCATCAGACATTTGAAGAAGGAATATGAATCATACCTGTTGACTGTGGTTTTCAGCAGTGCTAGTTGGTATAGCTAATGGTGGGAAAGGCTGGGAGCTGTAGTCTAGCCACATATGGAGGCTTTCATGATCCCCAAACCTGAGCTCCGTATAGGCAGTTTGCATGAATCTTGTGGAACAGTTAGGAAATGTCTCTACTTTGCCTTGTAGATAGTGAAGCGGAGTTGTTTTTATCCTGGACCAAACCTGCATAAGAGGAGACCCCTTCCACCAATTGTCATCCAAAAGCTGAGTAAACACTAAACCTGACTAAAACTGATGCACACGCTACACCTGACCTTGTAAAAGGAATTATATCTACAAAGAATTATGTGTGAGTCTCGATTTGAAGAACTACATCAAAAAGTTTGTTGTGTGTTTTGTAATACAACTCTGTACTATAGTTTTCAAGTGTTCCTGGGAGAAGAGGAATTAATGTGAATCTCTCATTTGAGGAGTTGGGAAGCTTGTTTGAAAGAGACCTCGTTTTCCTGTATAGCCGGTCCTAATCTTAGTTGGAGGTTGGGGAGTGGTGGTGAGGGGTTGTGTACCACACACAGCCCTATCCTGAAACACCATCCATTTTACTGCTGGCAACAGTGGAAGTTGCCGTCCTATCATTGGGGTAGAGATGGGATTCTTCTGCCTGCCCAGCCAATGCCTTCACGTGGGATTGTGGGTTGAGGCACAGGAATATTGCCCTTCTGTTCTTCACCTCAGCCAGTGAAATGCCTTGAGTCAACTGTGTTTTAATTTTTAGGTTTGTGTAGCATTCGAGAATTTGAAAATTTTTGAAGACTAGCATTCCAAAAGTTTTCTCAAGTTCTGGTACATTCTGAACAGACCTGTTGGGGCAGATAGCAGCCTTCTTGACAGTTCTGTTTGACTCCTTGAGCAAGACTCACCGAGCTTGAGAGAAACACCCTTCCCACACCCTTTGAATTGTATGCGAGAGCCGGCATGGTTTGCGCATTGGACTATGACTCTGGAGAGTTTGAATACCTGCTCTGCTATGGACATGCATTGGGTGATCTTAAGGAAACTTACTCAGTCTTGGAGGCAGACAACGACAACCTCCTGTTGAACAAATCTTGCTGAGACAAACCTGCAACAGGTTCATCACAGCTTGGAAAATGTGAAAATGCTCAACAATAAGAAAACAATTTACTCCCCGGTGTGACACTCCTTGCTAGTGGATTTTCATATGGTAGATTTGTTTGCAGATAATGGTGACAGAAGAGATAACAGGAATTCAGTGCTGACAATAATTATCTTGATTGATCTGAAGGAATCAAGAAAGGAATGAAAAGGAGAAAAGAACCGGGAATGTGGTGGAGCTGGCTAAGTGTCAGCTGCATAAGATCTCTCTGACCAGTAGGCCATGAGTTCGAGGCCTGCCTGGGTCAAGGTGGGTGCTTGACCTTTAAGTGTAGCCTGCTGTCGACCTTTGCAGCCTGAAAGACAGTTGCATCTGTCAAGTAGGAGATTAAGGTACCACTTGGGGAGTCAAATTTTGACTGAATTATTTTGAGGCCATTAAAGAACTCCGGGAACGCTGAAAAAAGCGGAAGGAACAACAAGGGATGCTGGGAACTCTGAGAGATGAGGAGTGCGTCAGCTCCCCCTGGTGGCCAGAGTTTGCCTCTGTTCGTCTATATGTGTGTACTGTGTACTGTGTGTACTGTATGTGGAAACAGCAGGGTTTGCCTGCTAAGTATGTGTGCCTCTGAGTTCACTTTCAGGTGAGAAGAGCGGAATATAAATAACATAAATAATAATAAATAAACGAAGGGGTCAGGACACAGAGTTTCCACTTCCTGGAGTCCAGACATAGGAGCCATGAGGTAGTGGTAGAGCACATTTTGGATCCATCTTGAGCATCTTTAGATAAAGACAGGGAATATTGCTGTTCCTGACAGCTACAGCCAGAGCAAAGACAATATTGAGCCACAGTTCTGTCTCTGTCAAATGTAACTACATGTATTTTAGCAAGGGCTTGAGAGAGAAAGGGCATTCTGAGGCAGAACTTAGGAAATAGTTGCTTCTCTTGGATCATAGCTCCATAGTCATGTTGGGGATTTGGGGAGCTGTAGTTTTTTAAACTCACATTTCCAGTATCTGGTCTGGAGAAATGTGCTGTTATCCCATACTTTAGTATAACTAACTCCTTGGAAGGAGCCCCTGGTGGTGCAATTAGAATTTTGAATGCCTCCCAAAACTACAAATCCCATTATTTCATTGAGCCCATTGCCCTGGTGGCACAATGGGTTAAACCCTTGTGCCGGCAGGAGTGCTGATCGAAACGTTTGAATCCAGGGAGTGGGGTGAGCTCCCATCTGTCAGATCCAGCTTCCCATGCAGGGACATGAGGATGGTAAAATATCTGGGCATCCCTAGGCAATGTCCTTGCAGATGGCCAATTCTCTCAAATCAGAAGCGACTTGCAGTTTCTTAAGTTGCTTCTGACATGAAAAAAAAAACTCCTTGGTGCTAAAATATGCATAGTCTTCAGAATGTTTTTCCTGGGCATTTACAGCTGCACTATTGACAGAAGCTTTCTGTTTGATTCTGCGCTTCACAATTTAGAAAGGAAAAAAAATCTCAGAGAACATTCCATCTTTTTTGTCCTTTTTGTATCTGTTTTAGCCATCTCTTAAAAGGTGTCCTCTGTGAAGGCAGTGCATGAACTGGGAGACTATATGGGTCACAGCATGGGAGCATGACACCTGGAAATACTTTGATACTTTGGGATACTTTGTGCTTTTCCTGCATGGCAGGGGGTTGGACTAGATGGCCCTTGTGGTCTCTGCCAACTTTTATGATTCTATGAAATGCACTTCTGTTATTATGGGGATGGACAGGTTGCTATATTGTCTGCATTTCTCCCTGATATGGCTAATAGAATTTTTAAAAATGGAATTAGTAGCATATTTAAGGGTTTCTGTTTTGTTTTAGTCAGTAATAATTTGCAAACAAGGTCTTGATGGTTTCCTAGGAGGCGAGAGTGTTTCCGTTTCCCAGATTTAGGTTTGAACAACATAATATTTGTTCCATATACATAGATGAAATCTCTAGCGTTTCCTCCTACCTCACTAAACACCTGGTACTTGTATCCTCTTGTGCATTACTCATGTCTAATTCTCCCCACTTTTTTTGCATAGCCAAAATGAGCAGTGTGTTTAATTTCCTTATTTTCTTTTGCTGTCGGTTTCTTGGGCTTTGCCTAAAAACAAACATGCACTCTTCCCTAAACATGTTCCTTTAGCTATATCTCTTAATCAAAAATGGGAATTTGAGCCAGACCGGATCACATCTAGAACAGGCAAGGAGTTCCCCTCTTCTGCTATAGGCAGTATTATGTTCAGTCACATCCTTTGTATCATCCTGCTAATGTTAAGTCATGTCTCTTAGATTTTGGCCCATTTGCTCTCCACTCCTCCTATCTACCCACACATGGTCTCCCATCTTTTCTGCAAATTGTCTTCTTTTCCATTCAAATACCCCTCTGCTTTGGCCATGGCCTATGAATACTGTTTTGGTACAACCTGCCACAACTCAATGTCATGCCCAACATGGGTGGAGATGGGAGTTGTAGTCCGGAGGTCATGGGGTAGGATGGCTGCCTTAACAAGAATATGCAAGTACTGTTATTCTCCATTAAACTTCTAACATTTTCTAGATCAGGGGTGCTCATTAGGTAGCTCGGGAGCTACTAGTAGATCTTCGGCCCTTTTCCAGGTGATCTTCGGGCCTCGCCAGCCAAATGGGGCGCTCCTGCCATGCGCGCGCACACCCTGCGCGCACGCGCACTCCTGCTGCTGGCTTCTGCTCTTGCAGTGCTTCTTTCACCTGCGGGGCATTGCAGGAAGAAGGAAGCACGAGGCGGGGCCTCTGGAGGGAGCGCCCTGCCTCTCTCTCATCCAGAAGCAGCTGTGCAGCCTCTGTTGCCGGCAAGACAGGCAGGGCGGAGTGCTCCCTCTGGATGCCCCACCTCGTGCTTTCTCCTTCCTGCAATGCCCCACAGACGGAAGAAGCACTGCGCAGGCGGAAAACAGCAGCAGGAGCTCGTGCGGTGGCAAGAGCCCGCGTCGGTGGGAGCTCGCGGGAGTGCACAGTGGCAGGACAGGTAGATCTTTTGGACTTGGTTGCTTTAAGAGTAGCTTGCATGCTGAAAAAGTGTGAGCACCCCTGTTCTAGATTCTCATTGATTTTGAGACCTGATCAATGGGATAGGCCTAGCCCCAAGACTAGACTTCCCATTATCCGTTTATTTAAAGTCTCAATTGTTCAACAAATAATAATAACAACAACAACAAAGCAATGATACCACCCCATACTTCTGTGTTTTTATTGTTGTTGCAACAATGGATCACTTCATACAATTGAATCCTGGAGCTTTTAGTTTTGACAAGGTTATTAGAAATAACCTTGTTTTATTCTGTATCATGTAAGTTCCTTTGTTTGTTACCTGTCTCTGTATTACACTCTGTGAACTTCTCCGAGCCTCTGGGGAGTGGCGGTATATAAGTTTGAATAATAAATAAAAAAATAAATAGTTGAAGACTTTCATGACTGGAATCACTGGGTTGCTGTGAGTTTTCTGGGCTGTGTTGTGATGTTTCAGGAGCATTCTCTCCTGATGTTTCACCCACATCTACGGTAGGCATTCTTGGAGGTTGTGAGGTCTGTTGTTAACTAGGCAAGGACGATAGCTAACACCTCCCAACAAAGGAAGCAGCCCAGCTTTGAAGCTGCAAGGCCATTCAATGCTAATCAAGGTAGCCAATTGAAACATTCACACTTGCCTCCAGCAGACAAGAGTTCTTTCTCCCCCTGACATTCCACAGATATATAAACCTCACTTGCCTAGTTTCTAACAAACTTCACAACCTCCGAGGATGCCTCACATAGATGTAGGTGAAATGTCAAGAGAGAATGCTTCTGGAACATGGCTATACAGCTTGGAAAACTCACAGCAATCCAGTTCTTAGAAATCTCTGCTGGGAAGTTTTAGTGCTCTCGTTCAGGGAGGAGTGCACTGGAGCAACCTAGCAGAAAGTTCCAAGTAATTCCACATACTGAAAATCCCAAGGTTCCCTGGGATGAGCCATGGTCTTTAAAGTGATAACAGATGGCTATGACTGTGTAGTATAAATTTACTCTTAGGGTAGACAACAAAATATTAACTACAGACCTTTCTTGGTACTTGTTAGATCATGAATTTCCCCCCAATTCTGCTATAAAAATCTATTCCATTTTTCAGTGATGGGGGCAGCTTTTCTTTAAGGAAAGCATATGGCATGGTGCACAGGTGAGGTTAAGATTAGTTGGCAGTAGACATTTGTTAGGTTTTTTACTGAGTTTATCTGAACACCCAAAGGTTGGTTCAGACCTTTGAGTATAGATGGAAGTCCCAGGGGTAAGATTTCACATTTCAGCTGCTCTGAGAGCAGTACGTGTGAAAAAGATCTTTGAGTCCTCGTGGACAACAAGTTAAACATGAGCCAACAATGTGATGCGGTGCAAAAAAAACCCAATGGGATTTGGGCCTGCAGCAATAGGAGTCTAGTGTCTAGATCCAGGGAAGTCATGCTACCTTTCTATTCTGCTTTGGTTAGACCACACCAATTCTGGGCACCGCAATTTAAGGGAGATGTTGACAAGCTGGAATGTGTCCAGTGGAGGGTGACTAAAATGATAAAGTGTCTCGAGAACATGCCTATGAAGAGCGACTTAAAGAGCTGGTCATGTTTAGCCTGAAGAAGAGAAGGCCAGCCATGCCATGTATAACTATGTGAGAGCGAGTCATAGGGAGGAGGGAGCAAGCTTGTTTTCTGCTGCCCCTGGAGACTAGGACGCGGAACAATGGCTTCAAACTACAAGAAAGGAGATTCCACCTGAACATGAGAAAGAACTTTCTGACTGTGAGAGCTGTTCAGCAGCGGAACTCTCTGCCCCAGAGTGTGACGGAGGCTCCATCTTTGGAGGCTTTTAAACAGAGGCTGGATGGCTATTTGTCAAGGGTGCTTTGAATGCTATTTTCCTGCTTCTTGGCAGGGGGTTGGACTGGATGGCCCATGAGGTCTCTTCCAACTCTATGATTCTATGATGCTATGATGTATGTGTTTGAATTTAAGAGGGAGTGAACTGCAGGGCTTACTAAATGAGTAACTTGTGGACAATGAAAAATAGTTGCATGGAAGTAGCAGCAGCACCAGTTCACCCATCAGGCCAGTAATTGTACATCTGAGTCATTTCGTGCCTCTGCTCTCTTGACAGTGGCAGCAGCATCCGCATAGAAATCCTGCTGGTAAAATGACCCTGAAGAGATGGTGGCTCCTCACCGTCTGCCTTGCACTTGGCAATTATACTCCGGGCTCCTGAAACTGGACCTGATGCTTGGCTGCCGGACTCAGAGTCCATCAGTTTCAACTCTGGGGGAGGAAAAGCCTTCAAGAATGATTTCTAACCGGAATGGCCATCCTCCATTGTTAGCTTATCTAGTTCCCACAGCATATTACATTACCTGCTCTATTCAACACTCTGTTCTAAATAATTATAGGCCTCCCTCCAAACAAAACAATTGGAAGAAAAGTTTGGAGGTTTTTTTTAGGAGGGAAAGAAGGGAAAGGCCGTGTGTTTTATTCATTACCCATAAGCCTTTTGTGTAGTTGTGTTTGCATAACATTGGCTTGGGGAGCAGATACAAAAGGTGTACCAAATGTTATCACCCAGCATATCTAGCAAGTAATTCAGCACACTATAGAAATTTTGGCATGCAGGTGATGGTTGAAAGAAAAGAGTGCTAGAATTAATCTAGTGAAGGCATTCCAATCTGCTCTGTGTGTGTGTGTCTGTGCACAGACAGGCACACAGAGAAGATTTCTGTCAACTTAACATGGCCCCCAAAATTTAAGGCTATTCAAGGCTAATCAATGTGATCAATTGCAGCATTCATACCTGCCTTAGGCAGACAAGAGTTCTTTCTCCCACCCTGGACAGTCCAGATATAGAAACCTCACTTGCCTAGTTTCCAACAAGCCTCACAACCTCTGAGGATGCCTGCCATAGATGTGGGTGAAACGTCAGGAGAGAATGCTTCTGGAACACAGTGATACGGAAAACTCACAGCAACCCATTATTTATTTATTTATTTATTTATTTATTTATTTATTTATTTATTTATTAGCTCATCGTTCTATCAAGGTGACAGCCAAGAGATTTCTCAGGCAAGGAACATACAGAGGTGGTTTGGTCAGCTCTTTCTTCTGAAATGTAACTCTTGGCACTTTGCATTCGTTGATAGTCTCCCACCCAGAAGCTGACCCTGCTTAGCTTCCAAGATCAAACAGGTTCTGGTGCCTTTAGGGCATTTAGACAGACTTAATTTCTTTTTTATTGTGGGTAAGGTCTCACTTCCAGGGACTCCTCCAAAGCTTTCTGCCTTGCAATGCCAATATAGGAACAGGAGCATTTCCTGGGCAATTACATGGCACGAAGTTGTTCTTTTGCACAGTTTGCTGACACCTGGAACAAGTCAGCTCTTCCTAACAACCTCTTTAGATTCCTGTGAGAGATAATTATCACTTTCCCTGGTGTTACAATAAAACAAAAGGCAGGAAAAAGGTACTATGTCTTTGTGATAATTATTTCCCCCTTGCATGGTTGGATCATGCCCCTCTTCTCAACTAGTGCTCAAAGCAGTTTATTACTAAAAACCTATACATGAACAAGAAAACAAAAAAATGCAATAAAACAAGTATATCCTTTTTAGGAAAAAAAAGTATGGCTTTTACCAGCCATCTGAAGAACAATGAATAATAATAAATAATATTTTTGTATCCCACCACCATCTCCCCAAAGGGCTCTGGGTGGCTTACAGGGGGACCAAGCCCAGTCAGATAGAGTTAAAATATAAAACAATAAAAATACATCTACAACATCAACAACATAGTTAAAAACAATTCATCATACAACGACCAGTAGCCGAGCACAATGGACATTTCCGAGCTAAGGGGGTTGGGAAAGGCTTGTGCAATACAACTGTTAAGACAGGACTGATGGCAAAGGTTGATGAAACAATTTCACTGTTGGGTGCAACCACAAAAAGGCCCCGTCTTGGGTTCTTGTCAATCCCATCTGTTTAAGGCCATGATGGGGCAGCTTTAAGGGCCTCGTGTACTCTCTGAGGGCCTCCTAGACTGCATCAGAGTCTTAAAACCTAAATAAGATGTGGTAAGAAGTCTACATCTGCTTTTGACAAATGATTTTGTTTTAAAAAAGGATTATAAAGTGAACACGTCATGATTTGAGGGGTGAATTGCTTAACATCAAGGTCCCATTTAGTCCAGGACTACTAGACAAACGGAGATTTATCCTGTACTGATTCTCTATTTTTCTTTGTAAATCAGCCTAAGGTCACAGCCATCACCAGTTTTGTGGTAACTAATTCCGCTGATGAGTTATGAACTATGACAAGAATGATCTCCATTAGTCCCGAATTTGCTGCCAATTTTGTTGGGTAAACGGATAGACATCTAGAAAGGTGTGAGACCAACAATTTCAGTCTGCTGTGTCGGTGCGCCAGCGAGAGTGCACATTACTCCTATCCTGCTGCAACTACACTGGCTTCCTATAGAATACCGGATCATCTTCAAGGTGTTGGTTCTGGCTTTTAAGGCCTTACATGGTCTAGGGCCTGTGTACTTGAGGGACCGTCTCTCCCCGTACATTCCCCAGGGATCCCTACGTTCAGGGGATTCAAACCTACTAGTGGTTCCTTCAGTTTGGACATATCATCTATCCGTAACGCCAGAGGACTTTTACAGTGGTAGCTCCAGCACGTGCTCTCAACGAGCCTATTCCTTTTCTGAAAATGTGTAAAACTGTCCTCTTCTGGTGGGTGTTCGGTCTCAGCAGCCCTCCGTAAACCATCAAATGCTCGACATATATTACCACCCTAAGTTACTGCCTGTTGTTAAACTTGTATTTTGTATTGTTTTATTAAGATATGTGACTGTTTTTAGTATGTTTTTACCAATTGTACACCGCTCCGAGACTGTTGGGAGGGGCGGTCTATAAAAGCTAAATAAATAAATAAAATATTCCACTTGGCCTTTGTTTTTTTCCATGCCTGTTGTCTTTTGATCTTATCCAATGCCTTTTGATCTTACACAGTGTCACTGGATTCTATAGGATGGGAAATGTAGGAAAAGATGGACCGACGAAACAACTCCTGGAAAGAACTTTCCGTCCACTTGAGGTCAGAACCTATATTTCAGGCGTTTTATCGGAAGCATTTGCCTATGGCCTGCAATTAGCCAAGCGAGTATACAGATTTAAGAAAAACACACACCACAAGGGAGGCTTTTAAAAGAACTGTTAAAACATTATATGGTATAGAAATTGGATACAGTGCTGCCTGGGTCTATTGCACTTGGTTAAATGATTTTATTTCATCCAAGCTGTAAAACCTTGCTGGATGTTTTCTTCCAATATTTTAAAAATCCACAAAGGCTCTGTGCAGAAAATGGAAACAACAAGCATCTCATTTCACAATAAGAACAATTAGGATGGAGCTGTGCTATTCAGATAAATAAGTGCCATGCCACTGGGGTAATTTCTTTGCACTCAAAGAGATTAAAGATCAAAGTTAATCACATGCGTAAAATACCATTCAGCCTGATTTTGGGTAACTTGGAAAATATACTGTAGCTAGCTACATAGGACAGCCTGATTAGTTTGTTTAATCTGCATACATGGTGTGCATGTGTTTGGTTTGAGAATAACTGGATTCGGAGTATGTTGGAAGATACACATTCGGCTGCATTTGAAATCGGAAATCACAAGTGCGACTTGAGACAAAATGTTACAGTCCCTTATTGTTTACGGTTTAAGCCAAGCACAGCCCTTTCAGGAACATTCAATTCTATTCTCCTCCCTGATTGTCCATCTTCACCCACAGATTAATTAGCATGCTGTGGTCACGTATCAAATTGTCATTGCACATTTGTGAGGTTCGAGTTTGCAAAAGTAACTTTTTGGGGGATGACGGCCCCCATCTTCTCTGTTGGCCATGTTGGGTGAAGGATTCTGGGTGCTTTCATCTACAAATGTAAGTTTCCCAAGCTTGGAGGGGTTTCCTCTTATGTATGGCAAATCATGGATGTCATTACTGCAAGGTGTCCTCTTGTGGGTGGGTGGGTGGGTGGGTGGCACCTCTTTGGTGGCAAAAGCACTCAGAGGATAGAATTTCAAAGCTTGGAAAATCATCCAGTTTGATTTGTCTTTACTCAAAATGGATGAGTGTCAGATATAGCATCATCTGACATCCACCAGGAAGTAGCAGCCAATAATGAAAGGACCAAGGCAGTGACATCTCCAGCCCATCCCCTGTTCGGATCTCAGTCAGCATGCCAATGGCTTAAATCAAGAAATAGCTTTCTAAGATCTACAGAGATACTTGCAGAAACACTTCAGCAAGCGAGAGTCCAAAAGTGGTAGGCTAAAACCCGGAAACTCAATCCATGGCTAATACCAAATGAGAGACTCCCTCCTGGGCACACAGAAGACTGAACACAAACCAGGGAAAGCTGCTACACAGCGCACTTGAACACAGATGGGAAAATGTATCTCAATAATCACATATAATTCATCAACTTTTCATACATCATACATGACATTGTATTGCACAAAGTACGTTCGTAACAAACATAATTCCATAGTGGGTTCCTACCAGTGATGAATTGACCTGTGTCCATACACACAATCCTGGATTATATAGCTGTTATTTGTAATCCTCAGTTCATGATAAAGTTCACCATAATCGTGTCCATTCTGAGTACATTCAAAAATCCTTGTTGTTGGTTACTCAGTCCAGGTACACATCCACAAGGTAGGTATATATGTAGTGTTATAATCCAATACAGTGATGACACAAACGGCCGCTGAAGACGCCAATATACTCCGGATTCGCCAGTAAAGAAGGCAGAAGGGGCAAAAAAGCAGCGCCTCGAAGAGTTAGTAATTCCTGGCTGACGAGAAAGTAGTTACCCAGGAATTCCCTCCCGTTTCAACCCTGAAGGGTCTTTTTCAAGGCCAAACAGTTAATGTTATGTAGCCTTCATAAGTTTCCTGATGCGTCATAGCAGGGAGCGGCATGCAATATCTATTCCATGGGGTCAAAGGCTTACTTCCATACGGCAAGGGTCGAAACGAGAGGGAATTCCTGGGTAACTACTTCCACGTCGGCCAGGATTTACTAACTCTTTGAGGCGCAGCTTTTTTGCCCCTTCTGCCTTCTTTACTGGCAAATGTGGAGTATATTGGCATCTTCCGCGGCTGTTCGCATCATCACTGTATTGGATTATAACACTACATATATACCTACCTTGTGGATGTGTACCTGGACTGAGTAACCAACAAGGATTTTTGAATGTACTCAGAATGATATGGACGCCATTATGGTGAACTTTATCGTGAACTGATTACAAATAACAGCTATATAATCCAGGATTGCGTGTATGGACACAGGTCAATTCATCACTGGCAGGAACTCACTATGGAATTATTATGTTAGTTGCGAACGTACTTTGTGCAATACGATGTCATGTATGATGTATGAAAAGAAGTTGGTGAATTATATGTGATTATTGAGATACATTTTCCTGTCTGTGTTCAAGTGCATACAGAAGACTGGGCAACTTGGAAGGCGATGAACAGACTGCGCTCTGGCACCACGAGATGCAGGGCCAACCTTAAGAAATGGGGCTACAAGGTGGAGTCCACAACATGCGAGTGTGGAGACGAGCAAACCACAGACCTCCTACTACAATGCAGCCTGAGCCCTGCCACATGCACAACGGAGGACCTTCTTACAGCAACACCAGAGGTATTCCCAAGTGGCCAAAGGACATTTAGTATAATGCAAAGTTCTTATTCTTATACTTTGTTTTTAAAATTCAATTGTAACTTGGTTTGCTTCTGATACAATAAATAAACAAACTCAAAAGGGATGCTATCAATGGTAATGGAATTTACTTGCAAGTAACAAGACAGAGTTGCTTGGAAGGAGAATGCATGGAATGAGAGGCGGTCTGGCTTCTAAGCAACTGAGACAGAGAAGCCTGAGCTGAGCGATTGCAATAATAGCTCCAACTCTTTCTGTTGGATTTTATTTTCCAATGAAACACATACAGGACAAGCCTGGAAAAGGAGTCCCTAAGGGAGAGGAGAGGAAACTATACAGCTGGATCTGAAAACTTTCCCTCCCAATTTTGTAGTTTTATCTATTAGGCATAGGGCCAAATGTGGCCCTCAGGTGTTTTGGACTTCAACTCCCACAATTCCTAACAAGCTCCTCAGGCCCCTTCCTTTCACCCCTCAGCCGCTTAAGCAGAGGAGACTGTTAGGAATTGTGGGAGTTGAAGTCCAAAACACCTGGAGGGCCACACTTGGCCCATGCCTGGCTTAGATGTACCCTGGGATTCTAGGCTTCATCGCCTAGCAGTCTGCTCCTACTGGATCTACACTGCAAAATTAATGCAGTTTGACATCACTTGAATTGCCATGGCTCAATGCTGTGGAATCCCGGGATCTACAGGGCCATGTGTTGTCAAAGCCGTTCATGGCAGGAATCACTGGTTGATGTGAGTTTTCCAGGCTGTCTGGCCATGTTCCAGAAGCATTATCTCCTGACATTGCACCCACATTTATGGCAGGCACCCTCAGAAGTTGAGGGGTCTGTTGGAAACTAGGCAATTGGGATTGTATATATCAGTGAAATGTCCTGGGTGGGAGAAAGAAGCCTTGCCTGCTTGAGGCAGGCCTGAATGTTGCAATCGGCCACTATGATTATTTATTTATTCATTTATTTATTATTTCGGTTTATATACTGCTCTTCCCCATAGGCTCGGGGCAGTTCACAAGATCTAAAAGCATATACATCAAAAGCAATACATATAAAAACCAAGTTTATACGAGTTTTAAGAGGGGTCGCGAAGATTGAATGCTTGCCAAAAAAGGGTAGTCTTACAAGCCCTCCGGAAAGGGGCCAGTTCTTTAATTGATCGAACTTCATCCGGTAAAGCATTCCATAGTCGGAGCCACCACTGAAAAGGCTCTTTGCCTAGTACCTGATGAGTGGTAAGTTGGGATAGAAGGGACATCAAGGAGGTTTTGTTCCTTCGACCGTAGTGATCTCTGGAGAATATATGGGGTAAGGCGGGCCTTCAAGTACACCGGCCCTAGACCATACAAGGCCTTAAAGCAGGTCTGGGCAAACTTCGCCCCTCCAGGTGTTTTGGACTTCAACTCCCACAATTCCTAACAGCCGGTAGGCTGTTAGGAATTGTGGGAGTTGAAGTCCAAAACACCTGGAGGGGCGAAGTTTGCCCAGGCCTGCCTTAAAGGTTAGAACCAGCACTTTGAATGCAATCCGGTATTCTATTGGGAGCCAGTGAAATTGCTGCAAAATGGGGGCGATATGGCATCTCACTGGCACTCCGGCGAGCTGCAGCATTTTGCACTAGCTTAAGTTTCCAGATCACAATGGCCAATGTAGAGGGCATTACAGTAGTCTAATCTCGAGATGACTGTCGCCTGGATCACTGTAGCTAGGTCGCTCCTGGACAGGTAAGGTGCCCACCGCATTGAATGGCCTTGCAGCTTCAAAGCCTGGCTGCTTCCTGCCTTTCTAACTGCTTCCATTATCGGACTACCTGCAGGGCCTGAAGCCTTCTCTGCCCGAGAGTGCTGGTGCCCCATGAAGCTACAAAGCCAATGATTCCACAAGAGGCATCACCAGGCTGCCTTCATTCATTGCGCAGTGCAGATGCACAGGGCCCGTCTCTCTGCTGGGCTGGAAATGGGAGCCTTTTGGGGAGGGGCGGGGTTCTTATTTTGGGATCCTACCCTCAATTCGCCCCTCCCTCCTCGCTACAGCGGGGCCACCCCAAGGCACTCCATGGCAAGGGCGGTGAAGCTGAGGCAGCCTTCCCCTCGGAGTCTCCCCTTATTTGGACCGGATCTGGAGCCAGCAGCGGGAGCGATCTGCGCCGCTTCCTGCAGGCGCCCCAGCCTGGACGGAGGGGAGGGGAGGGGTCCCTCTCCGCCGGAGCCCCGGCCAGCTGGCTGGAGGCGCTCCTGCTGGGGACGCGGCTCCTTTAAGAGCCTCCCGCCCCTCCGTCTGGCAGACGCCTTTGAGCCTCACAAAAGAACAGGATGTTGTTGATTTGTAACCAAACCGCAGAGAGGAAATGATTGTAAATTTCCTCTAAACAGCCCCACCGTCGGCCTCCCCCGCTTCCGCCCCCTCCCGCTTTTTTCCCAGGGGGGAGGGGAGAGAGAGAGAGAGAGAGAGAGAGAGAGAGGGCTCCTTCTTTCCCTCCTCCCTCTTTCCATTGCTTTTCTTCTCTCTCTCCATCTCTCTCCCTCTTTGGAAGGATAACAAAGCCATATGACAAAACACACTGCCCACTTCCAGACCTAACCCGTTTGTTTGGTCAAGCAGAAGGGGCCACCCCAAAGGAGATTTGTTTGTTTGTTTGGTCAGCTTTGTCAAAAATGTAATAATAATAATAATAATAATAATAATAATAATAATGATTGTATTTATATCCAGCTACCATCTCTCCAACGGGGACTCGGGGCGGCTTACATGAGGCCAAGCCCAACAGTGCCTTACAAAAAACAATGCAAAACAAAACACAAAACCGCAACATACTCTAGGAAGAATGCCCTGGTGTCCTGGTACATATAAAAGAAGAAACAGAGTAAAGCATTAAATTTTAAAGTGCTAATTTATAATCTCTCGGCATTACTTCGTGAACAAAGATTCTTAGGAAGGACTCATCCCACGCTTTTTAAAAGCGCGTTGATGACTAAAAAGGCCAATCTGAGATAGGCAAGTCCGGTTGCAGAAAGCACAGCAGAAAGTCTCCTTGGTGATGTTGTTTCCAAGTTGAGGTTCTTTCTGCGTTGTCGTTTCTCTTCGAGACCCATTCAGCGTATTTTCTCGAAAGAGGCCACAGCATTGTGGATAGTGCGTCTCCATGCCTCCCGATGTGAGGCCAGGGTGGAGCATTGTTGGTAATCAATCTGGCCGAGTCTGAGATGTTGTTTCAGGGAGTCCTTATATCTCTTTTTGGGGGCGTCTCTCTTGCGCTGACCCATGGCAAGTTCACCATAGAGTAGTATCTTTGGGAAGCGGTGGTCCTCCATCCTAGAGATGTGCCCTGCCCAGCGCAGCTGTGTTCTCAATAGCATGGCCTCAATGCTGGTGATCCCTGCCTGCTCAAGGACAGCAACATTAATCACATAGTCCAGGGGTGCTCATTACGGTGATCGGGAGCACCTAGATGATCTTCGGCCCTCTTCCAGGTGATCTTTGGGCCTCACCAGCCGGATGGCGCATTCCTGCCATGCGCGCGCATGTGCGCTCCCGCCGCCGCCTTTGCGGGGCTTCTTTTGCCAAAATGAGGCTTTAGTGGGCGGGCCCTGGCACTCGTCTTGCCACGCACGGTGTGGTGACATGACCGCCCATTGGTTGCTGCTGGGGGGGGGCGGAGCAAGGCGAAGGCATGCGCACGGATAGGATGCGAGGCTGTGGGAGGGATGGAGGGAATGTGCGTTTGTGTGTGAGAGAGAGAGCCAAGGAGAGAAGAAAGAAATCCGGAGAACTTTTTCGGATCCTTTTGGCAGGCAGGCAGGCAGGTGGGCGCTGGAAGGAGAGAGGGAGAGAGAGAGAGAGAGAGAGAAAGAGGCGAAGGAGGCCGGGCAAAGTGGGGCAAAGCCAAGCAAGCCCCACCGCAAACCCTGCTGCTGCCCTCGGGACTCCCATTCCAAGCCGAGACCTGGGCGAGCGAGCTGTGTGGGGCTGCTTTCTTTCCTTGGTTGGGGGCGAGGAGGGAGGGCTCCACCGTGTTGCTGGGGCTGAACCCGAGGAGGAGGGGGCTGCGGGGATGGAGATTCCACTTGCTGCTGCTGCTTGTGCCCTCGCCGCCTTTCTCTGCCTCACCCTCCCTCGCCCTCGAAGGAGAAAGGCGGCGAGGGCTCACGGGAGAGACAGAGGGGGTGGCTCTTCAGAGCTGGCTAGGAAGAGCCAACCCCCCCTCTCTCTCCCGTGGGCATGGACTGCCACCAGTGGGAGGGGTCCTCCTTCCTGCCAGCCGTCCACTTGGGCATCCTTTCTGAGTGACACCCTCGAAAGGAAGGAAGGAAGGGCGCCCCCCCCCCCACTTCATCTGTCACTTTGGGGAAGCACCTCTTCCACTCTTCCTTCTTCTGCCCAGGTAAGGAAGCCTTGAGGGAGGGGGGAGGAGAGAGAGGGGAGGCTCCAGCCTCACGTGGGTCCCTCTCTCGGTTGAGTTTCCCGGCCCAGGCAGCAGCCAGGTAGCCCCTCTTCCCAGCCCTGCGCCTTCCGAGCCGCCGCCGAAGCCATATCTGGCCGGAGCGCTGGTGGGTGCGCCTATAAATACCCTCCTGCTGAGTGCGTGGGAGGGGCCTGCTGTGCACGCAAGAAGCAGGACAGGATGGGGACTTCCTGCTTCGCGAAAGTACACAGCAGGAAGGAGGAAGGCAATGAAGACATTAAGAGAGAGAGCGCGCGCAGGCAAGGAAGATCCCCTTCCCGGGTGCATGCGGCGGCGAGTTCGTGGGCAGGCAAGAAAGAAGCCCCGCGCAGACAGAAGGCTGCAGTAGGAGCATGCGCGTGCGTGTGTGCGCACATGCTCACATGCACAACAGGTGATCTTTTCAACTTGATTGTTCATATAGTAGCTCGCATGATGAAAAAGTGTGGGCACCCCTGACATAGTCGGTCGAGTGCATATTTAGGATTGTGCGAAGACAGCGCTGATTAAAGCGTTCGAGGAGTCGTAGGTGTTGGATATAGGTGACCCATGTTTCAGACCCATATAGGAGAACAGACAGTACGATAGCTCTGTACACACTGATTTTGGTGCTTTGCCTCAGGTGCTTGTTGCTCCAGACTCTTTTGTGAAGCCTTCCAAATGCACTATATGCCTTTGCTAATCTGTGATCTATCTCTTTATCAACCTTGGCGTCTGAAGAGATGATGCTTCCCAGGTAGGTGAACTGCTGAACGGACTTAAGCACAGATTTGCCTATGCTGACGTGAGGATGATGGTGTCCTCCTGTGGTGTGGGCTGGTAGAGGATTTCCATTTTCTTCAGGCTGACTTCCATCCCAAACAGCTCTGCAGCTGTTCCAAAGTAGGATGTTAGGCGCTGCAGAGCTGCTTCTGAATGGGCGACAAGGGCAGCATCATCAGCAAAAAGCAGCTCACGGACTAGATAGTTTAGAGTCTTAGTGCGAGCCCTATTTATAATTATTATTTATAATAATCAGAGAGGAAAGCATACTCAAAGTGAAACGAAACAACTCTCCAATTTCCTGAGCTATTTATTGTGCCCAACATGTTTCCGAATTCCAACTCTCTCTCTCTAGAAACTCTTAACTGTATAAAATAAGTAATAATGTTAAATAATAAGACAGTACTGTTGTCGAACAACCAGACAATCCCCCAGGCCGGTCGTCGAACAACCGGACAAGTCCCGCAGACCGACTACGGGACAGAGGCCGCGAGGGTTCAGTTAACCTGGCGAGCCCGGACGACTAGGTCCTCGTAGCCTACCCGCCTCCCGTAGATCCAATTATGCTCACCAATACTGCAAGGTAGATGCCACGAAATTGTTTATTCTGCTCAGCTGAGAGGATGCGAACTGCAATTCCCTGATTCCCGCAAAGAACGCATGCATATACATTCAAAACATTGGTTTTTAAAGGTTACAGAACTGTCAAAACAATTGAATTTCCCGCCCGCCTTCTTCCGGGCCGGCTCCGTTGGTGATTGGTTGGAACGTTGAGGCCAGCTGATGGGCGGGAGGCCGGTCAGTTCCAGGGAGCCTATCAGCGCTTGCTCCCATTTGCCGGCTTCGGCCAATCAGAGGTCTGTGGCCATATATGGAGTTCCAGGAAGGGAGGCTTAGGCGGGGATCACTGACAGGTTGGCATATGAATGAAAACAAAGAGTCCGGGCCAGGTAATGACCTGGGGCAACACCTGGAGATGATGAAGTCATTGAATTGATGTGTTTCATCCGTATGTGAATGAGGGAGAAGAG
Source organism: Anolis apletophallus (assembly GCA_030556195.1). Classification (NCBI taxonomy): domain Eukaryota; kingdom Metazoa; phylum Chordata; class Lepidosauria; order Squamata; family Anolidae; genus Anolis; species Anolis apletophallus. Next base: position 84,045,264 of record JARBWK010000001.1, read on the forward strand.
GAAGAAGGCCTGGTGATTCACTCAGACCCTTTTGGTGACAAAAGGACTTATTTTGGGGCGCACCTTGGTTTCCGAAGCCAGGTGGGTTACCCGCTGTGAAGAGCAAACATTTATTGTCCAAGTTCCAGAGGCTAATTTAGTTAGACTAGAAATCCGACCGTTAAACCTGCCTCAGGACTGATGAAGCGTGGGGCCAAGACAAGAGCTTAGCTTTTCCATAACAAGATCTCCACCAGAAACCGCATGCAATATGAATATGGTGATCCACAAAGGTTTTGGGAACAGGGCTCAGTCGCATTTCCTCTGACAAACATAGTAAACACCCTCAAGGCAGTCTTTCTTAACTAAGGGCAAGGAGGGGAAGGGAAGGGTTACAAGGGGTCAAGGGAGACATGGAGGCAATATTGTACAGATACACAGATACAGAGATGAACCTTTATTATGATTTCTGCTTTCCTGATGTCAGCCCAACACAAACAGATGTGGCCCCCTGCTTCATAGGCCAATTCCTTTCTCAAAACTTTTCTTTCTGAGCTTAGAGGCGTCCCAAGACAGAAGAGAAAAGGGGAAAGATAAAAATAAAGATAAAATGTAAAAGCAAAAAAATAAGTTCCTTTCCTCCCTTTGGGGTCCCAAACCCGGGACTCCCGTCCCAAACGGCCTTGGCCCTGCCGCTTGAGCTACCGCATCTTTCCCTTGGACGCAGCTCTCCTCGCAGTCTTAAGGCGCCCGGGAAGCGGGAGGAGAGAGAGAGAAAAAATATAAAAATTCAGGAGAAATGGGGAGAAAATCAGAAAGAGAAAGAACCTTTTTGGACAGACTCCAGCGGGGCTAAGGGAAAGGACGTGTGGGTTTCCACCCGGGAACAGGCGTGCGTGCTGAAGTTGGGACTTGTTCACTTGCGGAACGACCTGCGGCTTGAGAGCTGTTGGCCTCGACAACAGTACAATAAAAAAAGTCTTGGTAATAAGAGATTACTCAATCTGTTTTCTTATAACATATTCTATCACAGCCATATATCTTAGTCTTAAGGCGTATTGAACAAGCTATACAAGTTTGTACTAAAACTGTATACTGCAAGGAATACAAATTATCAAACTCTCTTTGTTTGTCTTTGCATTTGGTAGCTCTGTGGACTGGAGGGGATCCTCCTATGCCAGTGATGGGCAATCTTTTGAGCTTGGTGGGTCAACATTTGCCCCCAAACCGAGCATAACTTGGGTGGGGTGTCACTTTGAGACACCTCCCCACCCCACAATAATTTCACAGTATTTATAGTTTAACAAAAATGTCTAATTGCAATATATATAACTGTATTCAATAAACCAACACCTAATTATTTAACTTACCTGTTCAGTGACTTCTTTGTTCATCCATCAGTTGGTTTCTTTTGTTGGCCTTGATGTTATTTTACTTGTGTGGGGTGCCGTGACCTAAGATAAATGAGAGGGAGTCCTTTAACCTGCCTATTAGTGACTTTTTTGTTGCTGAATTTCATTGGCTAAATATTCAATTGAAGATTGGTATTTGTACAGTTCAAGCCCAAGCAAGCGCTACTAACTTCATCTGTCAATCTGTTTCTTTTGTTGGTTTTGATATTATGAGAATAAGGTCTCACAAAAGTATGATAGTTGAATGAAAAGTAATGTGGTTTGGATAGGAATATTTTAATAAATCAAATGCAGAAATAATCTTTAGAATGTGTTCTTTAACTACCACTATTCACTTTTCCACATAATCACCAGACAACTGGATACATTTCTGCCAACGACAAAGAAGTTTTCTGAAGCCGTCACGGAAGAAGTCGACACTCTGTTTCCGCAATCAGCGTCAGCATCCTGGGTACCCATCGTGCACAGATCTTCCAATAGCCAAGCAAAGCAATAATGTGACCCACACGTTCTTGTGAAATGCCGGTTATGCTTGAAATTTCTCTCTGAGTGATACAACAATTGTCCTGAATCAATCTGTCAACCTTTTGCTTGTGAAACTCGACGGTTGCTGTCACAGGATGTCCAACTCTTTGTCATGCAAGTCAGATGTTCCCACCTCAACGTCTTTTATATTTACTCGCCCAACGATGCACAGTTCTCACATCAACACAATCACCATAAACAGCTTGCATTCTATGATGAATCTCCTTTGGGATGGCACCTTCTGCTGTCAAGAATTCAATGACTGCACGTTGCATTCAATTGACCAACCATCTGGGCAAGGTTCCATATTTTGCACTTTAACAACACAACCTTTCAATGCTAAGGCTTTCCACCAAAACGGAACTGTAGAGGAGAGTCTACTGAACAAGCCAGTAACTGCTGCATACCAGTACTGCCATCTGTTGAGGAGTTACGAAGGTGGAGGAATTACTTTTCATTCAACCCTCGTACGTAGAGGGAAACATTGTGAGTAAAGCCATTGCTATATTTTTCAGAGTGCTAAAAGTGGTACGTCCCCTGCGGCATTTTGCTGCTCCCTGCTCCACTGGCTACTGCACCTGGTCATGTAGGAGCTGAGGATGAAATGTCCTTCTCAGTATGAAGTCCCATACTTCTCTGTATGCAGCCATGCATGTCATTGAAAATGGCTATGCATGTCAGTGGTGACACGCATGTCATAGGTTCACCATCACGATCCTATCCACCTTGTTGCAACTCTTAATGCTTAACCAAACATTTACACCTTATTCTGGATGGTGGGGAAAATGTATAAACTGATTCATTAAGTGCACCTACACTTATGCAAGGAGAGATTTGGGGTCTCCTGTCTTGGAATCTCATAGGGTGCATCTTCACTGTGGAATTGATGCAGTTTGATTCCACTTTCAACTGCCCTGGAACTCTACCAGCAACTTTTGGCAGAGAAGGCTTAAGACCTTGTGGAAGGGCAGTTTCCAGAATTCCATAGCATTGAACCATGGCAGTTAAAGGGGAGTCAAACTGCACTGTATCTGTACATGCTACAGTGTATCTGTACACTTAGACCAGTGTTTCTCAACCTTCCTAATGCCACAACTCCTTAATACAGTTCCTCATGTTGTGGTGACCCCCAACCATAACATTATTTTAGTTGCTACTTCATAAATAATTTTGCTACTGTTATGAATTGTAATGTAAATATCTGATATGCAGGATGTACTGTATTTTCATTTGCTGGACCCATTGGGAACAAATACCCGATACACCCAAAGTTGAATACTGGTGGGGTTTTTTGGGGGGGTGTTGATTTTTGTCATTTGGGAGTTGTAATTGATGGGATTCATAGTTTATCTACAATCAAAGAGAATTCTGAACTCCACCAATGATGGAATTGAACTAGACTTGGTACACAGAACTCCCATGACCAACAGGAAATACTCGAAGGTTCTGGTGGGCATTGACTTTGAGAGTTGTAGTTTATCTACATCCAGAGAGCACTGTAGACTCAAACAATGAGAGATCTGGACCAAACTTAGCACAAATATTCAATATACCCAAATGTGAACACTGGTGGAGTTTGGGGGGAAAATAGACCTTGAGATTTGGGAGTTGTTGTTGCTGGGATTTATAGTTCACCTACAATCAAAGAGCATTCTGAACCCCACCAATGATAGTATTAGGCCAAACTTCCCGCACAGAACCCCCATGCCTTGAAAGGACTCACTGGCACGAGCCTCCCTCCATGCTTGCATGCTCTCTCTCGCCTACATATGTACACCACGTTGCCATGCACTGAGCACGCCTGCTCTGCTCTCCCCTCCCCACTTGGAGTCTCAGAAACAGCCCTCCCTTTGGCTGAGAGGCCAGCCAATCACAGTGGAGGAAGGCTTTTGGTGGGAGAATTTGCAGTCTGTTTCCAAAAAGGAAGAAAGACAGGCGGAAAGATCTTCCACCTTCTCTGCCAAAGGGGTCCCTAAGACCATCAGAAATATGTTTTCTGATGGTCTTTGGCAACCCCTCTGAAACCCCCTCATAACCCCCCCCCCCCCCCAGGTTCCTGACACCCAGGTTGAGAAACACTGTCACAGGTTGATCATGAAAACATCAGATGGAATCCTGTGACTGAGGGCGCATCTATGCAGTACAAGTAATGCAATTGGGCACTGCTTTAACTGCATGGCCTGATGTTATGGGGCATCTACAGCAGGCATGGGCAAACTTTGGCCCTCCAGATGTTTTGGACTCCCACAGTTCCTAATAGCCTCAGGCCCCTTCCTTCCTTTCTTTTCCGCTTAGGTGGCTGAGAGGGAAGAGGAAAGGGCCTGAGGCTGTTAGGAATGGTGGTAGTTGAAGTCCAAAACACCTGGAGGGCCCAAGTTTGCCCATGCCTGATCTACAGTGTAGATATATGCACTGTGTTCCTACCCTTCCATTCTTTAAGGCCTGACTGAATTACCCACAAATTTGCTAATTTCTAATCCATTCACTCACTGGGATTTTGCAGTAAATGCCTACAAACACTCCCTTCTTCCTTGAAAATCACCCCCAGGACCCCTTCCTGTAGTTGGGCTTTAATTGCAAGCTTACTTAACAGCTTGGGGGGGGGGGGAGGCTTCCAGCTGTCCCCCTGTTTGCACAAACCCAGATGTGTGAGCTGTATTTCAGAGGAAGGAACTAGCAAAAGCACCTCTGTGGCTTCCTTGCCTGAGGAAAACCCTTTGAAAATCTGGAGGTCGCCATAAGTTGACAGGCAACTGGTATGCCTTGGCAATCTCCCATCCAAGTACTATCCAGGGCTGGCACTACTTAGCTTCTGAAGGCCTTAAACACAGTGTTCCCTCACTTAATGCTGGGGTTAGGTTCCAGGACCTAGGAATAAATGAAAAACCGCAATAAATGAAAAACCGCAATGTAGGGATGCTCTAGTTCTTTTAATATTTATACATTATTTTAGTAGTTATACACTATTTTAAGTCTTTCTAAACTTAAAATAAAGTGAAGGAAGGAAAGTCCCTTCATGGCTGTAGGGAGGGAGGACTGAAGAGGGAGAGCGCCTTGGAGAGCGGCAGCAGCAAAACCCCGCAAAACAGTGAAAATACCATGATATATATTTTTAAATTGATATTTTTTGAAATCCGTGAAACAGCAAGTCCACAATAAGTGAACCGCAAAGTAGAGAGGGAACACTGTACTGCCTTTCTGGGCTTTATATAAATTTCAGTCGTACTTTTAATTGTAAGAGCTGTTTAGCAGTGGAATATGCTGCCTTGGAGTGTGGTGGATTCTCTGTCTCCTGAGGTTTTTAAGCACAGGCTGGATGGCCATCTGTCAGGAATGTTTTGATTGTGCTTTTCCTGCATGGCAGAATGGGGTTGGACTGGATGGCTCTGGGATCTCTTTTGATTCTCTGCAAGTACTTGCTGCAGTTTGGTTCCAGGATCTGCCATGGATAACCAAGTCCCATTATGTACATTACTGTGGTAGAATGGCGTGTGGTTCAAATCCGGGGAGTGCAGGATGGGTTCCCATCTGTCTGCTTCAGCTTCCCTTGTGGGGACATGAGAGGATGGCAAAACATTTGGGCATTCCCTAGGGAATGTAATTTATGACCAATAATCTCACACTAGAAGCAACTTGCAGTTTCTCAAGTCGCTTCTGACACAGAACCCCCCCCCCCCCCCAAGGTAAAATCAAGGTTAATTTTTAGGAATACTTTTTTCAGGGAAGCGATATTTTCAAGCCATTGGTGGTTGAATCTGTGGATCTTGAGGTCCAAGTACATTCAGAAGGATTCACAGACTCCTAGGTGAGCTACAGTGGCCTCACTAGGCTTGGTGCCGTAGCCTCCATGGACTTCCTCCCATTTACAATCCTCTCACTAAAATATCAGAAAATGTAACAAAACCCATGACTGTAAAAAAAAAAATCACCAGCAACAAAAACACCAGGGTGAACTTGTAGTGCATGCAAGTGAACCAAAGAGACTTGAAGAGTCATTGTAATTGGGTCATAAGGACAGCACTATTTGGAGCACTCGTGCATTAGAACATTTAAAAAGCAAATGACCATGGTTTAACTGCGTAGGATACAGCGCATGTAACTGGTCTGATGAAAACATGGTTTTCTGGTTCTAATTATAAAGATATTTTTTAAAATTAAAAATAATACATTTTTGCTGAAACACTGCACAAAAACTACATAGACAACCCTTTTGGTGACACCATTCTGATGATGTCACCCAGTGTGGTCTTCTTCCCATCCTCTCAGTTACATCACTGCTTACCTTGGAATAAATACACCATAGGATTCATTCCTAAGTCAACATACACAGGGTCTTCTTTTTTAAAGTTTAAGGTTCTTACACCCATGTTAGTATGTTATAAGATTGTGGCTGTATGGGTTTTTTTCTGTTTCAATGCCCTGAATCTAAAATTTACTGTGGTTCTGCACATAATTATTTCAATGTGCACTAATAAATCTGAAACAACATATAAATATTAGAAGGCAACTGTCTGGATGGCTGTGTGAGTCAGACTGATTATTTCTAAATGTTGGACAGTAACCCTTTCTCATTGTGATGGATTCGGGGATAGCTGTGTAAGCAGTTTTCATGCCAAAGTTGACTACTTAAATATTCAGCTTCTTTGTGTTTAAGGCAATTTTCCAGGCCTCGTTGGTGTGACTAAGACTTTGATAATTGCCTTTCCTATTTAAAAGTTTCATAATTCTGGAGTGGGGCATCTGCAATACATGTCCTTTCCTTTAAGATGTCTGTTTTGACCCACCCTTTTGCCCAACCTTGTTTTTATTTTAACACAAATCCATTCTGTTATCTACAATCTGGATATTAGAGGCAGGAAGTGGGTTTCCCATGCGGTCTCATGTCCATTTATAGGAATCACATTTGCATAAATTATTCAACTTACAGTAATGGGATTTCACAGTCATAGTTGCACACAAGATGCCAGGCTCTTTGATGGTCCAAACACCAATTTGGGCATCCAGCAATTGCTTAGATTCTGCAAAAGAACCATATACACTAACACAGAGGTTGCATGCTTAGTCTACAATATTTGAGAAACTGCATATGAGACCAAGGAAATGTGTTCAGGGTGGCCATGTTGGCCAGGCACCAAAAGAAAATCCAAAATCCACAAGAGCGATACCTTTTTTTGGCTGAGCAAAATGCATAAAACTCATGTATTTCCCCAAGCACAAGTATTTAATGATTGCATAAGCACCCAAGAGGCGGTTCGTTTTCTTTTTACTTGGCAACCAAATGAGATTTTTGACTTTGTGTCCTCTCAAAAACTGGCTAAAAGATGTTAATTAATCAGGAGGTGAGGGGAAGTGAGGAAAAGATGCCACTCAATTGCCAAGGTTGTCCTCAAAGCAACCCAAGTGCCCTTTCCAACACAGGCTGAAATGTGCCACTGGCAGAACAGGAAACATTCCCGATTGCTTCATCTCCTCCTCCTCACTGCCACTGCAAATAGTCACAAATAGTTGAATCATTGTAGGCAATGCTGACATCAAAGTTCCAAAACCAGAAGGAGAGCAAGCGAGAGGAAATCCCTGAGCTGGACAGGAAATGAGAGAAGATGAACTGTATCTAGGCTCTGCTCCGCTTGGGAAAAGAAAGGCTCTCTGGTGTGCTGTCAAGGCCAGCGCCTGCACTCTGGCTGGGCTCCTCCTGCAATTGCTCACCAAGCCCCAGGGGATGCTCCGATTACAAAGATCCTGTGAGCAGCTGCTGCTCAAAATGAGAGCGCCGGAAATAGAATGCACAATGCTGATTCATCTTTGGGAAAGCCACAGCTGAGCAGCAGCAATTGCCTTGCACACAATCTGAGGCCAAAGAGGGGTGGTCCAGTCTTAGGGTGTATTGACACTGTCGAATTAATACAGTTTGACATCACTTTACCTGTCATGGCTCAATGCTATGGAAGACTGGAATTTGTAGTTTGGTGAGGCACGAGCACTCTTTGGTAGCGAAAGCTAAAGCCCTTGTAAAAATACAATCAGGATCCCATAGCACTGAGCCATGGCAATTAAAGTAGAGTCAAACTGCATTTATTCTGTATGCGGTGGTGCAATGGGTTAAACCGTCGAACTGTTGAATTTGCTGACCTAAAGGTTGGCAGTTTGAAGCCATGGGTTGGGGTGGACTCCTGCTAACCTAGCAGTTCGAAAACATGCAAATGTGAGTAGATCAATAGATACCGCTTAGGTGGGAAGGTAATAAAGGCAGCCATGCCAGCCAACATGACCAGGAGGTGCCTACGGACACCAGGCTCCTTGGCTTGGAAATGGAACAAGAGCACCTCCCCATGGCCAGTCGTGCACCGCCTCCAGAAAGCTGGAGATGAAAGGGGAAACCTTTACCTTTGTTCTGTGTATTTGTATGTCATTGTTATTCCACTGTATTAAAGGCATTGAATGTTTACCTAACTGTGTATGTTGTAATCCGCTCTGAGCCCCCTCGGGGAGATAGAGTGGAATATAAATAAAGTATTATTATTATTAAAACATCAGATGGAATCCTTTGGCTGAGGGCACATCTATGCTGTACAATTAATGCAATTTGACACTGTTTCAACTGCATGACTCCATGCTATAGAATCCTGGGAGTTGTTTGATGAGGCTCCGCACTCTTGGCAGAGAATGCTAAAACTTCAACTCCCATATCATGCAGCCACTAAAGTTAAAGTCAGGCCAAAGTGCATTAATTCTACAGTATAGATGCATGAGCAAGGGTAGAGACATTGGATCAGTTGTTGAATGGTGAATTAAGACAGAAGCCATGTGATTCAATGGGTCTACTTAAAGAATAGGATTTCAGCATGGCCTAGTTGTCCAAGGGATTTTGGGAATTGCAGTACAAAAAGGACAATTTCCAAGTTCTGATCCTGAACCTTAATTTCTGAGGCTGAATGTTCCATTTTGGTCCTTTCATGTCCCAGCATTTCCCTGTTGATGGGATTGTGCCCAAACAATTCCTTTGTACTTAAACAAAAGGGGGAAAAACTTCATCTGGGAGTCTCTCTCTCTCTCTCGGCATTACTTCGCGAACGAAGATTCAGGAAGGACTCATCCCACGCTTTTTACAAGCGCGTTGATGACTAAAAAGGCCAATCTGAGATAGGCAAGTTCGGTTGCAGAAAGCGCAGCAGAAAGTCTCCTTGGGTGATGTTTTTTCCAAGTTGCGGTTCTTTCTGCGTTGTCGTTTCTCTTCGAGACCCATTCGGCGTGTCTTCTCGAAAGAGGCCGCAGCATTGTGGATAGTGCTTCTCCATGCCTCCCGATGTGAGGCCAGGGTGGACCATTGTTGGTGATCAATCTGGCCAAGCCTGAGATGTTGTTTCAGGGAGTCCTTATATCTCTTTGGGGGCGCCTCTTGCGCTGACCCGTGGCGAGTTCACCGTAGAGTAGTATCTTTGGGAGGCGGTGGTCCTCCATCCTAGAGACGTGTCCTGCCCAGCGCAGCTGTGTTTCTCAATAGCATGGCCTCAATGCTGGTGATCCCTGCTTGCTCAAGGACAGCAACATTCGTCACATAGTCGGTCCAGTGTATATTTAGGATTGTGCGAAGACAGCGCTGATGAAAGCGCTCGAGGAGTCGTAGGTGTTGGCGATAGGTGACCCATGTTTCAGACCCATAGAGGAGAATGGACAGTATGATAGCTCTGTACACACTGATTTTGGTGCTTTGTCTCAGGTGCTTGTTGCTCCAGACTCTTTTGTGAAGCCTTCCGAATCTGGGAGTAGTGTGCATGCAAAGGGGAAGCATATGCTAAATCTATTTATACATATTCAGCACTGTTGACAGCTCATTTAAAGTTTGGACGGAAACCAAGCAAGCTTTCACCATCTCGCTGGCAAAGAAATTGAGATTGTAGATAAAGCTGAGATTTGCCTCCACAAATTGTGCTGTGGAAATAATCTGAAAACAAATAATCTACAACGGTGTGCCTACCATGAGCTAGGACCAAAGCACAATGATTTCAAGGGGATTTGCTCCGGAGTAGACATGGCCAGGTCACATTGTAATTCCAGAAGCTTGAACAAAGGGTCAAATTAGCACCAAGCTGTGAAGCCGCTTTTTTTTTTTGCATTTGCTGAAAAGGGAAGAGCCAGCCAAACAGTCCCTGGCATCTTCCTGGTCCTCCTAGGTGACCTCACAGCTGATGCGGAGCCAAAGAAAATAAAGAGCTGCTGAAACAAATTAGACAGGAGGATGGCATCGGAAATTGCCTCCTTAAGGCAAGAACAAGATAGGATATAGCAGTAAAGTAAAACAGCTGGCATTGCTGGTCTTTGGGGGGGGGGGGGGATACACTGTGAAAATTTTGGAGTCTAATCATTTTTCTAAGGTGCAACTCAATGTTTTTTTAGAGGGATCTTAATATGTTTGTTCCATTTGTGTACTTGCATCAGTGCAGGCAATTTCGAGTATGGAATGCAGGTATTTTCCAGCACTGAGTGCTTTACTAGAAGTACTTTCCTAGAGTGCTTTTCTAGGTGGAAATGCCTTCCTTTTTCTTTCCTTTCTAAAATCAAGAAGTTTTAGGCAACCAATTTTGAGACATAAGACCCTATCATATTAGAGCATGAATCCACTTTAAGAGCCATTTGAAGGAAGAGCAAGGACTTGGAAGTTGCCCATTAGCAGTTTGCAGCTAAAGAGAGGACTGAGCAGCCACAAAAGTCTTCCTTGTTGGTCATCATATTTCTTATTGAGGAGAAATATATGTATTTTATGATCAGGTCTAAATTTGTTTTTATATGCAAATATGCCAGCATAAGAAAATTATGTGCAAATCTCTCCTGTTTGGTTGAAGTGTTCCTCTCTGTTGATGGTATGTTAAATGCTTACCCTATTTGCCGTTATATATTTCCAAGATGACTATGATTTATGTCAACACTAGGTTAGGGCTTGCTTGGAAATTCACAGGGATTTGTTCAGAGCTTTGCTATGGCTGTTGTTTCTCTCCCCTAAGGCCAAGAGAGTGTGACTTATCTAATGTTACATGACTGAATGAGGATTTCAACCCTGGTCTCTTGGATTGGTAGTCTAGCACTCAGCCCATTACACCATGCTAGCTCTAGCTACCTTTTATGTAACTGAAGTGCATATTTTTTATTCCCTTCACCAGAAATAGTATAATAACTCCGAGGTGGCACTTGAATGTCCTTTTCAGTAACTACCGATACACTTAGTATCCATGAATCTGTCTAATCCTGCCTTGAAGTTGTTCAGGCTGACAGCTGTCACAACCTCTTCTGGAAGTAAATTCCATAACCCAATGACCCTCTGGGTGAAGAAATATTTCCCTTTATTAGTCCTAATTTTCCTACCTTGGAGCTTCAGGGAGTGCCCTCTAGTCCTAGTGTTTTGTGACAAAGAAAATATTTCTTGATTCACCTTTTCTATCCCATGCATGATTTTATACACTTCGATCAAGTCACCTCTTAGACGCCGTCTTTCAAGGCTGAAAAGACCAAGGCGTTGCAACCTGATTTCATAAGGGAGCTGCTCCATCCCTTGGATCATTCTTGTTGCCCTTTTCTGTACCTTTTCCAGTTCCGTTATATCCTTCTTAAGGTGCGGAGACCAGAATTGTACACAGTACTCCAAATGTGGCCTTACCATAGATTTGTAGAGAGGTAATACAACATTTGCTGACCTATTTTCGATTCCCTTTCTGATCATGCCTAGCATAGAATTTGCTTTTTTTTTCACTGCTGCTGCACACTGGGTTGACATCTTCATTGAGCTGTCCACCAAAACCCCAAGATCCCTTTCCTGGTTTGTCTCGGAAAGCTTTGACCCCATCAATTGGTAGGTGTAGTTGGGGTTCTTTGCTCCGATGTGCATGACTTTACACTTGTTTAGGTTAAAATGCATTTGCCACTTTGTTGCCCATTCACTCAATTTCGAGAGATCTTTCTGGAGCTCTATACAATCAGTTTCATTTTTAACTACCCTGAACAATTTAGTGTTGTCTGCAAACTTTGCTACCTCAGAATTCACTCCTACATCCAGATCATTAATGAATAAATTAAAAAGTAACGGACCCAAAACTGAACCCTGGGGTACACCACTTCTCACCTCTTTCCACCCAGAGAAATGTCCATTTATTACCACCCTTTGTTTCCTACAGTTTAGCCAGGTTCCAATCCAGGACAAGACCTGTCCTCTGATTCCATGGCTGAAGAGCTTATTTAGGAGCCTTTGGTGAGGGACTTTGTCAAAAGCCTTTTGAAAGTCAAGGTAAACAATATCAATTGGGTCCCATTTATCTATGTGTTTATTTATACCCTCAAAGAATTCTAACAAGTTAGTAAGACATGATTTGCCTTTGCAGAAACCATGTTGATTTTCTTTCAGCAATGCCTGTTCTTCTATGTGCCTAGTAATTTTTTCTTTAATAATGGTTTCCATCACTTTGCCTGGAACTGAGGTTAAACTGACTGGTCTATAATTTCCTGGATCACCTCTGGATCCTTTCTTGAAGATCGGTGTTACATTTGCCTCCCTCCAGTCCTCGGGTACAGTGCCTGATCTTAGAGAAAGGTTATATATCTTAGCTAGAAGTTCAGCAATTTCACACTTGAGTTCCTTAAGAACTCTGGGGTGGATGCCATCTGGCCCTGGTAGTTTAGTAAGGCATGTGAGAACATCCTCCTTGTTTATCTCTATCTGTTTTAATTCTTTTAATTTTTTAAATTCCCTCCCTGAAAAAACTGACTCAGCTGCAGGCATATGATGTCTGTCCTCCTGTGTGAAAACGGAGGCAAAGAAGTCATTTAGCCGCTCAGCAATCTCTTTGTCTTCACTGATTTTCCCTTTCTGACCATTGTCGTCGAGTGGCCCAACTGCTTTTCTAGTTGGATTCCTGCTTCTGATGTACTTAAAGAAGTTTTTGTTATTTTTTTAAAATATTCTTTGCTATGTGTGCCTCAAAATCTCTCTTGGCTTTCCTGACTGTTGCTTTGCTTTATGAACTGCATCATGGACTGAATGACCTGGAAAGACCGCATTGTGAGAAGTCAAACCTGGTATGCATAATATCAAGTTCAGTTTCATCATCTGCTTTTTATATAAATTGCTTTGAGTTTCCTTGTGAAGAGAAAGAGTGGGATATTGATAATAATAATAATAATAAACAAACGAAGCGTGGATCATCGAAGTTGCAATCCCAGGCTATAGCAGAATTGATGAGAAGCAACTGGAAAAGCTGACACAATATGAGGATTTAAAGATCGAACTGTCAATACTTTGACACAAGCCAGTCAAGGTGGTCCCAGTGGTGATCGACACACTGAGTGCAGTGTCTAAAGACCTTAGCCTGAACTTAAAAATCGTCAGCACTGATAAAATACCACCTGTCAGTTGCAAAAGGCCACCCTGCTTGAATCTGCATGCATTATTTGCAGATACATCATACAGTCCAAAATACTTAGGAAGTGCCCAATGTGTGATCAAATACAAAAGCCAGCATAGTTTGTTGTGTACCAATCTTGTTGTGTATCAAATAATAATAATAATAGCATTCCAAAATGTTTTTTCACATGTTTGTCCCCCATCCCTGGCAAAAATCAGTCTTGTACACAAAACTGAAAAGATGGCTTTTGTTCTCTTCTCAGGGGCGGTCCTTCCGATTCCGCGACCTACGCGGCCACGTAGGGCGCTACCGGCTGGGAGGGGCACCACCCGCTGGGAGGGGCGCCACCGTGCCGCCTCCGCGCCCCCGCCGCCGCTGCACTGCCCTGTGCCACCGCTACGCCGGGTGTGCCGGGTGCGCTGGCTGCCCCACCGGCTGCGCACGCACAGAAGCACCCCAGAGGCGCTGTAGTGCCTGTAGATGTTTCTGCGCATGCACGCGCACTGTCCCAAGCACGCGCATGGAGCCAGCGTTGGCTCCAAGGTGGCAGGCGCGCGCGGAGGCAGTGCGTGGAGCCGGCTGCAGAGGCGCGGGCATGTGACGCGGGGGCGGCGGAGGTGGCGCAGAGGCGGCGTGGCGGTGCAGGGCGGGGGACGACAAAATTTCCTTTGCGTACCCCCCCGGATTAGGTTAGACCGCCCCTGTCTCTTCTGACAAAGTTTTGGAACACAATACCACAGACATAATGATTGTGGAAAATAAAAAAGTTTGGATTATTGATGTCACCATACCAAGTGACAGCCACAATGAGGAAAAATAACAGGAAAAACTCAGCCGTTATCAAGACCTCAAAATTGAACTGCAGAGGCTCTGGCATAAACCAGTACAGGTGGTCCCAGTGGTCATTGGCACACTGGGTGCCATGCCAAAAGATCTCAGCTGGCATTTGGAAACAATAAACATTGACAAAATCATGATCTGTCAACTGCTAGAGGCCACCTTATTTGGATCTGCACTTATTATTCGAAAATACATCACACAGTCCTAGGCGCTTGGGAAATGTTCGACTTGTGATTTTGTGATAGGAAATCCAGCATATAGATCTCGTTTGCTGTGACATACTGTGTTTTTGTATCAGTTAAATAATAATACTGTAATAATAATAATATCTGAGCTGGACAATTCCCAAAGGTTTGGAGAGCTGCATTGAACATACCCATACCCAAAACTTACTTTTTTTAGAGGGCTACAGATCGATGTTGGGCTAAGACTCTGATAGATCAGGGTTTCAATCATTGCTAAGTCATAGAAACCCACTCAGTGAGCTGGCAAGTCCCATTCAGCCCCAGAGAAAGGCAGTAGCAAACCTTCTGTGAGCAAATCTTGCCAAGAAAGTCCTGTGATAAGGTCGTCTTAGGGTTTCCATAAGTTGAAAACACTTTGAAGGCATAGTCAATTATGAGGGAAGGGGATACCTAGCTACCAGATGTTGTTGGACTTTATCTCGCTCCCTCATCATTGGATATGCTGGGTAGAGCCCACATGTAAAATACACCTGTTACCTTTTTCCTCAATGATGACTGTGTCCCAGGCTATAATGATTTCATGTTTAGTCTTAAAGGATCCTACATGCATGAAGATTTTTAGATCATGTAGAGAGAGCCCAGGTTTTCACACCTTGAAGAGGGAGCCCTGTGGTCATACATCCATACTTCTTCATGTGCTGGTGTCTGTGGTGTAGAGCTGGCCCACATGTTCCTAAATATTCCTTAACGTGTTTGTCCCCTATACCTGGCAAAAGCCAGACCTGTGTGCATGAAACTGAAAAGATGGCTTTTGTTTTCTTCTGGAGTGGTCTGTCTGCTCATAAAGCAGGAAGTCTACAAGGCCAAAACTGTTTGTATTCCTCTTTCCTCCCCATGACTTATTCCCTGTGGCACTGGTGCTCATTTGCCCTGTGCTACTAAGCATAAGCAAAGTTCCTGAATGATAGCACAAGGAAGAGAGAGTGTCCCATGCAGGTGTTGGCATTCACCAGGGATGAATGAGAGGGTGTAGATGAGATCCCCGTCTTGCCTCAACTGGGAAAAGAAGACCTGCATTTTATCACTTGAGCACAGCTGTTTCTATCAGTCATCACTAGGTAAAGAAAGGGCCTTAGGCAGTGGGTGTTAATTGGTAATTTATGTCCTTCCTGTCACGAAGTGTTACTTTGAGGTATTACCAGCTTTTCCTAATGCTTGAATCCTTGAATAATAGAAGGCAGGAAAAATACAGTGGGAGGGGAAATTGTTCTATCCCAGTGCATTTCTCAAACCACAATGTGTCATTGCCTCTGTCTCAGACAGATTGTTCATTTTATGTTATATAATTATTTATCTTTCCCCCCCTTGTTATGTGTCTTCAAGCCTTTTCTGACTTATTGCAACCCTAAAGCAAGCCTATCATGGGGTTTTCTGGGGCCGAGAGTGTGTGACTCACCCATGATCTGAGTTTCTATGTCAGAGCAGGAAATGGGACATTGGTCTCCAGAGTCATAGTCCAATGTACAAATCATTATACTATAAACTTCATAAATATGGAAACCCCAATGAAATTCCAATGGTTGCCATAAATTGACAGGTGGTTTGAAGGCATAGATAGATAGATAGATGATAGATAGATAGGGAGACACTATCTGTTTGGCCCAAGTTAATTTTGAAAGTGGCATTTGGGAGGCTGGTCAGGCACATATGACAACAAACTCTGAAAGCTAGTGCTGATTTATATAGAAAGACCAGCACTAAAGATTTGCTTGGGATAAGCAGAGTTTTAAGAAGTTGTTTGTAAACTACAATTACTATATTATCCCCCCCCAAAAAAAAACAGACCCTGGCTATGCTGGTTGGGACATTTGAGGAATTTTAATCCAAAGACATAAAAAACTGCACATTGAGGTTATGAAGGACATATTTTTGAAGCATCTCTGGCACAGTTGTGCATGTTTTACCTGCTGAACTTATCAGTTCAAATGGTCACTCCACACAGGCTTGCTGTCTAAAGTATTGTGTGTCTGCGTATGCTGTATGTGCCTTCAAATTACCTATTGACATATAGTGACTCCATAAATTTCATTGGACTTTCTTAGTGATTACTCAGAGTTGATTTTGCCAGTTCCTTCTTTTAAAACACAATATTTGGTATATGTAGCAGTCTCCCATACAAGCTGACCTTGCTTAGCTTCCAAGCTCAGATGGAATCTGGTGCCTTTAGGGTATTACTGGGATCTAAAGTATGATAATTGGAGAAAATAAGATAGGATGGTGGAAAATTAAAACCAAAGGACTGGCACAAAAGAGGAAGTTTGGTTAAAACTATGCAATAAGCATGGTTTCTAGAAGAAATAGGATTGGAATCCTGACATAGATTGTACAAAGATTGGAAACTTGACATAGGAGTTTCACTGGGAACAATTACTTTCCTTCTTAGAGAAGGATTTCCCCCCACCTAATCCATCATGTTCTGCAACTGGTTTGAACTTGCAAACCAGTGGGCAATGCAAGTGTTAGTGGGGGCAGATTGCCTTTTCAAGAAACCTTTGAGAACTCCTCAACCCTTGGAGCAAAAACTGGAGGTGCTGGGAGGAACTGGAGGCCTTAAACACTTTGTGGGGACCTTATGTAGCATGGGGAACACATTTTCTCCATCCCTGTTACAAAAGTAAACTGCTCATCATAAAGGTATCTACAAAGAGGGTGTATTTCCATTGTCTTGTCCTTGCTATGAGCCTCTAAAGGGCAGTTGAAGGGCTTAGAAACTGCATGCAAAAGGATCAGTTTCAGTTTAGTTAGTATAAACAAATGCGAATGCTTCTCTTAGATTGTATGAATGCAATGGTGGGTTGAATGTCTGAATGCTCCCACATATCAAAACTCCAGCAGCTGGAGTCCACTGGAATTGGGATTATGCATTATCTTGGCAATAGTGTGAGTGTGTGTGTGTGTGTGTGTGTGTGTGTGTGACAGACGGGGGAAGAAGAACAAGATGTCATTGGACTTCAACTTGACAGAGGTAAAAGATGATGAAGAAGCTATAGGCCACAACATTTGGAGAGAGTTGACTTGGGAAACTTTGCTGCACATTGGAACTTAAAACTTCTTGTTACTCCTGACATTCTGACTTAATCTAGGTGTTGACTCACCATCCATCAATTGGTTTAATGGGTCTATTCTAGTTGGGGCTGGCCAACAGTTTCCAGACTCAGTGTGCTGAGTTTGTGGTAAATATATTTAATAGAAACAGAGTGTGTTGCGTAGACAGAGGGAACTTGGATGCCCTAGTTTTAACCACATCCAGGAAGAACCATTGACAGTAGTTCATGTTAGGCCAAGAGCCACACAAAGTGAATTCAACTGAAAACTGAAGATCGAACAGGAGGTCCTGGTGATAAAAGGATACAAGCAGCTCAAACCTTCTCCAAGAGCAATAGGGCTAATGTGTGTTCAGCATAAATGTGTGCTATACCACATACGTTTGGACTGTGGCCTCAACTACCACAGGATGCAACTTTGGCCAAGGAGCTGGTGAGATCCAAAGATAGATTGAGTATCTACATAAATGCCAAAGACATCAAGTTAAAATTTAAAGAATAGTGGTAAACATATGTGATGACTCATTGTCTGTAAATCTATTCTTCTATAAATTGGGTAGTGTGTTAGAAATTAACAGATTCTCCTGAACCTGTTTACTTCATTAGAAGTGGACTCTCTTCTCAGGCCAGTGGCCCTCACACTGGCATTTTACAGATGGTCTTCTAGACTGACTCCAGGCCTATGTGCATAACCAAAGCTTAAAAAAGGTTATTTCTGGACTACAGCTCCTAGAATCTCTCTGCCAACATGCTGTAGTCCAGGGGTGCTCATTAGGTAGATCGCAATCTACTGGTAGATCGCGTAGGGTGTCCTGGTAGATCGCAGGCAGGGCAGGAGGAAGGCTCATTCCTGCCCTGCAGGCTCCCAACGCTGCCCAGGTGCAGAAGGAGGTTGGACTGGATGGCCCTTGGAGGTCTCCCCCTATTCTAGGATCACATTGTTGTTGTTGTTGTTGTTATTATTATTATTATTATCATCATCAGAGACTGAATGGCCATCTGTGAGGAATGTTTTGATTGTGTTTTTTCCTTATGGCAGAAGGAGGTTGGACTGGATGGCCCTTGGAGGTCTCCTTCTACTCTAGGAACCTATTGTTGTTGTTGTTAGTAGTAGTAGTAGTAGTAGTAGCAGAGGCTGAATGAATATTATCATTATTATTATGAATAAATTCAGGGGCTTATACTCATATTTAGTTGAATTCAGCCTTAAAATATATTATATGGCTCTCACTGAAATAAATTTCCAAATATTTTGCTTTTATGGCTCTCTGAGTAGTGGATAGGTAGATCATTTTGACTTGGTTGTTTTATAAGTAGCTCGCATGCTGAAAAAGTGTGAGCACCCCTGCTGTAGTCTAAAACAAATAAACAATTATTTCTAAGCTCTAGTTAGAATTTTTCTTATATTTGGAGAAGAAAAAAAACCATGTGAAAACTGTAATGTAGTTTGTATTTTATGGAATGTGTAGCCATGTCATTGGGGGAATGGGTTTGAAAAGCCAGTAGAGCTGCTACAGAAAGGAATAGCAAACAAGCAAAGAACCTCCTCTGCTCTTTGATCCTCCCTGCAGAGAGTACACCATGAAGGGTTGTTAAAATGTTAATCCGATTTAAGAAAAGCTTTTGAATCATTCAAGAGAGGAAGTGCTGGCTTCTGATTCCCCTACCAGCAGGCATTTGGGGAAAAAAAGAAAAGAAAGAAAACTCACCCCCATGAGCTTTGACAAGTAATTCTTTCATATGTGGGCACTAGAAAGGTCCAAGATCAGCTATCAATGTGCTAAACTTGTTTCCAAATAGCGAAGTGGTGTTCTGTTTGTTTCTTCAGGCTCATCCTATTGCTGGAAAAAGAATAGTTCAACTAAAACATGAAAGTAAGAGACTTGGTGGTATGCAAACACAGGTGAAATGTGGAATTCCCTCTCTAAATATCTTGGTTTGCCTATTCACAGGAAGAAGGTCAGATTACAAATCTGTGAACTAGACTGGCTAAAGTTTAATGTTCAGAGATGCTGCTGCTAGCCAAATCCATGGTTTAACCTTTTTCATTTAACAAGATGACTCAAGAGGACAAACAATATTCAAGCAAATACCTCCTTTGGCAGTTGTATAACATTTTTTAAAAGACTAAAAATGAATTAATACATCCCCTGCATGGGGAATATGGTGAAATACGAATGACTAGCACAGAGAAGGAGGACTTGGTCAACACTTGTTTTACTTCTTCTGAAAAATAAAACAGTTTGGTTGAAATATGATGCAGTGAGTGGCTGGCATCTCAAATAAGTTAAACTGATAGTACACAAACACCTCCATCAGTGGATCTCAACCTGTGGGTCCCCAGATATTTTGGCCTTCCAGAAATCCTAACCGCTGGTAAACTGGCTGGGATTTTTGGGAGTTATAGGCCAAAACATATGGAGACCCACAGGTTGAGAACCACTGGCCTTGTCACAGTTTGAATCCAAGGAGGTCACATTTTGAATCCAAGGAGAGGGTGAATTTCCATCTGTCAGCTCCAGCTTCTCATGCGGGGGCATGAGAGAAGCCTCCCACAGGATGGTAAAATATCTGGGCATCCCCTGGGCAACATCTTTGCAGACAGCCAATCCTCTCACACCAGAAGTGACTTGCAGTTTCTCAAGTTGTTCCACACACACACACACACACACACACACACACACACACACACACAGAATCAGCTTGATAATGATACAATGAAACAGTCTAGAACAGATTGTTGTTCTTTGAGAAAAGTGTGTTGCTGCCCAATGTGAAAAGCTAATGCAGTTATACAACTGTAGCATCCAGAAAATGGGAAGCAAAAATATTGTTCTGCTTTGTTCAGGTTTTACCTGGAATATTATGTCCAATTCTTGGCAGCACAATTAAAGGATTGCATTTATAAGCTAGAATCTGAACAGAGCAGGGCTAATCTTTTGTCGCTTTCAGAACCTCTGGGTTTCTGCGAGTTTTCCAGGCTGTATGGCCATGTTCCAATAGCATTCTCTCCTGATGTTTTGCCTGTTTCCATGTACATTTCACTTGCTTCGTTTCTAACAGACCTCTGAACCAACTTCTGAAGATGCCAGAGATGCAGGTGAAATGTCAGGAGAGAATGCTACTGGAACATAGCCATGCAGCCCCCAAAACTCACAGCAACCCAGAGCAGGGTTACCTAGATAGTTCTGGAAAGCAAGCCCTATGAACAATAGTAAAGTGAATTGGGTTCGCTTAACCTAGACTCTAGAGAAAACTGGGAAGTAATTAGACAGGTTTCTTTAAATATCTGAAGGGCTATTGTGTGGAAGAAGTAGTGAGCTGTTTCTCTTTTTCTCCAGAGGGGTAAGTCCAAATCATTGGATTCAAATTACAAGAAAAAACCTTGTAGATTAAACTCCAGGAAGTTGAAAAATCTGTTCACTCATGAATTGAACTACCGTATCTATTTTTATTTTTAAATTTACCAGTTGCTGCTGCATTTTCCACCCTCGGCTTATACTTGAGTCAATATGTTTTTCCAGTTTTTGTGTGGAAAAATTAGATGCCTTGGCTTATATTCAGGCCAGCTTATACTCAAGTATATATGGTACCTCAGAAGATTATTTGACTTTCTGTAGTTGGGAGGTTTTCCATATAAAGTTTGGATGGCAATTTCTTAGATATGCCTTAGCTGTGGGTTTCCCTCATTACACTGGATGTTTGTTGGGATTGCTCCTCGTTCTATTGGGCTGTGATTCCATGAACAGTCCTTCTATAGCTTTCCTTTGACAGTGCACTAGGAAAATAAACTGACATGGCAATTCTCTGTATTTTAATGTCAGCAGGTATTGGTACCAGTCTAATCTTCCTGGGATCTGCTCCAGGCTGAACCCCACCAAACATGTGACTTTTCTGCACCTTTCCTTCCAAAATAGGAGTGACTAGAAGTTCACTTACAGTTTTGAAAAAGAAATCCAACCCCCCCCCCCAAAAAAAAACCTCACAAGAAAGCAAAGACTTGTGCCTTGTATTACAGGAGTCCTGCAGGAGAACTGAGACACCATATTAGCCAAGTGAAGAAACTGGTCTAAATATAAGAAGCACAGAGTAAACAGAATTATATGGTAAGGAGTCACATGGGGATGGAGAACAGTAAGAACTAAATTTAGGAAGAGTACAGGAAAGATAGGATTACGCAACCATGCCTAATCCTGTCTTTCTTGTTCTCTTTTTAAGTTTAGTTCTTATTGTTCCCCTTTCCCACATGACCCCTAGGATTATGCAACCATGCTGGAGTCCCCGGTGGCACACTGGGTTAGACCCTTGTGCTGGCAGAACTGCTGACCAAAAGGTAGGTGGTTCTAATCTGGGGAGCAGGGTGAGCTCCCGTCTGTCAGCTCCAGCTTCTCATGCGGGGAGATGAGAGAAGCCTCCCACAGGATGGTAAAACATCCAGGCAATGTCCTTGCAGACAGCCAGTTCTCTCACACCAGAAGCGACTTGCAGTTTCTCGAGTTGCTCCTGGCATAAAAAAATGCAACCATGCCAGTCTGATGAAATACCTTGCTTCTTGTTCCTGGGGAAAGAAATCTGTTTAGGCCCATGGCTGATAGAAATGTAGTCCCTGCAGCCAATGGTGCCTCCATCTCAGTGGGGATTGTGAACCCACTCCATATTCTACTTCAGACTTTGATGCCAAAACCTTTATTCAAAAATAGATTTAACACCCTGGTTAGCTCTTTGATCCAGAAGGGATTCATGGTCCCATAGATTGGAAAGCCACCGAATGTCTCCTCTGTGAGCTGTGCAGTAGCACCTCTTTTTTGCATATCATTTGCACAAGTGGGTTATCCTTTTTAATTTTAATATCCTCTTCCCATGAGATCCTGAAAATCACTCAGGCACACTGGGTGGGGTTTGCTAAGGCAAAAAGTGCTGTTCCTCAGCAAATGTTGAGGGCAAGCAAAAGTTTGGTCACATGTGGATGCCACAGATGACCTGAAGTGCTGTGGCCCGCAATGACGAGAAAATGACATTTTTATACGAAGGAAACAGAAGGCCAAAAACAATACCTGTCTGAATCTCCTCTCAGTATGGAGTGGAAAAGCACTCTATTTGTTAGAACAGAAGCTGAGGATATATCATAGACATCCACTCCCACTCTCTTAGCAAAAATTCTCTATTACATCAATTATTTTTCCATTACATTGGCCAAGAGGGATCACCAGTGGAATGCTTTTGTGGATTCACACAGCTGTTGCAAGACATTCACAGTCATGTTGCTTCAGTACTGACTGCGTTGTTATGAGAGGAACATGAAAAGAAGATCACAGCAGAAAAGGGTGGTTATGATGCACAATGAGCCCACAGCCATTGAGATGTGTTCCTTAATGCCATTATATTAACATGTATGTGCACCAGCTAGCCTTAGTAATGCAATAGGCAACATTCCAGAAGGAGGATGTATGTGGTGTCTTGGTCAGTCTTCCTTGATTTCTGGTGTTTTTTCCCAGAAGCATGGAAAAGAATACAATTATCTCCAGCTAACTTTAGGGTTGTTATAGACTTTATTCCCCTGGGCTCTACTTGAGCTTCGTTGTTTCCCATTCTGGGATTTATTTACCTTATCCTCATGATTGATTTGATTCATTATTTGCCTTTGGGTTCTATTATTTCATCAGTGTATTTTTTCATTGGGTGTGTTTTTGCTGTGTCATGCCTTAAAAACAGAGCCTGAAATTTCAACAGCATTCCATGGTGAATGAATCATAGAGTTGGAAAAGACTACAGTGGCCATCCAGTCCAGCCTCCTGCCTTGCAGGAAAATTGCGCATTTACAAACCACAGGGGGAAAATACAGACGTTTTCAGGGGTTTTTTTCTTTCTGAAAACAGAGGTCAAATCTCTCAATTCTTGATTCATGGGGGAATTACCAATGCATTGTTGCTTCTGGTGTGAGAGAATTGGCCTTCTGCAAGGATGTTGCCCAGGGGATGCCTGGATGTGTTCCCATCCTGTGGGATGTCCTCGCATAGGAAGCTGACAGACGGGAGCTCACCCCACTCCCCAGATTTGAACCACCGACCTTTCGGTCAGCAGTCCTGCCGGCACAAGGGTCTAAGTCACTGTGCCACTGGGGGCTCCTTGCAGTTTCTCAAGTCGCTCCTGACACGAAAAAAATAAAAACCCTATGCATGTCTACCAAAACTAAGTCCTGTGGAGCTGAATGGGGTTTACTTTTGCTTTGACTCCACTGAGGAATGTCTTGGTTTTATAAGTACCACATCTTCATCTTAAGAGATCTCTAAAGGTAAAGGTTTCCCTTTGACTTTAAGTCTAGCTATGTCTGACTCAGGGGGGGGGGGTAGTGCTCATCTCCATTTCTAAGCCAAAGAGCCAGCGTTGTCTGTAGACACCTCCAAGGTCATGTGGCCGGCATGACTGCATGGAGCGCCATTAAGGCAGTTCTGCTTTCCCTTATTTTCTCAATTCTTCCCAAATACAACATAGCTTGTTTCTTAATGTTAATAGATAGACAATGCGGCCCCAAGGAGATTTAGGGGTCCAATCAATACCCATGTTCTGATGGCTAATTAACATCAAATTAATAACATGATCCCTTTTAATGTGCTGGAGTTAAATTATTCATGAGAGGTGTTTATGGGATAATGTTGTTCTTTTGGTGAAAAGTTTCATTATGGATTCAGACAAGGAAATGGATAATAAAAGATCACTTTAGAACTGGTAGTTTTTATCAGCAATTTACTGAGTTGTAATTTGTGACATTCACTGTGAAAGTAGCATGGAAGAGGCATCTGTATATACTATCACTTCTGCAGGTGGAAAGATTGGAGAGGCTGGATTATGGGACTATAATTGTAATCCGATGATTAACACAGTTATTTGGATCCCACCTGAACAATGAATGTGGAATCTGATGAAACCTGAGCCACTGTTTTGGTTTGAGACCATCAATGGCTGACAGCAATGGCATTCATACATTTCAGAGGGGAATGTGATATTGCACAGGGCAACTATCCACTTTGTCATGATGAAGGCAGTTGTTTTTAGCTCACGGTAGCATTTTTCTCACAATGTTTTAATTCCATAATTGCGGGTTTTCTCCTTTCCCACCGGCTAAGAAATGGAGTGGCCCATTGTCAGGGAAACCTTTGTTCTCTAAATCTCTCCATATCTGAAAATTAGTGGGCCAATGTTGAGCTGGTGTTGAACCTTGTGATAGTTTTCAAATAACGCTTCTTATAAGGAATTGCCCACCTTTGCCATTCTGTCATCTGATGGCAGTGTTCAAAGCATTATATGAAGAAAGATGAGTCTTTCCAAGAGTGTTGTTCACCTTCAAACTTAATACTTCGGTTGAGCTTCAGATCTCTGAGATGTGAAAGTGAGCTTTGGGGGGAAATGGGGGGATGAGTGGAAATGAAAGCTTACATGGCAAGAATTTTATACCATTTCAGAGCCTTTTGGAGGCCAGCGTGCCACGTGGTTGGGAACAAAGCATTATGGACAGCAGACCAGAACAAGGAGCACTGGGCATGCCTTACAATGAGAACAACAACAAGAATTGCTCTGGCTAAACTGGAACAGCTGAAAAGCAAGTAAACAAGGCATCTTCTCATGGGAAACAAATAGCCAGGGAGGAGCCACCTTCAAAAACTATGCTCTCTGCGCTGACCCTTTTTAAAAAGAAGTACCTTTCATATTTTGCTTTCAAAATTTGAGAGCCAAGCTTTGGTTTATATTTACCTGCTTAGTGTAGATTGAAAAATAAACAAATTAGAAGAGGAACAGTCAAATAACTCTACATAGGTTTGGGATATCAGGAAGAGAGAGAGGGAGAGATTGAGCAAGCGAGAGAGAAACTTAGTTCACTACTACTTATTTGACAGTGTCCTCAAACATAAGGTCATTTTATTGCTGGCTTGATGCTTGCCAAACTGGGGAAGTCACCTTTTAAGGAAAGCGTAGGACTGGGCCGTCTAGTTTGTAAATGGTATGTTGAACGAAGGCCATCGCTTGGAATATCTAGAGAGAGAGAGAGAGAGAGAGAGAGAGAGAGAGAGAGAGAGAGAGAGAGTAGTTCTTTGTGCTACAGGTTTTGCTCTGCCAAAGCACTTTCCATAATCAGACCTAAGACATGTTTACATTCCTGTTGTCTTTGGTACCAGGCACATTCTCTTTCTGTTTTCTTCCTCTATATACTTAACATTTATGTAGCTCAAGAAATGCATGGGGCTGCATGTGCAAACTCCTTGCTGTTGCGCGGGCTCTCTTTCTCTCTCTTGTCCCCCACACACAAAGACATCAAATGTGTGCCAGGTTCCTAACAAAAGGCCATAAAGTAAATCCACATCACTGTTATGTCTGAAGTGCTTCTCATGATGGGCTCTGATGTGCATAATAGTCACCTCTTTTCTATGTGGCTCAATTGAACCTCAAACTCTGAGTAACTTGTGTTGTTGAAGGCTTTCATGGTCGGAATCACTGGGTTGCTGTGAGTTTTCCAGGCTGTGTGGCCATGTTCCAGAAACATTCTCTCCCGACATTTTGCCCACATTTAGCAGGCATCCTCAGAGGTTGTGAGATCTGTTGGAAACTAGGCAAGTGGGGTTTATATATCTGTGGAATGTCTGGGGTGGGAGAAAGAACTCTTATCTGTTTGAAGCAAGTGTGAATGTTGCACTTGGCCACCTTGATTAGCATTTAATGGATTTGCAGCTTCAAAGCCTGGCTAGTTGTTGTGGACAATTTCAACAGAAAGGAGGAAACCATGAAAATGAATAAAATCTGGCTACCAGTATTTAAACAATTTAAAATCAGGACAGTCAATAAAGAGCAACACTAAAAAAAGGGGGGGGGGGATTCCCGACAAGGATCAATGAGGACCAGCTAACACCTCACAACAAAAGATCCCTCAGGCAGCAACCAGCCAGCAATGATCTGGATAACTTGTTAGGTGAATGAAAATGTATGTCCCATAGCTATCCAATTCCTGCACCCCAGACTTGGCCTTACAGGAATGAATCCAGCAAGGCCTGGCACAGGTCCTGGTAGCTTTTATTTTGCTTATACACTACATTACACTGTTTTGTTTGATATACTAGTGTGTTCCTAGTATATCTCCATGGTAAAATGTAGATGGAAAAAAGTGTTATTTCAATAGTGTTTCGTGCCATCTAGAAACAGAAACCAATGAAATGGTGAACCATCTTGTGTATGGTAAGAAGAAAATGCTGTTTTGATGTGCAAGGAATATACTTTGGATTTCAGTGAGCATTTTAAACAGGCTATCTGTGGTTCCATCCACAAAATAGGCCCAGCACCTCATCTAAAGTTCAGACTAAAACTTGGAGCAGATTAATCACCACACTGATATGTGAGCTACCTGCCAACTTTGGGTCTTGTGGTAATGTCATGTAGTTTTCAACATTACCCAAGGAGATGTAGGTCAGTGCATGTGTGTATCAATATATGTACTTTCAAGTTGCCTGTCAGCTTTTGGCGATCCCTTGAATTTTCATAGGCAGGGAATATTCAGAGATGCTTTAACATTTCTTTATCTGAAATACTGCCTACAGCACCTGGTATTCGTTGGCAATCTCTCACCAAGTACTAATCTGATTGAGTCCGCCTACCCTCCAAGATCAAGCAGGAGCTGGTGCCTTTAGGATTGCTAGGCCTAAAGTACCCACAGCTCTCTGTTAGGGGCAGTGGCTGTCATGTTTAGTAGCGGGTATTTGGGTGTGAAAGGTTTAGATTCTGGACATTAGTTGGCTAACTGTTGTCCCCAAACTGCTTTTTCCTTACTTTAAATATACTGTATGAATTTAAAACGGATGATTACAAAATATAATTTTAAAAACAGTGGTAGAAAGATTTATCAAAACTTTAGCTATGCCATGCAAGAATATTTCGTAATATGATATCAGCTGCAAGAATACTTTAAGCTTAGAATTTGAAGAATGATTTATTGCCTACTACAGATAACTGGTTATTGAAAGTGAATGATTTTGCAGAAACTGACAAATTATCTATTTTAATTGAAGAAAAATAATAATGTTCTTGAAAAATTGGAAACCTCTTATTAATATTTTGAAACAGAAAGATGGTGATGGGATTGCTTATTGGTTTTGTTTATTTAATATGAATAAATGCATAGATGAAGTGTGACTATTAAACTAGAGAGGGGCAGGAGCTTAAGGGTTGAAAAGATGAAAGTTATTTATTTATTTCCCATATGCGTAGCTGTAGTGCTTTATTATATATTTAAGGCATTTAAGTATATGGTCCATGCTTATTTTTTGTAGTTTCTGTTTCTGTTGTAGATTTTGTTTAATTTTTACTGTACGTAGATTTTTTACTTTGTGAAAATGATTGGACATAAAAGAATACAGAAGTGCAAGTTGGCAGGGGAGACTTAAGCCTCCTTCCTTCCTTCCTTCCTTCCTTCCTTCCTTCCTTCCTTCCTTCCTTCCTTCCTTCCTTCCTTCACTCCTTCACTCCTTCACTCCTTCACTCCTTCACTCCCTCCTTCCTTCTATGGCTAGTAACTCCATTTGCAAAGGATGAGCTTTTGTTTCCTGAGCGTGACTTGTTTCTGGTCTTGGTATACACAGAATTGCAGCCCTCCTAGTACAGATGTTGGGAACTAGAGCAGTATAATGCTTTGAGCATTGGGATACATGATACAATTATACCATTATGATTCCACTTTAACTGTCATGGAAATGTTTGATGAAATACTGGGGTTTGTAGTTTGGGAGGGGCATTTAAAATTCTCAGTTAAAGAAATCTAGTGCCTCTGTAAAACCTCATACTCCAGAATCCCATAGGTTGTTGTTTATTTGTTCAGTTGCTTCCGACTCTTTGTGACCTCATGGACCAGCCCACGCCAGAGCTCCCTGTTGGCCCTCACCACCCCCAGCTCCTTCAGAGTCAAGCCAGTCACTTCAAAGATACCATCTTGCCCTTGGTTGGCCCCTCTTCCTTTTTTCCTTCCATTTTCCCCAGCATCATTGTCTTATCTAAGCTTTCCTGTCTTCTCATGATGTGGCCAAAGTACTTTATCTTTGCCTTCAATATCCTTCCCTCCAATGAGCAGTTGGGCATTATTTCCTGAATTATGGACTAGTTTGATCTCTTGTGGTCCAAGACAGTGTTTTCAACCTTTTTTGAGCCGCGGCACATTTTTTACATTTACAAAATCCTGGGGTACACCACCAACCAAAATGACACAAAATGACACTCTAACACAGTAATACATATAGTTAATATGTTTTTAAATGTATTTATACACTCAGTGTGAAACCTGGGCCTGTTTCGATGAACACAACATAGATATCCTGGCAGGAATGGCAGAAAGACGCACACGAAGGTCTTGCTCAACAGCTGTCAGTCTCTCTATGTGTTTAGTTTTTATCGCAGTCAAGCTAGAGAAGCTCATCTCACACAGATATGTGGTTGAAAACGGCATGAATACTCAATATGCCCAAATGTGAACACAGATGGAGTTTGGGAAAATAGACCTTGACATTTGGGAGTTACAGTTTCTGGGATTTATAGTTAACACACAATCAAAGAGCATCCTGAACTCTTGCAACAATGGAATTGAACCAAACTTGGCATATTGAACACTCATTACCAACAGAAAGTACTGAAAGGGTTTGCTTGGGAATTGACCTTGAGTTTGGAAGTTGTAGTTCACCTACACCCAGAGAACACTGTGGACTCAAACAATGTTATGTTATGTTGTTGTTTGTTTTCTATCCAGAATCACAATGTTGGAAGGAGGCTCACCACTTTAAGGTCCCTAAAACAGGCATGGGAAAACTTCAGCCCTCTGGGTGCTTTGGACTTCAACTCCCACCTTTCCTAACAGCCTGAGGCCCTTCCCTGCTTAGGTGGCTGAGGGGGGAAAAGGAAAAGGGCCTGAGGCTGCCCATGCCAGCTTTTGACAGAGACCTCTTCCTCCCCCTTCCCCTTCGCGCCCTTTCTTCCCCCTCCTGCCAAACACTTACTTTTTCTTTTCACTCGGGCTCCCTTCTTCAGGAGGGGAGGGGGGGAGGGAGGAAGACGTGACCCATGCGGGCATTGCCGCACAGACTCGCCCCATGACTTCCTCCCTCCCCCTCCCCTCCTGAACACGCTCACGCTGCCCCCTCTAATCAAAATGGCGGCAGCATGAGCAAAGTGAGGCAAAGCGAGCAGAGTGAGGCTGGGAAGAAGGGAGCCCGAGTGGAGAAGAAAAAGTGTTCGGCAGGAGGGGGATGAAAGGGTATTGGAGGTTCAAATTTCCCACGGCACACCTGATGATCGCTCACGGCACACTAGTGTGCCGCGGCACACTGGTTGGGAAACACTGGTCCAAGACACTCTCAGAACTTTCCTCCAGCACCACAGTTCAAAAGTGTCTATCTTGCTTCACTCAGTCTTCCTTATGGTCCAGCTCCCCCATCCATAAGTTACTATGCGGAATACTATTGCTTTAATTATGCGGCTCTTCATTGCCACTGTGATGTCTCTACTCTTCACTATTTTATTGAGGTTGGTCATTGCCACTGTGATGTCTCTACTCTTCACTATTTTATTGAGGTTGGTCATTGCTCTCCTCCCAAGAAGTAAATGTCTTCTGATTTCCTGGCTGCAGTTTGTGGCTGCAGTAATCTTCACACCCTAGGAATACAAAGTCTGTCACTGCCTCCACATTTTCTCCCTCTATTTGCCAGTTATCAATCAGTCCGATTGCCATAATCTTGGTTTTTTAAAATGTTTAACTGCAACTCAGCTTTTGCACTTTCTTCTTTCCCCTTGGTTAGAAGGCTCCTCAGTGCCTCCTCGCTTTCAGCCATCAAAGTGGTATCATCTGCATATCTAAGGTTGTTAATGTTTCTTCCAGCAATTTTAACTCCAGCATGGAGCTCTAGGAGTAAAAGTGGGGCCATAGCTGAAATGTGTAGTGTGAAAGGCTCTGAGAATTCTAGGAGACCGGGATTTGAGTCCCACTCAGCCATGGAAACCCATTGGGTGACCTGGGGTGAGCCCTATTCTCTCAGCCTGAGGAGGGCAATGGCAAACCTCCTAGGAAGAGGGTCACCATGAGTTAAAGGCGACTTGAAGGCACAGAACAACAACAAAGAAGAGAGGCTGCCAATTAGCAAAGCAATTGCTGGCATACTGTTCCTGCCTGTGAAATTACACCAGGTTCTGTTTCTTTAAAACACCCTTGATTATATCTGACCCTTGAAGCAGTTCTCTGACAGAGTTTTCTCAAGGTTTTGTACACAAAGCTACAGAAGTGTTGTTTCAAGCTGACAGATATATGTATTTTGACTTGCCGCTCTGTGCTCCGGTGTCCCAGATGTTTGTGTGCCAGTTTTAACTGACCCGGTATCCTTTGTGCTGGGCTGACTTTCTGAGCACTAACCCAGAGCCCATAGGGCCCCAGAGGCGGTTCACCTCACAACGGAGGGGGAGAGAGGGCAGCAGGAGGGGAAGGGGGCAGGATGACTAATTCCCAGAGTGTGAAATGAAACAGCTGCAAAGATTGCAAAAGAAAGGGGGGGGGGAGGAACCAGGAATTTAAGTGGGCTTTAAATACCAAAGAGCAGCTTGCTTCATTTTCCTGTCCACCATGTGGCTCAGCCCTCTTCATGCTGTGTGCTCAGCGGTATGCAAGGCTGAGAGGTGTCAAATAAATTTTTACCTTGCCAAATGTCAGGGCTCTGACCCCAGGGCAGTTGGAGCTGGTGCTGTTTTTCTCACTAGGGGAAAAATAATGCATTGAAGAATGAACATACTGCCTAATCATGATGATGGTTGCTATTAGTTTTATCATATTCTGTTCTATTCTCCTTTTGCCCCTCTACTGGGAGTCAGAGCTTTTGGGTGAATGCCACCTGGAAAGATGGAAGGAGAAATCCCATAGTTCCTGATTGCACACAAGGATGGATGTTCATAGTGGGATTTGTAGCCAAGGCAGCCCAATCCAAGGAGTCTCCAGTGGCGCGATGGGCTAAACCCTTGGACTGGCAGAACGGCTGACTGAAAGGTCAATGGTTAG
The DNA here is from genome assembly GCA_030556195.1 of Anolis apletophallus. Classification (NCBI taxonomy): domain Eukaryota; kingdom Metazoa; phylum Chordata; class Lepidosauria; order Squamata; family Anolidae; genus Anolis; species Anolis apletophallus. Next base: position 84,076,758 of record JARBWK010000001.1, read on the forward strand.
AATCTGGGGATCGGGTGAGCTCCCATCTTCTCATGTGGTAACATGAGAGAAGGCTCCCGCAAGATGGTAACACATCCGGGTGTCCCCTGGACAACGTCCTTGCAGATGACCAATTCTTTCATACCAGAAGTAACTTGCAGTTTCTCAAGTTGCTCCGGACATGAAAAAGCCCAGTTCATAGCCTCCAACATTTTACACATGAACACTAGGATGAATGTTGTCAAGCACAATCAAAGTGTGGTCAATATACGGTAGCAAAAATTGTTAATGAGGGGAAAAAAATTAAACTGGGGGGGGGGGGTGTGCAGCAGTTTGCATTTGCCCAAACTTACCTGAAAGGGAAGAATTTGCCCTTTTCTACTCCTCTCTTTTTCCACTGCAGAGTTGAGTGTAGTTTGTTGTCATGTCTACATTTCCAATTTATGGTGACTATCACAGGTTTTTCTTGGAAAGGTTTGTTCAGAGGGAATTTGACTTTGCCTTCCTCTGAGGCTGAGAGAATGAGACTTGGCCAAGGTCATCCAGTGGACTACAAGGCTGAGTGAGGATTTGAATACTGAGTTGTAGTCGAGCACTCAAACCACTACACCAAATTGGCTCTCACTCCTTTTGTACTTTCAATTTACAGCAATTGAAGTGAAATGAGCAGAGAGAGGGGAAGTGGGAAGAGAAGCGAGGAACTGCAAATTTAAACAGCATCTGAAAAGTGGGAAGACAAAATGATACATGGAGACTATGTCTGTCAAAACAGTGTCGTGTATTTTCCGGGACAGGGATAGCACACTGGGGGATGTCTTGTTAACATACCTAGTTGGCTGAATTAGAACTGTCAGAAATAGAGCTAGAAAATAGTGCTCTCTCTTGTGTTCTCTCTCTCTCTCTCTTTTGTGCATGCGCACACACACAATGTTAGCAATGCAATAGTTGGGTTTCTGGGAATGGTGTGATTGCGATTTTGAAGTGGGTGTGGCATTGTCATAATATTTTAAAGTTTAATGATTTAATTATACAAATGGTTGTTTTTTAATATTTATATTTTAGTGCATTTACATTGTTTACATTTGTATTTTTATATGTATTGTTAGTTGCCTATATCACGAAAAAGGTAGGATATAGAGAGAGGGAGGGAGGCAGAGGTTGGTTAGGTGCCCAGGACTCATCCTGGTGCTCTGCGGGAATGAAAGTTCATTAAAAGCGAACAAAGATCTATCGGATTGGTTCCAGCCACATGGCTGCTATATTAGTTACACAAATTTCTCAGCAGGGATGCCAGAATTGCTTTGAGGTGTGATGGTGCTGAAGGCAGCAGGCAAGTCGTTATGAATTTTGCCTAATTGCAGGTACATTTGTAGGAAAGGGTGAAAACATAAAATAATTGCATAACCACCAGGACAGTAATAGCAACTATAGACAACGGAAGCAGTTAATATTCTGAAAAGCAATGGGAAATTAGTAAGTGGCCACCGGATAGATTGTATGCAGTCTTACGTAGTTATTCTTGGGAGGGCTCAGCAGTAATAGCTGTCTTAATATTTTTAGTGCTTGATCCCTTTGGATAGGGAGTATGGCTTCACTGGATGTTAAAAGCTACATTCTGTGCTGTTAAGGGACCTGGGCAGCCATGGGCCTGGCTGTGTTTTCTAATGGAGGTTGACGGGTGCCCCCTAGAACAGCAAGTTCAGGAACTTTCCAAGCAGAAGAAAAAAAGAAGATACTTAACTACTCCTGTAACATCTGGACATTGTAAATTGTAATTTGTTGGGGTCTAATTTTGGAACTGAGTGGAAGCCTATTGGCTAAGGATGTATTGATTAGCAAGTAAGTTGACTGTGTTAAACAAGGCAGGCTAATAGTTGGGGATATACTGAAGATGAATGCTTTCAGAATCCATCTGCTACTCATTTCTTTAATTACTGGCTTTGATTTTCAGCTGACCTGAGGACATAATGGCTTGTTGACTTTGGTGAGAGTCTGATTTATTAGTGTACATTTCACAGATGAGGTATTGAGATTCTGGGGCTCTTGCTGCTTCTTACTTAAATGGCATTCACCCTTTAGGATGTCTGCTACAAAGGTGAAATCAAGGCATGGGGGCAAAGTGCAATCATTGCCTAAACTGGTACTCTCCATCCATTATACTTAACCGTAACTCCCTTGAAGCTATTGGCTATGATGATCAGTACTCATCTCTTTCAGCTTAATCTACCTCACAAGGTTGTTCTAAGGATAAATTGGAACAAGATGTGCTGTCTTGGAGGAACGTTTGGATGTAAATATTGGCTGGCATCCTATTAGTATGTTGTAAAATAGGCTTATGATCACTTACTATTTCCTATTTATGTTTATAATTGAAGTAGAATGTGTATGAAAATAACTGTCTCTGAAACCACCTTAAAATTCAGCACCACTAAGGAACAGGGGTTTGCAGGATGCTAAATGATGTTCAGACCCCTCATACCAATTGTTAGTGTGTGCTGAGAAGTTGTGACATGATGTCACAGAAGTCCTGGCTTCTTCCTGGTGCGTTACCAATTACTGGTGGGAGGGGGCAATACTCCATCTCAAGGTGCAGCTGGATGGATTGTGAGGTGAGGTGGGGTGGGAGAAGTCGGATGAGAGGATAGCTCTTAGCCATAACTGTTGGAGACGGCAACCTTCTCAAGCCTCCTCTATTTAATGTTTGTCTGTTTATAAAGTGTTGTTTTATTTCCTGAAGTTTATGTCTTCTTTGGTTTGCAGTTTCCTTAGCTCTATGTACTTGAAGCAGTGGGAGGGGCTGGAGGTCATGTGACTGTTTAGAATGCATTTTTAAAAGAATGGCAGTTGAGGAATGACAGTTAAGGCTTGAGTCTGATGCCAGTGTTAGAAGTTACAAGACAGTTAAGCCTTGAGTCAGCTTGAGTACAGAAGCCAGTGTAGGATGTTAGAAAACGGTTTGAATTCTTTGAAACTAGACTCTTATTAAAGAGAATTGTACAAAGCAATATAGTATTGAATAAACTGTTAAAGCTAAAGATACAAACTGAAACATTTTCATGTTTAACCTAACAAGAAATGTACTTGTATATTTAACACATCAAGTTATGAGTAAACAACAAACATGCTATTTTAAAAGAAGTCTGCTTGAATCTTTGCTGATAGCAATGGAATAGAAACGAGATATTTACGAGCCCAGTCATCATCCATTAGTCAATAAACTAAAGGAATACCTCCCTAACTCTGCTACCCAATAGGTTGTGATCCTAACGGGTCATAATCCATTATCCCAATAATAACATCATGGATATAGCTGATGCAGAATCCCAGTCATAATTGATAAATACATCTGGAATATGGGGAAAGTTGGTGACTCTGATCTCCGACATTCTGACATACATTTGAAGCAGAACCGGGAGTTATAGAACTCCAAGTACCAAGTTAACCTTACCAAAGCTGCCCGAACGTGCGGATACTAGGATGAGGGAGAACACGTGACAACTGTGAAGTAGGGTGAAAAGCAAAAAGGTTTTATTACTGGCACCAGCTGGTGGGTTTTGCCAGCAGAACACAGCTGCAGGTAGGGGCAAAAGACCCCGTTACATCTCATACAAAGACATTTATACCTCAATGGAGTCCATCCAGTTAAACCCACCCCTTCTTCATAGTTAAAACAATCATAATTGGCTGGTGATTACTGTTTAAACATTGCACAAATCATTTACATCATTTCTCTGTCATCACTAAAAATGAGAACAATAGCCATCTATAAGGTATTCCTTTCTCACAGTGCAAGCTATCAATGCTGAGCCTCTCTGTTCTTTGACTTGCAACATTAGTTCCGGGCTTCCTGCCAGCAGCAGAGCAGGACAGACTCTTTGCCATGCGCAATGGTGTTTTCCATTTACATTAAGAATCCCATTAACTTTCATAGCTCAAGCTGCACTGTTTCCACTCATCTAGCCTATATGGTTTAAATCGGGCACAGAGTGTATTAAAATGCATTTAATCAGGGTGTTAGTCTTCCATAGCATGTGCCTGTCTGATTCCAGACACCAAAACCCTCTTTTTCAGAGTTGACACGCAAGTAGCATCACTCTCTGACTGTACTTTTTATGCTCGGAAAAGTACCAAACCTGCTTCACATTCATTTTGCTGTGAGGGAGATTTTTAGTGGATCTCGGCAAGCAAGAGTACAAGAACCACCTCATCCTTTCATAGACTCATAGAGTTGGAAGATGCCACATGGGCCATCCAGCCCAATTTCCTGCCAGGTAAGGAAAAGTGCAACCAAAGCACCCAAGACAGATGGACATCCGGCCTCTGCTTAAAAGCCAACAAAAAAGCAGCCTCCACCACACTCTGAGTTCCACTGTTGAACAGCTGCAGGAAGTTCTTCCTAATGTTTAGGTGGAATCTCCTTTCCTGCCCATTCATGGAAGAGATAAGTGGAGACTTCAAATTGCTGGTAATGGCAGGATTGTCCTCCTTGCATCTCTCCAGAACCTGATAATATGAGCTGGTCACGGGAGGTCTGTGTTCCCTTCCTCTAGTTGGGGCCTCTGCTGTGCTGGGCTTTGCATGATCCAGAAATTTGCTAAAGTGAAAAAAGTAGCAGTGACCACCAATTACACTTTTTAAAAAACTTGTAAAGGCATACAGTGTTCAACTCCTGAGATGGCTCACCCTTATCATCTTGTGGACAGACTTCAAAGCAGGGCTTAAAATGTTCATGGAGAGGTTTATATATCCATATATATCCCTCTTAGAAGAAAATGAAGGAAGCTGCTTAAATAAAGCCTTGTCTTGTTCCATATTTGGCAGCCAGGCATATTCACAGCCAAAGCAGTCAGGGGGTGGGGGTGGGGGGTGGGATAGGAGAGAGTAACCAAACTCCTGCCTCCCGATCCCAGGAACTGGCTCACCGATCCTCTGCTATCAGACTACAAGAGGACAAAACAGTGTGACATGAGACGCTTCCTGTCCCAATGGGGACTGTGATACTGGACACCTGAAACAACAAGTACACAAAAGATTTGCAGTGTTAGTCCAGGAATGTCCTATTTGGGCTGAAGTGGCTGCCCCCGGAAGGAGTGCACTAAGGACTCAAGTCCAGCGTATATGTGTGAGAGAGGCTTTTCTAAACAAAATGGATTGATGTGGACCTAATTGGTATTCTTACATCACAGTCAACAAGGAGCCTTGAAAGCAAGAGCAGCCTGGATTTTTTGCTTGCCAAAGTCATGCAGAAGTATAATTAAAGGAAAAACTAGCTGGTGGACAGAGTTTGGCTTCTGGCATATGATCTGCAGAACACTAGGGTGATTTGATTTTGGGATAGGATAGGGTTTTTTTGGGGGGGGGGGATCTCTGTGTGACAGATCACTTTGATTTCATTGAATAGACAGAAAAGTTCCAGCAATTTTCTTGCCTTTGTTTACTAGTACAGAACAGACTGCTGATATCTTTTTAACAACCAGGAATTTAAAGTACTGTGCATTGTGCAGCTGGTGCTTAGCCTATGTTCAGAGGAGGTCAATGGCAAAATACCTCCACATATTCCTTGCCTAATTAAACCCTATGAAATTCATGGAGTTTCTGTGACTTGAAGGTACAAGCATTACACTAATCTTGCACTAACTTAATGGTGTGAAAGACCTACTGAAATTAATGAAACACTTCAAAGTAATGTATTGTCGAAGGCTTTCATGGCCAGAAACACTGCGTTGTTGTAGGTTGTTTCGGGCTCTATGGCCATGTTCTAGAGGCATTATCTCCTGACGTTTCACCTGCATCTATAGCAAGCATCCTCAGAGGTTGTGAGGATGCTTGCCATAGATGTAGGCGAAACATCAGGAGAGAATTCCTCTAGATTCTAGAACATGGCCATATAGCCTGAAAAAACCTACAACGCACTTCAAAGTGGGGATAACACTGGAATGCACAACAATGTAATAAAATCATGATAACAGAGGAATGTGGAAAGGAAGGTATTCATCTCCTCACCAGTTTGCAATCTGACACAGTAATAATTTCTAATGGGCCAGGAATGTTGCTGTACAATGTGAGATGCCATGTGAAATATTATTGGTGGAAGGGGGAATTGGTCCAAACCAAGTGCACAAATTTGTTGATATTGATGGTTGTGTGGACAGATCTTCAGTTCATATCAGACAAAGTCAATTTTAATCATAAGAGTGAATTCTAACTATCAGATTTTTAAAAAGTGAGTGATGGATGGCATGTGGTGACCCCCCCCCTGCCCCCAGCTGTGGAATTCCCTCAGGCAGGCCCTATTTTTTCTGGTTTTCAGAAAAAAGTTAAAGACATGGCTCTGCACTCAAGCATTTGAAGAATAAGCTATTACAGTTTCAACACAGTCTGAATAAGGATTTTTAGCAAGAATTATGGATGAATGGTACCATGCACTTTATATATTTTTAATCTGTTATTCTATGTGTTTTATTTACTTGACTGTTTTAATAATTGTTTTAGTTGACATGATATGTTTTATGGTTATGTTTTAAATGGCACTAAATCTTGCCGGAGTTGTAAGCCGCCTTGAGTCCCCCCACGGGGTGAGAAAGGCAGGGTATAAATGAAGCAAATAAAAATATAGAATAGCACTCTTATCCTCTAGGATAGGCATGGGCAAACTTTGGCCCTCCATATGTTTGGGACTCCAAGAAATCCCAGTCAGTTTACCAACTACTAGGAATTTTGGTAGTCGAAGTCCAAAACACCTGAAGGGTTAAAGTTTGCCCATGCCTGCTCTAGGATCAAGAAACTATATGGATATAAATGAAGCAAAATCCAGAAAGGATCAATACCTTTATAGCCCAAAATCTTTTGTGGATTTTTTTTGGCTATATCGTCAACATGGTTATCACTGAATATATTTTTCTCTGAATCAAATTTGTTTAATATTGATTAAGCCTGCAATCATCCATATGCTTCTCTGGAAGCGTATTGTCTTTGAATGTAGTAGAGTTCCTGTGCAATAGGACCTAGCTACATTTCCTGTAGATGTAAAGTAATAGCACTAGCTTCTGTCACTGAAATGGGAAGCTCTCCATTCCCCATTTTCTCCCCCTCTCCCCTGGATTTGTTCTCCCTTGAACTGCAGTGACTTCAAGCAATACAATGGGATGGGGATGCGGTGGTATGCTGAGGCTTTTTCTGTGGTCGTCCAAAGGCATTTGAGGAGCAGGAGGCCTTTCCTGTTTCTAAGAAAACAACTTCCCAGGAGGACACCTGAAACAACAACAACTGCTTCTCTCCCCTCTTGGTATCTGTGGGGAGAGCCACAAATCAACTCCCCTCTCTTTATATCCCTCTCATTTATCAAGTCCGTTTTGTGTTTTGCTTTGTTTTCATTCCTCTGTGCCAGAACAAATCTCTGTGAGAGGCAGGTGTCAGGAAGTGCTGTAATCAGAGGAATGTGTTTCTAACTTTAGTTCTTTCAACTGCGGGGACAATTACTGTGTTATTTTATTTAAATAAACAGGGCCTTTTACTGGAAATGTGAATTAGCTTCTGTATTGGGAGCTGTGCTGCACCAAGGGGAGTGTCTTAGAGCCTTGTAGCTGAATGGTACAATTGCAGTCCTGAGAGCAGCATTATTTTGCTTTTCGTCTGGACTGTCTCCTCAGCCTAAATGTCACATACACAAGATAACACAAAATATCTCAGCATTAATTTACTACACTCAAGGAATTCCTTAGGTTATATCCTTACAACTGCTAATGTTACACACCATCAGTGTGAAATGGCAAGGGTTGGTGGGAAAGTTTGAGACTTGTTGCTTGTCATTGTGACCTTGGGAACAAGCCACCAAGGCTGAAGTTAGGTGGAGCAGCAAGATAACTTATCGTTGGCTTAAAACCTCAAGGAGAACATGTTTCCTCATCCCTGGAGAACCTCCAGATTTGGTTACACCCTGTGAGAGAGGATTGCCAGTTCTCAGGGCCTGGCCTTGAATCACTACTTCTTCTCATGGATCATCTCCAGGAAGCAGGCAAAGCTGAAAATTTCTCCAGTTTTGGTGGGCTCACCTCCAAGGAAGACAAGTCTGGCAGATCTCAATCCTTGAGCAAGTATATATTGGGAGGGGCATACCTTCAAGGTATTTAGGGCTTTGAGTGTCATCACCAACATCTTGAGTTCAGACCTGAATCTTATCACCAAGTTAGGAAGGGGAAATGATTGAGTAGTCTAAACATTTGAAGAAGCACCCAATCAGAAGAGAAGTAGCAGGCGTATGTACACATGGGGGCTAATTACCTAAAGAAATGGTGGGTTGCAATTTCTGAACATCTTCAGAAATAGGCAAACCAGGAAAATTACCTGCTTTGAGTGTCTTTCTTGTACTGAGCAGGGAGTTGGACTCAGTGGCCCACAAGGCCCCTTCCAGCTCTATGACTGTATAATTCTGGAACTGTTAGACTTGTACCTGTTCTTTTTATGCTCTATGAGGCCTAACACTGCCCCACACACGAAGAATTTATTCATATGAATGGTGAGAATATGGTTTGCAATTGCAGGAGTATTCCAAATTAAGATCAGTATTTATGTTTTGTGTGACATAGATCCAAATCAGAAATACTCCAGATTAGCCCCAGGAGAAGTTTCAGGTGTAGAATGAGCCCAAGAAGATCCCTGGTTCAGGCTCTGATGAAGCATAAAATGTTAGAATGTAAGCAATCAGTGAGTGTGTATGAAGCTGATTGGTCGGGCAATGCACCAGGTGATGGCTTAGCCTAGGACTTTCAGATACTGTTGCAAATTTGTTCAGGCTCGAGCTATGGAAGTACGGTATTCAGAGAATTAGAAGAGAGAAGCAGAGAGTGACAGACTCATTTGCTTCTTGGCTGCTGAAAGAAGGTCTCTCATTTGGACAAAGAAATACTGTTTTAAATCTCTCTGAAAGGACATTTAGTGAGCGGATGCAACTGATCATATTGTTCTGAATTAAGAAGATTAACTACTTGTTCTTTACTATTCACCGGAGTTGCATATTTTCTTTATCTGGCAAGGTAGTGTGTGGGCTGATCAAATGTGAACTACACGTGGTTTATTTTACATTCCGCCACATAAGAGACTGTGACAACAGTGGAATAATTGAAGGATGTTTATGGAATATGCATGCAAGAATTAAATGGTTCTAAAAAGCATGTGGGTGCAGTGGGTTAAACCGCTGGGCTGCTGAACTTGCTGATCGAAAGGTTGCAGGTTCGAATCCAGAGAGCGGCGTTAGTTCCCACTGTCAGCCTCAGCTTCTGCCAACCTCGCAGCTTGAAAACATGCAAATGTGAGTAGATCAATAGGTACCGCTCCAGTAGGAAGATAATGGCACTCCATGCAGTCATGCCAGCCACATGACCTTGGAGGTGTCTACGGACAACGCCGGCTCTTTGGTTTTGAAATGGACAAGAGCACCAACCCTCAGAGCTGGGCATGACTGGACTTAATGTCAGGGGAAAACCTTTATCTTTACCTTAAAAAAGCATGAGGAGATTGGGATAAAGCAATGCTGTGTTGGAGTTGGTGATTATTTAATTTCCATAACTGGGAGGAATAGAAGAAAACAATTTTGTATTATGTACTAAATGAACTTTAATTTACATTTTGGTATTAACATTTAAGATCTAAAAATCTACCCAGGTCTTTGCGTGTTGGTTACTCATTCTGCCAGCTGATTTCTTAAAATTCAGATATATCCAATAATGGATTAAAGTTCAGAAATATACACTATTAGCCTCATCATAGTTTAAGTATATGCCAGATGTTATATCCTACTTGACAATGGAGTTGCCATCTTTCTGTGCATTTTCAAGAACCACACTGCAGAATGACTGCAGTTATTGTGGTCAAACTGCTATGATTCTGCATTATAGATCCAGTCTGACTCCTATCATGCCCTTCTTGTCATAAAGATACAGTTTTTGGAGCAAAAAACCACCTCCCTTTGCTTTTGTCTGTCATGTTGTGGTTAAGTCATAGATTGTTTGCCAAAGAGAACAGCAGCAGTTCAGCTGGTAGTGCTACCCAATTAGACACTGGCGAATCAAGGGGAGGTTGCATTATCTTGATGATCGGGCAGGAAGTGTTATTAGAAGAGTCTGTGGGCCAGAATTGCCACTGACTTTATCTCTACAGTGATTAGGACTCTAATTCTTTAAACATGTATTCTAGCAGAGCTCCTTAGCCATTTCATAGCTGCACAACTTTGCAGTAATTTAAGACCTAAAGTTGCTTCTTACTTTAATGGGAAAAAGGCATTGGCTGCTGAATATCCGGTTGTTAGGCAGCTATTAAAGCATAGGGGTTCTTCCGGAAATAAATGTGGTAGCTGAAATTGCTGATGCTATCATATATATACAGAAGTCTACAGCCAGTTTACAGTAAGCCTCCTTTTCTACTTAATCATTATAGATTTGTATTCCCTCTATGGGAACTGTAGAATTAAAGCAGTTGGCAACACTTCAATTGCCATGACTTTTTTTTCATGTCAGGAGCAACTTGAGAAACTGTAAGTTGCTTCTAGTGTGAGAGAATTGGCTGTCTGCAAGGTCGTTGCCCAGAGGATGCCTGGATGTTTTACCACCCTGTGGGAGGCTTCTCTCATGTTCCCGCATGAGAAGCTGGAGCTGCCAGACGGGAATTCACCTCGCTCCCCGGATTTGAATCACCGACCTTTCAGTTAGCAGTCCTGCTGGCACACGGGTTTAACCCATTGTACCACTGGGGGCTCCATTGCCATTCAATGTTATGGAATCATGGTAGTTTTATCAGGTCTTTTGCATTCTCTTCCAAACAGTGCTAATTTCTCACCAAAACTACAGTTCTTATGATTCCATAGCATTGAGCCATGGTAGTTAATGTGCTTTTAAACTGCATTAGTTCCACAGTATAGATTCATCCTAATTCATATAGCGACCAGCAAGCTGCATGTTCTATACTGTTAGAGTTAATGTCATCGACTTAAGTAGACTTTTTAACATAGGATTGCAAAATAAAGCTGCAGTCCTCCATATGTTGTTGGAATCCCATTAGCCCTAGGCAGCCCAATCCATTATGAGGAGTGCTGGGAGTTGCAGTTCAGCAGCTTCTGGAGGACAGACACTTGACTCATCCCTGAAAAAAAGGCTCTGAACTGATGATATAGTGGCCAAGTCAAAAATAGTACAAGGCTGTTGTAGACACCCCTGGAGGAAAGACCTTCTTCCATACCACACCTCCTCTTTCTCACCAACCAGTTACAGAAATATGGTTCTCCCTCAACTGCTATGACATCATTGGTTGGGTAGGCAAAAGGTTGGGTACTATCAATCCCAGGATTGTATGAGTTGTAGCAGTGACTTTTCCGGTGCAATCATAGCAATATATTATCAGCCCTCCACATTTCTGTTTAACATTTGCAGACTTAGTTGCAGATTTGATTATAATGTTATCTCTAGGTCTTCCGGTGAAACTTTGTGGTCAATTTACATCAGGGGTTGGCAATTTAGTCATGCTGGAGGACCTAGAGATTCCTACAGAAGTGTACTCTCAAAAAAAATACATGGTTTTCCCACTTTCACTGGGATCCTGGACCTCTATTCCCCATCAACCTGGAAGGCTGAATGTAAAGTAGGCATGAGAAAAAAGTTATGAAAATTAAATGATTCGGAAGAAATTCGTAATAAATGCTACTTTTGAGTATTTCCGCATCTGGAACGCCAACCAGGAAGTGGACTTTCTTTATAGAACTTCGGGGGCCAGGATTTTCTTAAGTATCGTAATTAGGTCGTAAGGGGGGGGGGCACCCTCCTTCTCTCTCACCACCCTCCCGCCTCCCTTGCCAATAAGTATTATGGCAAGGCAAGCCCTAAACTCCTCCTTTCGGCTGGAAGCCTGGAAAAATGTAAACAGAGAGGTTTACTCAGAAGTAAATCTGCAAAGGAAGTAAACAGAGAGGTTTACTCAGAAGTAAATCCACAAAGGAGGGCACTTTGGATGAAGTGCCCTCCTTGTGGATTTACTGAGTAAACCTCTCTGTTTACATTTTTCCAGGCTTCCCTGCCCCTCCTGCCTGCCAGGATCTAAAGCATCAAAGAGTATTGGGGTAGTTGCACACAACATGTGAGAAACCAACCTAATGTATAATAGAATGAATGCTAACTTATAGAGTAAGTGCCTAATATTATAAGTAATCCAACTGGTCATATACCTACATTCCATGCACATGCAATAATACAGCAGTAATAACAATGGGTATAAGAAGAGGTAAAATTCAAACCGAAGTATTCTGACTGTGGTCCCTCCTCAAGCGGTGCAAACTGCAAACGGCTCTTCTCTATGAGCCCGGGAGGCAGCCTCTCCCGGGAAAAGCCAAAAGCCCGGGCACAGCGTTTGCTGCCTGGGTGCACATACATATTCTTTGGGGGGGGGGGGGATTTGCTGCAGAATCCCGGCTCATAGAGAAGAGCCCGTTTGCACCGCTTGAGGAGGGACCAGTCAGAATACTTCGGTTTGAATTTTACCTCTTCTTATACCCATTGTTATTACTGCTGTATTATTGCACGTGCATGGAATGTAGGTATATGACCAGTTGGATTACTTATAATATTTAGGCACTTACTCTATAAGTTAGCATTCATTCTATTATACATTAGGTTGGTTTCTCACAGGATCTAAAGTGTGCCAAGCCTTGATGCGCTTTAGATCCTGGCAGGGGGGGGAGTGGACGGGCCCTCCCTGCCCCTTCTGCCTGCCAGGATCTAAAGCCTTGAAGAGGCTTCATGAGGGGCCAACTTCAGCCCTCCAGGTGTTTTGAACTTCAACTCCCACCATTCCTCACAGCCTTAGGCCTCTTCCTTTTACTCTCAGCCTGGGCAAACTTGGGCCCTCGCTCCCTCAGGATCAGGGTGAGAGAGAGGCAGCGAGGAGCGAGGGGGCTCCTCCTCCTTTTTGCTGCTTCCAAGAATAGAATACCCCCTCCCTCCCTCCTTCCCTCCCTCCTTCCTATTTGGAGAGTCCCATCTAGAATTCAGTGTGATTTATTCAAGTTTTGGCCTACAACTCCCAGAAATCCCAGCCAATTTACCAGCTGTTAGGATTTCTGGGAGTTGTAGGCCAAAACCATCTGGAATGCGCATGCGCTGGCATACAAACTACTAACAAATTTCGTTAGTAATTACGTTACATTTTAGAAATTTTTGGAAAATTTTTTGTAAGTCTTTCTATTACTAATCAACCCCCCATTAGATTTTTGATTCCCTATTTTTGGATTCTAAACCATGCCTAGTGTATAGGGTGAATGGGTCCCTAGTCTTCTGATTCATGCTTCTCCAACTTCAGTAGCTTTAATCAAAAAGTTCTTATCTTAACATGGTTCACCTTGATATACTTAATGCAGGGATCAGACAGACACAATGGGAATGATCTTGCGCCAATCTCACACAGGTACCTTCTAATCAGGACATTCATAATCCTAGCCAGCCCCTCAAGCATTCTGCATTTTTCTTCGTTGCTGGGAAACAAGACAATGCAAAATGCTCAGTCATTACAGATGTTGCTGGGGAAGTGTTCCTGTAATTATTATATAATTTCCCACCTGGCTATGGCATCCTTTTCAGCAAGCCTGCTGTGGCCACTTCCTCCTCATTATTATTTTATCTCTGTCTTCTGCTGCACCTTTTATTGTGCTTGGCAATTGAGGAGAGAAGTTAAAACATAAGGGGGAAGAAGCCCCACTGAGAGATGCTTTCAATCTAAATTAGACTGACAGGAGTATTCGGAAAGCGGTAGCTTGATGACAGATGGGGAGGTGGGTGGATTTGGGAAGGCAGCAACAGAAAACAAAGCAGAAGAGATGCTGGTATTTTGTTAAGCTTGGTTTAGGCTTGGAAAAGGAGTTCAAGTTTCATGGGAATGTAAGAGAAAATGTAGGTTAGTATTTTCAGCATGGCCAAAAGCAAAACTATAAGGTGTTGGGATAATATATAAATCTATTTAGCATTTTTAAAAATGTCCTCAATTTTCTGTGCACGATCAGAGTTAAAACCCAGCACTCCCTTCCCCCTTACACGTATAGTACTATAATTTCACTTTGATGGTTCTGGTTTCTTCCTATGGAATCCTAGCATCTCCAGTTTGGAGAAGATGTAGACTTTCTGGCTGGGAATTCTCAATATCCTCCCTGTAAACCAGGCCGGAACAACTGCTGGTGTCTGCCCAGCTGTTTTGGCCTCCAACTCCCAGAATTCTTGGCCATTGGACAAGCTGGCTAGGGCTTCTGGGAATTGGAGGCCAAAAAAGCTGGAGGGCTGCAGGTTGTGCAGGTCTGCCCAAAATTATAAGTCCCAGCATTCCACAGAATGATGCCATGGCAGTTAAAGTGGAATTGTAGTGCTGCAACTGGAAAGTGTGAAGGAGTCCTCAGTCTCTTTGGTCATCACCATCCACACTCAGAGAAGAACCTCCATGGATAACTTCCACCCTTGTGTAAGTTGGTATGGGAACACCTCATCACACTGGGGCAAACTGGCTCTTTGCAGTTCTTTGGGGATGGGGCCTGCCAAGCACCATCACATGATGCTTGGCAAGCCCCACCCCATTAATGCTCGAAGTGCAAAGGAAGAGTTGCAAGACACTTCTTTGGCCACAATGAAAGGTAAAATGTGTTTTGAGTAGTAACAATGCACCTACCTGCTTTTTTTGCCCCCTTTCCCATCTGATGGTGACAGGGATAGGAACAGTGTGCCAATGCATAATAATAATAATAATATATATACCTTGCCGCCATCTCCCATAGGGACTTGGGGCGGCTTACAAAATAGCACACAATGGTGCCATACAATACATAAAATGCAGTACATCAACATATAAAAATCAAGATCACATTTACATAAAGCCTTGTCTCATTGTCCCCATCTGATGGGGAAAGGAGGGAGGGTGTGGGCGTGCAAGGTACTTTGCATGCTTGCCATTTTGCTGGCAACTGCAGGTGACATGATACAGGGGGAGGGATCCTTTGCCAGGTACCTCTGTCGATTTTAAACGATTTTAAAATGAAACACCAGCATTTTAATCTGCCCATTGAAATAGATGAGAAGCCAACAAGAATCTGTTAAAACCGGAATGATGTTGCCCCCAATGTCAATGTTGGGGTGCTTCTAAACACTAGCTGCTGGTGAACCCAGTCAGAAGAGTTCACATGTGGTCATATCCTGCTTGCAGGCATTTGGATGCCCACACTGGTCTTAAATTCTGAAATAAACTCTATGCCATTAGGTTTCTAGTGTAAAAAAAACTGAATCCAGGAAACCCTCCCCCAATAACAATGAAATTGTTTCATTAGGCCCATAAAAAGAAGTGAATTTGGGTTGCTGTGAGTTTTTTGGGCTGTATGGACATGTTCCAGCAATACTGGGAATAAGAACCAAAAAAAGATCTATCTTGTTGGGATCAAGTCTGAGTTTATTGGCCACAAACCAGCCTTTAACAGATTCCAGGCACCAGTTCAGAAATTCCATTGCCTCACCTGTATCTGATAAGGAGGGAAGATAGTGGTGGGTGTTGTCAGCCTGCTGATTAACACCTCAGCCTAAATCCCTGAATGACCTCACCAAGGTTTCCGGTATATGTTAAAGATATGGAGCTGGAGGGAAGATATGGCCTTGTGCATCCCCATCAATCTGCTTTTGAACTTTGAATTCAATTTGCAGCAATTGTTGTAAGCCAAGGAAAGAAGCTAAAGCTATAGCTTTTCAAAGCTCTTCAAGACAAAGCCATAAAACCCTTCAACTGCCCTGATGCAGCAGGACAGTTTCTAGTAATTTCCCACTTTTCCAAATGCACCCTCCACTTTCCCCTTTTGTCCTCAGGTTAGATGCACACTGAATTCAAACTGCCAAAGTACTTGAACAGCAGAATTGTACTCTACCTTTGCCAAGTGGATTTTCCAAAACTGTACTTGTTTTAGCCATATTATTGCAAGAAGCTTCGCTCTTCATGCTCTCCAGCTGGACCTAAAAAGAAAGACCCAGCACTTGTGATATCCCAGCACTGCTACCATGGGACTCTTGCTTGTTTTTGAGTGTGCCCCCAAGATGGAACTGTAGCCTTTCCTTTGTGCATAGAAGGGAGAGGGGCTGCTGTTACTATGTAAAATATAACAATTTTCTGGAAATAACTGAGCAACAGTATCAAACAAGTTACCAACATAATTTAGCAACAATTAAGCAATAAAGTGTGTTGTTGAAGGCTTTAATGGAAGGAATCACTGGATTTCTGTGAGATTCTCGGGCCATGTTCCAAAAGCATTCTCTCCTGATATTTTGCCCACATCTATGGCAGGCATCGTCAGAGGTTGTGAGGTCTGTTGGGAACTAGGAAAATGGGATTTATATATCTGTGGAATGTCCAGGGTGGGAGAAAGAACTCTTGTCTGCTTGAAGCAAGTGTGAATGTTGCAATTGACTACTTTGATTAGCATTTAATAGCCGTGTAGCTTCAAAGCCTGTCTGATTGCTGCCTTTGTTGGGAGGCGCTCGCTGGCCTTGATTGATTCTTGTCTCAAATTCCCTGGTGTTTTTTTTTACAAGGTCAAGTATTCAGTACAGTTCAATCAGTACAAGACAAAACCTGCAATCCCACCTGCCTGCTTACAACAAAGTATGTCCACTAGGAATTGTTTAGATCCTACAGGTGGTTCTATGGTTGGTGAATCTAGAAAATTCCTGGACAGGATATCTCTCTAGGTGTTCCTGGTAATGTCTGAAAGAATTAATTCATTTCAATGGGGTTCACGATCATTCCTTGGTTTCTGTTTCCAGATACATTCAGGAATGTATCTCCCAAAGTACAGGGTCATACTGTATTGTAGAAATAGATGTATAATTAAGTTACATTTATGGATCTATAGCTGATATGTAACCACAGTCTTACTATATAAATTCCACCTCATTCCACCTTAACAGTCAGCAGTTGAACTGGGCAAAGGAGGTCTGTTGAGTTTCTGACTGACATGCAAGGAGGGTGGTTTTTCTTCCCCTATCTTGCCAATAAAGTGAAGCTACAGCAAAGACATATAGCAGGAGTCCACCTTCTGATAGTTGCAGCCCTGCCTGTTAGTGGGAGGGGAGTGAAAAGGTCACCTTCTTTGCACCAGATGAATGGACCTCTAGATCTGTCAGATCTGTCTGTTGAGCTTTAAAGGTGGGGAGAGGGGACGTTTCTTTCTTTCTTTCTTTCTTCCATCTCCTCCCCTCCCCACATACCTTTTCCTCTTTCCTTTCCCTCCCCTTCTTCCCTTTTTCTTTCTTTCCCTCTTTCTCCCTTCCTTTCTTTACCTTTCCTCTTTCTTTCTTTTCACCTTTTCTCCCTTCCCCTCATACACATGTCTCCTAGAAACAGCCAATCTGCTTCACTCCCTTTCTTTCCGAGTCACATCACAGAGGGCCATTTCACCCAGTCACAGATTTTCCTCTGCTCTGGGCCTGAAAGGGGTGGATTTCAAACCCCTCAATTATTTTAAGTTGGATAACAAAGACATGTGTGCCAAGTTGGTCCAGATCCATTGAGCCATGTAGGAGCCTGTGTGGTACACATCAACCAACCAACCAATATACATACTTTGAGACACAGACACACACACAAGCTTAGGTGCCCGACAATGCCTATGGCTTGTAATGCTATTTATTAGAAAAAGTCAGTCTTTGCTTTTGTTTTGTATGAATGCAGCCATTAGAAAATGCATAAGGATGTGATTGAAACTAGAACTCGTATCACGCCAGGTTAATTCCCCTCAAACTCCACCATGGTTGCTCCAGATCCATTATCAGTGGGGTTCATTGTGCTGTCTGGTTGTATAGTGAACTACAACTTCCACTATGCTGGGTCAGTCCCCTCTGTTGCTCATGGGGCTTCTGTGTGCCAAGTATGCTCCAGATCAGTGGGTGCACAGTGCTTCCTGGATACAGGGTGAACTATAACTCCCATAAAGTCCCTGCAAATAAATTCATATATTTCGACCACACTCTGATGTTTCTTGGCTTCATGTGTCCCAGTTTTCCTCTGTGAAATGTTGGAGCTGCTGCTGTCAAAAGTAACTCTAGAAGACAGCACTCAACTAGATCAACTGCTGGTTTCATTTACTGTAAGATCACTTTTATACAGATAACAAGACTGTAATTTCTGCTGTGTCCTGGACTGTGCACTGTTATTTCTCTCAGGCTTCTTATTGACAAATAAAGATGGCCAAATAAAGATTAGTTTTGTTTTGTATTTTCTCCTTCTTTGTCTTTTGGTATCAGCTTTCAGCTGTTCTGGTTTTCACATCCTGTTGAGGTTGCAGTTCATATGAAATAGCAAGATCATCAAAGGAAAGATGGCTCATTTTTTTAAAAAAAATGGAACTGTTTTATGACATGTCTTCAAAGTGCTTTTTCAAAAGTTCAAAGGACATTAGGAAAGAAAGGGATAAAAAAAATCAAAGGAAGATGGGGAGGAAGGAAAAAAATGAAGCCACAAAAGACTTTGATGGTGTGTTTTCTGTAACACTTTCAATGCCAAAATCGAAAGTGTTCACAGCACAGGGCTTTCTCTTAATGGTATGATCAATGCAAGGGAAACAAGGTTGGTCTGTGTGCCTGTCTTTCTTAGTTAGAGAGGTTTCTGTGTACACACACACACACACACACACACTAGATATATACCGTATAAACATATATAATATATATTTATACAAAATATTATATATATATAAAACAATATAACACACACTCACACTATATATATATATATATATATATATATATATATATAGAGAGAGAGAGAGAGAGAGAGAGAGAGAGAGAGAGAGAGTTTCTAACGGGCATTGACTGTTTTCCATGTACATTGTAATCCGTCCTGAGTCCCCTGCAGAGTGAGAAGCGCGGAATATAAATACTGTCAATAAACAGTCTCTATGGTGTTTCAATCTATTTGCCGCCAACTTAATCTCTCTATTTTGTGTCTGTTGTTCCTGTATTAACTCTTTATCAATCAGCTAGTTTGATCCAGGTTGCATGCATGCGTATTATTTATTTATAGGGTGTTCTAAGGGAAAAAATACTCATAAGTGGTTATGCCACTTCTTTATCCAGTATTTATTTAAAACATGTATTGTTTTATTGTTGAAGGCTTTCATAGCTGGAATCACAGGGTTGTTGTAGGTTTTTTGGGATGTATTACCATGTTATAGAAGCATCTTCTCCTGATGTTTCACCTGCATCTGTGGTAAGAAACCTCTGATGATGCTTGCCACAGATGCAGGCAAAACATCAGGTGAGAATGCTTCTAGAACATGGCGATACAGCCCAAGAAACCTACAACAACCAATGTATTGATTGTTGTGAGCCTTCAAGTCATTTCCATCCTATGGTGCCCCTATGACTTCCCTAGTTCAATGTTTGGCAATGTTTGGCATTTTTCCATTTGTTTTGAAGAACCTTGTGATTGCTTTTGTCTGAGGTTGAGAGAGTGTTATTTGACCATGGTCACCCAGGCGCTTCCACACAGCCCAATATTCCAGAATATCAAAACAGAAAATCCACAATATCTGCTTTGACTTGGGTTATTTGAGTCCATACTGTCATATATTCCAGCAGATAATGTGGGATTTTATGTCTTGATATTCTGGGATAGAGGGCGATGTGGAAGGGCCCCCAGTGGGTTTTAAGGGAAATACAGGCCCCTTCTATACTGCCATACAGTTCAGATTATTAAAGCAGATAATCCAAATTATTTGCTTTATACTGGATTATATGAGACTATTCTGCCATATAATTGGGTTCAAAACAGATAATCTGGATTTCATATGGCAGTGTAGGAGGGACCATAGATTCCTGCAAGTCTAAAGGTTCTGCTTTGTTGGTTTAGTAGTGTGACGCTTTAATTATTTCATATGACATTTCAAAAATACAAACTATAAATAGCTATTAAGAACTGTCTGATACTTCTATTTTATATATATGTACACATAATTAGCTTAAGAGCTTTGATATATTATACTGCATTTATGTTCCTCTCTATCTCCCTGAGGGGACTCAGGCGGCTTATACGGCAAATATTTAATGCTGTTATACAATCAACAAAGGCAGACAATATAGAAATAGAGGTAAAGGCTTTCCCATCTTTTTCCATCTCCGGCATCTGGAGATTGTGCTTGACTCTAGCCATGGGGAGGTGCAGTTGCTTCATCTTCCATGCTGAGGAGCTTTGCCATCCATAAACGCCCTCCCAATTGAATCGCTGGCATGTCCTCATGGGCGTCTTTTATTTCCTCCTTGCTTAAAGCAGTACCTATTTATCTACTCACATTGCTGTTTTCGAACTGCTAGGTAAGCAGAAGCTGGGGCTGACGGCGGGAGCTTATCCTGACCCAGGCTTTCAATTGGCGAAATTTTCTGCAACTCGTGGTTTAACCCACTGTGTTAAAATTTGGCTCAATCAGAACAAGAAAAATAGTCAAAGCTATACTACATAATCTTCTTTCTTTCAAAATATAAAAGCCCACCCTCAAAAAGATGCACAACTTTCTCTATCAAGTATAAAGTTTCCAGGATCCTTTGCTGGGAAAGGGCAAGAGGAGTGCATCTGTGTACTTTGGAGATTAATATAGTTTGACACTGCTTTAACTAGCAAGACTTACTGCTTTGGAACCTTGGGATTTATAGTTTGGTGAGCTCAAGCACTCATTGGCAGAGAACGCTAAATTCCACAGCTCTTATGATTCCATACCATTGAGCCATGGCAGTTCCAGTGGTGTCAAACTGCATTAATTCTACAGTGTGGCAGACCCAAAATGGCTCCCCTGGGAGTGACTTTAGAAATGTAGAATCATCCACTGCGGCTGGATCTCCACTGCCCTTTATCCCAGGATCTTATGCCAGATTATCTGCTTATCCCATATTATAAGGCAATGTAGAATCATTTAATTCAGTTCAATGCAGATAATCTGGGAGCAGATCCTGAGATAAAGGGTAGTTTAAATCCAGTCTGAGAAGGCTCTCACCTTATGAAGGTGATGGGATTGAAATGCCTTCCATTTTTAACTTTGGGGCCACTTTTTGCTCTTGAATCCTATAACTCTTTGACTTGTACATTCACATTCTGCCTGCTGGACAGATCTTTTGTTTTGCCTTCCCCTTGTGAAGATTCTCCCTGCTCTTGCAAGGGTTTTATATAGACACAAGTTGCCATAAATGGGGCTTGTTTTGGGATAGTAAAGAGACAGAAGACTTTAGGAGGATTGAGCCACTGATCCACAGCTGCTTAAAGCATTACTTAAATAAACATAATATACTGTCAGGGAGACCCTCCTCCTTGCAAGCAAAGGATGTAGTTTCCCCAACAGAGGATATGTCACCTAATTAAACCAATAATACCTGGCTTACTCAGATACTTGGTCAGGTTTTTACCGCTCATCTTTAATAAATGTGGAAATCACATGGCTTGCCAGTTGATGCAAAAAAATCAAAATGTCTTACTGATTCAGCAGTTTCCACTAATGCATCCTGAGTGAAATGTTTTCTAAATATAGAAAATTATTTTTGCAAACATTTTTTTTCTTAGATGGGATTTTATTGCTTCAGCCCAAGAATGAGAAGTCTTGGGAGACAAAGATTGTAATGAACTCACAAAATATAGAAAATAAGGCAACAATCTGTTTGAAATTCTGTAAATTCAACAGGAAAATCTGATCAGCAGGTATGTATGCCTGACTTAAAATCGATTCTGCAATGTGTCATGCATATTTCTAGAAGTAATAATCTCAAATAATTTATTACAACAATTAAAATGTATTTTCTTAAATCAATGATGGGAAGTTTTTTTTAGTGTTTTCTTATATTCTGTACCATCAGGATAACACAAATTAAAAATTTTAAACCTTAAATATCTATGGGTTTTGCTGCTATTTTCCACATAAATGCCTTCATGTTTAAATGTCCCATTGAAATCACAAATAAATAAAACTATATAATTTTGTTTGGATAGTCAGATTCATATGCATCATTCTATAGCATTCATCCTCTAACCAGGAAACCTAACCACCTTCTTCCTCTCTCAGAAGACACCCTCCCAGAATCCCCAAAGAAGCTTCCGCCCCTCCAGAGGAACAGTGGACATGATTTTCACTGCATGACAGCTTCAAAATATATATATATATATATGCAGGGAACAAAATCAACCTCTGTACATGGCATTCATTGACCTTACAAAGGCACTCAATACCATGAATTGCAGTCTTCTTTGGGCCATCAACCAAAAAATTGGGTGCCCTGACAAATTTGTGAACATCCTGCAGCTCCTCCATGATGACATGATGGCAACAGTCTTGGACAGCAATGGCTCCCAAAGTGACCTCTTTAAGGTGGAATCAGGTGTCAAACAGGAATGTGTTATTGCCACAACTTTATTTTCCATCTTCATTGCTATGATACTTCATCTTGTTGATGGGAAGCTTCCCACTGGAGTGGAAATCATCTATCGGACAGACTGAGGTTAAATAGCTTGCCATCTGTCCAATAGATGATTACAACAACATCTGTTATAGGACTCCAATATGCTGATGACAATTTCATCTATGTGCATTCAGACGAAGACCTACAAGCTACTTTAAACACCTTTGCAGAAGCATACGAGAAGCTCGGCTTGTCATTAAACATTAAGAAAACCAAAGTGCTCTTTCAGCAGTCACCAGCCAATCCGTCTGCAATGCCAGAAATACAGCTTAATGGTGTAACGTTAGAAAATGTTGTCCATTTTCATTACCTTGGCAGCCACTTCTCCACAAAAGTCAACATTGACATTGAAATATAACACCGCCTGAGCTCTGTGAGTGCAACATTCTTTCCAATGAAGCAGAGGGTATTTGAGGACCGGGACATCTGTAGAAATATCAAGGTGCTTGTTTATAAAGCTATTGTCCTCCCAACCCAGCTATATGCCTGCGAAATGTGGACTATCTACAGACATCACATGCAACTACTGGAACAATTCCATCAGTGTTGCCTCCGAAAATTCCTGCAAATCTCTTGGGAAGACAAGTGGACAAATGTCAGCGTGCTGGAAGCAAAGATCACCAGCATTGAAGTGATGGTCCTCCGCCATCAACTCTGCTGGGTCAGCCACGTTGTCCTAATGTCTGATCACCATCTCCCAAAACAGCTACTCTACTCCAAACTCAAAAACAGGAAAAAGAATGTTTATTTATTTTAATATTTATACGTTATGTTAGTAGTTATACACTATTTTAAGTCTTTATGAACTTAAAATAAAGTGAAGGAAAGGAAAGAAAGGCCTTTCAAGGCTGGAGGGAGGGAAGACTGAGGAGAGAAAGCGCCTGGGAGAGCGGCGGTGGCAAACCCCCACAAAACAGCCAAAATACCATGATATATATTTTAAATTAATATTTTTTTAATCTGCGAAACAGCGAGTCTGCAATAAGCGAACCGCGAAGTACTCAGAGAACACTGCTATAGCCATACTGCAACTCTCCTGAAATCCTTCATTTGACTTATTATATTGTTGCCTCTCCAATTGCTCTGCAAGACATGAGTGGAGAACTGATGACAGGCTCCCATTTTTTCCTTCCATTTTGCAAAATCATAAAGTCAGTCCACAGAATCATTTGCCCATCCATTGAGCTGGTTGAAAATGTCCTGTTAGAGTAGATAGGTCCCGGCTTCCCCAGAGCCGTTCAGTAGTCCAACAATATCGCATTACTCCGATTGTATAAAGAGTGCGAGTGATTTCCGTTCGCAGATATATAATGGAGGTATCTCTTTACAAAGCCCCTACTTCAGGCCAGCTGAATGCCTTAACAGAGCCTCTGAAATCCTGCAGCCCTAATCCTTTTAGCAACAAAGATCTGTTTCTTTGCTTAGCATGAAGTAGGCCTTAGAGGCTTGTGTGTGCCTTGGCCTGTAGGCCAAAAGCCTCCTGTTTACAATTTCCCTATTCCTGTTTTTAATGTTGTTCTGAGAGGAGCCACAAAGGGCTAGTTTTGTCCACGAGGAACAAGGGAGCTATTAGAGCGGGCCGGAGGAAGGAAGGAAGGAAGGGAGATCCAAAAGGAGAGCCCAGGAGGGATTAGCATACACAGCTGTTCCCTGGGGGAGAGGGCTCTATGCATTTTATCCTTTCCCCACTCATTTACATTTCATTATCTTACTTCCTTGCTTCTATCTCATCCTCCTTTTTTTGGCAATATTATCTGCCCATTTTGTTGGATATGATTGCTGAACCTCCAACTGGGATGCTCAGTCTTGTAACAACAATTAGTTCATTCTCAGGGATTGTGAGTTACTTGGCTTGTGGAAACAAGCCATGTTGTCCCTGAGCTACTTTCTCACATTCCTCATTTATCTATAGTCTACACTATTTTTTTTATTTGGTGGCCAAAATGTGATACGTCTAGCAGCCCATCAGCAGGCAGAAAGTAGGCAAACCCAGACCTTGATTCCTGCATCTGTAGGATATATTTTTACCTCTTCGGGATAAATGTTTTGGTGCTGAAACTGTATCATAGTAATGGCTAACAATAATACTTCCAAATAATGAACACTTTTTGTGTAATACTAGATTTTACATCTCTGCTTTATTTAAAATACATTTTCTGTTTTTTAAATGTCCTATGATCGTAGGAGAGGTATGCATTTTAAAAATGATCATTAATGGTGTTTATTATTTCTAAAACATTACACGGTTGAGACCACAACATCCTAGCATGGTCCCTCTCATTCTCCCTCTCATTCTCTTTCTCCAAACCACGTGCATCATCTTCCTTCTCTTCTCATCCACCTCTCCAATATTTTTTTCCTTTGCCTCTACTAAAAATCTTGAAACCCTAATTGGGATATGTTAAAGTTATAAATCTCATTGCTTCTGAATAGACTTGTGTAGTTAGCATTAGCCTCATTGTAATGTTGAGGGCTTTCATGGCTGGAATCACTGGGTTGCTGTAAGTTTTTCAGGCTATATGACCATGTCCTCAAAGCATTATTTCCTGAAATTTCAACTGCATCTATGGCAGGCATCCTCAGAAGTTGTGTGGTCTGTTGTAAACTAGGAAAATGAGGTTTATATATTTGTGGAATAACTTACAGCAACCCATTAGCCTCTTTCCTCTTTGATAAGTCACCCTCCTCATTGCTGTTACCATCCCCCCATCCCCTAATTTGGTGATTATTGGTGGCACGATCATGATTTAGATTATTTTGAGGATTCTACAACCTGATTAGGTCTTCTGGTGGCACAGCGGGTCAAACCGCTGAGCTGCCATACTTGCTAACCAAAAGGTTGGTGGTTCGAATCCAAAGAGTGGGGTGAGCTCTCACTGTTAGGCCTAGGTTCTGCCAACCTAGTAGTTCAAAGACATGCAAATGTGAGTAAATCAATAGATACTGCTTCTGTGGGAAGGTAATGGGCATGCCACATGACCTTGGAGGTGTCTACAGACAACGCCGGCTCTTTGGCTTAGAAATGGAGATGAGCACCACCCTACAGAGTCAGATATGACTAGACTTAATGTCAGGGGAAAACTTTACCTTTACAACCTTATTAGGGTCCACAGTGGTGCAGTGGATTAAACCACTAAGCTGCAGGACTCGCTGACTAGAAGGTCAGTGGTTTGAATCTGTGGGATGGGGTGAACTCCCATTGCTAGCCCCAGCTTTCATCAACCTAACAGTTCAAAAACATGTGAATGCAAGTAGATCAATAGGTGAGCTACTGCTTTGGTGGGAAGGTAACGGTGCTCCATGTGGTCATGCCGGCCACATGACCTAGGAGGCGTCTATTGACAATGCCAGCTTTTTGGCGTAGAAATGGAAATAAGCACTACCCACCAGAGTCAGACTGGATGAGACTTAATGCCAAGGGGAAATCCTTATCTTTACCTTTTACAATCTGATTGCAAAATAAGGTTAATAATCTAAAAAATAACTAGCAGAGAGCCTCCTGTAGGAGACTCAAAGCGGCTTAACATAAAAGCATCAACATACAATTTTATAAAGCCTGACTGCTCATTGGAAGGAAGGATGTTAGAGGCAAAGGCCACTTTGGCCACATCATGAGAAGACAGGAAAGCTTAATAAAGACAATGATGCTGGGGAAAAATGGAAGGAAAAAGAAAGATGGTCCAACCAAGGGCAAGATGGATGGATGGTATCCTTGAAGTGACTGGCTTGACTCTGAAGGAGCTGGGGGTGGTGACAGCCAACAGGGAGCTCTGGTGTGAGCTGGTCCATGAGGTCATGCAGAGTTGGAAGCAACTGAACGAACAAACAACAACAAACAATTTAAACTATAAAATATGCAAACATTAAAATAGGATTAAATATAATATATAAACAATATTTCAAAATTCCTAGTAAAAAACCATTAAAACACATTTAAAGTTAAAAGTTAAAATAAAAAACTCACATGTGTTAAAACTAGTTCTTGTAAACAAAGTAGTAGGAGGAGGGCCTGGTTAGCAATATTCTATTCAGGTCAGAACTTGGATAATTTCAAACCAGAATTTTTTGTATTGGTAGGTTTGTTTTATTTTACTTATACAACAAGCTCAGAGCAGCTGTGGTTGATGTTTAATGTATCATGCACAATTACAACACCAGGAGGGCCCTGAGATGTCAGCAGAAGTTTCCCTCTGACAATTCAATGGGGTCCTCGTTCTGTGACATCACAAGGGGTCTTGCCCAAGTTTCAAAATTTTCACCCTGAAAATTCAGTTTAAGATATTCCCAATTTGGCAGCTTTGTGTTCCTGGGCACTGAATGTTAACATCCATTCTGTGGAAATATCCTTGGACTCAAATCTGATTCAGCTTATCTTCTATAATCATGTTTCCACAGGACTCTCAAGATTGTGTTCCTTTATCAAAGGGATGTGGTGGCACAGCGGCTTTATCTTTATCATAGTTGTAACTTCTATTTTGTCTAATGAAGTGCTAAATGCTGGAAGAGTACAGGACAAAAGAGCAAGCACTTCCAGATTTATTATCATGATTTAATTTTAGAAAACATATATTTTATAAAAACCACATCACGATTCCTAAGAGTTTTGCTATCACAGCATAACTTGGGTATGAGGGGAGCAAAAACTGAATGTGAAGAAACACAGAGACATAATTCTTCTGTCTTCGCAACAGCTGTTTCTCACTCTTCAGGATAGTGCTACATGACAACTGAAATACTATTTTTAAGGGGGGAACTCATAACAGAACGCATTGGCTTTGAATCACTTCCCCTGCTTGCCAGAAGTTTAAATATGCAAAAGTTATTTGAGATTGATAAATGTAATGTTCTTCTAAGGAAACATTCTTAAACATTCCGGTGGAATTTTAGTGTTTCCTAGAGGAACTCAAATTGTAAACTGTTCTTGAATAACAGAGAAAAGTCTGTGATTAACATTCTCCTGATTCACTCGGGGACATCATGTCTAAACCCTTCCTTCCTGTCCAAAGTGGAATTATCATTAACTGGTAACTAGTTTTCAAGAGGAACAATTTTTGTAGTCAGTAGAATTCTTCCAGGGGTGTGTGTGTGTATTCAGTTTTTATAAATTAAAATGGAGAGCTGAAGTCAGATGCCAACAAAAATGCACTTACTATGTATCAACCAGCCAAGGTAGCAAACCACAAGTTAAGAAACAGATCCTCTAAAATATCCTTTCTAGTACTAGCTGGTAAAAACTCTTTCTAAAGCCACAGTTGCAGTTACTCTTATTACTCATAATATCCTTTATGGAGAGGAACTTAAATAATACTTTTGGGAACATAAGTTTCAACAGCCTGGCAGACTTTTTTTTTTGGTAGTGTGAATGCAGTTTTCTTTTGCAGGATTATAGACTACACACTGTGATTACAATGTTGACAATCATGTCTGCTTTTTCAATCACTATTTGTCTATGTAAAACATAGGACTCTCCTGTGCCTGCTTTTAAAGGAATGGCAGGGTACATTCTGTGTAGAGAGAAAAAGCGGGGTATAAATAAACATAAACAACAACAACTTTTTTTCATGTCAGGAGCGACTTGAAAATTGCAAGTCACTTCTGGTGTGAGAGAATTGGCCGTCTGCAAGGACGTTGCCCAGGGGATGCCCGGATGTTTTTGATGTTTTTACCATCCTTGTGGGAGGCTTCTATCATGTCTCCACATGAAGAGCTGGAGCTGACAGAGGGAGCTGACCCACAATCTTTACAGATTCGAACCTGTGACCTGTTGGTCCTGCTGGCACAAGGGTTTAACCCACTGCACCATGAAAAGTGGGGAAAGTGAGGCATTTGAGGGTCAACTTTGAAAGGGGAAAACAGCAGGGAAGGTTGTTAGGGAAGGCCTCAGGCTGCTGCTGCTGCTGAGCTGCCACAAGTGACCTGAATCTTCCCACCCAGCTCTGCTGTTCTGGACTACTTGTGAGTAGCAGAAGCTCTACTCCACCAGGGTGTGACTCGGCAACCTCCAAGGAGGGAGCTACTATAAAAGCTGAGTTGCACTAGGCCTCGCAAGGCCTCAGGCTGCTGCTGCTGCTGAGCTGCCACAAGTGACCTGAATCTTCCCACCCAGCTCTGCTGTTCTGGACTACTTGTGAGTAGCAGAAGCTCTATTTAAGCCTGGGACGAGACCTGGTCCCGAACTGTGGTGCTTACTGTGACCCGCTATCTGTACTCGCACTTCATAGGCTAGCAGCTTACTTGTCCGAACGCGCAGATTACGGGCCACGTCCCACCCGTAACTTAAGATCATCCAGGGAGGCCCTGCTCTCGCTTCCGCCGACTTCTCAAATGCGGTTGGTGGGGACGAGGGACAGGGCCTTCTCGGCGGTGGCTCCCCGCCTGTGGAATGCGCTCCCTATGGAGGTACGGTCCACCTCATCCCTCCTGGCATTCAGGAAAAAGGTAAAATCCTGGCTTTGGGACCAGGCGTTTGCACACCAGCACTAACAGCATGTTAGATGGGGATTTTAATGGAATGGATGAAGAGGGCCAATGTTTTTATGGAGTGAATATTGTTTTTAACTTGGAATGACTGTGTATGTTGCTGATGGAACTGTATTTTAATGTGTTTTAATGTATTTTAATTGTTGTGGGGTTTTGGGGTTTTATACTGTATGATGTGGCATCGAATTGTGCCGTACTGTAAGCCGCTCTGAGTCCCCCCTCGGGGGTTGAGAAGAGCGGGGTAAAATCATGAAATAAATAAATAAATAAATAGTTACTCTTATCTCCATCATCAGCACATTTGGCATGGGGACAGACACCAGCAATGACTCCCTTTACTGAAGCACCATTTTATAGCCTTGAAAACACCCTACCCTGAAAAAGATTAGACCAGTATAATGATTGGATTAATTGCACTCAGTTGAATATCATCACTGAACAGATACTGGGTTGAGCTTCTTCTCTCACACCAGAAGTGACTTGTAGTTTCTCAAGTCACTCCTGACACACACACACGCGCGCGCACGCACACACACACCCAGAATATGATGTGACTGATTTATATAAAATGATTTACTGTTAGGTCCCATTTTTGTTAGGCAACCCAGTTCAGAAACTAGACCGGATTATTCATCCTAGTCAAATAGATAACTACAATAGCCTTCAATCTTTAGCTTTATTTTTACAAGTTTATATATGTGATTTCTATCCTGCTTCGCTTCCATGGTTGGGATGAAAGATAGTCTACTAATATCATTTTAAATGGTTCAAAGTACAGAAAGTGTGTGTGTGTGTGTGTGTGTGTGTGTATATATATATATATATATATATATACATATATATATACAATTAAAATGATGTATAAATATTACAGAAATAGTAAATAGTCTAGTACATCTTTTCATAAACCTCTGATCATAACAAGTAGTCAGCTACTGGAGACATGGCTAAATAAAAAAGGTATTTGTCTACCCAGCAAATGGAAGGGAAAGGAATGAGTCTATAAAGTATTTGGAGATTTCTTGACTGCCTTAAAATTTCAGGACTAGTGAAATAGGTTGGAATGAAATCCTATACCTACTTATCTTAGAGTAAGAACCACTGACATCCTAAATACTTTGAAGACACTGGATCCCATGCAATTTTGGAAAGAAGATCAGGTCTGGTTAGTACTTGGATAAGGTAGTCACTAAGGAATACCATGATGTGTAGGCTATATTTCAGAGGAAGGCAATGGCAAGCCACCTTTAAGTATTTGTTGCATAAGAAAGCACTGTAGGGTTAATGAGGGTGACATACATTGGCAGGTGACTCTAAGGCATGCTCACATAGAGACACAATGAGTGATCCTGCACTGCACTCCATAGCCCATGAAGCCTCTTCCAATTTTATGATTTGACACGCCTTCAATTCGGTAGGTTTTACATACAGGTAGACTTGTCGAAAATAATTTGAAGGCATAAAAGTCAACAAAGTCTTGTTTAGGAATGCACTGTTAGTGGAAAACCAAGAACAACAGTCCCCTTTGCTTTGTTGGGTGAATGAGGATTGGCAACATCTGAATATGCATTGTTGAATCACTGTGTTGTTGTAGGTTTTTTGGGCTATAGGGACATGGTCTAGAAGCATTTTCTCCTAATGTTTCACCTGCATCTATGGCAAGCACCCTCAGAGGTTGTGAAACCTCACAAATTCTGAGGATGCTTGCCATAGTTGTATGCGAAACGTCAAAGAGAATGCGTCTAGAACATGGCCATATAGCCTGAAAAACCTACAACAACCCAACATCTGAATAGTTATTGAAAGATCCCCCAGCACAATAGCTCTATGGGAATTTTCAAAGTATAGTAAGAAAGATGCTGCCATATCAATTTCAGGGAATATTAGCTTTATTTCTCAAGACAGATGCCTTTCTTCTATGCTGCCGTGGTGCTTGGAAAGGAAACTGATTCCCCCAAAGTCTCCTATTTTGCTGGAATGCTTTTCTTTTATTCCTCTTGTCACAGGCACCTCCTGGTTCGGATTTGTCACCTTATAAAGATCTGGCTGTGCGGAGAAGTCCTAGTTCTTACCAATGAATGGCAGGATATTGAAGGATTTGGACTGCAATCACTGAGCAGCAGCAAACCTGCCTCTTTAATCCAGCTCATTTCCATGCCAGATATAACTCATTCAGCTTTTGATTTCCTAAAGTTAATACT
Organism: Anolis apletophallus; assembly: GCA_030556195.1. NCBI lineage: Eukaryota > Metazoa > Chordata > Lepidosauria > Squamata > Anolidae > Anolis > Anolis apletophallus. The sequence continues at coordinate 84,107,905 of JARBWK010000001.1, forward strand.
CTATTTCCGTGCATTCATGATGTTAGTCACTAAATCTTTGTGATCTTTTTTTTGTTTATGTATAATTGAATGTAATGCTAGTGAATACTGGCAAATGTGTCTTTTAGCCACGTTTCTGTGTGGGAAAAAGTTCTGACTGGAAAGGTTTTGGTGCCAGGAAGGGTTACAAATAGCAAGTAAAACTACAGAAATGCAAAGGATATTGGTGTCATATTTAAATCTCAGTTCTTGTCAAACAGCACAGAAGGCAGGGATGGGAAAGGATCAAGCCCTCTTCTCTGCTTAGCACAATTGGCTGTGAAAAAATGGCTAACTTATTTGTGCTATTAATAAATTAACTTGAGGCAGAAATGTGCTGAGTAGAATTATATGTGCCCCAAACCTCCAGAAAACGACACTTGGGCAGGAAAAACTCCAAATGTACAGATACAGAATGAGTGACAACTGGCTCGACAACAGTCCATGTGACTGTTGAGTCTTCATGGATGACAAGTTAAACATGAGCCAAAAATGTGATGCAGCAGCTAAAAAGCCAATTGGATTTTGGGCTGGATCAAAATGAGTATAGTATATAGATAGAGGGAAGTCATCATGGGCCCTCTCTATTTGGCTTTGGTTAGACCTCACCTGGAATACTGTGTCCAATTTGGGGCACCGCAGTTCAAAGTAGATATTGGCAAGCTGTTACATGTCCAGAGGAGGGCAACTAAAATAATCAAAGTTCTGGAGACCATAAATCCCTATAAGGAGCGTCTTAAAGAGCTGTGTATGTTTAGCTTGCAGAAGAGAAGTTTGAGAAGAGACATGATAGCCATTTAAAAATATTTGAAAGGCCGCCATAAGGAAGGGGGAGCAGGCTTGTTTTCTGCTGCCCTGGAGACTAAGACTCGAAGTAATGGTTTCAAAACACAGGAAAGGAGATTCCACTTGAATATTAGGAAGAACTTCTTGACTGTAAGAGCTGTTCAATAGTTGAAAACCGTGCCTCAGTGTGATGGAAGCTCCTTCTACGGAGGCTTTTAAATAGCGGCTGGATGGCCATCTGACAGGGGTACTGTGTGCTTTTCCTGCATGGCAGGAGGTTGGACTAGATGGTCCACGTGGTCTCTTCCAACTCTAATATTCTATGGCTGTATGACTCTAATCCCAAAAGCTTAATAAGCAAGAGCTCTGAATCTCAGACCCACAATGTCAATGGAAGCAGATTGTTCACTGAGCTCATATTGCTTACTGAAAATGTCTAACTACCTTTTCCAGGGTAGATGGACAGCATGCTCCTAAGAGGCAAGCATCTCTGCTGATGGTAGCATTGCTGCTGGGAGGATCTCCCATGTCAGACAGGGTTGTTCTTTTTCTGGGACACCAGACTAAATGTGTCCAACAGTAATTATGCAGCAGTATTGGAGGGTGGCACAGGTGGATGACATCTCAGAGACAATGGAAGTACCACCATAGCTAACACTTGTGAAGAATTATGCAGAAGGGGACACATTAAATCCCCTTTGTATCCTTATGATGAGACAATTCAAAATGAAATAAAAGATGGAGAAGCTCCAACCTTCCTGCAAAACCAAGACCAGGGGTACCGACCATGAATTGCTAATATCAAAAATTAGAGTAAAGCTAATTATAGCAGAATATAATCTGAAGAACAATCCCATAAAATTTAAAGATAATGTGAAAATGGATTTGCTCCATTGATCAGGAGTCTGAGGATCAAGGACATTATCAGGCTGGGATGCAAAAAGGCACAATCTGCAACCAAAAAGAAAGAGAAGCCTCAGATGGAAATTTACAACCAGTTAAGGACAGATGAGAACCAGAAGTGAATGGTGACAAAAGTGGGATCAGAACCCTGAATGCCACTTTTCAGCCACTTGTGTCCAGGGATAAATAGAAATCAAAATGACTAAGTCTGTAGTACTTTGGACATATCCTCAAAAGACATGACAAATATAATGATGTTTTGTAAGGTAGAAGGAAAAGAGGAGGACTATGGGTAGATTGAACCAAAAAGGCCACAGTGTGGAGATTGCAAAAACTGAGCTGGGCTGTTGATTATCACCAAGGGATGCAAAAAGGCACTGCTGATTTGGAGGTGACTTGGATCTCATTGTTATGATCTCCATAAGTCAAAGCTGACTTGATAGCAGTTAACAACAACAACAGATCTTGCCACTCAGCATCTGTGAGCTTGGTGTGCCCCAATAATTAAATGACAAGAGATGCAACATAAAGGTATTAACACCATCAATTACATCATCAATTAACACCATCAAAGTCCTGCTGGTGGAAAAAATCTCTAGTTGTTGGAAAAAGTATGTAATGTAGGAACTGGCTGAAGCCTGGCAGCAAGAACATCGCACAGCAAGGATGCTACTGCTGTATTGAAGGCATTTTGGTGTGTTGCTGATTTTTTTTCAAACCTCTGGCAGTGGTGGCATCTACAGAAGAAATCAAAACCCAGGCATTAAGAAAGGTCTTTTTCAGGTACTTACGTCTCACTCAGCTATTTATACATTGGCACTGTAACCTTGAAGTGTACCAGCCAATTAATAGGTGGTTTTTAGTGCAGATCTTTAAGGATGGGTGTAAGTGGTTACTTACAGACAGATCTATTAACACTTTTTCCAATGTACTATACAGTGTTCCCTCGCTTATTGTGGGGGTTCCGTTCCAGGAGCCCCCGCGATAAGTGAAAATCCATAAAATAGGGATGCTCCTCCCACTCTGCAGCGGCCTCCTCCTCCTCGCTGTCTGTGCTGATCCTGGCCTTGGAGGCTCCATGGGCACCATTGATGGTGCTGCCAGGCTGGGTTGAGGCCTCCTTCTGCTCGCTGCCTCTGCTACTCAGGCCTCAGGGGCCCCATGGGCACCTTTAATGGTGCTCCCAGGCTGGGCTGAGGCTTCAACCCAGCCTGGCAGTACCATCAATGGAGCTCAAGGGGCTTCCGAAGCCAGGAGTAGCACAGGCACCAGCCCCAAATAGAGCAAGGTGCAGTAATGTAACCACAACATTAGGAATACTTGAATAACTGCAGCATCGTTTTTAAAAGACATGTCATAGTCAGGGAGTGGCTGGACAAGCATCTTCATGTACAGCTACTCAACTATTTTTTTCTTTTCAGTAGCTAGGCCTAGATCCAATAAACACATAACTGGAATGTCAGTCTCTGCCAGTATATTTATGTTGATATTGATAGAGAAGGAAGGCTGTGCTTCATTCCCAGCTTTGTTTCTCAATGCCTGCTCAGCTGCAGAGGAGCACCAGACATGTGCTGCCTGCTCTATACCTGAGGAAGATGTACAGTACCTGTTCCCACTTGCAGGAAAAGTCTGCTTATTTTCCTCCTGGTACATAATGGAACATTATTGGCACACCCCTGCAGATGACCAGGCACCAGGGATAGAGCTATGGCCTGGCTAAATAGTATGTTCTGATGACAAAATTATGCTTAGTTATTCCTTAGAATAGGACACCACAATAGAATAGGGTATCACAAACAAACTCCATTTTTTCTTGTAGTTACAGTTCTGCTGCTATGATCTAAGTGAGCTTAAAATACATACAAAATGGCACAGAGTTAGTTGTGTGTTTTACAAAGGAAGTAATACATATGGTTAACACTCCTTTCTGCTCCCAACCATTAAATTTGACTTGTCAAAGTACCAAGGTTCATCACTGTGAGATGCCTCGCATTTCAACTGCTTAGGTCTTTACTTCCCAAATTTGTCCCAAACCCTGGTTACAGTCAGTTTTCTTGATTCTTCATTTTAACTATTGATAGTTGAAAACCTAGTTATAAAAAATATCCACATATTTGGAAAATATTTTGTTTTTTAAGCATATATCCACAGAAATTATGACTGAGGGCAAGAAAAGGACATCACTTCTTAAATCTGTCTGCTTAAGTAAGGATTGCTCCATACTGCTTTGCTGTAATAAATGCCAGAGCTTGGCATGTTGCAAGTAACAAGTAATTTCTTACTGTCACAGTCCCAACATCCCCAGAAAGTAGTTACTGGCTGCTACAACTACAAATCTTTTTAAAAAACCCTCTTTACTTTCCAGTTTCTCAAAAGAAATTAATACTTTTTTGTACTTCAAACAATGTAAACACCGCAAGCTCCAGACTTGTGCAACAACACACACTGTGTTCCAGTGCCAGATATCCTCCACATGGAAACCACCAATAACCAGACAGACACTGTAATTTGAATACAAAATAAGTCACAAATATATTTAGTTACATTTGTAGAAAAGGATTGACCCACACAAGGATCTGAATTCAGGCACTGACCAACTTTGCTTTGATTGATGAACCCACATATCTGGACCAATGCTGGATCCCTAAAGATAGTATGAGAGGAACCCACTGGGCCACCCCAGCCATGGTCTCTCAGCCACCTGGTTTGTGCATGTGTGTTGGTGGCACCTCTCTGGACAAATCCAATTCTGGACCACTACCACCCCAGTCTGCAAATAGCACCGATCCATGGTTCAAGCCAAATGCTCCTACAAAATTGTGACAAAACAATATACAATACCTTCCACAATACATAGGAAGGGTGGGTAAGATGAAGTTTGGAGCAAACCGCCTTTGGTTTTAGTGTCTCCTTAAATATTTAGCCACTTGACTGGAGTATAAACCATATCTGGGCCACTCTGTTCCACAAGGGTGACACAGCTACAGAACCATTGGCTGGCAAGATCACATGTAACCAATGGCCCAAACTCATATGTACTGTATATCTCAGGACAAAGCAAGCTACAGTGACAGCTGCAAGGTAAGAGCTGTACCCCCCCCCCCCCCGGGCAACCTGGTTGCCCAGTGAGTTGGGTACAACATATTTCCTCCTCCATCACATCATTGTCATATCAACACCCACAACATGATGTGAACTAGTATGCATTTCACCATTTATTAAGGGCATAAATAACTAAAATGGACAGTTATACTGCTAAAAAGAGTAACACCATTCACTGTTAAGTTATACCCTGGTTACTGGAGAAAGGGATATTTTACATATAACCAATTATTTGAAATTATTTTATGGGAAACTTTGATTCTGCCAAAAGAACATATCTTTTCTACAGCTCAATTGGTTGTACTCAGAGATCAAACAAGGAATTTTGGAGGTCTGTTGTTATAGGCCTGCAACTTCTCTTCACAGGATTATCCAGTTGACACCCATTTCCACTGAATCTTGACATCAAGCAGATATTCCACTGTGTTCTTTTCCTTTCCTTCCTTCCAGTAGCCTTATCCTGTTGGAAGGGTTCCCTTTGGTAGCTGAATAAACCATTTGGCTGAATCTTCTCCCTCCTGGGCTGCATAGTTTAGGCAAGCAAGTCTGGAACAGGAACTTAAAGGAAATTTTCACTGGTTGTAAATGTGCCTCATGCTAACATTTTTTCTCTAAATTGAAAAAAAGGAAGAAAAGGGAAAATGAAAAATACTCAATGGTTTCTGTATATACATCTAAGCAAGTGGTTTTGGCAAAACTGACTGAACTGAAATGTGAGAGAAGTAAAACAAAATGAACATGTTTCTAACAAAGGTTGGATGTTTTATTTTTAAGGTGCACTGAAAGACTGATGATCAAGCATGTGCATTTACTTGATTCAAACAGTTTGCTTGAAGGAATAAGGATTGGATTCATGCCACAGAAGCTGCCGTGTACTGTCTGGTGGCCAGTTTCTTTTTCCTCTTACTTTCCCTTTGTCCTCAGTTTACCCAAGTTGCTTCAAACTGAGTCCAATGTGCAAAAGTAGTTTATGCCCAATTAATTCAGCAGGAGAGAAAGGAAAGGATGGTCATAACCTTGCCTTTTCCATTAGACTCAGGCAAATGCAAACTGCGGCATCTTCTCCTATCTTGTTTGCTCTTTTGATAACTTTTGTCATTCTGACTACAATTTGATATTGCCAATTTTCATGTGTAAAATGCTGAAGGCTATGCAGCTGTTGTGTGCCGGCTGGGACTTGAATACTGGCATGATGCTTCTCTATCCTTCTCTTATTTTCTTGTGCAACTATTTTTTTGAAGTTGTCATTGGCATAATGGTCTGGCTTTCTTCCCTGCTCTGAGGAAGTGGTCTAGACCAATCCAGCTGGCTTGAGTTTTGGAGAAGAGGTAGGATGTAAATGGTTGACTAACTGATTAACTGATGCTATCTCCTACTATATTTTTGTGCGGCTTTCCTTTCCTCTCCTCTCCATTCCACTTGCCATCTTTCAGGAAAGTGAGATTAAGAAAAATATGATGATTTCAACCAATTTATTCCAGTTAGGGGTTCTCAACCATTGATCCTTCACCTGTTTTGGACTTCATCTCCCAGAAACCTCCATCTATCCTCCATCTATCCTCGTGTTGTTGATCCAACAACACGAGGATCAAAGATTCAGAACCAGCGATGTCGGCAGTACAAAAAGCTGTTAATAGGAATTTTGAAATATCTAACAGAAATAATTAAAAATAGCTTTTGAAGTTATTCCAGGCAGTGTTTAGAGTGGGCCTTAACAATAATACAAAAAACTCCCACCACAAACAATTATCACACTAATTTGACAGGACATGGCTCTCCCTATTAGCAATCCAAGACCAATAGCACGTTAAAGTGTTTCCCCATAATACAAATAGAAAAAGAGGACAACTTTATTGCAATACCATCACCCATGTTACAATATTACTTGTTCAAATCCTTTTTCTCACCTCTCAAGCTCCCAAAGCACCAAACTCTGGGGACCATGGCCTCATCAACCTTGACCATTTAATGTGGTGGCTAGACTATGCACACCACAAAAAGACATTGCAGCACACTTTATTTAAAAGCCTGTGGACCAAATGTACCAAAGCCTGTGCCCTTAATGTGCATCAGCAATCTGTAGTATAAATTACTTCACATGGTGAAATTGGCTCTGCAGAATGGGAATTGGTATGCAGGCACCCCAAACACTCCACTGATGTGCACATGTGTATTCTGGAGTAGAAAACTGGGAAAGAAATTGCATTTTCTTCTACAATCTCTCCCCCTCTCCCTCCCCTCTCCCTCTCTCCCCCTCTCCCCCGCATGGGAAACTGGGGCTGACAGGAGCTCCCCCCATCTTGTCTATTCGAACCGCCAACCCTCAGGTTTTCAGATCAGAAGTTCAGCTGGCACAAGGATTTAACCCATTGTGCCAGCGCAGCCCCAACAGACCTAAGTGATTAGTGTGCCTTAGGATTGCCTTGGCCAATGCAAGGCAGCAAACCAACAACAACAACAACTACTACTACTACTTTATTTTTATACCATACCACCATCTCCCCAAGGGGACTTGGGGCAGCTTACAAAGGGACAAGCCCTAATACAGATAAAACAAAATAAAATCAATCAAATAAATACATAACATAGTTACAAACATCATCACAAAACAATCTTATGGCTGAGATAAAGTTGACACTGGGTTTGGATATGAGTAAGTGCAAAGCTTCCTATAAGGGGCCAATGGAAAGTGCAAAATTCAAATAAATAAGGAATAGGAATATCCTTAGAGAAAGTGTCATAGTAAGCCAATAGGAGGGACACTGAATATGGTTTGTTACGGAAGGGCAGACATAGACTTGCTGATTTTGATGTATGAATTATGTTTTACATGTGCCCAAAATGTGTTTTATCAGATACCAAAACGTTTATGTAGCCTTAGAGGCACATATGTACCCTTTTGAGGGTCTTCCCTATGGCATTAAAAATGGCAGGACATAATTTAAGACTCATTGATTTCAATGGGACAGTCAAATATTGCAGAAGCAAAGCAAACCCCACAAATCATACGGAAGCCCCTTTGAGACCATGCTGGCACTGCAAAATCAATCACACTATGTTTCCGCTCAGTTTTTCTCTTCCTTCCAAGTTTCACCTTTGCCTGTCTAGTTTCCATAATTCAAATAACAGACACCCTGATGTTGAACTCCCCCAAAACACATTTCATTGTTTTATCTAGAAGGAATAAAACAATGACGCTACAAAATCCCACAAATACAAAAGCAGCAATTTTTAATCTCCATGACATTGTCCTTCATCTGCTGCTTGTGGAGTCCGTTTGCATGTTTATGTGACAAACATCATTTCATTAGAGTCAAAGTGCAGGAATTATTCTAGACTTCTGCATGCCCGGCCTTTCTGTCACAATATGACTAATGCTGCCCCGTGGAAACCTGAAGCACTCCTAATTATTTCTTCATATATTCAAAGGGGCCTGGCACTGAAACCTTGTCAGAGGCTGTAAACCCTGACTCAAATTATGACTTTATTTGAAGAGTCCACTCATCTGTATAAACCATCACATAGGAAGATCAGGGTACATTTGATAGGCAGCGGGTGGCAACTGTTTTTCCCATTGTCCGTTCCCTCATTGAGAGAGGAAGGGAGAGAAGCCTTTTTCAGACTTTGGCTAATTACATAGAAAGAGAAAAGTCATTTCCAGAGTGAAAATAAATATCTCCTTCCCTCCACAAATCCACTGGGAGTGCTGTCTGCTTATAACAGGCTGAATTCTCTTTTTTGTCCTGACTAGCCAACAAATACCAAGTGCTGTAAGCTATTTTTCAGAGGAAGGAATTGGCAAGCCACCTCTGAGTATTCCCTGCCTAAGAAAACCCTATGAAATTTATGGCAGGCGATTTGAAGACACATACAAAAAGAGGGAGATGGAAGGAGTGACATTTACTTGTATGTTGACTCACCATTCAACAATTGGTTCAGTGGGTTTATTCCAATTGGAACTAACCCATTGGGGTTTAGGACAGTGTCAGAGGCCCTTTCTGCACTGCCATATAATCCAGATTATCAAATCAGATAATCCACATTATCTGCTTTGAACTGGATTATATGAGTCTACACTGCCATATAATCCAATTCAAAGTAGATAGTCTGGATTTTATGTGGCAATGTAGAAGGGGCCAGAGTCTACAACACAAGATATCTGCACTCACCATTAAGACAGGCGGTGTGGAGGAGCTGGCCATCACTCCGTTGCCATGGATCAGGTTTAGACTCACTGCATCCTCTAACCTCCGCAAGGGTGGAGGACCCATTAAGATGGTCCGCCCCAGGAGGCTTATGGATCCGGATGGATTCCTGACGGCTCTTGGGGAATTTCCCGCCACCTTGGTTGGTGATCCTGTTGATGCTCTGGTCACTCTCTGGAATGGGGAGATGACTAGGGCAATAGACACGATTGCTCCGGAATGGCCCCTCTCAAGTAGCCGAGCTAAACCAGCTCCTTGGTTCAACGAGGAGTTGGCAGTGATGAAGCGAAGGAAGAGGGACCTAGAGAGCGTGTGGTGTTTGGATCCGAGCGAGCCAAATCGAACACGCCTTGTTGCCTCTCTAAGGGCATATGGCGCGGCAATAAAGGCTGCAAAGAAATCTTTTCTGGCAGCCAATATTGCGTCCGCAAAGAACCGTCCGGCAGAGCTGTTTCAAGTTGTCAGAGGCCTATTGCATCCCACCGTTCAGGATGGGAGCCCTGACAACTCGGCAGCCCGCTGTGAAGCATTTGCTCCGTTTTTTGCGGACAAAGTCGCTTTGATCCATTCTGGTTTGGACACCATGTTAACAGCAGTCTCTGAGAATGTAGCTGGAGCACCTGCTTGTCAAGTTTTGATGGATCAATTTCAATTGGTGAAACCCGAGGATGTGGACAAGATACTCGGAGGGATGAGAGCGACCACGTGCATCCTAGACCCCTGCCCATCCTGGCTTCTAAAGGAGGCCAGAGGGGGATTGGCCGAGTGGGTAAAGGTGGTGGTTAATGCCTCCCATCGGGAAGGCAACATTCCAGCCAGCTTAAAACAAGCTATTATAAAACCTCTGTTAAAGAAACCATCACTGGACCCCACTCAATTCGTCAACTATCGGCCTGTTTCCAATCTTCCCTTTTTGGGCAAAGTCCTGGAACGTGTGGTTGCCTCACAACTCCAAGTATTCTTGGAAGACACGGACTATCTGGATCCAGCACAGTCTGGTTTTAGGCCGGGGCATGGTACTGAGACAGCCTTGGTCGCCTTAGTGGATGATCTACACCGGGAGCTGGACAGGGGGAGTGTGTCCCTGTTGGTTCTGCTGGACCTCTCAGCGGCCTTCGATACCATTGACCACGGTATCCTTCTGGGACGCCTCGCGGAAATGGGCCTTGGAGGTACTGTTCTGCAGTGGCTCCGGTCCTTTCTGGACGGCTGATCTCAGAAGGTGTTACTGGGAGATACCTGCTCAACCCCTCAACCATTGTCTTGTGGGGTTCCTCAGGGCTCAATACTATCTCCCATGTTGTTTAACATCTACATGAAGCCGCTGGGGGAGATCATCCGGAGTTTCGGGGTGCAGTATTATCTGTACGCAGATGACATCCAACTCTGTCACTCCTTCCCACCTGCTACTAAGGAGGCTGTTTTGGTCCTGAACCGGTGCTTGGCCGCTGTATCGGACTGGATGAGGGCGAACAAATTGAAATTGAATCCAGACAAGACAGAGGCACTCCTGGTCAGTTGAAAGGCCGAACAGGGCATAGGGTTACAGCCTGTGTTGGACAGGGCTACACTCCTCCTGAAGATGCAGGTTCGCAGTTTGGGTGTGATCCTGGACTCATCGCTGAGCGTGGAGCCCCAGGTTTCGGCGGTGACCAGGGGAGCATTTGCACAGTTAAAACTTGTGTGCCAACTGCGCCCGTACCTTGGGAAGTCTGACTTGGCCACGGTAGTCCACACTCTGATTACATCCCATATAGATTACTGCAACGCACTCTACGTGGGACTGCCTTTGAAGACTGTTCGGAAGCTTCAACTGGTCCAACGGACAGCAGCCAGATTGATAACAGGAGCGGCACTCAGGGAGCGCACAACACCTCTGTTGTGCCAGCTCCACTGGCTACCAGTTTGCTACCGGGCACAATTCAAAGTGCTGGCTTTAGCCTTTAAAGCCCTTAACAGTTCTGGTCCAACTTACATGTCCGAACGCATCTCTTCTTATGAACCTTCAAGATGCTTAAGATCATCCGGAGAGGCCCTGCTCTCGGTCCCGCCTGCTTCGCAGGCACGATTGGTGGGGACAAGAGACAGAGCCTTTTCAGTGGTGGCTCCTCGGCTTTGGAACGCCCTTCCTAATGACATCAGATTAGCCCCCTCCCTCCTGACATTTCTAAGGAAGGTCAAGACCTGGCTATTTGACCGGGCATTTGCAAATGAAGTATGACTATCAAATAGACACCTAAGAAATGACGACGATGCAATTGGAAATCGACTTAATAATGAGACGCTGATATTGTGTTTTTAACGTTAAATGTTAAATGGTATATGTTGAAATTGTATTGATAATTGTTGATTGTTTGTCTTGAGCAGTTCCTGCTATTTGTACACCGCATCGAGTCGCCTTCGGGCTGAGAGAGGCGGTCTAGAAGCAAAGTAAATAAATAAAATAAGTAAATACAAATCATTTGGTACACAGGCTTTTAAATCTTGTTCTAATCATATGCCTTTTCAGTGGTGGCTCCTCGGCTTTGGAACGCCCTCCCTAAAGACATCAGATCGGCCCCCTCCCTCCTGACATTTCACAAGAAAGTCAAGACCTGGCTATTTGAGCAGGCATTTGCAGCTGAAATATAAGGCTTAATGAGATACCGTATTTTTGCACCATAAGAAGCAGTTTTTTCCTCCCAAAGTAGGAAGAAAAATGGAGCCAAGATGCAGGCAGGGAGGGGGCGCTGGAGCAGAGGGGCGGCGATACTCACGCTATATTCGCGCCCCCCGGCTCCGGCTGCGCCAGCGCATGCCCAGGCTCTCGCCGCCGTGTCGCCGCAGCCAGCCGGCAGCGCAAAGGAACGGGGGCCGCTCACGGACCCGAGGAGGAGGAGGGGGGAGGCCACGAGGGCGGCCCCCACAAAGACGCAGCAGCAGCAGCAGCGGAAGGACCCGAAGGCAGAGCGCATCTTCGTGACGTCACTTCGTCGCGCCTCTGCCGGGAGGAAGGGAGGAAGGCCTTGCCGGCCGCGCTGTAACGAGGCCCTCAAGAGAGGCCGGAAGGAGGGAGGGAAGGAGGAAGAGTTCCCTCCCTCCCTCCGGCCTCTCTTGCGGGCCTCCTTACAGCATGCGGCCGGCAAGGCCTTCCTCTCCTTCCTCCTCGGCTGAGGCGCGACGGTGACGTCCACGAAGATGCGCCTGCTGCCGGTCCTTCCGCTGCTGCTGCTGCTGCGTCTCGTGGGGGCCGCCTCGTGGCCCCCCCCCTTAGGTCCGTGAGTGGCCCCCGTTCCTCCGCGCCGCCGGCTGGCTGCGGCGACACGGCGGCGAGAGCCTGGGCATGCGCGGCGCAGCCGGGCCGCCCGCCCGGGCGCGAATATAGCGTGAGTATAGTGCCTCCCCCTACATATTAGTGTTTCCCCCCTCCATATTAGTGTCCCCCCCCTCCATATGAGTGTAACCAGCCCCCATATTTTCCAATTTTCCTCCTCGAAAATCTAGGTGCGTCTTATCAGCAGGTGCGCCTTATGGTGCGAAAAATACGGTATATGGAATGAAGACGATGCGATGGAAACTGATTACAACATGACGCTGAGACTGCAATTGTATGTTTTTAATTGTTAATTTGTTATTATATGGGGTTTGGGGGGGGGGTTGCCTTGTTGCTGTGTTGTATTGAGGGTAGAGACTGCCTGTGTAAACCGTCCCGAGTCGCCTTCGGGCTGAGAGGGGCGGTATAGAAACGTGACAAATAAATAAATAAATGCACTTTATTTATTTTACTTGAAAGGGCTTAAAAAAAGACTTCCAGTGGTGTAATACTCTAACAGTAACTCTGCTCTAGCAATTTAAAAATGAACACACACTAAATTGGGTAGACACAAATACGACAACCAACTGGGTGGAAGAGAAAGAAACTAAGGTTCTTTCTGCACTGCCAAATAACCCAGATTATCAAAATGGATAACCCACATTATCTGCTTTGAAATAGATTAGATTAGATGCCATTTAATCCAGTTCAAAGTAGATAACCTGGATTTTTTTAATGGAAATGTAGAAGGGGCTTAAGACATTTTTAAAGTAGTTGGGAAAAGTGGGATAATTAAGAAATGGGATAATCTTTCCCAAAAGTTGGAGGATATGGGAATCTAGGAGCCTTGAAAAAATAACTATGCAGTGAAATGTAGTTATTACCTCATCAGACAGGCTACTTGGCCTATTGTATGCTGCTTACCCTCTCCTTTCAGGACAGAGCCCATTACACGACACAGGTGTACATCTGGCTGGGCCCCATACAGAAAGGAGAGAGCAAGCAGAATATGCCACTGTTGTGGCAACACGGGTGTCTTCCCGTGTTGCCTTACTAGCAATTGGGGGGGGGGGGGAGAGCTGGTCGGCAATGGGATGGGGGTCTCTGTAAGGTGTGCAATGCGGGGTGTGGAGAGACTGATTCTCCATGCCCCCACCAGGATTTGCATCACGGTAAATCCATGGGCCTTTGTGATTAGGTCCTTAAACATTTGAAAAGCCTATTTAAAAGTGAGATGGAAACTTTATTTCTAACCTGCATCCATCTCCCCAGAGGGGACTTGGAGCGGCATACATGGGGCCGTACCCAAACAACACATCACAAAATATCAACAACATCAAAAAATAAACACAATAAAAGCAATAAACACAATAAAATACTTATGTGAAAACACAACAGCACAGGTGGATCTAAAACAGAAACGACAGGGCAGGCCACATGAACATATAGGTTAAAAAACTCGGGGGAGATAACTGGAGTAGTATCGAAACACAGAGGGTCACATAGGGGGAAAAAGGTCTCGCAGAAACGGGGGCATTTGGGGAGCCTGGTCTCCGAAGGCCAGGTGGAAGAACCAGGTTTTCAGTTGTTTTCTGAAGGATTAATTGGGACAATCGCTCCATATTGGGTATAAAATATATTATCTCCTTTTACTATAGTGATCCCCTCCCCAAAAAAACACACTTTAGTGTATCCTAATCCACACTCATTAGGGGGACATATCTAGCTGGTCAGATTTTTAATGCTAAAAAAATTGTTTTCCCATCAGTTGGAAATACTCAGCCTCCCTCCAAACCTGGTCAAGAGCTGTAAAATGTTTTGGAAGGAATGCATAAAATGACCCCCCCCTTTTTTGCTGTTGTTGTTATATACAAATGCACACACAGCTGTACTTCCAGACCATGCCCCAGCTGAAAAGTGCACACAAAGGAGCCCAAAGGAGACACTTTTAAGTGCCACATGTATTTGCAGCACCTAATTTGCCTTGTCCTTTGGTAATTTGTCTGCTTTCTTTCCTCCTCTGCTTCTTCCTGCCTCGTAAAAGGATATCCAGCTGCCTCTTCAAGGGCATGATGGGTCTCTCCTGGGGACAACTTGGAGGGAGGGAGACTTGGAGAGAACATGCACATGTACGCTTTCCTCCTCAAATGGATGGTCGCCTATCTGGAGTGTGGTTATTGGACTAAATGCTGGTCAATCACCTTGACTGTGTAGGGAAAGGGACCACATTTCCCTGCTTCTTTTGAAAAGAAGCCATAGTTTTTTTTGGTTTTTGGTGTGTGTGTAAAAATATTCAAACATTCTTCATAGATCTTTTTCTTGTTCTCTTTTTATAAAAGAAAAAATTAAACAGGGTTGGATACAGTCTTAGGAGAAAAGTGCTTAAAATCAAGGGGTTTAAGTTGACTAACTTATTACAATAAAAGTAAAGTTTTTTTAAAAAAAAATCATGTCTCATATATTTGAATACTGATTTGCTTTAAAAATAATATTACATGGATACACTTAGAACCTTCCCAGAATTGAAGATGGAAAATCCCAACCATAACTCCCCCTTTTCTTCCCTCTACGTTCCCCTGTTTTGAATTTTGGAAAGACCCAAACTGCTGCAAGGAGTTTTGAAATTCCTGTTTCTCATCTAATCCATCAACAATTCTTCTCCTGATTTACATTTCTTCCTTCCTTATAAACTCTCCTCCTACTTCTTGTCATATGAAGCCCAGCAAAAGTCCCAGAGATAAGGAATGCAAAATTCCGTTTCCTGGAATTGACAGGGAACCTTCAATACATAACATTTTTTGTCTGTAAAAAAGACTACTCTTTTTATAATGACTCTTCCTCCTTGTTGGTAAACTTTACTATCTGTGTAACTAACTAAACAATTCCAATTACCTCAGTTACAAAGTATATTAACTTGTTAGTTTGCATTCACAGATTTTCAGATTAATTCATAACTTAATTTGTTTTGTTTACTTGTTCTATCATCATCATCATCATCTATACCCCTCCTTTCTCCCCGTGGGGACTAAAGGCAGCTGCATTATCTCATTGTCCAGAACCCTCGTCAAACTAGGAGTTGCAAAAGAATAGTGGATGCTACACTTGGCTGGATCTGATTAGTGCTTGGATGGGAGAACATCAGAGAAGACTAGGGATCTTCAGGTAGCCTTACTTCATTACATTTACTAGCACTCAGTCAACTCACTGTGTTCATCACATTACGTTGGGTTCAAGTTTAGGATAGAGCATTGCTTCCGTATTTTAAGTGTGGCGGCCAGCATTCTTTTCAAACATTTCAGGAGGTAGTAAGGAAGTGGATTTTTGGTAATGATCTGAATGTAGATGGCAAAATGGCCAATTCTGTAATGTGATGGCATTTGTTGCTCTCAGGTTTAAAATGAAACATTTCTCCAATTTGTGGGAGGGAAAACTGTGGGAGGAGCCAAAAGTAGCCTTGTTAGGGAAAGTTCTGCCATTACATTTTGCTCACTGAGTTTTTACTTTATCAGAACCAATTCTTTCTTTTCTTTCTTTTTTTAAAATAGTCTTTCTGGCTCCTCCCCTTCCCTCTATGATATCTCTGTGCCTTGTGTTGCATGGGAAAGCCGGGAGAGAAGGATGCTGATCTCTGGCTACATCTGCACTGGAGAGTAAAAGCAGTCGGGACCCACTTAAAATAACATTGCTCCATATTATGCAGTCCTGGGATTTATAGTTTCCCAAGGTCCACATCCTTCTCTGGGTGCATCTGCAGTGGAGAATGTGGCGCAGTGGAGAATGCATTAAGAAGAAAAGGATTACCAATTTTAAGTTTTGAAGACTAAGGGGAGGAAGACTCTGGAAATCCCAGTTTTTTCTTATACAAACCAGTTTGGAGATTCAGCTATCTTCCTCATCAATAATTATTTCCTGAGAACTCCTGCTTTAATGCCCATTTTAACTTGCCTCAAGCATACAAGAGTTCGTTCTCCCACCTGGACATTCCACAGATATATAAACCTTCCTTGCCAAAGATGTGGGCAAAATGTCAGGAGAGAATGCATCTGGAACATGGCCACACAGTCTGGAAAACTCACAGCAACCCAGACTAAATGACACATAATCCATAGAAGTCCGGCTTCCGTTTAGGACATGGGATGGAGATGGTGCTGGTCGCCGTCACAGATAAGCTGCTTTGCCAACTAGACCAGGGTGGATCGGCGCTGCTCGTGTTATTGGACCTCACGGCAGCGTTCCATACTGTTGATTACGATCTTTTGACCCGCCGTCTTGCCGGGGCTGGGGTGAGGGGGGCAGCCCTTAACTGGCTGTCCTCCTTCCTCCGGAACCGGTCACAGCGAGTGAGAAGGGGCGAGGTTGTCTCAGGGGGCACCCCCTTCTTTGTGGGGTGCCTCAGGGGGCAATTCTCTCCCCTTTATTATTTAACATCTACCTCCGACCACTTGCTTGGTTGGCACGCAGCTTTGGGCTGGAGTGTCACCAATATGTAGATGACACCCAGCTCATTCTGGGGATGGAAGGCCGGCCCGACTCCGTACCCGATAATTTCCATCGTTGCCTTGAAGCTGTCACTGGATGGCTGCGAGCCAGTAGGCTAAGACGGAGATCCTGTGGCTGGGTTGTCCGGGTATGAGAGGGATCCAACTCCCATCCCTAGATGGGGCGACACTTCGCCCATCTCCATCTGTAAAAAGTCTGAGAGTCACTCTTGACTCCCAGCTGTCGATGGAGAAGCACATCTCCATCGTCAGGAGAGTGGCTTTCCATCACCTCTGGCAGGCGAGGAAGCTGGCTACCTACCTGTCCCGTCATGACCTAGCCACAGTGGTCCAAGCCACGGTCATCTCAAGATTGGACTACTGTAATGCCCTCTACATCGGCCTTCCTTTGTCGGTGATCCAGAAGCTTAAGCTGGTGCAGAACGCTGCAGCTCGGCTGTTGGCAGGCCTTCCATCTCACTGCCACATCACGCCTGTTCTGCGTGAACTGCACTGGCTTCCAATAGAGCACCGGATCACCTTCAAGGTGCTGGTTTTGACCTTCAAGGCCTAGAATGGTCTGGGGCCAGTGTACCTAAGGGACCGCCTCTCCCAATACAATCCCCCACGACCATTGCAATCTGAGTTTCAGAACCTCCTGTTGGTACCTAGTTGTCAATCCATCCATCTGTCTACAACGCGGAGGAGGGCTTTTAGTGCCACTGCGCCAGTCTTATGGAACGCCCTTCCCCCCACAATCCGAGCACAGACCAACCTGCTAGCCTTCCGTAGGGCTTGTAAAACCCTCCTGTTTGTACAGGCGTTTGGTCTGTAGACATCCCTAGGCTGCTTACTGTAATGCAGGCCTAAGAGTTATTTTAATGTGTATCTGTTTGTTTCAATTTTAATATGTGGACATTGGTCCGTTGTTTTACAGTGTTTTTATGGTTTTATGCATATGTAAGTCGCCCCGAACCTACCGGAAGGGGCAACTAACAAGTCGAAACAATAAATAAATAAATAAATAAATAGAAGGAGAAGGACACAAGCAAAGGAGAGAGGCAGGAAAACCTGGCATATTTCATGAAAACTGGATGCAAACCCATAAATATGTGGGTACAATCAAAACAAAAAGAACTGGAAATTTTTGATACTGCAGGCCAGTGTGGTTGGGCCCGTATAATGCAAAGCATCCCTTCAATTGCAAGCTGGAAGCACTTATCACTGGGGAAGATAGAATATCCTTCCCTGCTATGTTTCTATTATGTTCTTTGATGCGCACTATCTTCTCATAATATACTCAACCAGCCTTGCAAATGACTTTAAAACATGTTTCTAATGCGATGGTAAAGGGCCCAAAGGAAACACAGAACGTAGCCAAACCCAAAGTTATGTCTGTGGTTTTGAAACTCGTGAGAAAAATATTTGTTTAGTTAATTTTTCTTTTTAAAAGATTTAGTTTTCTTTTTTGATTTTCTGAGCAGGGGAGGAGTGGCGTACTAAATGCCCTGGCTCATAGGAATTGCTGTTGTCGACCCACAGCTCTGGGATTACCTTTGTTGGACAGCATGCTGATTTGGGTTTGGAGAAACATAAGCTTGTAGAGGCCCCCTCGGGGTCGAGTAGGACTTCAAAGGCATTAGTCCTGCAAAATGCTCTATGTCACCACTGCCAAGGCAGGGGGATGTATTGGTATAATGTCAAGAAAGGGGAAAAGGAAAGGGAGAGTGGCCTCAGTGGGGATTAGTATACAGCCCACAGACGTAAAGTGTAATCAGGCTTCTAAGCTAAATTTACTATTTGTGCTTCCAACATAATTTTTGAATTATCCCGTCCTTGATGTCAGCCTCCCAATCTGTCCATAAACATGTTTAGCACATGTAAGACCCATTGAGTCTTCTGAGCTCTCTGATAATTATGGTTAAGGGCCACAGTTTTGTTATCCATATCATCTGGCATTTAGTATTGCAATTATGGATCCATAACGGAGGGTCACAGAGCTGTAACTGCTCTATGTTCACTAACACTGAGTTGCCTTACTGTGAAGTCCATGTGTGCTCTCAAGTTGATCATGAACTTGTAGCAATCCCATGAATTTCGTAAGGTTTTTAAAACTGTAAAACTATGTAAATGCTACTCCTGCTCATTTTAATAACTAACCGTCTGAGAAGGCGAACAAAGGGTGTTCAGTTTCCAATTGGAGCACAAGGAAGAGGATGTTTTTACTTTCTTCCCACCAGTAAGCATGGTTTTGACAGTCAGAAGCAGAATGTTTCTTGCAAGACCTTATTGCAGCCTCATTTCCTGTTGGAAGAGGTCTTCCTCTTTGTGCCCCAATCAAAAGCTGAAGAGATCTATTTTGCCCAATCTGGCTGCTGCCTTTTAAGGTGTGCTGTGTGTGTGTATGTGTCACCCAGCAGGCATTAAATAGCTGTGCAAAACTAAGTACAGTAATTTATTTAGTGTTTTATTCACTATGTTGCTAATAGAGAATACAAGTGTTAATTTTTACTGGTCCTTGCTCCAAGGAGCATGGAGAACCAACCACTGTTCTCTCCCTTGCCTATTTTAGTCCAGCACTATAGTGCATTAGTGTATCAGTGAAATGGCACCTTTACATTATCATAATATGAAAAAATGCAGAGAGTTCCAAATTTAATGTTCAAACCAAAGGATTTCCTTAAAAAAAACAAGTCCTTTTGTTGTTTGTTCATTCATGGACCAGCCCACGCCAGAGCTTCCTGTCGGTTGTGGCCACCCCCAGTTCCTTCAGAGTCAAGCCAGTCACTTCAAGGATAGCATCCATCCACTTTGCCCTTGGTCGGCCCCTCTTCCTTTTTCCTTCCATTTCTCCCAGCATCATTGTCTTCTCCAAGCTTTCCTGTCTTCTCATGATGTGGCCAAAGTACTTCATCCTTGCCTCTAATATCCTTCCCTCCACTGAGTAGTTAGGCTTTATTTCCTGGAGTATGGACTGGTTTGATCTTCTTGTGGTCCAAGACACTCTCACAATTTTCCTCCAGCATCACGGTTCAAGTCCTAGTGCAGGCCAAAGAAAGAGCTACAGCCTTCTGCCAAAAAGAATGGAATCAGTGGACACAGAGCCAACAGCAAATGGCAAGGAACTGTATCACAAGAACCCTCACTTCTATTGACCAACCTGGAAAAGCCCCAGTTGGTCTTAGTCCAACACCCTTTATTGCTATATCTCATTGCCTGCAAGTAAACATTTGGGAAAAAGTTTGCTGAGGCTATAACTCTGTAGGACCTACTTTTGTATACACTGCCATTGTATTTATCTACTCTTTTCTTCCTCATCTTTCCTCAAAGGTGCTCGCATCACAAGGAGATTCAGTGTCCAGGGAGGTCATGATTTAACTCCTAGCTTCAAAGACACAGAATAAAACAAGGTCATTCTGCTATTTCTCCCTCTATTCACTATCGCTGTAAAGGAATTATTGTTCTGAACAGCACATAATCTCTGTTTACTTGCCTGGCAGGGAATCTTTTGATTCTCTTGATATTGCTGAAGGATTCAGCCACCATAAACAATAGTGGTTGAAAATGAAAGTTATAGTTCAATAACTTCTGAAGGTCATATGTTTAATCTGTGCATAGGATGGTAATGTTTCACAGTCTGACCCCACATCTATGGAACTGATATTTATTTATTTAGGGTTTCCTATACATTCTGCTCTCTCTTCTTGGTGCCTCCATCATTCATCCTATTGAAAATAATGGGGTTTGCTATTATTCTTGGTTTTGTGTGTCCACATGTAATCCAGGAACACCTTCCCTAGTGATATGTTGTACTGTATTTTCAAAACACCAGTTTCCTTGGTCAGGAAGAGGCAAAGCCCTTGGAGTTGCATGTGACCCTTAGATTTGTCTGGACCATCTTTCCACACACACACCCCTCCCAAAAAGAGAAGGTAAACTGAATATTCTGGAAACTTACAGTAGCAACAAATCCGCTTTTAAAAGACACACACTCTTTGCCCCTGTGCTATTTAAAAAGTATCTGTTTTTCAAAACTTGGACTTTCAGTGTGATTCTGTGGTGAAAGCCCAGTAGATGTTGACAATAGAATTGCATTGGAGGTCTCATCTCTATGCATTTCCTAGATCGTCTAGACCAGGGGTGCTCACACTTTTTCACACTTGCTCACACCAAGTCAGAAGGATCTACCTACCCACTACTCAGAGAGCCATAAAAGCAAAATATTTGGAAATGTATTTCAGTGAGAGTCATATAATATATTTTAAGACTGAATTCAACTAAATGTGAGTATAATAAGCCCCTGAATTTATTCATAATAATAATGGTGATGATAATATTCATTCAGCTTCTGCTACTACTACTAATAAAAATAGTAACAACAACAACAACAGGTTCCTAAAGTAGAAGGAGACCTCCAAGGGCTATCCAGTCCAACCTCCTTCTGCCATAAGGGAAAAACACAATCAAAGCATTCCTCACAGATGGCCATTCAGCCTCTGATAATAATAATAACAATGGGTTCGTAGAATAGGAGGATACCGCCAAGGGCCATCCAGTCCAACCTCCTTCTGCACTTGGGCGGCGGCGGGAGCCTGCGGGGTGGGACTGAGCCTTCCTCCCACCCTGCCTGCGATCTACCAGGACTCCCTAAACTATCTACCAGTAGATCGTGATCTACCTAATGAGCACCCCTGCTCTAGACTGATTTTATGTTATTCAAAATTCTTTGCGTATAAATGAAACTAAGTTCAACAAGTTCGCATAATAAGTGGGCCTATCGTAATGTTTAGTTTGGCCCTGTGACTTACAAGCACTACTCAGGCAGATTCAGGCCTACTTTTCCACTGAAGGGTTATAAACAGCAAAGCTGAATGGGGAGATTAATAAAACTCAGACACTGGTGAAGTGCTGGAAGTGCTTGAGACATCTGGGGAATCTTGCCCAGGTCCACAAAGCTAGTCATCATCGTCTTCCTTCTCCTCCTGGCCTTTTTAAAAGACAAAAAATAGAAACATGCAACAATAGTTGATATACTGTAGGTTTGTCCCAAGGGAATATAGCAGCTTGGAAAGAAATGAATATTAACATACTCCAGAATAATGTGCATAGAAGATAAACATGTGGGATAAATAAAGTGCAGAGCAGGAAGCAATGGTTTATAACCCAGCGGCCAAGAATAACACAGGTGATGTCAGAGACTAAATCCCCCCATTTCAGCCTTCCTCCCTCTTTTTCGAAACTGTTCATATTGCTCAGTAAGGACCTCCAGGCCGAAGTGCTAGTTTCTTTTGGAATTTTCCCAAATCAGATGTTGGAAATCAGGGAAGTGGGGAACTGTATTGTAAGCTCCCTTGCCAAGACTTACTATAGCACAGTGACTATTTCCGCTCTACTGATGGTTGCCTCTGTGAGGGAGAATTGATGAGAACATTCAGGGTGCAAAAGGCAGGACTCATATGCTCATCCATCTTCCACTAAACAATATGGCCAGTCCCTATGGTGAGCCTAATGTCACCCCAAAGTGCCAACCTCAAAGGGCTGCATGAACTCTGTACATAAGTTGGGGTTTGTGAGGATCCCTTTTTCAGAAGCAGATCTTTGTGTGGCCCAGCAGGCTCTATAATGTTGAAAGAAACAACTCAACTCAACCAAATCAAATCAAATGGAATCAAAATACACATCACAAATTAATTTATTTATATGTCCCACTAATATCTGTCCTTATGTTTCTTTGAAGGTCTTTACAAACAGATGGGCAGCTTGCACCCCTCTTGATGTTGCTGGGTTACAACTCCAGTTATCCATTCACCATTGGCTACGATGAGCAGGGGTGATGAAGTTTTCAGTTCAGCAACATTGGGAAAGCCCCATTTTCTCACTCATGTTTGTGGAGACTGATTTTATAGTCACTACCTGTTTTCCAGTTAGGATGTTTCTCAGCTTCCCACAAGGATGGTAAAACATCAAAACATTGAGGTGTCACCTGGGCAATGTCCTTGCAGACAGCCAATTCTCACACACCAGCATCTTGCAGTTTCTCAAATTGCTCCTGACACGACCTCCCCCCCCCCCCATTCTTATATACGTCTATGCAGAAATCACAGTCTTTGAATAGCAGAGAATGAAATGAAGTGGCCTCCCAAAAACAGTTGAACTTCCAACTCCCTGAAGCCACTGAAACCCCAAAGATGCAAGAATAAGGAATGTTGGAAGTTGCACTTCAACATCATACTTGCCAACATTGCAGCCCTATCCTCAGCACATATATGTAATGTATATGTAATGTATACAAAGTATTTCCCCCTTTATAGTTATGATTAGGATTGCCAGGTCAGGACCATCCCAGGCCCTGAAATTTCAGAACCAAAACCAGAGACCACGGGATACTCCCTGGGGAGGCATAACAGACAGGTTTTGGATGGTGTTACCAATTGGTTTTGAAGGGGTTGTCTTAAGAACTTTTTGTCCCTTTGAAATAAATTAACAGGGATTTAAAAGCAGACACATGAGTATGCTAATGCATGCATGCATGCATGCATGCACACACATATATTTCAAGCCAGGATTCTGCCCTGAAATTCCAAGCCATCACCCAGAAGGCTGGAGAATAGAGGCCAACAATTCATGGGCTCCACAACCATGATTTCCACTGACTGTGGGTTGTCACACTGTGTGCATAAAATGGTGGTGACTTGAACACAGGCACACTGACGCATCTGCATGCACATTGCCTCCATTTCATAATATGAGATGTGATGATCTTTTAAAAAAATCCTCAGGGAGTCTCAGAATGTAATAATTGTGGATTAAGAGGGCCCACTGTAAAATCTTTCCCCTTATTCATTGATATTATAGATAAGATATTGTTTTACTCTGTTTTGGACATAGCAATGCAATTTTAAAGGATTACTTTGCCAAAGCTGCTATTCTTGCCAACAAACAGCAAGTGTCTGAGCAAGAATGTGGGCACAAATAATCCCTCTAACAGGTGCTTCCTCCCCTTCCTGTGTTTAATCTTGCTTGGGAGAAAAGGTCTTTTGAATTGTTTACATAGTGTTGACAACTATGATTCTACCTTCTCTGCAAATCACAACTTTTAAAAAAGCAGCTTGTAAGCCTTTTGGATGTTGTTCATAAAAGTCAGGGTTCTTTTCTCAAATACCTTTCACCAGGCATGTCAAAGAGTGGAAAGTTATATCTGTATTGAACATGCATAATGCAGATATTTCAAATAGTGACAGTTTACATACTTATTTTTATGGGACAGAAAGGTAATATATGTCTAATTTTATATGTATGACGAGAATCTTGTATCATAATCTACGTGATGTGCCTTTAGGTATACTTATTAATGTAACACAGACACTAAGAAAGGCATCTAGACTGTGGAATTAATGCAGTGTGATGCAAATTTAACTGTTTAATGGGGAGTTGTCCTTCTCCTCTTAGAGCGCTTGTGCCCGCTTTGTGCTGGTCTGTGACTGTAATAAAGTTTTGATTGAGTGAACTGCCATGGCTAAAAAGTACTATGGAATCACAGGAGTTGTAACTTTACATGGCCTTCAGCCTTCTCTGCCAAAGAGTGCTGGTGCCTCAGCAAACTACACCTCCCAGGGTTCCATAGCATTGAGTCATGGCAGATAAAGTACAACCAAACTGCATTAATTCTACAGTCTAGCTGCATTTTAAGAAACCCTACTAATGAACTGCAAAGATGGGTAACAAGACACCAGCAAGAGTTGTATGAATGCACATGCGTACCAAGAATAATGTGTATTAGGACACTAAATAGGGAGTGGCGATGCACATTGATAGAGCTCAGTTCCACACTCTTTTTCATTCTTACATAATCACATCCCACACTAGCTACATAACCAGCAGTGTAACAGAAATTAATTTTTCACTTTTACATATTTTTCTTTGCAGAAATCTGTGTGTATTTGTGTACATGTGATGTGTAAATAGATCATTATTTCAGACATCATTTTCTCCAGCTTCTACAGTAAGTTTTTCTTTGGCATTTTTTGGAATACTAAAGATTTCTTTGTTTTGCAATTCCATTTGGTCTTCCTGAGGCTGGGCTGTAATCTTGTAATCAATTTAAAAATGCCAGTGGGTGCAGAGATTTTCATTGGAGGGGTGAGTGGCTTTTAAGATCAAAACACCTTCCTGTTTTCTTTCTCAAATAATTGATACATTCAGGCATGCTTTCCCCTGGATTAGAAAGCAAAATTGTAATTCTACATTCACTTGCCTGGGAATAGGCTTTCCTGAATTCAATGGGACTTAATTCTGAGTAGACCACATAGGACTGCATTTCGAATGTGTCTTTAGGAAATGGATAAATGGAAGAGGATCAGCTCTGGGACTGATAGTCCTCCCTCTTGATAGTCTCTGCTGGTAGTTGTGGGGATTAAATTTAATTAATTCAGAGAAGAGTAGGTGGTGGAAAAAGATGTCTAAAGTAATCATGAAAGTCCATATATCCATCATAAAAAAGTGTAATTTCCTCTTCCTCTTCATTTTGAAGGAGATCAGGGTACTGCATATGTTTTCCCCTGATGTGCCTCTCATCACAAAAGTTATAGACTCAGCAGTCTCTCATTCAGCAGAAGGCAGCTAGAGAAATTATACTTTGTGAAGAGTGGCGATAGATTCCACAGATATATAAACCCCACTTGCCCAGTGTCTAACAGATGTCACAACCTCTGAGGATGCCTGCCATAGACGTGGGTGAAATGCCAGGAGAGAATGCTTGTGGAACATGGCCATAAAGCCCGGAAAAGTCACAACAACTCAGTGAAGATATTATTTCTGAATGAATCACAATATGTACCAATGAAGAGGACTTGAAATCTTCCCAAGCCAACCCACAGAACCCAGGCAAGATCCTCAATATGAAAAAAACTTTTAATTTTAAAAAACAAAATATAATTGGATAATTCCTGCGGTTGTCCTGCCAACTAAGTTGCTACACACAGCGGAGCAGGCTTACTCAAGGTATAAAAGTGCCAGAAATGCCTAAGAAGAAAGGAAATAATCTGCTCATTAAAATAAATCCAGAGAGGGAGAAATGAATGGAACAAAGATAGGTGCGACTGTCATTTTTATAGCAGTACAGATTGAGTATTCCTTATCTGTAATGCCAAAATCTGAAATATTCCAAAATAAAAAATGTCCATGGGTAGCTCAGTAGTAACACTTATGCTTTTTGGCAGTTTAGTGGAAACACACACACACACTCTAAATTATTAAAATATAATATAAATTACCTTCAGACTATGTCTCTGGCATTACTCTGCGAACGAAGATTCTTAGGAAGGACTCATCCCACGCTTTCTACAAGCATGTTGATGACTAAGGAGGTTGGATGTGTCCTTCGAGCCTGTGCAATAGGCTTTTCTGGTGGAGCGCAGCATGCACAAAACTGGCCTCACCCTTTAAACCAAAGGTTCATCTGCTGGGCCCTAGTAAGCTTGGACGGTGGCAGTGAGGTCTTCAGGTCGTAGGTTTGATTTGAGTTTCCTTCTCCAGATGGTTGACCTTACAGGGTTAGATGAGCACCATCTGCCCGGGTTTGAAATCAGAGTTTTCCTTCTCTTACGATGGTTGCCAAAAGGCTAGAGAGCTCATCCTGCCTGTTGATGCTCTTTGTCAGACCCTTCGATTGTGACCTGTGTGGCATGGGAGGCCCTACCGGTGGCTATTATGCCACCACCAGCATAGCTCACAACTTCATTAGGGTACGCAAGCCTCTCCCCTGTGACAAGGAGGCGCCAATGGAGAGGTCCTTCAGACTATGTACATAGAAGATAAACATGTGGGATGTATACAAAACATAAATGAATTTCATGTTTATATTTGGAACCCGCCTCCAGAGTGTCTCATTATATAAGAACATAAGAACATAAGAAGAGCCATGCTGAATCGGGCCTCAGCCCATCTAGTCCAGCATTCTGTGTCACACAGTGGCCCACTAGTTGTACACAGGGATCTCTAGCAGAAAGGAGGGCAGAACCCTCACCTGCTCCCGACCCCCCACAACCAGTACCCGGGGAAAATCCTGCCTGCCTCCATCAACACAGAGGTGGCACTTGGATGTCCATTTCAGTAGCTACTGATTCCCTTGGTATCCATGAATCTGTCTAATCCTGCCTTGAAGCTGTCCAGGCTGACCGCTGTCACAACCTCCTCTGGAAGTGAGTTCCATAACCCAATGACCCTCTGGGTGAAGAAATATTTCCCTTTATTAGTCCTAACTTTCCTACCTTGGAGCTTTAGGGAGTGCCCCCTAGTCCTAGTGTTGTGTGACAGAGAAAATATTTTTTCTTTATTCACCTTTTCTATCCCATGCATGATTTTATACACTTCGATCAAGTCACCTCTTAAACGCCGTCTTTCAAGGCTGAAAAGACCAAGGCGTTGCAACCTGATTTCATAAGGGAGCTGCTCAATCCCTTGGATCATTTTTGTCGCCCTTCTTTGTACCTTTTCCAGTTCCGTTATATCCTTCTTAAGGTGCGGAG
Organism: Anolis apletophallus; assembly: GCA_030556195.1. Classification (NCBI taxonomy): domain Eukaryota; kingdom Metazoa; phylum Chordata; class Lepidosauria; order Squamata; family Anolidae; genus Anolis; species Anolis apletophallus. The sequence continues at coordinate 84,135,215 of JARBWK010000001.1, forward strand.
ACCAGAATTGTACACAGTACTCCAAATGTGGCCTTACCATAGATTTGTAGAGAGGCAATACAACATTTGCCGACCTATTTTCGATTCCCTTCCTGATCATGCCAAGCATAGAATTTGCTTTTTTCACTGCTGCAGCGCACTGGGTTGACATCTTCATTGAGCTGTCCACCAAAACCCCAAGATCCCTTTCCTGGTTTGTCTCGGAAAGCTTTGACCCCATCAATTGGTAGGTGTAGTTGGGGTTCTTTGCCCCGATGTGCATGACTTTACACTTGTTTAGGTTAAAATGCATTTGCCACTTTGTTGCCCATTCACTCAATTTCGAGAGATCTTTCTGGAGCTCTTTACAATCAGTTTCATTTTTAACTACCCTGAACAATTTAGTGTTGTCTGCAAACTTTGCTACCTCAGAATTCACTCCTACATCCAGGTCATTAATGAATAAATTAAAAAGTAACGGACCCAAAACTGAACCTTGGGGTACGCCACTTCTCACCTCTTTCCACCCAGAGAAATGTCCGTTTATTACCACCCTTTGTTTCCTACAGTTTAGCCAGGTTCCAATCCAGGACAAGACCTGTCCTCTGATTCCATGGCTGAAGAGCTTATTTAGGAGCCTTTGGTGAGGGACTTTGTCAATACAATTTCTCAAAACCTGAAATCTAAAACAATAATGTTTCTAAGTATTGCAGATAAGTGATATTCAACCTGCCCTGCTTTTTGGCCTTCTCTTCCAGAAAGCCATTCATCCAGCTCTTCAGTCTTTAGTCAGAGGAACAAATTGTAAAAGTTATTAATGAAGCTGAACATATAAGCTGGGAGATGCAACAGTGTATCTTTGGCTGAGGCTACTGAGGAGAGCAAGATTCTGCCCCAGCTGAGTTGATTAATTAAAAATCACTTTTGCACTTTCAACACAATTTCCAACAATTGAAATAAGCTGAGGACAAAGAAGGAAGGAGGAGAGAAAAACATGGCCATTTTAATAGCAGCTGGGACACTGGGATGACAGAGGATTAATAAGGATAATTTCTGTCAAATTGGGATAGTGGTACAGATATTATGTGACTAAAGATGGCCATAGAAATGCAGGTCTGAATTGGTATGGTTCTGTTTGCAATTAATTCTTTCTTTTCTTTTATCTCTTTGTGCTAGGACTACAGATGGCTGTTGGTCCCAACAAGGAAAAGAACAGATGATGGCAAACTCTGAAAGGGAACGAGTCCTAGAGGGGAGAAGGTATGAACAGAGCCTGCAAGGCCTCAACACCTGAAAAATATGGGCTGTTGCTTTCTTACAAAGCCAGATTCCAAATTCCTTCTGAAAGTCAGTTCCTAGGCCTCAGATGTCCAGGACAGAGGAAGTGAGGAACAAGTTGCTTGCCAGGAGCCTCAGTGCATTGAAAAACATATTTTTAATAATATCCAGATGGATCCACAGAAATGGTTAGCTCTCCCCATCCCCACTGCCCCCAAATCAGTTGCAGATTGGGAGAACACAAGCACTATGATTCCCCAGGAGACTGAGGATCTGTCTGAAATACAAAACGCTGTGGTGGGAGTAGTGCTTCCTAAGCAAACTTGGAAGGAAGGCAACGTGGAGGCCTGGCTGTGTGCACACTGGGGAATGACAGCTTGTGTGCTTGGAGCGATTTGACAGAAAACGGACTACCTCTGATGTTTGTGCAGGGCTCATTAATTTGATCTGTATTTGAATTCTTGTTTTATTTATGGGTTTCCTTTTAGAAGCAGCCACCCTTCCTAACTCCTTTTGGGCATCTGGGCATGTTTGATTCCCTGCTGGTTAAACTACACATGCACAAAAGAAAGGAATTGCAACCACTTCACTTGTCTGAGGGTGTTGAGCATTTGCACTGTAAAGCAAAACAAAAGAAGTCTATCCCAAGGAAGGGGACCTTGAATCGACAAGAACACTGTATTCTTGATACAACTCATTCTTCAGCCCCCAAAGTGGTGGATTCCCCATCTCTGTTGAGGAAGACTCATGGCATAAATTCATAGCATGCCCCCTGAACCTCTTACAAACTGGGTGAGTTTCTCAACACAGATTCCTGAAGTGAGGGGTATGTGAACATCCATTTTTTAATGCTACAGTGAAAAAAACAATGACAACTCAAGGGACTGAAAGTTATGGTCTGCTAACATTTAGGATAGACTACTGGATGTGTAGATGCCTTTGAGACTATTTGAAAACTGCAGTTAGTTCAACATACAGTTTCTGGGCTATATGGAGATGATCGTGCCATCACCGCTCAAGCAGGGCTTGTGGGAGGGGAAAACTGGTGGAAACATAGATTGAAATTCTCTCAATTCTGTTACAATAGACCTGCAAACTAACAGGCTATATTTCTGCGAGTTGCTTCCAATTAGCTGGTGTACCATTCTAATGCTTGCATTTTTCAGGGTCATGCAGCAGTGAAGATGAAAGGCAGAGAAAGATGAGAATCTTGCCGGTGACATACATTGGCTCAGTCTGTGGGTCTTGTAATGTAGGATCTTGGCCAATATCTGACAGCTCTGAGCAGCCTGTCTCTGCAGGGCTATAGTTCCTTCATGGTGGTTGAGCCCATGGCCTTGCTCTTCCTGCTGACACCACATAAGACAGCATCAACATTCCCATGTAGTGCACCAATAGGACTTGCTGGCCCAATGAAGTGATAACCTCAGATGGCAGAGACTAAACTGAGGATGAAAGTAACAGCTATTCTCCTGACCACTGTTGCTGAGTCACACTATAATACCTCCTATTGGAGTGCTCAACTGAAAAGATCACATGGTTTGTCCTTGATCTGTTAGTTTTGATGGCAACTTAGTTGCAGTAGATGGTGCTATTCAGCCCTGTGTGCTGAAGGGAGATTTAGACACCAGATCATTGGCTCTTGTTCAGGAAACAAGAGTGGTGTTGCTGCTAGTAACATCTTCCTCTAAGCCTCAGGCAGCAAATGCATTCTCAAGTCCTTTTGCTAGTACTGAAGGAACTGCCACGACTTCTGCCCCATCTTTGAGACCAATTTGCAACATTTGAATTCCTAAGTGCTGGTGTTTACTTTAAATGGTTAGGATTCAAGTTGCCTGAGAATATCTGCCTTCAGGAAAGGACTTGCATCAACAATATTAAATTACTTTGGAGCAGGAATTTTGTATGAGTTATATTCCAAAATTAATTTTAAAGGAACTTTCAAATATTAGAGGGTGTTGGTTCTCATATCAGTAGGTGGTAACTCAATCTCAGTTTTTTTGGGGTTTTTTTTTTGGCAGAACATCGTAAGAACTCCAGATGCTAAACCCAATTCCTTTAAAATATGTTCAGTACCTTGAATAGCTTTTGTTTAAAGTTCAGGCTAAAACATGGAGGGCACGTAGAGCTTGCATGGAATCCTCCAGCTGTTTTCCGTGCCCTGCATAGAAATGTATTGTAAGAGATAGGATTGCAGAACACGAACCCTTCAGTTTGGATATTGCCTTAGCCATGAATTGACCTAATGGCTTCAGGTCAGCTGCTCTCCCTCTTTCTCAAATTGGCTTCTCCCCTCTTCCTCAAATGATTATAGTGGCAACCACAGGGATTATTTAAAAGGCTAGAACTAGATTTGGCCTTTTGTTATTGCTGGGGGTTGGTTCCAGGATTCCACAAAATATGTGGATGCTCACGCTTTAATACAATGGTATAGTAAAATGGTGTCTCTTCTATGAAATGGTAAAATCAAAGTTTGATTTTTTTTAATTAAAAAAAATCAATGGATAGCTAAATTCATAGATATACAATCCTTGGGTATGGAGTGCCGACTAAGTCACACAAAGCTGAAGAATGCTAAATAAATACTACTGATGATGGTGCTGAGGGAAATTTCATGTGCATGTTAATGAAAATCATATTCTGGGGGAAGTACGAGTGAGAGATTGGTGCACATAATTCAGAATGGCTTTCTTCTGAGAATGATGAGCAAGAGGTGCCTGCAGACAAACCAGGAAAATGGACGGGGCCAGGAAGGAAGTTGGTTATTCTGTTCCCAGGGTAACAATTGCATAGGTTCTCTCACCAGGAAACAGTAAAAGAGGATGTGGATATTGGAGGATTCATATCCTGCAACATTCCAGGGCAAAATGCCTGAGGTGTTTGATATCCATATATGTGTACATAAATATGGATCTTTGAGGATATGATTTGCGTATATACAGTGACTGTATCTACATCTTCTTCCGAATTATGTGTATATCATATCACACAGTTGACGTGGGAAACCATATTTCCTGGAACCAGCTTTGTTACCAAAGTAATGAGAGCCAACAATGGTCACTGAATCCATAAATAGGTATACTTATTGTAGGAGGCCACCCAGTTCTATCAAAGCACGTACTCTCTCATGTTTTGATTTAGTTTCTTTAAAGGATTACAATGTTTATTTCTGGAAATTCCATTATCTGTAAATAATTTGATCAGAGGGGCGGAAGACCATGAAGAGATATGGGCTGGAATGTTGTTAATTAGTCCCAACTACAGCAGACACATTCAATAATTGCATGGTGAGTAATTATGTAGGTCATTTTAATTGGTTATTTGTTTTTAAAAAGTAGACAACACTAACCGGGGCAGTAGAGGGGTGAAAGGGGGGGGGGATGTGGCAGCATATTTTTTTTATTTCAGCTTGACGTTTCATGGATACAAACCTATTTCTCCTGCTCCATGCAATTTGCAAAGATGCAAAACAGAAGTAAATGCAAAACATTTACTTCTGTTTTCAAGGATCTGCAGTTTACTTCTCATTCCCAGACTGGAAACACAATGCAGTTTTATGTAGAAACTATTGTTCAGGAAAACAACAACAGTCACCCCACAAATCCCCAGGCATGGCCATGATGAGTGGAGGATTTCAAACAAGTGATGTTTTCAGTATCCCTTATAGAAACAAGTCAGGGTTGTAAACCCTGGTTTTATGTTAGCTTAGTTGGATAAACTATAGAATAAATACAGTTTGTGCAGTATTTGCCTTAAAGCCATGGTAGACAAAGAGTGAAGAGAGCAGAGTATTGGTAGTTAACAAGTCTCATTCCCCAGTGGTGCAATGGGTTATAATCTGTATAACAACCAAGTAGCAACAGTAAGAACAGACCACGGAACAATAAATTGGTTCAAGATTGGGAAATGAGTACAGCAGGGCTGTATGCTCTCACCTGACCTATTCAACTTGTATGCAGAACACATCATGCAATGTGACGAATCCAAGGCTGCAGTTACAATTGCTGGAAGAAACATTAACAACCTTAGATATGCAGATGATACCACTTTGATGGCCGAAAGCAAGGAGGAGCTGAAGAGCCTTCTAACCAAGGTGAAAGTGCAAAAGCTGGGTTACAGTTAAACATAAAAAACCCCAAGATTATGGCAACTGGACTGATCGATAACTGGCAAATAGAAGGAGAAAATGTGGAGGCAGTGACAGACTTTGTATTTCTATGCACAAAGATTACTGAAGGCGCAGACTGCAGCCAGGAAATCAGAAGACGCTTACTTCTTGGTAGGAGAGCAATGACCAATCTCGATAAAATAGTGAAGAGTAGAGGCATCACACTGGCAATGAAGATCCGCATAGTTAAAGCAATGGTATTCCCCATAGTAACCTATGGATGGGAGAGCTGGACCATAAGGAAAGCTGAGGGAAGGAAGATAGATGCTTTTAAACTGTGGTGTTGGAGGAAAGTTCTGAGAGTGCCTTGCATTGCAAGAAGATCAAACCAGTCCATACTCCAGGAAATAAAGCCTGGCTGCTCAGTAGAGGGAAGGATATTAGAGGCAAAGATGAAGTACTTTGGCCACATCATGAGAAGACAGGGAAGTTTGGAGAAGATAATGATGCTGGCCTGGGAAAATGGAAGGCAAAAAGGAAGAGGGGTAGACCAAGGGCAAGATGGATGGATGATAGCCTTGAAGTGACTGGCTTAACTTTGAAGGAGCTGGGGGTGGTCATGGCCAACAGGGAGCTCTGGTGTGGGCTGGTCCATGAGATCACAAAGAGTTTATCTTTCCTTTTATCTTTCCTCTTTTACTCTCTCTTATATATCATTTTAGGTAATAAGTGCAAAAGTGTTAGAATATACAAGAAGATTTCAACAAAAGCTTTTATTAACAATATTAGATGAAAGAATGATAAATATGATAGATATGCCATCGCTACCCAAAATCTCGAGTGCAACATACTATGTAATTTTTATTTTTATTTTTCTTAAACTTTCTGTATACTCTATACATTTCATTTTCAACCTAGCGGTTTGACCACTTTTTATCTTTTTCTTGTGTATTGTATTAAGAAACTCAATAATATATATATTTTAAAAAACAAAGAGTTGGAAGTGACTGAACGAATAAGCAACAACATTTAAAATATAGTCTGTATTAAAAAAATAATAAGAAGATTAAAATCTGGAAGTCCAGCTATGAAAGAAAGAGATGAAATTCCTTTGTATGGATCTGAAAGCTAGGCAATGGGGAGGACTCACAGGAAGACAATTGGCTCACTACAAATGTGGTGGAGAGTTCTGTAGATACCATGACCTGACACAAAGACAACCAAATGCATCCTGGAGCAAACTGAGAATTGAACTCCTCCTAGACTGTTATACTATGGGCATATCATGAGATGAGATGGCTCACTGGAAAAATTGACAGAGCTGAATGCAGTAAGAAAAAAGAAGCATATTACAGATCTATTGACTCAGTCAAAGAAGCCATGGCCCTCTGAGTTTTCAAATCTGAGCAGGCCTGTTGATGTTTGTGATTTATGGAGTGCTCTCATTTATAAGGTTACCAGAAGTCAAAGATGTCTTAAAGGGCAAATGACTGAAAGCCTAGGTTAGGATAAGTGCTATTATGCAGTGGGAACATCTGGTACTTTGAGCATGACTGCCGGTCCTGGCGGGCAACAGTTGTTCTTTCCCCAGATGTGCATGGCATCTAGACAGCGCCCTTATAAATCTCCGGCACCTCAGGCACAGATTGGCTGCAGGATGGCACCCAAGCACTTCTGCTGGGGGAAAAGAGCAGCTTTGATCCTTTGGGATTTCCAGTAGAACTACATCAGTGAAGCATTTTGATGGCCTGTCAGGGGCCAGCAAAGCAGAAACCAAGTTCTTGACAAAGATAATTTGTTTGTAGCCTTCTTGGCCTGAACTGGCAAATGTTTTGTGTTTACATTGCATTTTGTTGCCTTTTGCAGCACATCCTGGAAGTAACATGTGAAAAGTAACCACATTATCTGTAACAAATTACTTTCTCAGGAAAATAAGTCTCACCAACTCTGCTTTTCTTTGTCTCCAAAATATTGTAACAACCTGCAATGTTGTTATTTTTCATGCAGAAGGTAGCATTATTCCAAAATGACATTTCCTTTTCTGAGGTTTTAGAGACATTTTCCTTTTTTAAAATAATAATAATAAAAAAAATATCATGCAGATAATTTTAAGAGTAACATAGTACTACTTTCAATGCATCAAGTAATGCATAAGAGGCAACATGGAATTTCTTTATTCAGATATAATGTGAATGCTAACTGCGTTAAGTTTTTAAAAACAGCATCCCACACTCTAGTTTCTACTGATTTTCCTGGTCTGTTTGCTGGTCCACTACATGTTCATGGTTGTTTTATGTAATTTTCCTTCTGTGTTTGCATCTAGGTTACAGAATGTCATGACAGTAAATCCAGGGGCATGTGTAATTTCCTCTTCGAGTCCTCATTGCCTGCGTCTTCCAATCCAAGTCGGATGGGAGCGTGCACCGGAGCTGTTTAGCTTCCTTGACAGTGAGATTTGCTTAGTGGATTTGCTGTTTGCCTCCGGGTGCGGAGCATTTCCTTTAGGAAGGGTGTCGAGAAGGAAGCTTTCTATTTATGTACCAGCTAGCTGTTCCGCAGGTGGTAAGCCTTACAGCATATAAATTTCCTCCCACTGTCATATCTTGGAGGTAGGCAGCACCCTCTTCTGGGTTGAGTCCAAAGGCTTCAGACTTACTGAGATGTGAGGCATGACAGTACAAAAACTCCAAAGGGCTTTCCCCCCATGATTGTTGTCTACCTCTATGCTGCCCCCTTCTGGATTTGTTTCATTGTATTAACCTACATGATTCCCTAAAACAGAATATTTAGGAACGACTTCACACATGTATTCATATCTTCACTGCATGTGAACATATAAAAATATCAGTCATAAATATGATAGAGATGTGTTTGGAAGTGTGTTTCCAATGCATACTCCCTAGGAGGTTGGGGCATATGGCTCCTTAGTGAATGATGGGAGGTTACCTCCTTGATATGTAAGTTAAACATATGCAAAGCTTAGGAAAGCTACTTTTTTGCACTACAAAAAAGCTAGTGTATATTCTCAGAGTTCTATCAAAGGAAATAATGTTCCTAATTTCTGTGTCTGCACCAGGAACAATTTAAAGGAATATGACAGACTCCATCTCTTATAATAATAATAATTATTATTATTATTCCAGAAACAGTCTTCGGGTTACACTGATTATTGGGATAAATTTTAACTTGGCTTGAGGCCTACCTTTAGGACCAAAACTGCTTCAATTGTCTTACACTGAGCAAACAGAGGGTAGCCCTGATCATTTCCCTCGACCTCTCAGTGTCTTTCAGGACTGCTGACCAGGGTATCCTTCTGGACCATCAGTCTGGGACTGGGTTTGAGGGAATTGTGCTGTTGAAGGACAATTTCCTGTTGCCTTTTCATCTGTAATATTTTGTTTTGTTTAATGTTTACATGAAACTGCTGGGCAAAGTTAAAGGGATTTTGGATTACATCTTGCTCTTGATTGTATCATGTTCTGTTTTTTTGAAGTGCTGAAGATGGCCCATCACGTTCATCTCTTAGTTGGTGTCAGGCCCTTCAAAAAGGGAATATGAGGAGCAGGCAAGAAAAAGTGTATACAGCTCGAAGACCTTCCTACGTGCAAGGCAGCACCCCCCATTTTGGTGCAAAAGGACTGTGTATATTATAAGATATCAAGAAATCCCATTTTACCTTGCTTGTAATAATAAAGACAGTCCTAGCATCAAGCAGGATTGGAGGAGATTTGCAAATTATACATTTGTTTGTTAATTTTGTGCATTCTTAATTTCTTTCATAATCACCGTTTTCTGTGTTACCTGGAAATGGTAAAAAAACATAGATTCCAAAACACCAATACAAGTGTAAAACCATATTTTATCAAATACCAAATAGAAAAATAGCATCAAATATAAAGAAATAAAAATTTAAATATCAAAATAACAATGTAAAACAATGAAATGGCAAAATCCAAAGTAAAACTGGAAGCAGAGCAGAAAATATCTAAAAGCACTCAAAACCATTTCCAAACTACATGAGAAAGGAACACATTTTCCACCTGAGTCTGAAAGGACTGTAACAGAGATTCCTGGTGAATCTTTCTGAGGCCTGGATTCTATGGGTGGGATTTCATCAGTGAGAAGGTCCTCTACTTTATATATATACTTGCCTTGCCACATGTGAAGGGAGATGAAGAAGTGGGTCTCAGATGATCTGCAAAATAAAATAGGGGAAATGTTCATTTTGGCAAACTGGCTCAAGATTTGCATTTGGAAGAAACCCAAACGAGACCAAGAGGCACTGCAGATGGACAGGTGTCAGCATAATATAACATAATATAACATCGTAGTCTTGTTGGTTTGATGAGAGTTGGCTGTTAGGCTCCCAGGGCTACATCCCACTGTACTTTGACTATATAAGTGGTTCTCAACCTGTGGTCTGTGGACCACCAGTGGTCTACAAGAACTAAAATATGGTTTGTGGCCTCACTGTTACCACACTGTTGCAATGAGAATGACTGGTCTCATAAAAACCCTCTTATAGTGCCGAGGCTTATTAAATATGGTTTTCTGTGGGTGAGCAGATGGCAACTACTGGATGGCATATGTTCTCTATCAGAAACTAGAGCCAATGTGGTCTATCCAATACAATTTTCTGAATCAGCACCACGAATAACCAAACTGAATCCAAAGTTGATCAAAAAACTGATTCGTAATCCTTTTGGTACTAATGTTGGAGAGTGGTCCCTGATCGTGTGGTGCCTGTCAAAGTGGTCCCTGATCAAAAAAAGGTTGGGAACCACTGGGTCCCATGATCACAGAATAGTGTAGTAGTTTGAGCACTGTGCTTTGACCATGGAGATCAGTGTTTGAATCCCGACTTGCTCGTTAAAACTCACCAGGTGATCTTCAACAAGTCACACACTCTCAGACTCAAAAACTCCCATAATAGGTTCAAATTAGGGTTGACCTAAGTTGGAAACAACTTGAAGTTACATAACAACAGCAACAATGACAAATATGCATGGACTGAGGAAAACAAGGTCTTATGAAAAGAATTTCTCAATATCAGTCCTATTGAATTCAGTCTCTGATACTGATATGCTTCTTTTCATGTGGTCTCTCATGCCTCCTTTTTGTGGTGTGTACCTTTAAGACATTGCTGTTTTATAGTGACCCTAAGATGATCCTTTCATATATTTTTTCAGGTGTACTTTGCCATTGCCTTCCTCTGGGGCTGAAATAATGTGACTTGCATAATGTCAACCAGTGGGATTTTCATGACTGAGCAGGGATCAAACACTGATCTTCATGAGTCCTGCTTAAACCACTGTGCCATGTTACTTCTCCATGTAGTACCTCTAATTTCTGTAAAATAAGACTGGGATTGGATGAAATCCTGAGAGTTCATGTTTTCTTGCTTCACAATAAAGACATCAAATTCCTGCCTTCATCCACCTTCATCCACCTTTTTCTCTTCCAACAACTTGGAAGTGGGCTACTGCACACTTCTAGCCTAGAGTTCTTCACTGCTACTCTGTGTAGAACCCGTGATGCCCAAGACATTTTGCTGCCTGAAGTAAAGAGTGGTAGTGGCAACTCCTTTCCATTCCACATGCTAAAGTGTGGAGTACAGGTCAAATCTTGGGAAAGGTATATTAATTGTATGTGTGTATTTATTTTTATGGGAAGCCTTGTTAGTTATAGAATAAAATGAAACAAAATCCACAATGAAGTGATACCTTTATTGGGAAAACAAAATCCACAAAACATACCACACAAAGCTTTTGAAGCTCCAATGGCTTCTTCATCAGGAAAGAGAGATTTAAAAACTATACAGGAAAAGTGACTCTTAAGTCTGTAACTGCCAGGATCTTCCAAGTAGTGGCCATGGTACCTGGTGGGCATTGCAGCCCAAATCACTATCTTTTCCTTTGATCTGTTAATCTAGCTCCTTGTTGTCAACCAGACAAAAGGATTCTTCCTATTGCAATTTTCTCTGTGTGTCTGTGTGCAGGAGAGAGATTTCTGCTCCTAAGGCTGAAAATGGGACTAAGGCATCCTAATTAGAAAGAAGGCCGCTTCCGATTTAGCTTGCTGGGATTTTGGAGATAATCAGTCACAGGATTCGCTGTTCCCTTTGGGATGGGAAGAAGCTTGCTCTTTCTCTCTCTCTGCCCCCCCCCCCAATGCCCTCCTGCTGGCATTCCTGTTCCACTTTCAGAGGAAGCAATCCTGCCCTCCTCCCTTCTGCTTAATAGGTCCTTTCCTGCCCCCAATGGCACCCTCAGGCAGCAGGAACTTCCGAAAGCACTTTGAATTGATTTCAAGTTCTGGCAAGGAGGGTGGGCCCCAGGGCCCCCTAATCCTGCAAAGCAGGAAGGCTTTAATAGGAAAAGGTTATTTGGCAGAAAGTGGGAAGGTCAAATCAAGCCCATCCAGAGACAATCCCACTCTTTTATCTGCTCAAACAGCCACTAACCACTATTCCATGTAGCATTTGCTTTCCTTTCCTCAGCCCTTGTTTTTGGATAGAGGTTTTATGGTGATGAGGGATTTGACTGTCTGTGCCTGGGGATCTCCCCACAACCTACTGCTAGCCATCTTTAGTTCATTTTTAATTCAGGGCTCCAAAAAGGGGTGGGAGAGAGAGCAGGCAGCTCCAAACACTAAGAGGTAAAGACTGAGTGGTGAGCAAGCAAAGCTTTCAAAGATTCATAAAATAATTAATTTTTGTTGTTCACCTTTACTGTTGCACCATCAGCCTTGTTTAGCTTAACAAAGATATACTCTACTGGATATGACCTCATTACATGGCCGCCGGAATCGCCACACATCTTGAGGAAGCTGATCCCATGGGGGTAAGTGTTGACTGTGCGGTTTTCTCTATTGCTTCCAAGGCCACATGGGATGCCTCCTGTGTTGTCACAGCAGGGGCATGTGTTAGCTCATCCACAGAGCCCAACCAGAAGTTCCTGTGCATTGTTTGATGGGAGCCAGTAAGCTCCACGGATGACCTAGGGCTTACCTGCTGTATGCCACCAGAAAAAGCCCTGTCTAATGAGATAGTAAGAGCACCAGATCCCATCTCATCCTGGAAGTGAAGTAAGGCCAGCTCTGGTCAGTACTTGGGTGTTGTCAACTGCTATCAAGTCAACCCTATGAATGAGAGACCTCCATGCTACCCCATGTACAACAGCCCTGCTCAGGTCTTGCAAACTCAAGGTTGTGGCTTCTGTGACTGTGACTATCTGGAATGTGTTCTTACTCTTTTCCTGATGCCCTCTGCCTTACCCAACAGTATTACTTTTTCTAGTGTGTCATGTCTTCTTGTGATTTTGTAAAAGTTTGGCAGTCTCTGTTTATTCATCTTGGCTTCTAAGGAGATGTCAAAATTAGGAAGGAAAATGTGAAACGAGGAGCAGCTAGGGTGAATCTGTCGCCCTGCGCTCTGCTCCCTTGCAGCGATGCTACCTCATCACAGGAGTGTGCTGGCTCCATTGGAAGCTCCCCCACGTTGAGAGTGGAGGAGGACCTTCACAGGAAGTTCCTATAGGTTGTGTGATGGGTGGTATGCTGTCCTTCTTCCAGCTGGAGTTTGGTCCTCTCCACTTGACTGCAGTTTAACCAGTATATCAGTTTGAGTGCTAACCATTGGTCAAGCTGCTGTGATGTCACAAAAACTTGAAGAAAGGTTAACGAGTAAAGGTTAATAAGAAAGCAAAGCTAAAAGGGAGTAGGATATGCCTGAATATCAAAATGTAAAAAGGAGTAAGAGTGGGATATAGTCGAGATATCGAAGAATGGAGAAAGATGCAATGGAGGAAGCTGCTATAAAGGGAATGATAGGGAGAAGAGATAAGGTGTAAAGGTAATTAGAGACTGGGTGAATAATAATAATAATAATAATAATGAATTTATTAGCTGAGATTTGAGGCGGGATACAACTTCATTAAAACAAGAGCTAAAACGTGAGTAAAAGACATACAAGAAGATACACAGTTAAAATCCACTGATAAAATGCAGATTAAAATTCACAATTTAAAATTGACCGAGTAGGCCTGCCAGAAGTTATGAGTTTTCAATTGGGTCTTAAATTCCAACAGCTGATGAGAATAGAGGAAAATGTGTAGATTGTGAGAAGAAATTTTGGGGGTGGGGGGTGGGGTGGATTGTGGAAGGAAGTAGGACTGGTAGATGGACTTTAGGGAACTACTATAAGCCAAAGGAAATATCTGGTGTGAGAAGTATGAATGCAAGCACTAACCTACTGTACATCTCTACCTCCTTCAAGAGTTTCCACATGTGCTTTTTGAGTCTGTTTTATAGTTTTCATTCCTCTTGAAATCTTTCACTGTATCCTTTCTAGGGCTTCCCAAAAACTGACTACAGCCTGGAATGCTTTAAAGAAGAGAGAGAGAGAGAGGATTTTTGCTCCCTGCTTCAGAGAGGTGGTAAGCTGTGAATCTAAAAAGACCTGGTGTGATGAAGAGAAATGGGAGACTGCTTTGCTCCTTGTAGGTTAAAGATTATGTGTGACAGAAAACAGAAGTTGTAAAATCGGATAGCGTATCCCCCAAATTTGAAAAAGTTCCAGCATTGCCATGTTGTTTAGAGGATTTCGACAACAGTGGTCCCCCAAAATAACTTTTCTAAGCTCTGAGGACTCCCAACCAGGCATGTAGCCAGGGGGGGGCTAAGGGGGCTTCAGCCCCCCCCGAAATTCTCAGGGTGGTCCGCGAGAAAGCCTTACTGGTACATTATTTAAACTGTTATGTTTATTCATATCATGATCTGATCACCATGCTCATTATATCCCACATTAATGGGGCTATTGGGATAACAATACAAAACGTTTGCTAGTGTAGACCCTCTTTCACCCAGTCTCAGCCCCTGAACCAAACTCAGCCCCCCTGAACCAAAATCCTGGCTACGGCCCTGCTCCCAACTATTTTCTTTTTCTTGAAAATGATAGAGGCTGCCTTTCCTAAGGTGATATTCTCTTGAGGTGATCTGGATATTGTCACATGGACTCCATGTCTGCCACTTGGAGTAAAAGCCACACAGGCAGAGTCCATGATGTAATCATGGAAACCAGCAGACCACCAGAGCTCAAACAATGTCATTTCTGCTACTAATGAGCCATGGGACACCCGTCTCTCTCTTTATTCCTTTTCTCTTTTCAGAACATTTTGTTGCAGAGTGTTAAGTAAAGTTTTAAGCCACACTAACCATGTTGGTTTGGAATCTCTGGGGATGCTTTTTCTTCTGTGATCCCACACCAGACCCATACCTGCAACAACAGTTGAAACAGCCAACACCTTTAACCAGCCTTTTGTTCTCCTAGCCTGACACACATTATATTAATTGGAACTATATTTTGGCGGTGACGAGGGGAGCATTCGCACAATTAAAACATGTGCGCCAGCTGCACCCGTACCTTGGGAAGTCTGACTTGGCCATGGTAGTCCATGCTCTGGTTACATCCCGTATAGATTACTGCAACACTCTCTACGTGGGGCTGCGTTTGAAGACTGCTCAGAAGCTTCAATTGGTTCAATGGACAGCAGCCAGGTTGATAACAGGAGCGGCACTCAGGGAGCGTACAACACCTCTGCTGTGCCAGCTCCACTGGCTACCAGTTTGCTACTGGGCACAATTCAAAGTGCTGGTTTTGGCCTTTAAAGCTCTAAATGGTTCTGGTCCAACTTACTTGTCCAAACGCATCTTTCCCTATGAACCATCAAGATGCTTAAGCTCATCCGGAGAGGCCCTGCTCTCAGTCCCGCCTGCTTTGCAGGCGCGTCTGGCGGGGACGAGAGACAGGGCCTTCTCAGTGGTGGCTCCTTGGCTTTGGAACTCCCTTCCTAGTGACATCAGATCGGCCCCCTCCCTCCTGACATTTCGTAAGAAAGTCAAGACTTGGCTGTTCGAGCAAGCATTCGCAGACAAACTTTAATTAATCGAGATCAAAGGATTAGTATGACGACGAAACGGAAACCGATTTTAAGATTGTGGAGCTGAGATTTGTATTTTGTAGTTTTAATCGTTAATTTATGGTTTCATATGATTGTTTTTATCTTACTATGATGTGTTGTATGTGGGCACTTGCTGCTGCTTGTTCACTGCCTCAAGTCGCCTTCGGGCTGAGAGAGGCGGTATAGAAGCATAGCAATTAATTAATTAATTAAATAAATAAATATTGAGTCATTTCAGCATATTATTGCTTGCTTCACTGCATTCCTTTCCGATTGCACCCATCTCAGGGGTGGATCAGTTAATAGACACACTCTTCAAAATAATCCAATGACAGTTTATTAAATTTTCCCACCACAATGAAGACCAACCAGCAATGGCGGCAGATAGAGTCCTGGACCAACCAGAGAGTGGATCCTCATTGGACTTTACTGGACCAATTGAGAGCTGGCACAAGAGTATTAAATAGCTGTCAAAATACAATTAAATAGCTATTAAATACTATTAAATACTATTAAATAGTATTAAATAGTGCAATTAAATACTATTAAATAGTATTAAATAGCTCTGTATTTGCTGTTGCAGTATGTCAATTCTTTGGAGTCCTGTCTCAACTGACATCGTCTTTGGCCATTGGGAATAAAGCTTCTGGTTTTGCCTTCTGCCCACCTGTATCTTATCTGGTCTTTTGGAAGCATGGCACTCTGGAACTCTTTTGCAGATCAGGAGGGAGTCTCAGCATTGACAGGCACTTCATTAGTAATGTGTAGACAAGGTTGGTTGGGTTTTTATGAAACAAAGAAAATACAGAATGCTTTGCATAAAAATAACAAATGAAGCAGGAAACAATCTGAGTATCACAGAAAGAATGACAAAATAATAATATTACAAAACATTACAAAAAAGCAGTATTTCTTATTCGAGGGAGGACTTGACAACAATAGCTGTGTGTGTATCTGCTTGTATTCATTAACATTTTGTACACTACTGATTTTATTTTCTGATAGGTTCAACTACATAATAGCCTTGGTGGTCCATTTTTCATTTCAGGAGGAACTCAACCCCCCAAATAGTGGGGATGGGGAGGTGTTTGAGCCTTCTCTGCCCCAGCATCCATGTATAGTCCCAGACAGCTTTTCTATTCTTTTACCAAGGTCTGCTGTGTGCTCTGAGCCTCCAAGAAGATGTGCTCATGATTAACCTCTCCTCTCTGAGAAGTTTATATTTTCCAAACATCCTGTGTTACTGTTGCCTAGCTCCTTTTTATTTCATCAAATACTTATTGTTTTTTTGCTTTCTGTCGTCTTCGTCCTCCTCGTCCTCCTTTCCCCATGCAGAGGAAAATGGTAATTGACTTACCTTTCTTGCACCCTCTCATCAGGCCTGCTTCTATTTTTTGCAGTAAAGATATTTAGTTTTGATAATGTAAATTCCTCAAGGAACGTTTAGGTTGCCCTTCACTTCTTGTTCTGAACTGGAGGAAAAGAAGGAAGGAAGCACTGCTTAGTGGCATAAAGTTGCAGTTCAACACGCCACTAAGCCGTCTTGGATCCATTGAAATCAATTGAGCTTAGTGTTGGATTGCGGTCTCTACAGTTTTAGCTAGCAATGCTGTTCTCTCCTGTTCATCCATCTGGAGCGATTACTGGGGATTATTTTTCAGGCAGTAGTGTTGACATTTTCCCTCAGTTGGGTGTCAAGTATACACGTGAGGTTAGTCATTGCTGGGCTTCAGATGCCTCATGAAATAAATGCCCTGAGGTTAATGAGGTGCTGGGAAACAGCAGAACTAAATCAGATATTAGTGTTCTGGAGCCTTCAAGTTTAATTAGACATTCCAGTCACCTGTGCACACACACGACCTTTCTGTTTGCCCCCGATTGGCAATGCAACTCGGTGTCAGAGTATGAGTACATGTGTTGTGGGTGAGAGTGGATGGTGGCAAAACCTGACAATAGCTATTCAACCTGTTCTCACATTTCTCCCAGTGAGTCCCAGATCTGTTCAGGTATGTAACACTATACCACCCTTTCCTAAAGACAGTCTTTAATTTCCAAACTTGTGTGGAGCATCCAGGGAATCTGTGGGGTTTCTGATCCCCCTCCACTGCCTTTTTCCTGTTGCAGTGAAAGAGTTCCCACACTTTTTCTGTATGTGTCTGTTGGAAAGAGCCCAGCTTTAGGCCTTCACAAAATTGGCTGCTACTGTGTTCTCACATTCTTTTTGGAAACACACACACACACACATACATGCACACGCATGCACACACACACAACCTAGGCTTTTCAACTACTTTCCATCAAGATGAAGCAATTCCAGAGCAAATTGAAATCCTGTTGGTTAGTCCCAATTAGAGTGAACCAATATAGTCAACTGTTGAATGGTGAAACAGAGCATAGGCAAAACCAGTTGATTCAATGACTCTGCTTTCGCCAGGAATAGCAATAGAATTTAGACTAGGCATGGGCCTCTAGGTGTTTGGACTTCAAATCCCACAATTCCTAACAGCCTGTTAGGAATTGTGGGAGTTGATGTCCAAAATACCTGGAGAGACAAAGTTTGCCCAGGCTTGATTTAGACCATAGTCTCCTGGTCTATGATGATAGTGCCATGCAATTGTTCCAACCCAACTTTTTTATTTGCAGAGTTCAATATGAGTTACTATGACTGCTTTTTATTAGCTGTCAGCCCTCCACATTCACTGGGGGTAAGGAGCAGGATCCCCTGAGAAAGTGGGGAAACTGTGAATAAAAAACTACTATTCCCCCCTGTAAAGATACCTCCCTAGGTCCTCCAGAGCAACTCTGTGATCAACTTCTGCCAGAGGTTTACCAGAGGTTCATACTAGTGGACCTAGACATTCCTAGAGAGAACCTATTACAGTAATCACATATGTGAATAATCATATCTGTGAAAGTCAAACCTGCCCTAACTCTCCCCATTGCTACTTATTCCTCCCATGTGACTTGTAGTTTCTGGTATAAACAATAAATCTACGTAGACCCCAAGTACTAACCCAGGATGACCAAACATACATGGAACTGTCATATAACTGTGGGTTATTCCCCACATCATTATATCAGTCATACTATGAAGTAGATGTGTGTGTGGTTATGGAGAAAACAGTACCCTCTCATTTGAGGCATCCTAGTGTGCACTGCTGGAGTACCCCTATGGGTACAAAAAAAAACAGACATGGCATGGAAGAGACAGAGTTGCTTGTCCATTTCTTCATTTATCATTCTCGTTTCCATTATACTTTCTTTCTATGCACAAGTGAACAGGAGGTCTGTTGGAGGGTGGATGGAAGTTATAACTGGGACCTAGGATGCATAAAACAGTGAAAAAGCACTCTCTGTGTGTGATGAAAAATACTGTCTCTCAATCAATGTGGATAGGCAGTTATATGATCGGGAAATCATCTCAATTTTGTTTGGATGTTAAAAGAACTATGCAGCAGCATGAAATTTAATGGAGATAAAAAGACTAATTTTGTACATATGTGGAACACAGAGTGAAAAATAACAGTTGCCTGGATTCAATGAGTGTCATTAATCAACAAAACTCAAAAGTCAAGTCTAGGAAAGAATAACTAATTAGCGTATAGCAAGTTACATTTCCAAGTTCTATGTTTCGATTTTCTTCCTGGGACTTTTTAGCTGTGTGCCTCTCTCTCAGTTCAGATGGACACATTAGAAAATGTTATTCCTAGACACTGCCGAGCATGAAGCGGATTTTTAGAAATCACATCAAAGCGAAAACAATGCACTTTCACTGCTACAATGGACACACATTTTGTGTTCTACAGCACTGGAATAAAGGTGGGTATGGATATTTTTCCTGGTATAGACAACTCTTAAGAATTAGGCATCCAGCCATTTGGGGGGGGGGGGACAGATTTGGGAAACAACCTCCTGTATGGATGCTGCCAGCATGAATCCATATTTATCAACTATCTATCTATGTATAAGCATGGAAGCTAAAAGGCCCATTTTACTCTAGAATTTTATGTCTCTGAAGTTAGCTAAAGATACTGGGAAATATAAAAATAACCTGGAAACTCTTCTTGTTTAAATTACATCTAACAGGAGTTTCCAATTGCCAGGTGGAGGAAATGCACATAGTAAAAGACACAGCTGGAAATTTCAACAGCAGCACTTAATCCCAAGAGAGGAAGATACTTGGGAATAGTTGGGGGAAATTTGTCGAGGAGGAGTAAGCAAGAAGGACATTTGGCAGGAGTTTACAAACAGAAGAAAACCAGAATGGTGGGAAAGAAACACTAGCTTCATTTTACTCAATACTCCTGAGTTATACGTTACAGAAGGTTGCTTTAAGGGAGAAGATACATTTCAAGCAAATAAGAAAGTGCTTTGTGAAATATAGATGTTTATCTCCATTGCTGAGATAAAGTTTCTGTCTTGGGACAGGAATGGATTTCCTGTATTGTCCCATGTCCAAAAAATAAGAGTATGCTTCCTTTAGCTGCTCTTTTAGATATACCTCCCACATGCTTTGACTAGAGCAAAGATGCTGGCTCTACTTAAAACTATATAGGGACCAAGAACCTTAGATAGGAATCCCATATAAGAAATAAACGGTCATATTCAGGATCTATAAGTATGGTCACTGATGATCTTGAAACTCCATGAACTTGTCTGATGGTGTTTTGAAGTTCTCCATGTTAATCAGAGCCCCTGGTGATGCAGTGAGTTAAACCGCTGAGCTGCTGAACTTGCTGGTCAAAAGGTTGTTGGTTTGAGCTCCTGCTGTTAGGCCCAGCTTCTGTCAACCTAGCAGTTTGAAAAGATGCAAATGTGAGTAGATCAATAGTAGATAGTAGATCTACCTTGGCAAGAAGGTAACATACGGTCATGCTGGCTACATGATCTTGGAGGCGTCTATGGAGATAAGCACAACCCCCCGGAGTCGGACACAACTAGACTTACTGTCAGGGGAAACCTTTACCTGTGTTGATAATAATTGCTATACCTTGAATTCCAAAGCTCCCTATGTATGCTGAGAAAGGGTTTTTTCTTTTGTCTGTCCTAACTTGTCCATTTTTGAGCTTCAGTGAATGACTATAGATTTTAGTATTATAAGAGAAAAACATCCTGTCACTTTTCCTGGGCATTTTCTTCCATCCATGCCTAATTTTATATACCTCTGTCATGTCCCCTTTACTAATATTTTGTTTAAACCAGAGGTTCTCAAACTTTAGTTATGCAGACGCTGGGATCTCAACTCCCAAAAAACTTTATTATTGCCCATGCAGACTTAAAAAGTTGAAGTCTACAACATCTGGAAGACCAAAGGTGGAGAGCCACTGGTGCAAACTCAATTGTCCCACACATCATACTTCCCCACCATTACGGAGCTGTTCCAGCCCTTTGATCCTTTTGTTTGCCTTCAGTACAGCAGGTATCTATTGAGGATAGACTCATGTTCCAAGGATTTGTTTAAGCCAAATGTGTACTTGGGAGGATTGAGATTTTATTCTTTTGGATCACTACTAAAAATAATTATCTTTATCCATCCTGTCTCAAAGCAAAACATCAAAATAATGAGACTTGAAGAAATGAGACATCTCTGAAGAAATGTCAGTATTTTGTTTATTTAGGATTGCTATTAGCAAATTGGCCTGCAGGAATTCATAACTCTGCTATGCAGTGCTATTTTGGAAACAGATAATTCATAGTTACAGTATCCCAGTGTCCATGTTTGTTCTGGAGCAAGGTACATCATTAGGAATGAATAATGACAAAAACAAACAAACATGTTTAGTACACCCATTACTGAGAAAGTTAAAAAAATCCTTTTGGCAGGACAAAAAGTGTGAAAAGATGACAGACAGCAGATTGATATCTAATCAATATACCATGGAATTCTTTACTTGATGTACTCAAATAAGAGCACCATATGTATATCGACACAAATCTTGCTGCTGGTTAAATTCAGCTGAAAGTAAATACAAACAGGGAAGCTAGGAATGAAAATACCAAGATTGTGGCCTCTTTCAAACTAATAAAGAAGAGCATATTCTTGCAATATACATGAGGCTGATCAAGGAGCTTTTGATGCATGATATTTATGAAGTACAGTATGATACATACACACAGACATATATACACACAAATACATAATATACACACAAAGGGGGAGACAGAAAGGCTGCTTGCAATTCAAAATCTGCAATTAAATATACACAATAGATATAAATTGCCGATAGATATAAATTGAATATTTTAAAAAGCCAATTAATATCCAAGGTAGCATTTTGTGGTAAGGAAATGCCCAAGGAAGAAGTTAAATTATCTGCCTATGGAGAAATATAATTCAATGATTGATTTCCAATTGATAAATCAGTGTAGCATTCCCAAACTACTATAGGACTGTGCAGATCTTATATTTGTGGATACACATGTGGAGAAGAACATGATTATGCTCATTAGCCCTGTAGTAATTTGGCAAAACTGCAATGAATAGAGCTGGCTCTACTATTAGGCAGAATGACCATTTCAGGTGATGGGTACTGGGAGGCAGCAAGATCATCCTTTTAGTTGTTCCTTTTAGGCTTACCAGCAATTCCCCTGTTGGCTGTGTATGTCACACAACCTGTATTGTCCCCACCAGCGGGTCTGCTACATGAGATGCAATGGAGGATGTGAACCTGTTACTAGTGTTATAGTCAGTTGCCAGTCTAGTAGGCTTCCACGGAACAGAGAGAAAATGCTATCCTGTCCTTTACCTCCAACAGCAAAATGTCTTGGGTAATCCCAAATTATAGATCTATGTTTTGCAAAACAAACAGTGAATTGCTTTCTTCAGAACATTGACTGTCATCCTGTTTGAGAGGTCTGATGGCACAAGTTGCAAGTTATGCCATTGTCGTCATTTGTGGAGGTTGAAATGTTCTATGAATTGCACAACAAGTAACAGCTCCAAATGGTAAATGATGTATTGTTGATTTCTAGACTGCCCAGTGTGTGCTTACATTCAAATAAGCTTCAATACCAATGCAGTTGTGATAGGTTAAAGTCAGGATAGAATAATGGAATTTAAACTGTGTCCTATTCTCCTTAGAAATAATAAAAAGCAATAGAATGCAATAATTCACTCCAGATCCAACCCACAATCACTCTTGATTTTTCTGTATTTGTTATCCACCTTTTTGTTAAGAAAATATTCAAGAACTTCAGTATTTAATGTAACTCATTGGTGGGTAATGTGTGTGTGTGTGTATGTGTGTGTGTGTTTGTGTGTGTATATATATATATACACACACACACACAGAGCTTCATTGTCTATATAGTTTTAAAATGTTATTTTAGAAAGTTTAGTTATATAGATTTGCTTAATAAATAAATACATATTATGTATGCCGATATTGCCAAGAACCAGGCAAGGTTGCATAAATAAGAAAGGATGAATTTATCTTGGTCCTAAACGCAGGGTTAATTTGTTTTAAACAACAGTATAGCATCAATACAGTTGATTATGCATTCACATGATATAGATATGTTTTGAAAGTTAGATCAAACAATCTATGTGTTTTAAAACAAGGGAAACTTTAATACGTGCATGACTATTCAAGCTGCACACAGATACATGTGCCTATCAATTGCTATAACTGATTTGATTTTTTGAATCATAGTATTGGAAGATACCACAAGGGCCATCCAGTCCAACCCCCGCCATGCAGAAATACATAGTCAAAGAAAATGGATTTATTTTGGGGACATGTGAGAGAATACCAATGTCTTATATTATTTTAGATGCATATTCTATGAAATACGTTTCTATTTTTCACCTTTTCCTCATGTTTTTGTTCACATTCACCAGTGGGAGAGAGAATCAAAAGAGAAGGAGGAGGAAGCTACCAGCTGCTGGAGTCTGAAGGATAGGTTTTATTCCATGGAGAAACTTTCTAATCAGTTGATACTGGCAGTGGAAGGAAAAGTATTGCCTTTTGGCCACGATGAGTCCGTGGCCCCAGTTTGCCTTTCCCATTCTTCTTCAAGCCAACGTACCACTTCTTATCGCCATGCATCTTTGAGGTATATGTATTGTAATGGTTTTCTTCCAGCGCTTCCACAAATAAACACTCTTCTGTTGGCAACTGCTGAAAAAGAAGAAAAACAGTGTGGTACCTTCATAAAAGGAAGCAAAGGAAACAATGCTGCATATTTTGTATCTGTCTTTGTCTGATGAAGAAGCCTTATCATTTGGAAACCACAAGAAACTCTGTGTATTTTAAAAACCTGGTTTTTCCGCCTAGCCTTTGGAGACTAGATCCCTCAACGGCCGTTTCTTGGATTTCCTTCCCTTTTGTGACTCTTCACGTTTTGGCCCTACTCCATTGATCTCCCCCAGTTTTTAAACACCGTATATGTACATGTGGCCCGCCCTCTCGTCTTCTTTTTTCCTTTTGTTTTAGATGCATTTGTTATTGTGTTTTTGTTAGATGTATTCATTTTACTGTGTTTACTGTTTTTATTGTGTTTATTGTTTTTCTTGATGTCTGATATTTTGTGATTTGTGGTTTGGGCATGGCCCCATGTAAGCCACTCCGAGTCGCCTGTGGGGAGAGGGAAGCGGCTTATAAATAAAGATTATTATTATTATTATTATTTTAGTAAGCCTAATAAAAGAGCCAGAACAGGGGCTCGAGTGTTGAACTAGGATTTTGAAAGAGCAGGGTTCAAATAGCCATGCCATGGATACCTGCTGGGTGACTTTGTACATATCACACTCTCTTAGCCTCAGATGAGGACATACATCTTGCCCAGAAAACCCCACTATTAATTTGTCTTAAGTCACCATAAATCAGAAACTATTTGAGGGTAAACAACAGCAATAATATATTTCACAATAAGGACTTTGGATCACTTGTTAATGCTGATAGGTTGTTTCTATTGTAATCCAACTACTGCCTCTGAAACAGCCCTACCAGTACTGATCCAAATAGAAGAGGCTGAGAATAAGTGTGGGTTGCCTAAAGAGATAGTGAGATCTCCTCCTCTGGGGGGGTCTTCAAAAAGAAGCTGGACAGTGGCCTGTTGGAGATACTGGACAGAGCAGAAGGTTGAACCCAGTGGCTCTTAAGACCCCTTCCAGCTCTGTGATTCAATGAAGAAGGTAAAGCCGAGGAAAAAGTGTCTTCAGATGGGAAAAATGTTAGAAGCTGCAGAGTTATTAAGCTTTTAGAATCTCAAGGAAAAACTGATAAAGCATTTTTCAGTAGAAACTGGAGATGTCTACTAAAAAAATTACCATCTGAAATATAATGGAAAGGTTCAACATGAAAAGTTTTCATTTGGCTGAAGCCCTGTGATTTAACAATTGGCTAAAATAAGTCAAATATACTTTTGTGATTTGTTCTGTGTTGATGAAAACTAGATTTTATAGATGAGGACTGGGACACATATGACTAAGCAGCGAAGTGAATATATTATTGTGGAAGATCACCCAAGCAAGAAGATGCTGCGGCAGTTTGCTTTAGCCAAAGCCCATTTGAAAAGATAAGGTTCTACTCCCTCCTCTTATCTCTGCCCTTCTAAGCTAATTGAATGTAAATTATTTTTGCACTTTGAATTCAGTTTTCGGTATTTGAAGAAATCTAAGGACAAAGGTGCAAAATGGAATATTTTAAAAGCAGATGAAAAGGGGAGATGATAGAAGATAAAGCAGGACTGTTGAAACTGCATTGAGCAGTTGTTTCTGGGCAGATTTCCCCAAATTGCCACAAATGGAAAGGTTATATTTTTTGCTTCAGTGCCAGATTGCTCAGCTAAAACACTGGACACCTGGACCATCATATAGTTAAATAAATTGCTGTCTTCATTGTAGTAATGCTTCCATTCTTGAACCTAAACAGGAAAAGGGTCATGTTTCTCCTATAGTGGGGTCGCTTGGATAACTGCATACTTCCACAAGGCATGGTGGACAAATTTCTTGCTCATTGCTGTCTGAACAAGGCTTATTTTGCTTAGTCTCTTCTTTGCCAAGGCTGCCAACTGCTCTTCGCATCTCTCCAGATTCCTGAATGAGCCACCCTCCTACGTCTCTGTGGCTTGTTTACCTAGGGATACTTATGTTGCTAATGGCCTCACCCTCTGTGATTTGGCAGCGACTCCTTCCAAATACCAAATCCAATATCTAGAGTATTTTGGAACATTGTTTCCAATTGTTGTATTTATTTTTCCAGAAATAAACTTGGGCAAAGAGTGGCAATCCAGCTGCCAAAACAACAAACAGCATCTAATTGCTGCTTCTGGGCAATGTCGCCCAGGGTGACAAGAGTTTTGCAAACCTCAAATCCTCCCTGTGCCCAGTCCCACAGAAACCTCATACTTACCGAGCCATATAAACGTCCATTGGCATCCATGGCCAAGTACTGCCCGGTCTCAGTGCCTTTTATATACACCACACCCACATCTTCGGCTGTTAACAGCAACTGAACTGCAATGGAGAGGGAATAAAACAAACAAACAACCAAATAATGTCACACACAGCAAGAAAGTGAAAAGTATGGTTGGATGGCTATCCTACTATTACAGCAAAGGTGGCAACAATACTGGGACGGGGGCTACATTTTGGTTTATAGAATGGAAGAGCAAAACCTCCTGTCGTTCCTAGTCCTAAGACATATTGCCTGACTGCAACCCGTCGCCGGGCTTTTTCGATCGTGGCTCCAATACTTTGGAACGCGTTGCCTGCCAACGTCCGTGCTATTCAGAGCCTCCTTCCATTCAGGAAAGCCTGCAAGACTCTGTTATTTCAGCAGGCTTTTGGAATCGGTTGAACTGCAGTCTTCCTTTGTGTATCACCATCTTGCACTATCTTTTGCTGCCGCAATGTTCTTTTAATGCACGGCCTACTGTGATATTTTAATCTGTTGTTTTAATTGTGGTTTTTAACTTTTTAGCTATGTTGGCTGTCTTTTATGAAGATGTTGTAAGCCACCCCGAGCCATTGGGAGGGGTGGTAAACAAATACGAATAAATAAATAAATAAAATGGCATGAGGATCACACTCCTTTTTGTGTTATTTTTTTTGGTAAGATATGGCTAGCTATAACCCTTCTCATCCTCTCCATTAATTACAAACAATTAAATCATTTCTTATAATTATTTTGATTATTTCTTCCCACTATATACATTTTCTTTAAGAGGAAAAACCCCTATATATTCCTGCATGGGTTCTTTATTTGTAGCCAGTTGAGATTAAGGAGGGGAAACCTTCCTTTTACCTGCAGCCATCATTTGTTCCCCACTTCCTCAGCCCCATTTCTCCCCGGTGAGGTACATACATGATCTTCTCTCACATACATGCTGATTCATGGAGGGAAGCCGCTGAGGAGCTGCAAAAAAGGAGCTGCAGACAGACAGCTGGCTATGCAGGAGTTCCCTCACCTCGGCCCTTCTTTCCTTCCATGCCCCAGCAGAGCACCTAGTGATCCTTGGCACAGCAAGGGGGCAATCTCATTTGCTTTACCAAATGAACACTGCCCTTTCTGCAGATCTGTTTTCTGGACTATTTCAAAGGATGTTTGTGCTTATGTGTATGTGAACACCCAAAGTGCATATGAATGATATGTACATCTGTTTCTAAATACACTAAAGGCACCAGATTCATTTGATCTTGGAAGCCAAGCAATGTCAGCTCTGGTTAGTGCTTGGATGGGAGATTGCCAATGAATGCCAAGTTCTGTGTGTTATATTTCAGAGGAAGGAAATGGCAATACCACTTCTATGTATTTTATGTCAAAGGAAATCTTATTAATTTCATGGGTTCACCATGACACACACACACACTATCTATGAATGAAAGAGTGTGTGTGCAGTGAATGGCATGCAGTTGAATCAATTGTGGGAGCCACTGATACTACATAACTATATTATTGTCTGATTTTGCTTTAACTGCCATGGTACCATCTCATCAAATCCTGTGATTTGCAGTTTAGGCGGGCATTTAGAATTCTCAACCAGAGAGTTCCTCTAATGCAGTAGCTCTCAACCTTCCTAGTGCCATGACCCCTTAGGGATTTTTGTGTCTTTGAATCAAAATAAGGACTTCCAGCCTTGGCATATGGACCAATATTAGGAAATACATGTTCACACACACACACACACACACACACACACACACACTCACTAATGTTACAGGTATTAAACATAGCATTTCTGTTCTAAAATCAGCTTTAAAGATTTAAGAAAAATCAGTTTAAAGCAGAATTATTGTTTTTCCACTTTAGACTAGAGCTATACAATTCCTCTGTCTCACAGAAACTTTTTGTGCTAGTTCTCTTTGGATTTTATAGACTGTTACTTTCGTTCCGTGGAATCATAAAATTTATAACCAAGAGGATTATTCTAACATTTACTTAATAGTTGTACCTGGAAACTATCTTTAATTAGCTACCCACATTTAATACTTAGTTTTGAATAGCTTCAGCAAAAGAGGGAAGTAATTTAATAGTGTGCCAGGACAAAAGTCATGTGAGAGTAATATTTATGAGAAGTTACATTCAGATAACTCAATAATGTGGATTGTTCAATGATGCAGAGAAACTTGAAAATTATGCATAATCTGTTGGGCTAAGAGCTTGGAAGGCATGTTTACACACAGAAAGCAACAGTAATATATTCATGATTTATAATCATGATTCTTACTTAGTCATGATTATAGCTCCTATCAACAGACATCAGTTATATGGGGGAAGGAGGCCTATCAGTGATCAAGGAATAGGTGAATGATGTTTCATTAGGTTTAAGGAAATCAAGCTAGAAGAGGTTACTTAGTTAAATACACTTAAGTATACTTAATCAAATAATTGATACATAATAATGGCCAATAGGAGCCCTCGGTGGCGCAGTGGGTTAAACCATTGATCTGCTGAACTTGCTGACAGTAAGGTCGGTGCTTCGAATCTGGAGAGCAGGGTGAGCTCTCACTGTCAGCTCCAGCTTCTGGCAACCGAGCAGTTCGAAAACATACAAATGTGAGTAGATCAATAGGTACTGCTTCTGCAGGAAGGTAATGGCACTCCATGCAGTCATACCAGCCACATGACCTTGGAGGCATCTATGAACAATGCTGGCTCTTCAGCTTAGAAATGGAGTTGAGCACCACCCCAAGAGTCTAGACTTGACTAGACTTAATGTCAAGAGGAAACTTTTACCTTTACTTTAATTGCCAATATACTTTATATTAACCTCTCCTTCCTGGACTTCCCCAACTGATTTAGTTAAATAAATTCTTCAATTTAATTAGACCTAAATTCAGTGATTATATACAATTATAGTAGATGTAATGAATCAATTGAGTTAAAAGCCATGTTTAGATGGATTCAGTCTATTTTTTCCATTGGAAGCTACTAAAAACAATACAATAAATCAATTGCCACCATGTCAGTTGGGTTAATAGTACCATTTTCTTCTGCCCCCTTACAACTTTCTTTTCATTTATTTTTTTTACTTATTTTAAGCAGGAATCCTTATTGTTGTGGGCCTTTGAATCATTTTTGACTTATAGCAGCCTTAAGGAGAACTTGTCATGGGGTTTTCTTGGCAAGATTTGTTCAGAGGTGGTTTGCTATTGCCTTCCTCTGAGGGTAGGATAGTGTGACGCCCAAGATAACCCAATGGATTTCCATGGTGGAGTGGGGATTTGAACCCTGGTCTCCAGAATCATAGCCCTATGTCTAAACCACTACAACATGCTGGCTAAGGTATCCTACATCCAATAAAAGGGCAGTGATTCTAATTATATTGAACTATTCAATGAAACAAGTGGTTGGCTAGGCATTCTGCTTCTTAGGATCAGAGTGACGATGACTTTGCCAATACAAAGCCTGGAACGGATCAAAGAGATTAAATTTCATCCTCCAGTAGAAATCCGGTGCCTCCTATTCAGGAAGCCCACTTTGTTTTTGTGGTTCTAGTAGGAGCTGAAGGGGACTGGGCTTAACACTGTAAAATTTATATTGCTGCTTGCCTATATCCTTCAGCATCAATGGGCTTAGCTTCTTTCTATGGAGTCTGTGTATCCATTACTAGCCTTGTGCAAATGTCGTTGGCAAAGATTTGCTCAATCAGTTGTGGAAAGAGAGGGCACCACCCAAGTTTACTTACGTAGTCAGCCCCAAGACTTGTACTCTGTAATGAGGGTTATTCCACTGGCACATATCCATTTAAGGAGTTTCCTCTGTAAATATTTTTTCATCAGGATGTCCAAGTTTAATAGCTCATTTACGCTAAGCTCATTTCTGGCAGTGTCTAACAAACATACATCCTTCAGAAAGCAATTCTGGCTACACACAACATGTTTCCAAAAAGAAAAGAAAAAACATTATGAGACATCTCTAGTGAGGGAGGGATACAGGATGGGGAGGGTTTTTTCTTTTTGCCTTCAAATTATCCAGTTCTTCTTCCTACCACATAGCTGCTCTTATTGCTTGATGACCTATTAGAGGAAACAAATCTATCCCCTTGAAACCGCAGCTAGACATTTAGGTAGGCCCAGATAAACCATTTACTACCACAAGATGTGGTCATGGCCACCGGGTGAGACAGATTTCCAAAGTTTACAAAAACTCATGGAAGAGAAGACTATCAACAGGTATTAACAATGATAACTAATTTGAACTTCTGTGTACATGTCAGGTGCCTAAGATAAAGAAAAGGAGATTGCTTTCCCTGGCCATACCTAGACTGAACTGAGGGATCATTTTTGGAAATCACATTCTGGACTAGATAATAGCTGGTTTGGGCCAGATTTTTTGGGGGTGGCTGAAAAAGATATTTAAGTGCCTGAAACAATCCCCATGTGCCCCCTGATTACTATCCCCAAATTGGACAAGATTGCTAGCTGAGTCATATTTCAATACAGGCAATGGGATAACTTTTTGTATCTTAGGGTGAATACACAACTATGAATCTAGTGTTCTTGCTATTGTAATGTGTCTTCAAGCCATTTCTGAGTTATGGTGACCCTAAGGTAACAATAACCATATTACTGCGTGTTCTTGGCAAAATATGTTTAGAAAGGGTTTGCCCTTGCCTTCCTCTGAAGCTGAGGGAGTGGTACATGCCCAAGGGTCATTCAGAGAGTTTCTCTGGCCAAACAGGAATTTAAAACCTGGTTTCCCAGTGTCCTGATCCAATACTTAGACCACTGCACCACTGTGGTTCTTGAATCTAGTATTTTTCTCTACTATAGCCATAAATATTTTTTTCTGTGGTATGGTAGCTAACGGAAGATAGTTCTCGTTGTTGTAGAAACAGAAGCCCATGAGTCTTGGTCATTTTTCACCATGCCAATGCAATTCCTTACTAAACTAAATGTCAACAAATCACCAGGGCCAGATGGCATCCACCCCAGAGTTCTTAAGGAACTCAAGTGTGAAATTGCTGAAATTCTAGCCAAAATATATAACCTTTCTCTAAGATCAGGCACTGTACCCGAGGACTGGAGGGAGGCAAATGTAACTCCGATCTTCAAGAAAGGATCCAGGGATGATCCAGGAAATTATAGGCCAGTTATTCTAACCTCAGTTCCAGGCAAAGTGATGGAAACCATTATTAAAGAAAAAATTACTAAGCACATAGAAGAACAGGCATTGCTGAAGGAAAATCAACATGGTTTCTGCAAAGGCAAATCATGTCTTACTAACTTGTTAGAATTCTTTGAGGGTGTAAATAAACACATAGATAAAGGGGACCCAGTCGATATTGTTTACCTTGACTTTCAAAAGGCTTTTGACAAAGTCCCTCACCAAAGGCTCCTAAATAAGCTCTTCAGCCATGGAATCAGAGGACAGGTCTTGTCCTGGATTGGAACCTGGCTAAACTGTAGGAAACAAAGGGTGGTAATAAATGGACATTTCTCTGGGTGGAAAGAGGTGAGAAGTGGCGTACCCCAAGGTTCAGTTTTGGGTCCGTTACTTTTTAATTTATTCATTAATGACCTGGATGTAGGAGTAAATTCTGAGGTAGCAAAGTTTGCAGACGACACTAAATTGTTCAGGGTAGTTAAAAATGAAACTGATTGTAAAGAGCTCCAGAAAGATATCTCGAAATTGAGTGAATGGGCAACAAAGTGGCAAATGCATTTTAACCTAAACAAGTGTAAAGTCATGCACATCGGGGCAAAGAACCCCAACTACACCTACCAATTGATGGGGTCAAAGCTTTCCGAGACAAACCAGGAAAGGGATCTTGGGGTTTTGGTGGACAGCTCAATGAAGATGTCAACCCAGTGCGCAGCAGCAGTAAAAAAAGCAAATTCTATGCTTGGCATGATCAGGAAGGGAATCAAAAATAGGTCGTCAAATGTTGTATTGCCTCTCTACAAATCTATGGTGAGGCCACATCTGGAGTACTGTGTACAATTCTGGTCACCGCACCTCAAGAAGGATATAATGGAACTGGAAAAGGTACAGAAAAGGGCAACAAGAATGATCCAAGGGATGGAGCAGCTCCCTTACGAAATCAGGTTGCAACGCCTTGGTCTTTTCAGCCTTGAAAGACGGCATTTAAGAGGTGACTTGATCGAAGTGTATAAAATCATGCATGGGATAGAAAGGGTGAATAGAGAAAAAATATTTTATCTGTCACACAACACTAGGACTAGGGGGCAATCCCTAAAGCTCCAAAGTAGGAAAGTTAGGACTAATAAAGGGAAATATTTCTTCACCCAGAGGGTCATTGGGTTATGGAACTCACTTCCAGAGGAGGTTGTGACAGCGGTCAGCCTGGACAGCTTCAAGGCAGGATTAGACAGATTCATGGATACCAAGGGAATCAGTAGCTACTGAAATGGACATCCAAGTGCCACCTCTGTGTTGATGGAGGCAGGCAGGATTTCCCCGGGTACTGGTTGTGGGGGGTCGGGAGCAGGTGAGGGTTTTGCCCTCCTTTCTGCTAGAGATCCCTGTGTACAACTAGTGGGCCACTGGGTGACACAGAATGCTGGACTAGATGGGCTGAGGCCCGATTCAGCATGGCTCTTCTTATGTTCTTATGTTCTTATATTCCTCTTGTCTGTGGCTTGTGTTGTGAGGAGAAAGCAGCCCAACCACACATAAAGACTTTTCCATACACAGTGCATGTCCCTGGAGCTACCTCAATATGGTTGCGCTTTCAAGTGGCTATTATGTCCAATGAGTACATTTAGGAACTAGTTTCCAGGCGAACGAACAAAAAACAGCTGAGCCAACAGTCAAAACACTGACAAAAATAAATAATGTAATAGTGGAAAGGCAAGAGACATCTTTTGGCCTTTCTAAAACTGACTTAAACAATGTTTTTCTATCTCAGCAATGACTTTGACTAAATTAGACAGGCAGTTTCTATAAAGATACTGTTAAAAAGAACTGACAGAGGGATGCCTGCCTGGTCTCAGTAGTAAGAGGACTCAACCTTAAAGGGCAAGGTGAGCTCTCCCAACCCTGGCTTGGATCACAATCTCAGTAGGATTTATGTGTTGTCCTTAAATAACAGACACCTGTTCACCTCGATACTAAAGCATTTCCATGCTAAAGTTGAAATTTGGTGTGGGGATGGTTGGTTTGCAAAACGCAGAGCTATATTAGTCACTCAGCATTGACCATACAGATATTTAGATCTCAACATATGTACAGAGCTGGTAGAAATTCCCATCATTATTGTGTACCTGCTGTGGCCCACATCTCTGGTGTCAGTGTTTGTAGTGATGATGTTGATGGAGGTGTGGTGATGATCATGATGAAGAAGAAGACCATGGTGAGGATCCATTTAAATGAGTGGTAGAGGTTCACCCAGAGCAGCCTTGCTGTCTGCCCAATCTGAATAAAGCATTGTCTAAATTGCCTTTATATTGTAGGAGAGAAGAATGGTCCCAAACCCAGCAGCCAATGCCCTGATATTTTTCAAAGGATGGCTGTTCTTCTGCATATTGCCTTTTGGTTGTTCTTTACAGACTCCAAACACACTTGCGCTTTTTGCATAAGTTCCCTCCATGTTTGCTTTCCTACCTCTGCTGCTTGAACAGGGTTTCAGAAAGGTTAGATGCCCGTTTACTCTAGGTTAGAGACTTCCCGTCTGTCCTTTGCTGTGTTTACTCAGGATGAGATCATGTTCATTCAGTTCACTCTTGAGTGGATGTGAGTGTGAGCATGTAAATGGCATTTGTAATTAAACCTCGACCATAAACTGACTTCAGAAACAAGCTGAGAGCAAAATTGGGACAGGGGAGGGGAAACCACATATTCCTGTGGCTTTTCTTTTTTTGTAAAAAAAATAAGTGCTTTTCTTAGAATCTGGAGAGTGTGTCTGACTCCATCCTCAGCACATCCTGCAGTGGGGAATCCAGCTGTGTTCCAGTAAAAGCTCAGCAGCACAGTATGTACACACAGGGCAGGAAAAAGACCCCTACTGTGAAATCAGTGCATTGTAAGTGTATGTTCCAGTGTGCAGCAGAGCTCCCTATACATGTGGGTTGCGGGCCAGCCTCACAGTACTGCTTATTGTACCACGTCATCTTCCCATATCAGCTGCTGTCTCTCTCTCGGCTGTTTCCCTTGGCAAGGGACTTCCACAGACCCCTGCCATTCTCAGGCCACAATAGTGTTTCACTTCTTTATTGTGCTTCTCAGGCCACAAGGGCATGCAAAGAATCCCACAACAGAAATGATAAAAGCATTCTTTTAAAAAGAGATCAAATAGTCATTTAAAATTTTAAAGTCACCCTTTCAAAAACACCACACACCATCAGTTTTTAAATCTGTTATAAAGAGTGAAGATCACACAGTGTAGTTTCGGTTGCCAGCTGGAAGCTTGGCATGATGGATTGAACTTTTCAGATACAGATTTGCATTGAAGGAGCAACAAAGCACTTCTCTCAGTATGTGGATCATTTCTTACATGCATAGATACATGGAAAATGCTGCAGTGACTAGGGCAGGCCCAAGACATTTTGCAACTTGAGATGAAGAATGGGTCATTCCACTGGCCATACTAGTAGGTGTATCTTACTACAACACTAAGTGCTGGACAGCATTAATTTACCACAACTTAAGGCAGAGGTTCTCAAAGTGTACTCCAGGGAGCCTTTGGGGCTCCACAAAGCATACTGAGGGGCTGTGTGGTTCCCTCTTCACCTCCCTCTCCCCTCCCTCTCCCCAAGCTTTCCCTCTTCTTTCCTGCTCCTCCCTCTCCTCCCTTGCCCCCCAAAGCTCTTTTCTCTCACCTTCCTCAGAGCCCAGATCCTTTCCCCGTGCCTTCCTTGCTTCCAAAACCCCATTTCCCTCCCACCGCTCGGTGCTCTTCCTGAATAGCAGATGGGAGTTGAATTGGTCCCTGGGGTTTCTGCTGTTATAATATTACTACTACTAATAATTACAAAGGTTGGGTGGCCAATTGTTGTGGGCGCTTTGATTGTGCTTTTCCTGCATGTCAGAAAGGGTTTGTACTGGGTGGTCCATGGGTCTTCTATTGGTCAAAACATTGGTTCATGCCGTATAGAGATAGACAGACAGACAGACAGACAGACTCCCCTCCCCCCCTCCCCCCCTCTCTATATATTCATATCTTGGGGCTTCTCAAGAAACCTTTGCTTTTAAAAAAGCCTCCTTAGTTGAAAAAGTTTGAGAACCCTGCCTTAAGGGGCAGGACAGATGAGAAGACGCAGGACTATCAACAGGCAAAAACAAATAACTATAGACTCAGGAAGATAAACAGTTGTGTGGGCTGCCATCCTCATTTCCTCCCAACACTGGCTTCCATTTTAGTGATTCACTCTGCCTAATGGTAGGGATAGCACTGACATTGATGCTACGTATATGGAAGATTTACTGAGCCGAATAGAAAAATTGCTTCTCAAGTTAGGATTAGTCCCACTTTTTTTATTTTGCACTATCACTGAGCGCTGATTGTAATGAGAAACATAAACAGGTGATATAGACATCCTGCAGCAACTTGATAGGAATCTCATATTATTTTTCAAATAATTGAAAATTATGAAAGAGCATTGATGGATTTGATCCCAACAGATAATAATAATAATAATAAACGCTTGGAAAGTGTTTGACTTGTGATTTTTTGATATGAAATCCAGCATATAGATCTCGTTTGCTGTGACATACTGTGATTTTGTGTCAGAATAATAATAAAACTTTATTTATATACCATTCTATCTTCCCGAGGGGGACTCAGGGCAGTTTCCAAGTAACATCACCAAAACATACAGAGTAAACAGCATGACATAAAATTAAGAAAACAACATAAGCATTAAATTATCACAATAACACATATATATTAATATAATCCTGCCTGTTCAGAGCAATTAAAAGGCCGGGCCGAGGCTAGTGCAAACTCTTCCGTCAAGCATTCTCACTAGAGTAAAGCCTTACCATCTTACTGTTAGTCCTCATTTAAAGTGTAAAAACTGTAGAGATTAGTTTAATGTGTTTAATGTACTAATGTGCTGATTTTACTATATGTGTGTTTTATCCTGTGGTAAACCGCTCCGAGCTTCTAGAAGGAGTGGTCTAGAAGTCGAAACAATAAATAAATAAATAAATAAATAAATAAATACGAGAAGGCCGGGAATTAAGTACAGTGCTATAACAGGCTAACAGCAATACCAGGTACGGGTCTATGGCTGCTCATTTCCAGGGCCTATTAGAGGGATGACCGGGGTAATAGGTAGGAAGCATAAGGCAAAATTCAACAATGTTTGGGGCTGGGATAGCATTGGTCATTCTCAAAGGCTTGTTGAAACCACCAGGTCTTCAAGCTCTTACAAAAGGAGGGGAGGGATGGGGCCTGTCTTATTTCCCTTGGAAGGGCATTCCAGAGGTGGGGGGGCCACCACCGAGAAGGCCCTCTCACTCCCCACCAACCATACATGTGGTGGTGGTGGGAGCGAAAGGAGCCCCCCCCCCCCCCGAAGATCTTAGAGTTCGCGCTGGTTCATAGAAGGAGATGCGATCGCGGACATGGTGGAAATAATAGTTTGGGGAAGTTAATTTTTGGATGACACCTTCTAGGAAGGATGACACTTTCTAGTTGTGGGATTATGTTGGCTGCAGTTCAGAAATGCTTCCAAGCTGTGGTTTGGGCATAGACTAGAAGTTAAGGACTGCAAAATCAGAGTCCTAATTGATCAGGAAAAATGCCTGTTTAAATGTTCCTTTTTGTCAAATTAGGAGTAAACAGAGAATTCTTTACAGAACCTGGCCCAAGATTGTAAGAATCATTTCCCATATGCATTAGTAGAAGAAACTGTCCCAGCACCAAAGAGCAAAATTGGCTACCAGGCATTCCCTAGCCTTCTCACTTCCTCTCTTCATTATATTAAAACACAGAATAAGTGTTTCAGCAGATTCTGTTCCCTTAAGATTGTATTATGCATTGCTCTGTAGAGGAAAATGAAAATGAATCTGTCTAGAGAACACAGCCTATATGTCTCAGCATGAAATGTATCCCTTATCCATAAGAAAATGGATTTCCAGTTATTCCAGAGAGTAGCTTAGCTTTCACAAAGATCTCAACCCCCAAATGAACTAAGTAGGGGAGGGACATGGGATATGTTGAGTAGAGAACATGGACATAAGATTTAGTAGTCATACAAGGGCTCAGCTATAAGATCAAACATTTCACACTGATATTTCAATTTTTTGGGGGGGAGGAGCATATTTATAGGTCAATGCGTTAATTCTTAGCAAGTCAATCCACACTATTTTCTCTATAGTTTAGACTAGCTCTGTGGCACAATGGACTTTGTACTTTGCACAATGCACCTTACTATTTTTATGTGCCTTGGCATCCTAAATGTAAAAGAAATGGTCATAGAAAAGTATTTCCCTTACATCTAGCATGTGACAGCATGTGACAAACAAACCATCATACTATATAGACAACTGTGTCTGAACCAATTAACTGTCTGCATCTTGATAAGCAAAGGGATGTTTCTTTGACAAGATACTGCTGAGGGGAGCACGGGAGAGATGTGAAATACTATTAGACTCATGTTTCTCATAACATGGTGTTAAGATCTATGGAATTTCAACAGTGACAGTATAGGTTGTGCAAGAACATGTTCTAAACTTTACAGGAGCTATCCAAAGTGCTGAATCCTAGCCTCCAAAATGGGTACATTGCTTTGGATAGCGCCTTTACATTACTGACTGATAATCCAGAATAACAATACTTCCCCGTGGTAACCAGAGCCACTGCATTGCAAAACGGCTTGTGTGTGATGTTTCCTTTTGATGCTACCACATAAAAGACAGGACTTTGAGTTTGCTAAATTAACATGTAGAGATATACCTGTATGCAGTGACCTTCTTTACTTGGCTGAATCTCATGAACCCTATTCTAGTGCTCATTGTGGTGACTAGTGGCTTCCATATCAGTGAGGCAAGGTGAATCTGTTTCGGGCTTCACTCTGAACTTTAAAAGATCTGTTTACACACACACAAACATACAAAAAGCTCCACCCATCCTTCCATTGGCTCTTAAAGTTGGAGTTACATCTCTTAAGGGGAGGCAATTTGGCCATCAGCTCATGCAGGATAATAGTGAGCCCTAAAAAAGCACTCAGTCATTTCACAGAATCTCAGCATACACACACAAAAATTATGTGATCATTTAGGAGATTCTTCAGCATGTTATTTCACTGTGAAAAGAGTCCCCTCCCTCAGATAGTCTGTGGATAAGTTATAAGATACAAAGTGTGGAAGGCATAGGTGAAAACTTACTGTAGCTGTCATTCCGGTCCATGGTCCCATCCACTTTTCCATCTGGAAGGATTCTCAGGAAGTGGCCACCATTGCTGCAATACAGGAGTTTGGGCTTCTTGTAATTCTCCATTGGAAGAGCAAACCTCTCTGTCAAGGCTGTGAATGTTGTTATTTCACCTTCAGCCATTTTCTGCCCTCTCTGGATGTCAGGGTTTCAGTACAAATTCAGACAACCTATAGCAAGGACAACAATGTTGGTAATACATAGAATGCAACAGCATATTCAAAGAAGGGAGAAAAGGCTAATTTTAAATCATATGGGGATTATTTTATAATGCAGTACTGTAAACACAGCTATCTAACCATGAATTTAACCCCCCAAAGTACTATGCATTCAGTTTTGGTCCCCACATTAAACAAGTAAAAATAAATAAAACAAAGCAGAAGGAAACAAAAGTTCTCTCACCTCGATAAAAAATAATCTAACTTACATTCTAGTTGTTTCATCATATTAATCTTACTAGAACATAAAAGAAGCAGCAAAATAATAGAATAAATAATATTTTTATACCCCGTCTCCATCTTCCCGAAGGGACTCGGGGCAGCTTAAATGGGGCCAAGCCCGACAGTGTTGTTAAAACGTAACACATTGAAAAGCATATCAACAAAATAATAACAAAAAGCAATATATCAAGATAAAAACAACAACATTAAGCAATATATAAAACAAACATCAGAGCCAAAATCATATGTGCCAGGTTATTGTAATTCGTTAGGCTGAGATGTTAGACATAAATAGAATTAATTCCAAGCCAACATGTATAAGGGATTGCACAATAAGAACTTAACCAACTTAAAGATTCTGGCCCAGTTTACCTGTCCGAATGTATCTCCCGCTACAATCCACCTAGGGCGCTAAGATCATCCGGGGAGACCCTGCTCGTTATCCCCCCATTGTCGCAATCGCATCTGGTGGGGACAAGAGACAGAGCCTTCTTTGTGGTGGCCCCTCAACTATGGAACTCCTTCCCAAGTGAAATTAGATCTGCTGCACCTCTCTTGACCTTCCGGAAACAAGTGATCAGGCCTTTGTAGATTAGGTTGACTTGCTGACATGACGACTTTCATAGAACTGACTGACTGCCCCTTGGATGATGATTCAAACCGGCGACTGCTTACTGCTTGATTGTTTGTATATTGTTTTATATTGTCTTATACTGTTTTATACTGTTTTATTGCCATATTGCTGTAAAATTGTATTTTTATATTTCTGGTATGGGCATTATGGGGTGTCATTTTGTTAGCTGTCCTGAGTCCCTCTGCGGAGATTGAGGTAAGACGGGATAGAAAAGCCGAAATAAATAAATAAATAAATAATTAAATAATAAAGGTCTTGCTTGGTAAAGAAAAGACAGACATAGTCAGTGCCAGGTAAATCTCTCTGAGGAGCCCTTTCCAAACTGGATGCATCCACAGCAAATGAAAAGTCCCTTGCCACACGTCATCTTATTGGTGTTACCAGAGGAAGAATATCTGCTCTGAGATGATATTTTCTTTGAGAGAGCGCTTTCATTTTTGCTTCTCTTTTGTGTGTATTTTGAAATCAATGCGCTACTCTTTTGCTGTGTCTGCCATGTTCCACTCCTTGATGTTTTGACAAAGTATGGCTGTGCTAAAGCCATCACAGATAATGGGAATGGTTAAGAAAAGGCAGGGGGCAGGTAATTCATGGGAGCAATGTGGGGAATCCTTTCCACGTCTAAGGAGCCAGCTGGGGCAGACACAAAGTGAGTTCCTATGTCAAAGGCAGCAACCGACAAATCAGAGGCAGAGCTGTGTTTTTCTCAGCACCTTACAGCCCCTTCTTTCCCTCCAGGACAAAATAAAATCAATGTAGACTCATTCATTACTTTTGCGGAGAGCTAGGCCAGGAAGCTTCCTGTATGCATTTGAAGGTCTAATGACCCAAGAGCTTCTTAGAATCGTTTTAGCAGAACTGCTCAATGGGACATTTGGAAATGATTTAGTTAATTCCATGTTGCTCTACTTCTTTAAGACCAGGCACTATTTTTAGAACAGCTCCTTGCTTGCCAGCCGCCTTTTGACTCCACAAGAGAAGTTGAATGAACACAATTTTCCGCTCCCATTGTCCTGATGTGCTAGACGGGAACGTGGCTGTTCTCATACTTTGATGACCATGTCCTTGGTATTCTGCACACAATTTTGCTACTCATGGCCTTGCTATTAATCTTTTGGCAAAGAGGGGCTAAATTTTATGGGAATGAATGTGTATATGTGCACACACAAGAGAGAGAGGATGCAAACCAATGACAATGTGAGAGGCCTTGTTTTTTCTGATTAAAGGCCTAACCTTTTAATGATAAAAAAACTTGTCGGGAATGAGGAAATTTAATCCAGAATGACCTTCCTCTCCAATACTGCACAGTAAATGTTCCAAAGTGAGACATGCGGCAAGGAAAGGCTTCTGTCCTTTGCTTGAGTTGGGGGTGTCATGAATGAAACAAAGGTTCAGGAATATCAGAGCATTCTACAATACATCTATTGACTTGAACTCTCTATATTTACTTCCTTTTCATTAATAAGTAGGGGATCATTACAAAATGTGCATAGTACATGCTAGGTACAATAGCACTGACACCCAAATAGGTGTATGTGGCATTGTATTATGTTCAAACATATATCAGACATCCTAACTAACTTGACCAGATTGAGTGACTTCAAAAATTTACCATATACCAGTTGCAAATGTATTATGATGAATTTGTTGATGATCAGACTAAATGATTATTCTTCAAATTTCACACATGCATGATCCAAAACTTCCAGTTGCATCTTTAAAGCATCCCAACCAGGTGCAGATATGAAACAGGGATGTTCATGCTATCTGCTTGTGCTGAATTTCTCCAGAAGTGTGAAGATTCCACGTTATCTTCTTCTTCTTCTTCTTCTTCTTCTTCTTCTTCTTCTCCTTTTTGGCTTTTCTTCATGAACGAAGATTCAGGAAGGACTCTTCCCACACTTTCTACAAGCGCGTTGATGATTCGGAGGTTGGATGTGTCCTTCAAGCCCGTGCAATGGATTTTTTCTGGTGGAGCAGCAGTGTGCACAGACCTGGCCTCACCCTTTAAACCAAAGGTTCATCTGCCAGGGCCTAGCAAGCTTAGGACGGTGGCAGCGAGGTCCTCAGGTTGTAGGTTTGGTTCGAGTTTCCTTCTCTTAGATGGTTGACCTTACAGGGTTAAACGAGCACCATCTGCCCGGGTTTGAAATCAGAGTTTTCCTTCTCCTAGGATGGTTGCCAAAAGGCTAGAGAGCCATCCTGCCCTTTGACGCTCTTTGTCAGCCCCTTTGGTTGTGACCTGTCTGGCATGGGAGGCCCTACCTGTGGCTATTATGCCACCGCCAGCATAGCTCACAACTTCATTAGGGTACGCAAGCCTCTCCCCCACAACAAGGGAGTGCCAATGGAGAGGAATTATGAGAAGTGTTTAAGATAATGATTATATTACAGTGAGCACATTTCAATTTTTTTAAACATTTCTTTACCGTTCTTTGAAAATTTTGATTTTCAATGTTATGATTACTTTTTAAACATTTGGTTTTGGTTAAATTATTTTTTGCTTATTTTTTTGTTTTGTTTTGTAATTTAGCAAAGTCAGATTGGGTGTTAATGTCCTTTTTTGGTTCCTGGAGTAGAATAAACACTATAGATTTGTATTTAAAAATGTATTATTATACCATGCATATAACCCATTGTTATCATTTAATAAGCACCCATTCTAGCTGCAGAAATTAAGTGGAATAACATGGTTGTTTGAATGCCTGAATTAAAATGAAATGGAGTAGAGAGAATCCATTTACTCCTTCTGGGGAAGCCAATCTACAAACATCTGTGTGAACCAGAGTGACCTAGAACAGCAGACTTTACGCAGAAGGCAAATCAAAAGCCAACATTCTCCCTATAGTTTACTGTGCCTGGCAAATCCGTGCTCCCTTCAGTTCTCATCTGTTTAAATTAGCATTCCTTGAACTTGGAAAATGTGAAACACATTTTTGCTTGATAGAAAACTGCGAGGCACACATCAATCACTTCTTCTACCCGAAAAATGCTTACTTTTAGTTCTAAGTAGAAACTGAGCTTGAAAAAGTTATATTTATTGAACTACCAGCTCCCCAAACCATCCCAGCTAGAGTGACCACTGACAATACTGGCTGCTGGGTGATGGTAGTTCAAGTAATAATCTAAAACAGTATTTGAGCAGGAACTGATTCTCTTT
Organism: Anolis apletophallus; assembly: GCA_030556195.1. Classification (NCBI taxonomy): domain Eukaryota; kingdom Metazoa; phylum Chordata; class Lepidosauria; order Squamata; family Anolidae; genus Anolis; species Anolis apletophallus. The sequence goes on from JARBWK010000001.1 coordinate 84,177,561, forward strand.
CCCTCTTTGGTTTTAGAGACACAGCAGAATGACATATAAAAAGGTAAAGGCTTCCCCTTCACATGAAGTCTAGTTGTGTCTGACTCTGGGAGGCGGTGCTCATCTCCATTTCTAAGCTGAAGAGCCGGCATTGTCCATAGACGCCTCCGAGGTCATGTGGCCAGCATGACTTCATGGAGTGCCGTTACCTTCCCGCAGGCGTGGTACCTATTGATCTACTCACATTTGCATGTTTTCGAAGCTGGGGCTAATAGCAGAAGCTCACCCCACTCCCTGGATTCGAACTGCCTTTCGGTCAGCAAGTTCAGCATATATTTACAGGCTAAAAGTAGGAAAGGAATCACACCTAGATGCAATGAGCAATCTCCTTTTTAAGTAGGTTCACTTCACATTAGAAAATAGTTGTTTTGTTAATGTACTATACAAGTAGGCCTGGTTGATCCACAAAAAAATTGGATCAAAACTCTTTTCGGATATAGGGGGTGCTGGCGCTTCGATTCTGAATGAATTCCAAAATTTTATGAAAAATATTCGAAATGGATTTGGATTAATTCCGAAATTTCGGAATGACTTTGTTAATGGCAGTCTGCCTCCAAACTGGGTTATATAGTAAACACCCAGTTTTCAGGTGGATGTCTTCCCCCCACGTCAGAACCGCTTCTGATGTGACGGGAAGACATCTGCCTCTAAACTGGGTGTTTAAACACCCAGTATTCAGGTAGATGTCTTCCCCCCCGCATCAGAATCCCCCACATCAGAACAGAATTTGGCAATCCTGTGCCTCAGTGTCTCCCGCACCCAACCAGTGAAACATATTACCCATACAAAACAGAATCTCCAGCTTTCATCCCTGGAGTAGTAATGACTTTGAGGTCCATTCACACTACAGAATTATAGCACTATTATTCCATCTTAATTGCCATACATTCCGGCCAAGGCTTTCTTGGCCGGAATCACTGGATTGTTGTAGCTTTTTTGGGCTGTATGGCCATGTTCCAGAAGTATTCTCTCCTAATGTTTTGCCTGCATCTATGTCAGGAATCCTCAGAGGTTGTGAGGTTAATTGCCAAGGTTCCATCTAATGTAATCCTGGGGTTTGTAGTTTAGAGCAGTGTTTTTCAACCTTTTTAAAGCCGTGGCACATTTTTTACATTTACAAAATCCTGGGGCACACCACCAACCAAAATGACACAAAATGACACTCTAACACAGTAATGCATATAGTTAATATGTTTTTAAATGTATTTATACACTCAGTGTGAAACCTGGGCCTGTTTCGATGAACACAACATAGATATCCTGGCAGGAATGGCAGAAAGACACAAACTTCCCACACAGAACTCCCATAACCAAGAGAAAATACTACAAGAGTTTGGTGGGCATTGACCTTGGGTTTTGGAGTTGTAGTTCACCTATATCCAGAGAGCACTGTGGACTCAAACAATGTTGGATCAGGACCAAACTTGGCATGAATACTCAATATGCCCAAATGCGAACACAGATGGAGTTTGGGGAAAATAGACCTTGACATTTAGGAGTTACAGTTTCTGGGATTTATAGTTAACACACACTAAAAGAGCATCCTGAACTCTTGCAACAACGGAATTGAACCAAACTTGGCATATTGAACTCTCATTACCAACAGAAAGTACTGAAAGGGTTTGCTTGGGAATTGACCTTGAGTTTGGAAGTTGTAGTTGACCTACACCCAGAGAGCACTGTGGACTCAAACAATGTTATGTTATGTTGTTGTTTGTTTTCTATCCGGAATCACAAAGTTGGATGGAGACTCACCACTTTAAGGTCCCTAAAACAGGCATGGGAAAACTTCAGCCCTCTGGGTGCTTTGGACTTCAACTCCCACCATTCCTAACAGCCTGAGGCCCTTTCCTGCTTAAGTGGCTGAGGGAGGGAAAGGAAAAGGGCCTGAGGCTGCTAGGAATGGTGGGAGTTGGAGTCCAAAATACCTGGAAGGTCCAAGTTTGCCCATGCCAGCTTTTGACAGAGACCTCTTCCTCCCCCTTCCCCTTCGTGCCCTTTCTTCCCCCTCCTGCTTTTTCTTCTACACTCGGGCTCCCTTCTTCGGGAGGGGAGGGAGGAAGACGTGACCCGTGCGGGTGCTACTGCGCAAACTTGCCCCACGTCTTCCTCCCTCCCTCCTCCCTCCCCTCCTGAACACGCTCACGCTGCCCCCTCGGATAAAAATGGCAGCAGCATGAGCAAAGCGAGCAGAGCGAGGCTGGGAAGAAGGGGGCCCGAGTGGAGAAGAAAAAGTGTTCGGCAGGAGGGGGAAGAAAGGGTATTGGAGGTTCCAATTTCCCACGGCACACCTGAGGATCGATCACGGCACACTGGTTGGCAAACACTGGTTTAGAGTGTGGCCTTTATAATTCATAGCCAGGTAATTCAATAGGATGCAGTCATGGCAGTTAAATTGGAATCATAGTGCTATAACTGTGTAGTCTAAATGGGCCTCTAATCTCAAATGTAAGTTTAGGATGTTGCCATTTTATTATTTAAAATTTAGACTAGTTTATTCATTTCTGCCTAAATTGTATGCTATATTTTTAATTTGTTTTAGTCCTACTGGAACTAATCTGCAGGAACGTTTTAGTAAGTATTTTTCACATTACCCCTGTAAAGCATACTATGTTCAGCCTCCTCCACTTTCAGTGATCTTGTAAAAAGAATACTTCCTTCTCTGACCTGCCTGTTCCAATAATATTAAGCTAATTACATTAGTATAAACTCTCTGGTTTATGGGTTTGAGCATTTACAGTGCCAGCTTGGGAGCTGCTTCATTTCCAGGATATTGATTTTTAATACAAGAGGGTTGAAGCATTAGATTGATTTCTTTGAACCATTCTAATGTTGCAACAAGGTAATTTATCTTTAAAAAGGTATATTGTAAATGTAGTAAGGTTTAAGAAAGAGCTGTTCATTGGGATGGGGGATGTCCTTTATATGATCTCATATACTCTAAAGATATGGTAGTGAGCATTTAGGAAATGTGTGTTTCCTATCCATACAGCATGTATTTGTCTACTCCTGCCCTTTTCCGGGTCCAACTCTCTTGTTTCTTTTAGATAAAGCAGATTTACATATTCCAGATTGTAAAGGGTCAACAGATCTTAAAACAGACCCTTGTTGTTGCTGGCTTCCATGTCAGGAGTTGGGGACTCTGAGCTGTCCATGGTCCTGACTTTGCTTTTGGGGATAGCGTTCAGCACCCTAGAGAACACATTTAAAGCTTAGATGAAAACCTGAATTCACACCCCATGGAAGCCATCAAAGCAGGCTTTGTTGTGTTCCCACAAGCACTTATGGAAAAAGAAAATGTAAAATTATAGGAAGTCAGACATTTTTTTTTGGTCTCCCCCATCTGCTCACATGATGTATAGCTTCATTCATTGTTTTCCATTCATGGCTGGCTGTTAGAGTTTCCAGGTGGGACTTCAACTCTCTGCCTTAGAGTCAAACTAAGGCTCTAAGTTAATGCAATATTAATTAAAGTATAGGGTGGGATTTAAAAAAAATACAAATCTAAACAGATGTTGGGAGCATGCATTTTGTTGGAGCTACAGGAGGATTATCCCCTTCATGCAGTACTGCTGTTGCTCAATGTCTCCATTTGTCACAATGGCCTTTTTCTTTTTAATACACATGTACAGTGAGGTCATTACTGTTGTACCACATTCACACAATTCTATGTGAATGCTGTACAATTACATGCATGCTTATTACAATTGCATAATAACATGATTAATGTCACATGTCATCTGGCTCATGATGCACAGTTAATAGTTCTTGTTGAACTTCTGATTCAGCTTTACAAATGCTTCTTTACTTTAAAATCTGTGTATCCTTAGCCTCACCCTTGCACTCTGGTTCCAATCTCCTCTTCTACTGACTTCTGTGGGAGGTTGGTCCTTCTGACATGTTCCTAAACTTTCTACCTCCATTTCCAGTGAATGTTAAGCTGCTTTTGACCTATGGTTTGTCTTTTTAAACTGCTTTAATTATGCTTACCTACATTCCTTTGCTCCAAGTGTTAAATTTGTTGTACTGCCCTTCCCAAGTTCTTGTCTAACTGCACTCTACAGCAAGCCCACCTCAGTAATTGCAAATAAGCAACCTCAAAATGACTCTCTCTCTCTCTATCCTATGTCCTGGTTCTCTATTTTTGTATCCTAATGCTGCATATTCCTTGTTCATATTTTGGCCCATTCCCTCTCTAGAGCATCAGAGTTCTGAAAGATTGGCTCCAAATGGCTACGTTGATGCTGAGGGAGGATGTGGTGGCTGACACAAAAGGAAGAGACTGTCAAATAGGAGATAATGAAATATGCAAAGTGTGTTCAAATCATTCTGGCTTTCCAGGAAGAGTACAAAGCCAATCACGTTTACTCCTCTGGGAAACCCTATATCTTCTATATGGCTAATCAACCAAGAAAGACATTCACAAGGCTCCTTCATTCAGAGGAAATAAAAATTTAGTTTGAATTATTCCCATCCTCACTACAATCCCAAACAAACAAACAAACCACAAGTAAGTGTGGAAAAATGTTACCATTAGGCCATTCATGGTAGATAGCACATGAACTATATAACATTTTAATTTCTACTATCTTCTGAAGTCAGACAGAAGCAGAACATGACTATTAGTCATGATATACCGTATTTTTCGCTCCATAAGACGCACCTGCTGATAAGACGCACCTAGATTTTTAGGGGGGAAAATAGAAACAAAATTTTTGACGTGACGCTGCTTGGCTCCCCCTCTTGCTCCTTTTCCTTTCCCTCCGCCCTTTGTTCGATCGAACAAGGGCGGGGGAAAGGAAAAGAAGCAAGAGGGGGGAGCCAAGCGGCGTCGCAGTCAGAGCCCTCTGACGTGATGCCGCTTCGCCGCCCCCTGCTCCTTTTCCTTTCCCTCCGCCCTTTGTTCGATCGAAGAAAGGGCAGGGGGAAAGAAGGAGCAGGAGGGGGAGCAAAGCGGCGTCGCGTCAAAATATTTTTGGTGAGTACCGGTATATCGCCGCCCCCCCTCTGCTCCAGTGCCTCCCCCCCTCCCTGCCTGCATCTTTGCTCCATAAGACGCGGCTCATTTTTCTTCCTACTTTGGGAGGAAAAAAACTGTGTCTTATGGTGCGAAAAATACGGTATGTGTTACAAGTATCAGAAGCACGATGCCCTGGATCAGTTGCTGTATAACATTGATGAAAAGACTGAGATCTGCTGAAATGGCTGTCATGGGTGCCCCACCAGCAGGAACAAAACACTGGGAAAGGTTGCAAGACACACCAGTTATGAAACGCCCAACTCTTGGAAGCCGGAGAGATAGCACAGCGGTAACAACAGCTGTGCTGGCAATCTGAAAATCTGAAGATTGCAGGATCAAATCCCGGGCTGAGTTAGACGCCAGCTGTAAGCCCTGTCTACTGTTTACCCAAGCAGTTCAACAGCCCAGCTGTGAATTAACAACAAATTGGGGACCATAAAAGTGGGGAAGGACTTTTGCACAGACTTGTCTGAAATAGGCTGACAGAGAAGGGAGAGGCAGAAGTGGTGGAAACAAGATACTCCTGTCATGAGGATGGAACAACAGCACCCCCTTGTGACATGATGGCGCAATGACGCAGCGACATAACAACAATGATGTAATGGAGCATTCACACCCAATGACGCCCACCTGTATGACGCAGCCAGGAAAGAAGAAGTCCTTCTAAAAACTGCACTGTATTTGTCTATGTGTATGTCTTTCTGACAGGGACTGTCTGTCGTATGTGTATTGTAATCCACACTGAGTCCCCTTCGGGGTGAGAAGAGCAGAATAGAAATAATAATAATAATAATAATAATTATGCTGATGTTGGCCTTAAAGCCTTTGGGGCCTAATGATTTTGTTCATGTATACATGCATACTTTTAGATTATTTTATACAATTATGAAATATGTAATTGAATTATTTCATTTGAATTTATAAAGTTATATTGTATTTATTGTTTTTATTTTATAATTATTTAAATTAATTCTCTTGCAAGCCATCTATTAAAACAAATATTGACACAAACAAATGAACAGGTAAACAGTTGGCCTAGCCAGGCTTTTGTTCTGATCCAACAGGATTTTTCTGACATTTGTCAAGTTGAAGAGGGTGATGACTTCTGAGGCAGAAAAGCAAAGCAATACTGCCTCAAAGTAGTTTGAATTGTGTGTTTAATGCCAAGAATAACTGGGCACAGACTTCATACCTTCTGGTCAAATGTTGTGGTTGTTTTTAAATTTACTTGATCGTGAATAGTTTTGACTGCTATTTTAAAAGAGATCACCACTTTAGCTTGTTTCAGTATAAAAAAATAAAAGGAGGAAAATGGAAAAAGAAGTCTTGTTACACCTTTCAAATTCAACCAATTAGTCTTAACCAAGCTAAAATAAATCAGTCTTAAAGGTGCCACAAGACTCCTTTTTCTTTCCCCCATTCCTCTGTCCGTTTTAAATATTATGTTATCAATAAATCTTCAGACCAACACATACCAAGAAGGCTGGAAAGATCTTGATGTTAAGCTTGGTGAAATCCTTAGGTCCATTGAGAAATTAAACAGTGGTTAGTATTCCCTGGGACTGATGCCAAATAAGCTTCCCTGAACTCTTGTAAAGATGGTGGGGGGAATTAGAAAAACCGGATAGAGAATGCATGTGTCTGAGGGCCTTCATATGTCCTTACCGCTTAAGCAACTTTGTTGTTCATTGTTGGACCTTCTGTTGACATTACTGTACATTGTCATGCATAAATCCAGAAATTTTAGTTAGATCATCATCCCCCAAAACTTGGATCAACTTATCATGGGTCAATGTAGAAACTGTACCATAATTCTTATAAAAAAGACCACAATGAAAGGCAAAACCCTAGTCCTGAAAGAATTGAAAAGAAGTGCCGAGCAACTCTGCTCTGTCCAGCATATGCTGCTTCTGGCATTTTTGAACGCCTGGGCAGGAAAATGTTGGAGTCGGGGGAGGCTGGACCCTTGGAGCAGCACTGGTGCTTTCCCCTCTCCATAAAATGATTCTGGACTTATCCATTGGTCATATCAAAAACCAAAATTTTAGCCCAAACCCTTCCCTCAGTTTATACATGAATATATAGGGTAATTGTTTTCAGATTCCCAGGGGCAAACAAAATGTTTTCCCTGTATGAAATAAACACAGAGAAGGCAAAGACTGTCTCCACACATCTGAAAGTCCCTTGCATAAAAGAAGGCACTGACTTGTTCACTGTTGTACCAGAGGGCAGAACTAGAACCAGAAGGTGAAACAGCAAGAAAGCAGATTTGGGAAAGGGTGAGAAGAAATATGGTCATGGTGAGAGGAGTCTGACAGTGAAGCAGATGGCTGGGAGGAGGTGGTCTCTCTCCTTGACTGGAGAAATGTAAGCAGAAGCTGGGCAGCCATCTGTCAAGGATTCTGCAGTTTCAATATTCTTGCATGAACAGGGAGGGGGTGCCACTAAATAGCTTGGAGGATTGACAGAGTTTTACCCTTGAACACAATCTAAAAATAATGTAGTGCAGTACTGGTGTACGTAGAGCTTTATGGGTCAAAATAAATCATTTAAAAATTAGGCCTAGAAGTGAATCAGAACAGAAGCCTGTGGAACTAAAAAAACGCTGGCATCATATGTTTGTCATGCATTTGCTTAAATGGAAACGCAGGGTTTCCAAGGCCCCTTCCACACAGCTGTATAAAATCCACATTGAACTGGATTATATGGAAATGAGGACACAGAGAATCCAATTCAAAGCAGATACTGTGGATTATCTGCCTTGATATTCTGGGTTATATGGTTGTGTGGAAGGGCTCTGAGTTTCCTTTCTTCAAGGCCTATTCCTTCTGTTTTCTGGTGAACTATGGTCCCCATTTTGCCTTAGAGTGACACTATTTTTCAACATGCTTAGATTGCACCCATATATTAGTCCTATTCCTCAGATCTTTGCTTGTTAAATAACTAACTGGAATCCCCCCCCCCCGTTTTTTTGCTTTTAAAAAAGGCAACCTGTCTCTTAAGGTACTGGTTTCTCCTCTCAGCTTTTGCTGAAGGAAGAACACACTACATATTTATTTAGCTAACATGTATCCCATATTCCCACTTAACACATAGCATGTATCCTAAGAGCTTTTTAAAATGTGTGTGTGTAGATTTGGATAGGAAGCCAAATATGTCAGAGTATATTGAGCTCTAACCTATGGACAGGATTTCCTATTTTTCCTACCAACATGCATGGGAAAAAAGAGAAAACAGATGCTCCCTCTCCTTTTTAATTCTTTCAATTTGCTATACAAACAGTAATAAAATTATGTTGAGCAGGCAAACAAGGCTAGTTGCATCCCTTTGAACAGGCAATCAGCACAAGTCATATGTGATAGGTGTTGCAGAGACACTTTCTTGGAAACACACATTTCTCCCATTCACTCATTGTGGGACTGCATAGCCAATACAATGCAATGCCATTTCTTTTCCTTTCCCCCCTAGTTCCAATCCTCTCCCTGAAATTGGGAACTGGAAAGAACAAATGGAACTCTAGTAATTTTGCAGAAGAAATGGGTTTTCTGTATGTATGCTTACAGTTTTTTTTGCCATGAGTTTCTTCTTTTCAATTTCCTAGTTTTACTGTTTCTTGGAGGCCACCACAAATTAGCTTCCAAGAGTGACACCTCGTGGTTATGTCTGGTAGTACGACAACTTCCTTTGAAAAAAGCCTTGCTTGTTCAAACTCAGTGGACAGCTCCACCAAACTGGAACTATCAAAAGGATATAAAGGATTAAGCAGAATCTCACTCAAAAGGTTTGATTCAGGTTCCTTTCTGTTTTCCTGAGGAAAGTATTATGCTCTTTATCTAACTGAAATTGAATAATTCATTTATGGTAGGAATTTAAGAAAGCCCAAAGATCTATTGGTCCAAAGCTGCCTACACTTAATAGGCAACCACTATGGGAATCCCACCACACCATCAGCTGCCAATTGCACCCTTCATCCTTTTCTGGAAAGGTCCGGACTTTAAGCTTCCACATTCCCAGGGTTTTATTAATCTGGAGTAATTTGGTTTTACCAGAGATGTCACTTGGACACCTCAGTTAAAACTGAGACAGGCCCCGGGATATGGGCCTGTCTGGAAAAGCCCTAAGGCTGGGTCTATCCTGCCTCATATCCCAGGATCTAATCCCAGATTATCTGCTTTGAACTGGATTATATGAGTCTCCACTACCATATAATCTGGGATAAGAAGATAATCTGAGATCAGATCCTGGTATATAGGCCCAACAGGATTGTGGCGTAGGCTTTTATAGACTCTTCATCAAATGCAACAAAAGACTGATGAATGTAAACATGTTATTTTGGAAAGCATGGATGAATTTTTAAAAATGATTTCCATATCACAAAGTAGTATACAATATCTTCTGCCAAAAATTGCTGAATTTTCATACTAGTCACAGGCCAAAAACAGAAATGTAAAACTACAGAACAAAGTGGCAACAAACTCATACCTTATAGATGGTCTCGATTGGAAAGAGGCAGATCAACCATCACTGGCTGTTATAGCAGCAATCCTGGTAACAGTTGACATTGTGACATCCAGTAAACGTGGTAGCAGCATGAGGTTTAGATAATGCTAAGGTGTGCTAAACTGACTTTACATATGCAACTTCTGATTATATTTCATGATGGATTCATACTCACACAAGATGCTGCTATTTACAGAAAACAAAGAATCCATTTGTGCAGATCCTACCTATCCAATTCATTTATTTCGTATCAAAAGCATGGCATAAATTAGTATAAAACTGAGAAAAAATAGAAGGGAAACAAGTAGCTAAACATTTTTTGACCAAAAATGGGCAACAGCGACTGCATTGCCTGTAGCCTCATAACCTATCAAATGAAACCATTGCCACCCTTTCTCCCATCTGATGGGGACAGGAACATGAACAGGGTGTCGTATGATGGGGAAGGAGGGAGGGTGCATAGGGCACCACGAGCCGCCTCATGTGCCTTTCTTTTTGCTGGTGACTGCCAGCAGCATGGCTCGAAAGGGATGTGTGAAGAGATCCAAAGGCTATTAGTCAGTTTGAACTGCTCCAGTCCCAGTCTATAAAATAACCATTCTTTCAATGCATCTATACTGTTGAATTAATACAGTTACACACCACTTTAACTGCAAACATTCAATGATATAATGGAATTCCTATTTTTACAAGGTATTTAGCCTTTTTCTGCTAAAAAGAACTGGTGCCTCGCAGAAGGACAACTCTCATGATTCCATATCATTGAGCCATGGCACTTAAAGTGGTATCAAATTGAGTTAATACTATAGTGATTTTATGTGGGTCGTAAAGAGGTAAGGTAGATCTTTGCTGTCACAGGAAGCCTCAAGTATTTCTTCTCACCCTCTCACCTACCTGTAGGCTGCTTTGGTGAGTTGATGGTATCCTGATATGTTTAATTAGCAATATTTATGTTCAATTATATTCTGGAGAAGGGTTTTGCAGATGTCATGGGCTGCCAACAAAACAAATGAATGGATTCAAGATCCAAATAAGAGAAGGCAGTGGGAAAACATATAAGAGATACATTGACCCAGGCCCCAGGCCCCATCTACACTGGGTATTTGAAACTAGCTAGAAACTATGTCAGCCAGACAACAAGCCTTCACAAAAGCACACAAAAGCAAGTCCTTCATGTGTATCAGTGCTCTGTATTTTATATAATTGCCATCCAAGCCTCAAACTGGTTCCAGGATTTCCTACACAATCATCTACACAGCAAAACCACTTCCTTCAATATCAGTTTGAAACTCTAGTAAATGATCAGTGTAGAAAATAATGGCCCTATGTTTGAAAAACTGGGCAGTGCTGCTAATAACAGGATATCTTGGAGTCGTCTAATTCATAGGGCTGCCAAACATCAGGGCCAATGTGATGAGACACAACAGCAGCAGATTTTTCTGAATTCTGTTCTGCTCGAATCTTTAATAAATATACTTAATTGAAAAAAGGGGTTGACCTGATTTCTCTTTATAAGCCCTAGGTTTGGCCTTATCCATGTGCTTGATGTTTTGGCAGGAACATTTTTTCCAGATTATTAAGACATTGACACCAATTTTTGGGAGGGAAAAGCCTGGTCTCCTGCAGAAGAGCCTGGTTTCTTCATTATTGCACTTATTTTGTATCTTTTATGTAGAGCTTGATGAGGTTTGCATGAGGTAGGCTACTATATGTTGAAGAGTCATATCAAGTCCCACATTAGCACTTCATTGGACATTGAATTTTGAGACAGCTGACATGTATCCACTTGAATATATAATTTGTTGTATTGTTGCTTTTAAAAGGGGACTTAAATTGTGATGGTGTTTTACAACATTTCTTTATAATTTGCCCCCAAAAAACAAAGAGAGGTCCATGTATAACTGGACATAAATGTGGTTGAAAACACAAGTGATGGTGGTACTTTCTCCAAGGAAAATAGGCAAAAGGTTTATGTGATGGCACGCTGGGGTAAAAGGAAAACTATATGTCTGGCTATTGCCGGTGGCCAGGGCCGGTTCGTCCATTAGGCGGACTACACAGGCGCGTAGGGCAATGTCACCCGGGAGGGGCATCGCCACCTGGGAGGGGCGTCACCGCGCCGGCTCCGACCCACCGCCCGTGCCGCGCCATGCTGCCCCACCGCGCCGTTGCCAGCCAGGCCTCTGCAGCCAGCCCTGCAGCCTGCACCGCGCCAGGCCTCCGTATGCGCGGACGCACGGCTCCGTGGCTCAGGCGCATGCATGCTGGCTCCAGAGCAAACCTCCCGCTTTGGAGTCAGTGCATGTGTGCGCAGTTTCATGCATGCGCACTGGGCTCCAAAGCGGGAGGCGTGCTTTGGAGTCAGTGCGCATGCACACAGATTGGCGCATGCGCACTGGGCTCCCCTCGGGAGCAACTGGGGGGGGGGCCCAAAAGGCAAAGCTAACTTCAGTCAGGGTTCTTGAAAGTTGAATCAAAATAAAATATTACAAAGATGAAGTATGTTGATTGAACTCAGCTACACTGGTAATACATACTTGGCTATATTGGCTACAGTAAGGTACTTGGCTATTGATATAATACAGAACTAAAATGGTAAAGTACAGAACTATAATAACTATATGGTAACAATACAAACTATATTGGTAAAGTACTCTGGGCTATAGTGGTAAGTACTAGACTGTGATGGTCAGTACTAGCTATGGTGACTACGTGATATATACATGCTATAGAATGCCTTGTTGGATTACCAGGCCAAGAAACCCAGACAATTTATGGCCTTCTCCTCTAAAACTCTGACACACAATAAAAAGGAGGGGAAAGCCTTTCAAACAAGTTCTGAGGCAAAAGGTTAAACCAACTGAGCCAGGCCTCGAGGGGGTTTAAAGCACCCCTAAAACTAAGCACAAATGGAAAAGTCCACACCAAAGGGAGAACAAAACAATGAAAAAGAGGAGGGGAAAAAAGCTAGGCCAAGACATCACCGTTTATATAGCTTAGTGAACCCAACTGAATTTCTTATGATGCATTTCAGCTGGAAATAGTAGTAAATTATCCTGCAAAGATCATTAGTCTGCAAAGAACTTTGTCTTGGAGCAAGCAAGTTCCCTCCCCTCAACTCAGACTTCTGATTTCTCCAGGTTATGCACACATTTCCACCCCTCCGTTTTCCCCACACACTGTGTAGTTGACAGGTAACCTGTAATTTGCTGGAGTTGTTCTTTTTAAATAAACAAACAGAATTTTTAAACAAACAGAATAACCAATTGCTTATATAAAACTGGGTACAGCACTAATTTGATTGTGGATATACTATTTGAATTCTTCAAAGCATACATTTTTATCCTGTCAATGGAAATAGGAAGCTTTTTTCCTAAAGTGAATTGCTACATGTAGAGGTGTGTGTGTGTGTGTGTGTGTGTTTAAAAAACCCCCTAAGACTGCAGTTGGAGAGAAAAGGCTGAAATCTCTTATTTTCTGTCCTCTGTGCTTGGCTTTTGATTAAAAAAAAACCCTGAAGAAATTGTCAAGCATGCTGTGGAGGCCATAATTCCCTTCCTATGGTACAAATCTATGAAAGAAAAGCAACGTAGAGAGCTGATGAACATTATTTCAAAATATCATTAAATACATCAAATACAAATTAGCTACTATCATCAAATGGCATGATGTTACCATCCAAAACTAGCTATGAATATGGCAGCTACTTATAATGAAACAATTTAAGTCTGCACCATTTGCCATCAGTGACTCCCGATGTTTTTGGCAGAATGTCACGATGCAGGGTCTCGGCCCAGCCCCTTAATCACACACACAGAGACGGTAATCAGCTAACTATTTATTGAATAATAAGAAACAGGTGAAAAGGTAAATTGTCCATAAAAAGTATCAAAAAGTTCAATCCAAAATAGGTAAAGAGTCCGTAGGTAAAATCCAAAGGCAACCGTGGCAAGGCACCGCAAAACAATGCGGATCAAGGACTTGGTCCGTGGCAAAGAACAAGGCAAAGTTCATGAACACTCCAAGAAACTTCTTGGCAACTTAGCTCCATGGACTCCGCTCGCTTCACTCCGCTTAGAATAGAAGTGGCCGAGCTACTGAGGATCCGTTCCCACGGATCCTATACTTAATCCCCTTGGCGAGGGCCCCGATGCTCTAGGCTTCTGCGCCAATCTGTGCTACGGGACCTCGCGCCTCTCTGGTGCTCTAGGCTGCGGTGCCAATCCCTCCTGCTGGACTCAATGCTCCGTCTCCTATCAAAGCTCCGTCCTTGCCTCCCAGCACCTGGGTCGCTATCTTCATGAGAGCTGAACTCCCTTTCAGCTTCCATGGGCTCATCCTCCACTGTTTCCCTGATTCTCTCCTGCGACCCGAAACCACCTGGTTTCTCATAATTACCAGAATCATCACTCTCAGGGGCAGTCTGAACTTCCCAGCTAGCATAGCCGTCAGGCCATTCATCATCCCAGGCCAGGCTTTCTGTAGGAGAGGAAGGCCCAGGTAACTCATCAGCCCCTTCCTTCATGTCCTCATTAACTGCAGCTGGCCCTAATGCAAGTGGGACCCCCGGTGCTGCCCCCTGCCCCCCAGGCACGAAAGAGAACTGGGTTGCTACACAGAATGACAAAGTATTCTAATATTCTTAATTAAAGGGTAAGGCACTGAACAGGGCCGTAGCCAGGATTTTGATTTGGGGGCTGAGATTGGTTCAGGGGGGGCTGAGACTGGGCGGAAGAGGGTCTACCCTAGCAAACCTTTTGTATTGTTATCCCAATAACCCCATTAATGTGGGATATAATGAGCATGGTGATCAGATCATGATATAAGTGCACATAACAGTTTAAATAATGTACCAGTAAGGCCTTCTCGCGGATCACCCTGAGAATTTTGGGGCTGAAGCCCCCTTAGCCCCCTGGCTACATGCCTGGCACTGAAGTATAAATGTGACTATTCAGACAGATGAAGCTAAAGCTTGGAAATGAACAGAAAAATGAGACAAATAGTTTAATTTTCTAAAACATAATAATAATAATAGCCCAAAATGAAGACAGTGTAAGGAAGCTGATGAAACCATTGATCATATCCTCAGCTGCTGCAAGAAATTGCACAGACAGGCTACAGAGGCCCAACTCTGTGACCCAAATGATTAATTTGAACTTATGTCACAAGTACCACCTGCCAGTAGTAAAGAACTGGTGGGACCATAAACATGCAAAGGTAGTGGGAAATGAACACACAAAAATACTGTGGGACTTTCAAATCCAGACTGACAAATTTTTGGAACACAATACACCAGACATCACAATTGTGGAAAATAGAAAAGTTTGAATTATTGATGTCGCCATATCAAGTGACAGTCACAATGCAGAAAAACAACAGGAAAAACTCAGCAATTATCAGGACCTCAAAATCAAACTGCAAAGGCTCTGGCATAAACCAGTACAGGTGGTCCCAGTAGTAATTGGCACACTGGGTGCCATGCCAAAAGTTCTCAGACATCATTTGGAAACAATAAACATTGACAAAATCACAATCTGTCAACTGTGACACCTTACTTGGATCTGCACGCATCATTCGAAAATACATCACATTCAAAAATACATCACACAGTCCTAGACGCTTGGGAAGTATTCAATTTGTGATTTTGTGATACAAAATCCAGCATATATATCTCGTTCGCTGTGACATACTGTGTTTTTGTGCCAGTAAAATAATAATAATGCTTTATTTCTAGATCGCCTTCTCTCCCTAAAGGGACTCAGGGCAGTTTACAGACAAGAAAAGAGCAAACATTAAATGGCTCAAATGAATACAAACACATCAAGACAATGCACAGAAACAACAGTAAACTTACAACAAAGAATTAAACATTGAGATGGAAATAATTTTAAAAATCCAATAAGACATAGTAAACTAAAACATGAGTAAAACATTACAACATATACCCTAACAGCAATTATGATATAATTAAATTGAAATGGCTTTTGAAATGGCTAACACCAGTGTTCATTTAAGATATATCGTAGCAGCCATAAAATACATAAAATATCATTTTTGGTGGATGGTAGGATTTATTAGATGCTCATAACCAGCCAAATTCCCACACAGACATTTACAATGATAAAGAAAGCCTAAGAGATTCCATAAAATAGCAACCAGAACAGCTTTTTTCCAGTATTAAAATATGAAGATATTTAAAAGGCACCGAGAAAACTGGTGATGAAATAAAAAATCACCTTAAAATTTCTAATATAATAATTTATTTTTATCATAGCCAAAATATGATTATTTAGGATTTTTCAAAATAAATGTGGTGCCACTTGGTTTAAGGGAGTCATTAGAATAAAAAAAAATCTTCCATCCTACATGGTTAGGATAAAATGTATCTTTTGACAAAATTAGTCAACTTTCTTTCTTTCTTTCTTTCTTTCTTTCTTTCTTTCTAAAAAAGAATACTAGTCACAATCGAATTGCTGCCTTTGTAAGCCACTCTGAGTCCCCCTCCGGGGGTTGAGAAGAGCGGGGTAAAAATGCTTAAAAAAATTAATAATATGTCATGGTCTACATTTTCTCTTGTCCTAATGATTTGCCTGTGTTTCTAACAATATCGTCGCTTTTCAGATTGCGGCCTGCATCCTGCTTTCTACTTTTTAAAATTGTGGCTACATTTCCGAATATGCTGAAGAGACTGCTACATATTGTGTTTTGACACCAAAGCCTATTGATTGATTAAATATTATGAGATTTAAATAGCAACAGGAAACAGTTATAGGGGGAAACTAACTCTTTATTACTTTCTGGAGTTGACATCTTTTAAGCTTTTCTGGATGAGCTGTTTCTTTCTATAGAACATTTTTGAACTTTTCACATTTTAGTTGCTTGACTAGATAGAAAAGCTATGGAAGCTGTTGGGAGTTCATTTGATGAAAGGTGGAATATAAGTGTCACTAACAAATAATACCGCTATGCACCAGATTGCATCTGATCTTGGAACTTGAGCACGTTAGGACTTGGATGGGAATGTGGCGGGAATGTGCACCGGGAATGTGGCGCAGCTGGCTAAGTGTCAGCTGCATAAGATCTCTCTGACCAGTAGGTCATGAGTTTGAGGCCTGCCTGGGTCGAGGTGGGTGCTCGACCTTTAAGTGTAGCCTGCTGTCGACCTTTGCAGCCCGACAGACAGTTGCATCTGTCAAGTAGGAGATAAAGGTACCACATTAAGTGGGGAGGCAAATTTTGACTGAATTATGAGGCCATTAAAGAACTCCAGGAACGCTGAAGAATGCGGAAGGAACAACAAGGGACGCTGGGAACGCTGAGAAATGAGGAGTGTGTCAGTTCCCCCTGGTGGCCAGAATTTGGCTCTGTTCATCTATGTGTGTGTATGTGGAAACGGCAGGGATTGTCTGCTAAGTATGTGTACCTGTAATCTGCTCTGAGTCCCCTTCGGGGTGAGAAGAGCGGAATATAAATAAAGTAAATAAATAAATAAAATAAATTGGATGGGAGTGTCAACAGATAACAGGTGATACATGCTTTGTTTTAGAGCTGTGGTTCTCAACCTGTTGGTCCCCAGGTGTTTTGGCCTACAACTCCTAGAAATCCCAGCCAGTTTACCAGCTGTTAGGATTTCTGGGAGTTGAAGGCCAAAACATCTGGGGACCCATATGTTGAGAACCACTGTTTTAGAGGACAAAGACTCTTCTGGGTGTTCCTTGTTAAGAAAATCATATGAAATTCATGGGATTGCCTTGGGTTAACAAGTGACTTGAAGAGGAGATGCACATAACAAGTAAGTACGAAAGTCATTGAAGGCGCTCTGAGGGCCCTTCCACACAGTCATATAACCCAGAATATCAAGGCAGAAAATCCTACAATATCTGCTTTGAACTAGGATACCTGAGTCCACACTGCCATATATTCCACTTCAAAGCAGAAAATGTGAGATTTTATTCAGCTGTGTGGAAGGAGCCTGAGACACAAATAACATTCAAGTACAGACCTTGTACTTTGCATCATTCTCCTTCTTTGTTTTGACAGAGTCTGCACAACAAGGAGCCCTTCCAGAGAGCCCTATATTCCAGAATGTCAAGGCAGAAAATCCCACATTCGCTGAGTGTGGACTCAGATAGCCGAGTTCAAAGCAGATAATGTAGGATTTTTCTGCCTTGATTTTATGGGATATAGGGCTGTGTGGAAGGGCCCTCAGAGACAGAAGTGATATCTTGGTTATGGTTCTTACTTGAATACCACATACCCTCCAACATTTCACAGATGAAAACGCGATATTAGTGTGTCCTCAACAAGGCAAAAGTTATGAAAGAGCATGTAAGTCAGGAGAGGTTGAGAGAACTGGGTGGAATTTCAGCCTTCCTCACCCTCCTAGGAAAGCTGAAACTCCACCCAGTCCTCTTCTCTCCCTTTCCCCACTGAAAGCAAACTTTTTTATTTTGTATTTTAAACTCAAGAGAGAAAAAGTGGGGTCTTTTAAAAGCAGTTGGAAAAGTGAGACAATAGAGGATTGATTAGGACTGCCAAATTAAGACAGTAGGAAGGCATGGTGTCATTTTGAGCCTATATTTGCTGTAAGAAAGTGCCTGGGATAATGTCATCAGGAAGATCGAGTATTTTTATAGCAACAGCTACCTGGGTTTACATGTCTTACATATCCAAAAGCAATTTAGATATCTATGTAGGCAATTTATTTTAATGTAGTAATTAAAAATTCAGGAATGGATTTAATACCATAAAGATTTCATTGAAGAATATGGCTTTCCTTCCATATTCTTAAGCCAAATGGTCAGCACAATACCCTTTTATCTGCCGGCTGATCTGTACAAGCAATAGAGACTATACTGTCTAGCTATCTATTTTTAAATTTGTATCTGTTCCAGCATTTTACATCAGGAAAGCTTTGAGGGCTCTCTTTCTATGTGGCCTGCCTGCATTTTTAAACAAATGCCACATTAGCTGCATAAGCAAAATGTATTGTCTCATGTGGAGAGGCTCTAACTGCAAATTCCCAATGCAAACCAGATGTCTGAGGTCCAGTGCGTGGGAGAAAGAAAGGGGGCACATCTGGAGAACACATCCTTATGTCCTCCAGATGTGTTGGACTACAAACACCAGATTCCACTCAAAGTATAGCCAAACACTAGGCATGGTTTCGAACCCAAAAATCACGATTCTAATATCAGATGGGGGGTTTTTTTAGTAAAAGAAAGACTTACAAAAATTTTTCCAAAAGTTCTAAAATGTAACTTAATTACTAACGAAATTCGTTAGTAGTTCGTATGCCAGCGCATGCGCATTTCCAGATGGTTTTGGCCTACAACTCCCAGAAATCCTAACAGCTGGTAAATTGGCTGGGATTTCTGGGAGTTGTAGGCCAAAATTTGAATAAATCACACTGAACTCTAGATGGGACTCTCCAAATAGGAAGGAGGGGGAGGGAAGGAGGGAGGGGGGTATTCTATTCTTGGAAGCAGCAAAAAAAAGGAGGAGGAGCCCCCCCTCGCTCCTCGCTGCCTCTCTCTCACCCCGATCCTGAGGGAGTGAGGGCCCAAGTTTGCCCAGGCTGAGAGGAAAAGGAAGAGGCCTGAGGCTGTGAGGAATGGTGGGAGTTGAAGTCCAAAACACCTGGAGGGATGAAGTTGGCCCCTCATGAAGCCTCTTCAAGGCTTTAGATCCTGGCAGGCAGAAGGGGCAGGGAGAGCCGTCCACTCCTCCTGCCCTGCCAGGATCTAAAGCAGGGGTGCTCATTACGGTGATCGGGAGCACCTAGGTGATCTTCGTCCCTCTTCCAGGTGATCTTTGGGCCTCACCAGCCGGATGGCGCGCTCCTGCCATGCGCGCACACGTGCGCTCCCGCCACCACCTTTGCAGGGCTTTTTTTTTGCCAAAATGAGGCTTTAGTGGGCGGGCCCTGGTGCTCATCTTGCCATGCACGGTGTGGTGACATGACTGCCCATTGGTTGCTGCTTAGCGAAGGCACGCGCACGGATAGGATGAGAGGCTGTGGGAGGGAATGTGTGTGTGTGTGAGAGAGAGAGAAATACCCTCCTGCTGCGTGCGCGGGAGGGGCCTGCTGTGCACGCAAGAACCAGGAAGGGATGGGGAGTTCCTGCTTCGCGAAAGCACGCAGCAGGAAGGAGGAAGGTAACGAAGACATTAAGAGAGCGTGCGCAGGGCAAGGAGGATCCCCTTCCCGGGTGCGCGCAGCGGCGAGTTCGTGGGCAGGCAAGAAAGAAGCCCCGCACGGATGGAAGGCTGCAGTAGGAGTGTGCGCACACACGTGCGCACGCACGCTCACATGCATAACAGGTGATCTTTTCAACTTGATTGTTCATATAGTAGCTCGCATGATGAAAAAGTGTGGGCACCCCTGATCTAAAGCATCAAAGAGTATTGGGGTGAGAAATGTATAATAGAATGAATGCTACTGTAAGTGCCTAATATTATAAGTAATCCAACTGGTCATATACCTACATTCCATGCACATGCAATAATACAGCAGTAATAACAATGGGTATAAGAAGAGGTAAAATTCAAACCAAAGTATTCTGACTGTGGTCCCTCCTCAAGCGGTGCAAACTGCAAAAGCTCTTCTCTCTGAGCCCGGGAAAAGCCAAAACCCGGGCACAGCGTTTGCTGCCTGGGTGCACACACATACATATTCTTTGGGGAGGGGATTTGCTTTAGAATCTTCTCTATGAGCCCGGGATTCTGCAGCAAATCCCCCCCCCCCAAATGGATAGGTATGTGTGTGCACCCAGGCAGCAAACGCTGTGCCCGGGGTTTTGCCTTTTCCCGGGCTCAGAGAGAAGAGCCTTTTGCAGTTTGCGCCGCTTGAGGAGGGACCACAGTCAGAGTACTTCGGTTTGAATTTTACCTCTTCTTATACCCATTGTCATTACTGCTGTATTATTGCATGTGCATGGAATGTAGGTATATGACCAGTTGGATTACTTATAATATTAGGCACTTACAGTAGCATTCATTCTATTATACATTAGGTTGGTTTCTCACCCCAATACTCTTGATGCTTTAGATCCTGGCAGGCAGGAGAGGCAGGGAAGCCTGGAAAAAAATGTAAACAAAGAGGTTTACTCGGAAGTAAATCCACAAAGGAGGGCACTTCATCCAAAGTGCCCTCCTTTGCAGATTTACTGAGTAAACCTCTCTGTTTACATTTTTTCCAGGCTTCCAGCCGAAAGAAGGAGCGAGTTTAGGGCTTGCCTTGCCATAATACTTATTGGCAAGGGAGGCGGGAGGGTGGTGAGAGAGAAGGAGGGTGCCCCCTTACGACCTAATAACGACACTTAAGAAAATCCTGGCCCCGAAGTTCTATAAAGAAAGTCCACTTCCTGGTTGGCGTTCCAGGTGCGGAAATACTCAAAAGTAGCATTTCTTACGAATTTCTTACATTTTCTCAGGTTCTTTACTTGCAGATTCTTTGTATTTTGCACAGTTCAGGTATATTGTATTTATGGAAAACTAAACCTGTCTCTGTGGGTATGTTTCTTATGTTCTGCAGCGTAGCTAGCCAATATTCCTAATACATATATGAGTAATGATGAAAAACTACATTTACATTTCAATCGAAAATATACTTATCCAAAAGTAATCCCATTTATATTTAGGCTCCATAATTTTGATCATGTTTTATATTTGTGGCATTAAGATGAGAAAATGTGACATCACATTCCGGGAGCCCCTGGCGGCACAATGGGTTAAAACTTTGTGCCAGCAAGACTGCTGACTGACAGATCAGTGCTTCGAATCCGGGGAGAGCATGGATGAGCTCCCTCTGTCAGCCCCAGCTCCCCATGCAGGGACATGAGAGAAGCCTCTCACAAGGATGGTAAAACATCAAACATCCGGGTGTCCCCTGGGCAACGTCATTACAGATGGCCAATTTTTTCACAACATAAGCGATTTGCAGTTTCTCAAGTTGCTCCTGACATGGAAAAAAAATCACATTCCTGCTATATGTAGTACACACATGCACCAATCAATTGATCATGAATTGTAGAAGAGTATTCTTTTCAATATTGATCAGCAAATGCAATCTGCACTGAAATGAGCTGCAATACAAGAGCATCCAAAGTTCAGATGTATTTATTTATTAGCTATATTTATGCCCAAATTCATCAGATGAGCACAAAGAAGCAGCCATGGCTTAATACTTTAGACCCGCAACAACCCTGTGATATATTTCAGACTGAAAGAGAGAAGATATGGTCTGAGGGTCATCTAAACTTAAACATGTCTTGATTCAGTGGGGTCAGATCTCCCAAATCTCTGTTCAGCAAAGGAACAATTATATCACATTGGAGTCCCACAAACAGACCAAAAGGTGCCAAAAAGCACCCTGTGGAGTGTTCATAGTTTAAGGAAAAATGGCTTATGTTTGCACTGAGCTGCAACCAAAAGAAATAGTGCGATAGGAGTTTCTCAGCCACTTTAAATGTCAGGCCAATTGAGCTTGAAGGAGAACTATTCAAACACACTCAGGATTTCTGATGTTCCAAAGTCCATTTAGACCGAGATGGGAAATTTCTAACCCTCCAGATGTCGGTGACCTGCAATTCCCACCACTCTCATCCAATCAAGCCAATGCCAGGGAGTTGTAGTCAAACATCTGGAGAGTGCCACGTTGCCAGTAGGTAATCTAGAACTAAGAGAAGGGACCAATTGTGACATTGTCTGCATGCTTCATTACAAAGTCAAATATTTCCTAGTTTTCTCTGTTTTTCTGAGTACAGTGAATATAGTTTTAAATCCCCTTTCCTTGCCAGCAGCCATGTGCTTTCATTTCACTCTTCCACACAAAATAGATACAATACTGCCGTCTTTCAGCCAGATAAAATTCACACTGTGTTAATCATTCCTGAGAGGTAGCTTCTATTTTAAGAGTTACATAAAAATGTCTCTGCCCATTTTATCAGGATTTCATCACTGTTTTTGGGCTCTATGAAATCAAGCCACCCCCGACCCTGGAATTAGGAATGATATTTTCTTACCTGGTGACAATCGAGTCACATAAAGGTAATTTGAAATAGATTTTAGCATTCTTTTGGAAAGTCCCTCCTGAAATGCAGTGAAATTGTGTCTCCTCTGAACTCCATCTTCGGGTGCAAGGTCAGGGTAACACTAGCTGAGAAAATCCACTGATGCATTTGTAAATCAGGAGAAAAGGATCAAGCCTACCTATACCTCCCATGCATATGCCAGCATACTTGGGAGGGAGATATGAAACCTTATAAGTGCCTGACAGATTTCTTTTACACAGACAATTGAAAAAAAGAGTGAGACTGGACACAAGATCTTTGCAGCATTTATACTTGGTGAGCAACTTAAATGTCAGTTAGGCTTCTCCTATCATTTTCATATAACACAGCTTACATTAACCACAGCTTTTTGCATTGAAGTTAAAAGAATGTTGGCTCCTTTCCCGTGTTTTCTGAGTAATCATGTGTCCAACTCAGCCACATCAAAAGATGTTATCTTTGTTTGAGCCTCTTTAGTTTAAAATGGAAAGTGCCATTAGTCACTATGCCCAATAGCAAAACATCAACCAGACAGGCAGGGACTAACCACAACAAAAATAAATCACCCAGTTCTTTGGATGCACACTGTATATTCTGCACCTGTAATGGTAGAAACTTGAGCTGTTACAGATCACTTGGAAGCTCATCTCCCCCTTCCCTGGCTGAAATCTCCCTGAGAACATTTGACACTAACTCACGTACAGGTTCAAGATGACAGCTTGACCACAATGCCTTAGGTGCACCCATATCTCTCAGCCTCGAAGGATTGTTGTGGTGGTAAAACAGGGAGGTGGCAGGTATGTCAACCCTGATCTCCTTCGTTTGGTGACAGCTGGTAACTTCCACTGCCTGGAGGATCAGGCATCTCTGGGGTTTAAGGTGAACTCTCCCAGGTGCTGAACTTGTTTTGCTACCTGGCTCAGCATCTTAGAGATCTTTAAAATGAAAAAGGGCCAGGTGCATATAAATACAATCATCATTGGTTTATTGTTGCTTAGAGTCATGGCGTTGAAAGACACCAGAAGGTATCTAGTCCAGTCCCTGCTCTACAAGAATATGCAGCTAAAACATTCTCTAAGAGATTTTTCTCATTTATGACTTCCATTTAAAGACCCCCAAAGTCCACCATCCATTGAGGCAACATGTTACATTATTGAACAGTTTTTGCAGTCAGGATGCTCTTACTCATTTCTAAGGGAAATCTCACCTTTTTTTGTTCTTGTTGGCATGTGTTTTCAGTCATATTCCCAGATGCAATAATAATAATAATAATAATAATACATCTCTTTCTTTGAGAATTATTGTAGAGTATGTATCCCCACTTGCCACCTATACTGTACCAACTATACATACACACCTCCTGTGTTGATTTTAATATTCATTTGGTGATGTGAACTGCAGTAGAAGTCTGTTGTAAATTAAAAGGTGGCATATAACTAACATATATAAAATAATTTCATATGAATTAAGCATTGCTCCAAGCTTTGATTGGTAAGAATGTATTAGCACAGGGCTGCCCAACTGGTGGCCCGGGGGCCGTATATACGGCCCACCAGCCCCTTACCTATGGCCCCCTAAGCTTTTTAATAAAAAATAAAAATTGAAAAATAAAATATATAATAAATTTTTAAAAAAATACCTACTTCCGGTTTTGGAGCAAGTATCGTGAGAATACGCAATCCACACGGGATTTCGCTGTCAACCCGAGATCACGCCGGCGTTGACAGCGAAATCCCTTGTGGATTGCGTATTCTCGCAATACTCTTCGGCTACTCTACTACTGGATCGCTGAGGCCCACAGACACGATTAGGACCTTCTTAGACTCAGTCAGTCGTCGCCTCTCTCATCGTCCGGGTACTCCTGGATCCTGTGCGTTTGGAAAAGGTAGGCCGAAGCAGGGGCTCCTCAGGGGCTCCTCATTCCCTCCCCATCTCCCCTCATGTATTAAATATAAAATTTAATATATTTAAAGATGAAATAAGGGGAGATGGGATACGTTAAAATAAGGGGAGGATGGAATTAAATATATTTAATATTAAATAAAAATAAGGGGGAGGGGAGGATGGAATTAAATATATTTAATATTAAATAAAAATAAGGGGGAGGGGAGGATGGAATTAAATATATTAAATATTAAATAAAAATAAGGGGGAGGGGAGGATGGAATTAAATATAAATATTAAATTTAAATAAGGGGAGGATGGAATTAAATATATTTAATATTAAATAAAAATAAAGGAGAGGGAGGATGGAATTAAATATATTTAATATTAAATAAAAATAAGGGGAGAGGGCGGATGGAATTAAATATATTCAATATTAAATTAAAATAAGGGGAGGGAGGATGGAATTAAATATATTTAATATTAAATAAAAATAAAGGGAGAGGGGAGGATGGAATTAAATATATTTAATATTAAATAAAAATAAGGGGAGAGGGGAGGATGGAATTAAATATATTTAATATTAAATAAAAATAAGGGGGAAGGGGAGGATGGAATTAAATATATTTAATATTAAATTAAAATAATTTAATATTTTATCCCTGCATTTTATCTCAGTAAAATATTATATTTGACTGTATGCATGCCCCTTTTGAATTCCCACTCTGCATTTAATGTTAGTAAAAGATTATATTTGACTATATGGATGCCCCTTTTGAATTCCCACCCTGCATTTTATCTCAGTAAATATGAGATAAAATGGGGGGAGAAGGCGGGGGAGAGGGTGGAGCCGAGGGCGGGGAGGGGGTGGAGCCGGGGGCGGGGGCAGACCCTACGGCCCCCCCAGGTCATCAGTGACCGAAATTCAGGCCCCTGGGCCGGTAGAAGTTGGACAGCCCTGTATTAGCATAATGATCATCAATGCTATTGAGATGGAAACGGAGTTCAAAGTGCAACACTGCACTTTCATAAATGAATCAGTTCAGGCCCTGGTTTTTGTGCACTTTCTGGTTACTAGGCTCAGCCCTTATAGACTGTGGTTTCATTGTATTGTTGAAGGCTTTCATGGCCAGAATTACTGGGTTGCTGTAAGTTTTTCGGGCTGTATGGCCATGTTCCAGAAGCATTCTCTCCTGACATTTTGCCTGCATCTGTAGCAGGCATCCTCAGAGATTGTGAGGTCATAAGTTGGAAATGACTTGAAGGCATACAATAACAAGACAAAACTGCACACGTAATCCACAGTCATGCTGATGCTTCCATCATACACAGCATATCCTACATCATAAATGGCAAATGAAAAGTTTTAATAGACTCGGAAGGTTTGCTGCCAGACCTCTGTGAGATTTTTTTCAGATCTTATACCACTCCTTCCAGGACTTCTATAAGATCAAGGTTCATGAGCCTCTATCCTGCCACTGCAAACCTTTTTCAAAATAGTGTGATGGGCCCACATGCATACATTCACTGATTCTCTCCTATTTCCCTGTACTTGTTCTAAGCTTTTTGATATATAGAAAGCATAGATAGGGACATCTCTGTAAAAGGCCAGGTTGCTCTGTTACCATCTTGCAGTGAGCTGATGAGTTGACTGTATTCCTGGAACTAGTTTGAGGCCAGGATGGTGGTTACACCATAGATGCTGGTCTTGTACCAGTTGCAGGATCTTCAGTATCCATGGTTTGACAGTCACAGATAATGTGGGTTTTTAACAGCTCCTCCTCCTCTGGAATGTCTATGTATGCATCAGTGAAACACTTAAAATGTCAACACAGTGATTGACATTCTGTGGAGCTGCTTTCACTTGAAGCTGAATGGTAGACGGGGCAGAGAAAAGTGCTTTAAAAGTGATTGCAATATATTTTAGATATATGCAGAAAAAAGATAAGTGAGCTAATATTGTTGAAAGTAAATCTACTTCTCATTGGCAGTTTTATGAGGTTAAATGGGGCCAGATATTCATGCCACTTTCCCCTTCTCTACCTCCCCTTTTCTGTTGTTATGACACAGGACTAAATGTCAAACCACAAAAACAATACAAGTCAGGTTTGTTTAGTGTCTTGCTGCAGGTGTGGCTTCCTTAGCAGCAGGATTCTGTCCTGAACCTCCTCCTACAGAAGTAGTTAGCCATTTCCTCGAGCTCCAAATTACAGAAAAGCAGACCAAGGGAAAGGGAAAGGGGAGGGGGAAATCTTGGACAAATCAACTCTGGACTAAGGAAGGTATTTAATATATCTATTTTACTGTGCCATTTATAGGCCTTTTTACACTTTCTTTCTGATCTATCTCAGTATTTGCATCCCAGAGCCTGGAAATCTAAGTGCTTTCAGTGTTTATGGTCAGCAGACAGGACACTTATAGTTAGGACCTGTCTCTGGATGCCGGATGCTGAAGCTCTGGGACATGGTCCATCTTAATGATTTTGTGGCTGTGTGTCCAGAAAGGCTCCAGCCCAAGACTATTTCTGTATATAAACACCATCCAAAGTCCAAACTGAGCCAATTGGAAAACAATCATATTTCCTTTGAACTCTACCTACAGACACAAGATCAAAGTAACAGAGCACTCACCATTGGGTTTGGTCTCTAGCACTCAGAACCCAAAGCATGATGATTAGAAGAAGAATACACTTTCTCAGGTTTCCAAGATGAAGAGGGACTTGGTCCTAGCTTGGTTGTGTATATGTACCTTCAATGTATGGTGATCCTTTGCATTTCATAGGGTTTTCTACTCAAGGAGGTTTCAGAGATGGTTTTGCCAATTATTTCCTCTGAAACATAGCCTACAGCACCTGGTATTCATGAATGAGAAGGCTGAACCAAAATCGTACATGATACTAAATTGTAGTATACTAGCTAAACTCTGCCACGCTTCACTGTGGGACAGTCTGGTATGAAATGAATGAGATAGTAAATAAAAGGATTGTTGTGAACATAGATTCACTAAGGAAACACATCATTCGGTTCAATACCCTGCCTTGCGTCGCTGTGTCTATGTTGAATTTATTTATTTATTTACGGCATTTATATGCCGCCCTTTTAATCCCAAAGGGGACTCAGAATGAAAGGACAGGAGAGAAAAGGAGGTTTTGTTCATAAATCATTTTTTTTATTGTAAAGCTAGTGGATTGACTACATTTATGGTTTGTCCATTTTCTGCATAAACATAAAGATCAGATGGTTTACCAACTCTGGAGTATGTGATGTTGCCCACAAGAGAACCAATTGTTTTCTAAATTCAAAGCGCACACTTGCAAAAATTGCCCTGCACAACACACATTGGCTTCCCCTGTACTATTTGCATTGCCTATAGCAAGCAATAACAGATCTGCTTTCATTTCTTATACTGCTGTGGTGAAATGATAGATGATCTGTGTTTGGTTGGTTTTTGTATTACTGCTGAGGTAAAAGGAAAGCTGCACTGTGATTGGTTGTTATATCTTCTACTGCTGAGGTAAAATGAATGCTGCTCTGTGTAAGGCTGTTATTTC
The DNA here is from genome assembly GCA_030556195.1 of Anolis apletophallus. Lineage (NCBI taxonomy): Eukaryota > Metazoa > Chordata > Lepidosauria > Squamata > Anolidae > Anolis > Anolis apletophallus. The sequence goes on from JARBWK010000001.1 coordinate 84,205,606, forward strand.
GGGTAAAATGAATGCTGCTCTGTGTAAGGCTGTTATTTCGTTTACTGCTGAGGTAAAAGGCACGTTGCGTAGTGATTGGTTGCTTGAGCACAGTTTTCATTTCTTATACTGTTGATGGAAAATGAAAGCTAGGCTGTCAGTGGTTGCTTTGGGCATCACAGATTCCACTATGTCTATTCCAGGACTGCTAGTTTTACTCTAAAAACGTGTGTGTTTTTGAATGCAATGTTTTGGCAAAATTTCTTTTTACTATTAAAACAGGTGTATATTGGAATGCAACATTGTGTTGAAATGTCAAGTCAACCGACCAACTACTTTTCGAGTTTTGCGAGCACAAACATATGCAGGCTGAGATTTTATATGTAAAGATGTTCAATATCCTATCTCTATGTGTCTGGTATCTCTATCTGTTGTAAGACTTGCCGGAACCAAGTCTTACAGAGAAGCAGTGTTAAAAGCAGAGGAAGCAATATTCTGAACCAATGGAACTGGAGCCCACTTAAATTTCCATGGCACCATTCCATAGATTTATATTTTGATGAGGTGTTTTGAATGTTTTGCCACCATACTCCATCATCTTCCAAAGTGGCGCAATAGAACTCACTAACAGAGAAATCTCAAATACAGGGACCAGTTCTTTCGATAATTTGTCCTTTGAATCTCCATTCTGAAGTTGCCCAGAGTTTGCTTCATTCTGCCTCAGCCCAAATCAACTTTGCCAAAACAAACACCAAACAAATCCAAAAGCATAGTGGCAAATCAAAAAGGAACACCCATGATTACTAGACAGATGTGTGGTGTCATAGTTAATGGCCAGACTGCAGAAGTTTATTTTCAACACATGAATATGGAATAACCTGGTTTTGGTAGGTAAGGTGTAAATATTGAAATCTGAAGAATTATCAGGTTGGTTCTTCATTTATATGGATTGTCTTTTGTTCCTCTGGTAGAAGCACCAATAAGGAAGGAGTTTAAGAAAATGGATTGTGGAAGGAGTTTCCTAGAGAAGAGTTTACTTCTGCAAGTGGAGTTATTGGAAAAGAATAAATAAAGTTGCATGCATAAATGGGAAGGGATATCTAAAGCAACAATATTAACATCTGCCCCTGCATGTTTAAAAAATAGCCAGATTTTAAATATGTCGGTATTATATTTTTCATGTTTTGTTTTTCTATAATAGGTCATAAGATGGGATTTCTTTCCCTTCCAGAAGCCTTAGTGACCCCCTTCCCCATTCTCTTGACAAAACACAAACCACCACAAAAAAACCCCAAAAGAGCAAATTAAAGGTTTTCAGTGCCCAAACAGTGGAGAAAATTATAAGTTTGAGTCGCCAATACTTTTAGCTCAGGTCTTCTGCAAAACAAAAAAGAAAAAAATAGTTTAAAAGTGCCTGGGTGCTTTTATAATTGAAACCTGTGAAGAGGCACCTTTTCGGTTATGTTCCAAGAATAGAATTCTGCTCCTATGACTATATGCAGCCTTCTCTTCTTCCATATACAAGTCATACATAGAAACAAATAGAAGGCCATTCTCTGAGGAAAACAAAACAGAAATAGTCTGCAGGAAAGGATTAAGCCTCCCCTCGCCTGTGCCTTTTCTCCCCTCCATGAAAAGATTACATTACTACACCATTAATACTATTTTGCTCAGATAGTAATTAACAGTTGCATGAGACTGCAAGATTAATCTATTTTGGGGGGTGGTAGTGGTGGTACTTATCTCCAGGAAGGCCAGAATGTAAAAATAGGATATTGGATATAGCTTATACATTGATAATTTAATTACATTAATGGACATGTTTTATTTATTTATTTATTTATTTATTTATTTATTTATTTATTTATTTATTTATTTATTTATTAGTCAGAGGATGGACCAAAATGTACAATACAAATGAAAAACAATAAAACAAGCTGTTTTATAGAAAGTGTTTTTATAGCCCATTGGAAGGAGAAGGATCAAGACATAATAATCCCTGTGGAAATTGTTTACTTTATACACTCCTCTTCGTTCCTAGGAGATTAAAAGATGGTGTGTTAAACTGTATGTCATAAAATTACATTCATTTAAATTAGTCTGACTGCATTTTAACTGTATGTTTCTAGAGTTTATTTTGTCCCTGCCAAAGAGTGCTGGTGTCTCATCAAACTATAACTCCCAGGATTCCACAGCATTGAGCTCCATTGATTTTAATATTGAAATCAGATCCTGTGTGTAAATTCCCTTCCTAATACTGAAGCTATAAGCACAACACATTAAGAGTACATCTACGCTGTTGAATTCACACCGTTTGACGTCACTTTAATTGCCTTGGCTCAACACTATGGAATTATGGGAGCTGTAGTTTGATGAGGCACCCACACTCTTTGGCAGAGAAGGCTAAAGAACTTGTAAAACTACAACTCTCATGATTCTATAGCATTGAGCCATGGCAGTTAAAGTGATGTTAAATTACATTAATTGTATAGTGTCGCTGTAACTATGACTGAAATGAAACAAATGATATGGAATTCTTCCTGACTACTGCAAAGAAGCCAGAGTTCCTGTAATACAGAATGTTGCTGTTACTGGTTTGGTATTTCTTAATGCTGCCTTTACATCCAGCCTTCAGGTCCTATAGAAAGTACGAGGAAAGGCACAGGGAATGTTTCCTTCTTTTTAAAGGAGCAATGCTATAATAAATGAAGGATTTCTAGAAAATCTAGAAAATGCCTAGAGAGAACATACTGCATTTTGTTGGATGTGGATAAATGAAATTGTGAATACTGGTTCCATGGATATCATGTTGTATTGAATTTTTCAAGCTTTTGGGGGAATTTCTTTTTTTAAAAAAATCACATTCAGTGGCAATTAAATGATGTTACTGATGCTGGAATTTGCTACCAAATGTTTCAGGACAGCAGAAAATTAATCGTGTGTTATATAAAGACAGATATAAAGATATTAAAATTACCATAAGAACTATGGCAATGAATATAGCAAAGGACAGGATCAGAATTCAAAAAATAGATTGGAGAGCTGGGCCAAAACTAACAAAATTAATTTTGACAAGGAGAAATGTAAGATACTATAGTTAGGCCAAAAATAAAATGAAATGCAAAGATACAGAATGGGTGATGCCTGACTCAACAACAGTCCATGTGAAAAAGACCTTGGAGTCTTTGTGGACAGCAAATTGAAGATGAGCCAACAATGTGATGCAGCAGCTAAAAGAGACAATTGGCTTTTGGGCTGCATCAAAAGGATTATAATGTCTAGCTCGAGGGAAATTATGGCACCTCCCCCTCTCCTGGCACGTCATTTCTACGTTCGGGGAGAGCTGGTTCAAGCCTGTAATGGAGGCCGGGTAAGTTTTCACTACTTTTCAATGGGGTCTTGGGGCTTCATGGGAGGGGGGTAGGGCCTCCAGGTGTTCTCACGGTCTAGTCCCAGGATAACGTCTGGACACTCACCCCAGAAAGCACAACCTTTCTCGGGTGTGTGTGAACAGGCCCCCAGGAAAAATCACAGATTCTCCTGGGATAAAGGCCTGTCTGGATCCGCCACAAAACACCTAGAAGTGCAGAGTTTGAGAAACACTGAACCAAAACATGCCAGGCAGTTAGCAGTCCATCCTTTCTTTGAAGATGTCAAGGAAAAGACCCCACTACCTTTCTAGGCAATGAGTTGTATTGCTGAACTACTGGTCAAGATGTTACTTCTAATGATCCATTGAAACCTATCCTGCTATAATGTAAAGCCATTTTCTATTATCAAACTGAATGATGAGGTATTCCTTACCATTTTGGGTCTCTGGGATGACAGAGAAACAGACTTGCCCCCTCCTCTCTGTGACTTCCCTTTAAATATAGTTAGGGAATCATGAAACGGTTCGGGCCTTACCTATCTTAATGACTGCATCCCCCCAATGCTCCTGCATGAGTGTTAAGATCTGCCGACTGCCGGGGAGGCCCTCCTCACGGTCCCACCATCGTCACAAATGTGGTTTGAGGGGATGAGGGAGAGGACCTTCTCGGTGGTGGCCCCCCAGCTTTGGAACACCCTCCCCAGGGAGATTAGGCAGGCCCCCACACTGTCCTCCTTTTGGAAGAAATTGAAGACTTGGATGTTCGGAGAAGCCTTTGAGGCTGCCTAACCCCAATGGTCCACAATTAATGACAGCACTGCACTGTCGCCTCATTCTCTAGTTTATGAGCTATAGCTTGCACTAATCCAGGGCTGTCCAACTTCTACTGGACCTTGGGCCGGAATTCCGGTCACTGATCACCTGGGGGGCCAAGCCCCTGGCTCCACCCGCTCCCCCAGCTCCGCCCCCTTCCCACCCCGGCTCATAAATAAACAATTAAATACTATATTATTTAAATAAGGGGAGAGGGATGGATGGAACACATGAGGGGCATAAATATACAATTAAATATTATATTTAAATAAGGGGAGAGGGATGGATGGAACACATGAGGGTGTCACAATGCACGGACTGGGCCGGCCCCTTAATCACACACACAGAGACAGTATTCAGCTAACTATTTTATTGAAGAATAAAAACAGTAGAAAAGGTTATTGTCCAATATGCAAAAGCATTCAAAGTAATGAATATAGTCCAAAAGCAACTTGGCATGAAAGTTTCCAAAAAATAACTTGGCAAAGCTCCGCTAGCAAAAGCGAATCAGGAACAAAACAGGGTCCAAGGTCCAAGGCTCCTTGGCAGGCCACTAGCCCAAACTTAGCTCTGTGGTCTAGCCTCGCTAACACGTCTGCATAGAATAGACGTGGCCGAGGTACTGAGGATCCGTTCCCACGGATCCTCTACTTAATCTTCATGGCGGGGACCCCGACGCTCTAGGCTTCTCCTTCTCCAATCTGTGGTCCGGGACCTCGGTCTGTCTAGGCTATGAAACCAACCCCTCCTGCTGGACTCAATGCTCCGTCTCCTATCAAAGGTTCGGCCTTGCCTCCCAGCACCTGGGTCTCTATCTCCGTGAGAGTCGAACTCCCTATCTGCTTCCTCGCTATCCTCCTCCAGGTCTTCATGCATTCTTTCTTGCGATCCTCGCCCCCGGCCGTTCATACTCTTCACTATCACTGCTTTCAGTTTGCACCTGGCTTTCCATATCCTCGTAAGGATCAGACCAGCCTTCGTCCCAAGCTAGGCTTTCTGTGGGAGAGGAAGGCCCAGCTATGGGAAATTCTCCTTCTTCCAGCCCCTCTAAATCCTCTTCAGAATCTAACTCAGCTGCTGCTGGCTCTAATGCAAGTGGGACCCCTGGCGCTGTCCCATGCCCCCCAGGCACAAACGAGAACTGGGTTGCTACAGAGGGGCATAAATATACAATTAAATATTATATTATTTAAATAAGGGGAGAGGGAGGGAGGGAGGGATGGAACACATGAGGGGCATAAATATACAATTAAATATTATATTTAAATAAAGGGAGAGGGAGGGATGGAACACATGAGGGGCATAAATATACAATTACATATTATATTATTTAAATAAGGGGAGAGGGAGGGATGGAACACATGAGGGGCATAAATATACAATTACATATTATATTATTTAAATAAGGGGAGAGGGAGGGATGGAACACATGAGGGGCATAAATATACAATTACATATTATATTATTTAAATAAGGGGAGAGGGAGGGATGGAACACATGAGGGGCATAAATATACAATTACATATTATATTATTTAAATAAGGGGAGAGGGAGGGATGGAACACATGAGGGGCATAAATATACAATTACATATTATATTATTTAAATAAGGGGAGAGGGATAGATGGAACACATGAGGGGCATAAATATACAATTACATATTATATTATTTAAATAAGGGGAGAGGGATAGATGGAACACATGAGGAGCATAAATATACAATTACATATTATATTATTTAAATAAGGGGAGAGGGAGGGATGGATGGAACACATGAGGGGCATAAATATACAATTACATATTATATTATTTAAATAAGGGGAGAGGGAGGGATGGATGGAACACATGAGGGGCATAAATATACAATTACATATTATATTATTTAAATAAGGGGAGAGGGAGGGAGGGATGGAACACATGAGGGGCATAAATATACAATTACATATAATAATAACATAAAGGGAGCCCCCTGCTTCAGCCTACCTTCCCAAACGCGCAGGATCCAGGAGTAGCCGGACCACGAGAGAGGCGACGACCGACCGAGGCAGCAGCCGAAGAAGCTCCAAATCGTGTATGTGTGGGCCGCAGGGATTCAGTAGACGAGATTTCGGCAACAGGAGGAGTATTGCGAGACTACGCGAGCCACACGGGATTTCAATCGAAATCCTGTGTGGATGGCGTAGTCTCGCGATACTTCCTCCGGAACCCGGAAGTGGGTAATTTTTTAATTTTTTAATTTAATTTATTTTTCTATTTTTATTTTTTATTAAAAAGCTGAGCGGGCCGCAGGCAAGGGGCTGGCGGGCCGTGTATGGCCCGCGGACCGCCTGTTGGACAGGCCTGCACTAATCCATTCCCCTGTTTCTGGTTACTGTTAGCCATGTTTTATGACAGTTCTCACCATTGGTTATTGGGTGCTGTTTTTAGTTTCAATAATTGTTTTATATGCTTGCGGTTTTATTTTTTATAGTATTGTGTGTTTATTTTTTTGCATTTTCTAGGCACATTGTTCCATATGGAAGCCACCCTGTCCCTTGGGGGAGATGGAGGCAGGGTACAAAAATAAAGTTGTTATTGTTGTTGTTGTTATCATATTATTGCATCTCAGTTTTCTTTTCAACTGGCTGAATACATCCAACTCTTCCTCTGTTGTTTCATTTTGCATACTTCCCAGATGGATCAACTGGGAAGAGAATGTTTCAGTGGACCGCAAAGGACTGATTTGTATTATGTTTGGAACTGGCAAACTGTTTTTAATTGACTGTTTATAATTGTTTTAATTGTAACTGTATTCATGCATGCATGCATTCATTCATTCATTTATTTTTGGCATCTAATAGCTGCCTGCTGTAAGCCGTCCTGAGTCCCTCTTCAGAGGTGAGATGTAGGGGATATAAATGCCCAAAATAAAAATAAAAATAATACTATTTAACACAATTGAGATTCTTTTCAGAACCCGCTCCAACTTGTCTATATTCTTCATAAAATATGGTGCCCAGAACTAACCACAGTACTCCAAATTAATCCTGACCTGCACAGAATATAGAGGAAATGCCACTCAACCTGACAAGTTGTCAAGTTTAAAATTGGAGAGGGCTATGGTTTCTTTAATAGTTGTGTAAAAGAGGGAATTTAAACAGGCATTCCTTCATCTCTGGTTGTGTCACTTTTTGTTGATTTCCACAAAGCTATGAACCTAAGAAATGTCTTAGGTGGGATGGGGCCTTTAAAGACACACGTCAGCAAAGATGTAACTAAAAATTGTACTCATACAGTTCCTAAAATAAAGGTGACAGGATTTTTTTGTATTAGGTAATAGCAAGTGAACTACTCTCCAGCAGAGGGTGCTGAAAGGTAAAGCTAAAACCTCTTAAGACCACTGCAGTTAGGGCAAACAGTTTATTGAAATAACATTTCTCCAGCTGTTTTGATAAGTTTCCACCCAGCTTTTCCTTTTATTTTATGACCTCGTTTAGGCATTCTGGGAAGAGAGGACATGCAGTGATAATTCCATTCACTTGCAATCAATAATGCTGGCATATTAATCGATAAATATTGGCATTTTTAGCTATGAAAAAGGTTATTTTAGAGAATCACTGTTTTAAATATTGGTTCTTAAATCACACCTGCCTAAGTTTCTTTGAAGAATATCCACAGATTTTCAGATGAGTGTTATTACATTTCTGTCTCTCCTTTTCCTCCAAGAAGCTTGTGATAGCATACATTTCGGTTCTGGAACTCCCTTCTTCTCAGGGAAGCCAGAATGGTCTCCCTCCCAATTGTCCTTCAGACAGGCTTTGAAAGAGGAAGGTTTTAAAGATCAATGTGATGATGTGGTTTTTAGCTTTGAATATGTTTTAATGGATTAACTCTGAGTTTTTATACTGTTATGTTTAATTCTGGTTTAATGTTTTAATACTTGCATATTTTAAATAATAATAATAATGATACACTTCATTTATATTCTGCTCTATCTCCCCAAGGGGACTTGGAGCGGATTACAGAATACACATATATAGGCAAAGATTCAATGCATTTTTATACAGTAACAACAATGACACACAATATACAAACAAAGGCAAAGGTTTCCCTTTCCATCTCTGGCATTTAGAGGCAATGCTCAACTCTGGTCATGGGGAGGTAGTTTTGTTCCATTTTTCCATGCCAAGGTGCCTGCTGTTTGCATACCCTCCTGGTTGTGTTTGCTGGCATGAATGGGCACCTTTTACCTTCCCGCTGAGGTGGTACCTATTGATCTATTCACATTGCATGTTTTGAGCTGTTAGGTTGGCAGAAGCTAGGGCTAACAGTGGGAGCTCACCCCAATCCATGGCTTTGAACTGCCATCCTTCAGGTCAGCAAGTTTTTCTGCAGCTAGCAATTTAACCCGCTGTGCTGCTGCGGCCCATTACATTATAAAGGTATGTGGTCATACTTTCAATGTAAGCCACTTTGAGTCTCCTTCAGGAGAGATAAAGCAGGATATAAATAAACATAATAAACATGATGGTGGTGGTGGTAGTGGTGGTGTTTAAATAGGCCAGATCAGTGGTTTCCAGACTCAGGTCTCCAGGGTTTGCTGAAATTCAGTTTTAAAGAAACACCAGATAGCTTGACCACACAAACAATGCATTTTAGTAGACATTCAACCACAGTTAGGTGGACAGCAAAATATAATTTACTTTTAAAAACCATAGTCGGCAAGAGTTTCCAGAGATCAATTCACTATACTATGCAGATGTACACATCAGGATAACTGGTCTAAAAATGCAGATCAGCAATCTTTTTGAGATGAGAATATGTTTGGCAGAATGGGGTCAACAGCATATCAGAGAAGGGCTGGCCTCAAGCTATTAATAAATTTAAAAGCTCAGTGTCCTGTCTTGCAAGCTGGTGTTCCCAACCTACTTCTTCATGGTTGCCAGGTTGGGTTCATAAATTCAGATTTAAATAGGAGTAGCGATGTGAAGGGCATAACAATTTAGGAAATGAAGCATGCAATAATTCCATTTGACATCTGGAAGCCACCTGCCTGATGGAGTGAAATGTGAAGTCTTTATCTCATGAACATCTGGAAGTCACAATGGGAAATGGAAATGCAAAATGCAAAAGAAGTCCCATGAACTGACTGTAAAATGTTTTACTGTATAAAGAAATTTCTATGTTTATATGAATGTTCCTAAAACCAGAGCTTGGAAATGCACCAAGCAGTTTCCAAACAGAATATCAAGTGGCTGTGATGGGAGAATTCTGGGAGTTGTCATCCAAAATACATCTTTTCAAAACACCTGAGATCAGTATGCCAATTCTGGAATAATTGTTATGGCACCTTATTGCCAAGACCATATTCATCCAAGCCTGACCTGTAGATATTGTGCATCACCCTGGAGTCCTGATAGGTAGAAATCAAGTTTATTACTGTTATTGCATCAAATAAAAATAGCTGGATAGATTTTTTTAACCAAATTTTGAAAGTTTGTTTGTGATAGATTCACTTGAAATGTAACCTGGGTCATATACCCAAGATTTACTTTAGGGGAGGTTGCCTAGTTAAGCCAGCCTTGTCCATTGCTTATTTGCCAATAAAATTACCGTTTGCAAAACCATCTGGCAGATTTGTTATTGTGTGTTTCCAAGTCAGTTCGCACTTATAGTGTTATAGTTTTCAGAGTTTGTTTTTGCCTTCCTCTGAGGGCGAGAGAGTGTGATTTGGCCAAGCAGGGATTCCAACCCTGGTCTCCAAATCCATGATCTGTCAGTCAAACCATTACATACACTGGCTCTCTGCCCTCTCAGATAGGTTTATGTATTGTGTTACTGTTGTTGAGCTGTCATGTATTTTCAATCCATGCAGGCCCCTGCTGGGGTGTATACATACCTTCAAATTAAGCAGTAATTGAAATATTCATGCACAGAGAGCAAATATGATCCTGCAATATTGGCAAGGTCAGGGGAATAACTAAAGAAATCTGCTCTGCAACCTAGAACTCTCCATGAACCCACAGCCTTCTGTACATACAATGTGTCATAAGATCTATGTTACTGGAAAGAAGCAGGTGTCCAGTTGATTATTGCATCTATTTATGTCTCCTGGAAGACTGAAGGTGGTGAGTACTTTCCTAACGCTTTTTCCAGGATTCGTAGGCTGCAATCTATAATACACCAGAAGAATGCCTGAGCCAAAGAAAAACATTTTTTTTAAAAAAAAAAATCCTTGCTTCCCACCCAATGGAAATTATACTGTAATAACAGCTGCTACAGTACATAAATAAATTCCCTGTGGATTTGTTCCTGAAACATTTTCTTCTTCATGATTTGTTTCACATTGTGATGTGGGGAGGGAGTCTTCAGTGTTTAAAATTTTGTGCTTATATTTTTGTCTCTGAAAGAATGTGGATATTATGGAGTGCTATATGGCTGCTGCATGCTCTCTCCACTTGCTATCTCCAAGACCTTTCTGCTAAAATAAATACAATGGCACTTCCACTTTCACTAGTGAGAGGGGTCTAGGGCCCCCACAAAAATGGGGAAAACCCAAATAAAATACCTGCCTTTTTAACCTAAGAGAGGAATCTTTAGGCCCGCAAGGATGAATCTTTGGCCAACTTGAGTCAGATGTCAACCACAGAATCACCCTGGAGGACTGAGAGATTCTTAGAGAAGTGTTCTTCCTAGAAGCTTGAGATCTTCCAGTATGATTCTGTGGTCGAATTCTAGTAGAAGTTGTCCTAAAAGATCTAAATATACTATATTGCTAAATCCATGAATAATCAAATCTGCGAAAGTGAAATACATAAATGTATATTTCCATAGAAGCTGCTTTCCGCTGAGAAAAAAATATTGGCTTATTAAGCTCAGTACCATCTATAGTAACCTTATCCAACCTAGCACCCTTCAGATTGGTTGGGCTACAATTCCAGCTAGTCGCCGGGGGTTCTGGGGACTGTTCTCCAGCCCACCTGGAAGGTGGCTGTCCTGAACTAACTAGCACTCTTGCCTCTGTGCAGCTCCATCCTGCACTGAATATACTAAACACCAAACATGGAACCTTTTGTAGAACAATATTAAAAGTGTGCTTACTAAAGTCTCCCAGAGATACATGCAAGGAGACAGGCACTGACTGCCTGTAATAGTTCTTAAGGCTTGATGGGCGTAGGGGTGGGGAAGCATAGATCTGGGAACAGTCAATGTAACAGTGCAATTATATTGTGTTAAATATTTTTAATTACTATATATCTACATCTATATCTATATATATAAGGGAAAAAGAAAAATTCTTAGGGCTGCATCATGTCATTTCCCCCCTTCATTGTACAACTTTTGTTGTTCTTAGGTTTCTTCAAGTAAACTCCAACTTATGGAGTTTGAAGCTGAGCTGAGAGTTAAACCCTGACCTCCCAAACTCCATACCCAAACCACTGTACCACTCTAGCTCTTTGAGAATACATCCAAGTAAAATGAGTGGCACACATTACTGTCACCCTGACTGTTATGGCTGATGATGCTAATGCTATTGCTTGCCTCTTTGATATGAATTCACTATTATTCTAATCACCAATTGCATGGATGCTAAAGAAACAACTATAGGCAGAAAGGATAAACAGTGGCTTTGCACAGCCCATGTTAGAGGTAAGAAAGAAAACTATATCTTTTTGACAGAGGCAAACACCTCAGTGCTTATCTCTCATTAAGGAACTCCCAAGTAGTAGGGTTGGGAAAGATCTCTGCCAGAGAGGACAAGAAAAGGTGAAATAAATTAGAGCAGACAGCTCAAGGTGAGACATATAATTAATCTAATTCACTTTCAAGAGGTATGACTGAAATGCAATATGACACAAAGATATCAGTCCTTGCAAGTTGGGATTTTTTCTCCTTCCTCATTGCAGCCAATTTATTTAATATATTTATATCCCGTACTTCTCATCTGGAGTGGGGGTGGGGGCCCCTCAGGGCAGCCTCACAATTGGCAAACACAACAATTATAATAACAATTACAATTAAAACAAATTGTTAAAACATCAATTATATAAACATCCATTAAAAATTACCCCATACCTGCCCTGGAAAGTCCCTCCATATTATTTTAGAGCCTAAATTACAGACACACAGGGGACTAAAGGGGGCGGGGGATGATGAGTCTCTTCTTCTTGCTTCACGAATGGAAGATCTGTGAAGTGGGAAGTGTTAATTGACCAAAATGCTTTTTGTGTGTGTATTTTGGTTTCATATCCTGGTAGAAAAAATAGGGTATTTAAAGATGTCCTTATTCTGACTATGAAGCTAAAAAAATTCAGCAAATGCCGATTTTCCTGGATCATCCCCACCCCCCGCAACAGTTAGTGTCATCTTCACTTACTCAGTTATTGATGTTTATTTATTATCAGGAAGCACAAAAATTTGGTAGAGATTTTTTATATGACCTTGAAAAGATACAATAATTTATCCTTAATGCTGATGACATCATTTGCGTGCAAATCTGATCTGTTTTAATGAATTTATGAAAGCAATCCAATTTTTAAATTTCAGTATTTATTTATTGGCTTTATACCCCAATCTTCTCCCACAATGCAATTCAAAAAGCCTTACAATCACTTTAAAAAGTTATTGCACATAGAAACTGGGGTTATGCTTTTTTGAACTACAACTTACCAAATCACCTAAGAAACATGGAGCTCTAATCCAAAACAAAATGAAATTTCCCAAACTATATCTGAGTAATACTGAGAATGGAAAGCAATTTCCTCCAGAAGCTATTATTCTGTTTTAGAAAGGTCTTCTGAGCCAAACACTAGCAACTTTGCCAGTCAGAACAAGGCCTGTCTTAAATCAGCAAGATGGTACATACGTGTATACTTTGACAGAATGAATAAACAGGAAAAGAACTGAACTATGCTGTAATGTCATGTCTGCTACTATGCTACAATACAAATCCATATATTCGACTACAGAATCACAAAACATGGTGTATTATCTAATGAGGACAAAACAAAGACTGTAGCAATGGTCTGGGCCATCACTAGTCTGGCTAACTTCCAAACACACACTCTAGATTTCTGTACAGTTGTGAATGAATTTCACACGTCATACTTCTTATGCAAGTCTGATGCATATGACCAGCAAATGTTGGGTTTTTTTCTGAAAAATTAGTGGTTTTGGTTTGCTTTTGCAAGGAAATAACAGTGAAACATTTTTTTAAAAGAATTTAAGGTCAAACCTTTGTTTCAATCAATTAATGAGCAAATTATCAGTTTGAATTCATGCAACCTTACATAAGATATGCTGCTTTGATGCATGCTTAGAATCCAAGCAAGGTTGCTCTTCTTCCTGGAAGTCCTTCTGTTTGTGGAGCTGGGAGAGTGCAAATCTCTCCCCGCAGTGTTGTCTATCACAAACTCTCAAATGGTGCTCAGGAGAGCTATGACATGCTTCAGAAGCCTTAGGTGGTGGGACATTGTGCAGGTCGAAGGAGAAGAGGACCAGAATCTTGATATGCTAGCAGAAGCATGATGTTAGATCTAGTCTTCTATATTTTTAGGAACTTTCTGATACTGTATTAACATTGTTCGAGGTAACATTATTTTTCTTACAAAAGAGAGATGGACAAGTCTGGCTAGCTAGTTGCTATCCTTTAGGTTTGATGTTCTTGCAGTAGCATGGAAATTCAGTAGTGGTTTGAAACTTGTGATGAAGCAGGAATGACTTAACCACACAAAATGTATTTTTATTTTACTTTCACCTAGACTTGAACCAATGAAGTACAAAGCTCATATAACTCACTGAGCTTCCAACACACCTCTAAACTAGATATCTGGAGATTGAAATCTTTAATTGGCGTGAATAGATGTGGTACCATTTACACTGCTGGATGGAGATTGTAAATAGAAGTACGACAGACTGTCAAACAAGTTGCCCGCTATTTCCAGCCAGACTATAAACAGCACAAGTAACAACTCATTTTCTGTTTTGCCCTTCACCTTCTATTTGCAGAAGACAGCCCTCAACTTAGTCTGGAGTACCCTGAGCATGAACAAAATGTCTAGTATTTGAATTCTATTGCGCTCTCCTTTGCAATGTGCTTTTAGCTGGTCACATAATCCACAAAAAATTAAGCATTTCTCGTGGCTAACAATAACTGATTCCCACATAATTATCCATCACTTGATGGCAACACCAACCCAGAGTGAATGGCCCATATCTTCCAAAAAGATCTTGGAAAGGGTGAACTTTTGAATTTTAACTCCCAAAACTTTCAGCCCACAGAGCCTCAGTCTACGTGGCTGGAGGGCCCCAACATAAAGGTTTTAGTATCCCCCCCCCAATCAGCATCCAGCTGAAACGAAGGAGGACAATGTGGTGATTTTCTTTCCTGCAGGAAAACTGTATGGCATTACTATGAGTGCATGATATCCTGGGAAAGATATTTTCTTGAAGGAAAGAATTCTGTGTTATGCGTCTCTTCTACTGAGCAAAATGAGCTTCTGTTGTTTTAAAACAAAATGGATTTGTTTTTAAGGACTGAAGGTTTCTTTTTAATATTTGTGATTTAAGATGAGGTATGTCAATCTTCATCCATGCGTGCAAAGATTTATATCCTTGCTGTATAAAAACATGCAGATTTTTGTACAGTTTTTAATCACTCCAGAAAGTCTTTGGGATTTTTAAACACAGAAATACATGTTATTTTTCTGTGCAGAAACCATGTTTCCTGATCAAAAATCTCACACATTTTATGTGCAAGAAACTATGTGTGCCACTGTACAAACTATTTCCTTCAAGACATTTTCTGAACTGTGATGAACATTGGAGCTTTTCTTCAAATCCACTCCAAACCATTATATTTTTGAGAAGGGATTGCCTGGGAAAAAACATATGGGATTGAGCAAAACTGTAAGAAGAGTTTTCTATACCCGTGGAAGAGACAATGGAATTCTGGGGAGGAATAATTTTCTTACTGTCCAATTTTCTTTGGTCTGTTCAAAAAAGTATGAGACACTGAGTTAATGAGATTTGTTCCTGGGTAAGCATGTACTGGACTGCAGGTGGAATTATTTAACCATTAATATGAATGAAGGAAATGGCTGTACAACAGTATTCTCTCCTCAGTGGTCTTCTCTTGCACACAGATTCTGCTAATTCCTTCCAGGATATTATTTACATTTTCAAGACAGATATTTGAATCAATCTTTATCACAGTTAACATTAGCTTCAGTTATTTATGTCCAATTATTCATCAACAGTCTTTTCCAGGGCTGGCCCCAGATGGACTACAACATGATGGAAAGACTGCTCTTTTGTTCCATGTCTCCTTCTCCGGATCACTTCAGAAAGACGGTAAACAGCTAACTGCTAGGGATGCTTTGCTGGAGATCTACACTGAGCAGGAGGTTGAATTCATTAACTCATGAAGTCTCTTCCAACTCTATAATGTTATGATTCTATGTATGGACACCAACATAAATGGCAATTGAATTTCACCTCAATACTTGCAATGGAACAGAGTCCTGTTTGTTGTTGTTGTTGTTGTTGCATGCCTTTAAATTGTTTCCAACTTATGGCAACCCTAATACAACCCAATCATATGATTTAATCAGCAAGATTTTTTTTCAGGAGGGGGTGCAATTGTCTTTCTCTGAAGTTGAGTGTGACTAGCCCAGGGCTAAGAGGGAATTCAAGCCCTGGTTGCCAGAGTCATTGCCTGTATGGCAAAGTATGTCTTCTCTAGGCATTTTCTAGGTCCCCAGTATGACTCAGTTTCAATAGGGTTCACTATTATCCATGATTTCATATATATCCATATGACATTAATGGATAAAGAGGTCATGCTGTATTTTAAATGAATAAATACATTGTATTAAAGTTTGGAATTAAATTATGTGAACTGGTCCTAGAGACATGCAATGACTCATTCTTGTGACAAGGTCAGATGATTTTGCTGAAACTTTGAAGCCACCATCAAGGGATATGTGCGCTCCACACCTTGAAGTAGGCAAGGCACTATAACTGCAGCCTGCCATTCCTAAGTAAAACGGGCATACACAAGTTCCTTACAGGGAATACCGAGGATTATTATGAAGCCCAAACATGACTAATACCATACCTACCCTTTTGACACAGTTAATTCGAGTAATTATAAAAGGTGTCAGATGAAACACTGGGTGCAGCTGTAATGAATGAATTTTACCAGGCAAGCTAAAAGTAAGGTTTTTGTAATAAGGCACAGTCACGATCACCTAATTTCTCTGTAATTCATTAAATTGTGCCTACCCACTTGCTAAGATCAAGATCATCTAACAAATTCACAAAGTAAGATTAACAAAATCCTATGAGATCAGTAAACTAACAAAAGCCCGTAGCGAGCATTTTTAAAACAAAAGTTCAGGATATAAATTCCCTATTATTTTAAATTGAAGAAGTATGAGTCAGTCATTACATTTTAACTACTCACTTTAAATTGTTTCCCTCCTGACTTACCGGCTAAGGATGTAAGTGATGTATTACACAAGGGAGGCAAACCAGCATGGAACCAGTATCATCACTTTTACAGATGGACTATCACACAATGCTGTGCATATTTCACTGCCAGTGTGATTCCTCCCTATGATTAACTCATCCTCGGTTATTGTTGGGCAAAACCCATCAATAATTGTCAATCTGACAACATTGTACTATGGGTTTAATCCACTTCTGCACTGGCATGTTGACAGTGAAGTAAAATCAAGGGGTGGGATTCTCCTCACCCATTCTCTCCTGTCACCTCCACTATTCCAGTGTTATTTGTGTGTTTTTAAAAACAATAACCATTGCTGAATCCGCAAAAATGCTTTTAAAATAATAATAGAAAAATCACAGATCAGTGGTAATGTGGAAATGTGAGATTATGAGGGTATGTAGATGTATGGGTGCAGGAACACAGATCAGCAAATTGGAACAATTGTGTGAGTGGAGAGAGGAATTGTGTGTGTGTGTGTGTGTATACATGTTTGTATGTGTGTATGTATGCGTGTGGAGGGCGGATATGTGGCTTCCAATATGGTAGATTTTGCATACGGTCTCTGATTGGCCAGCCTCAGCATTCTAACATTCTAAGGCAGCAAACAGAGGGGATTGGTTGCCACTGTGGTATAATTTGCATATGGTCCCTGATTGGCCACTGTCAACATTCCAACATTCTTAGGAGGCAGAGAGGGGAAAATAAAAGCCCTCACAGACCAGGACCAAAATTGACAGTAGGCTTCATTAACTTGATTTTCCTGACTAGGCCTCAGTTAATGGGATACTGTGTATGGCCTGAATTGACAGTAACCAACCTTGGCACACAGAGGCCCTATGACCCACGCTACATTCTACTGCAGTTTGGAGGAGGGCGGACCATGGATGATGGGATTTCAAGTACCTCCACTCACTTTTCGAGCACGCTGCGACCCTCATCCAGTGACTGATCAAGACCAAACTTGGCACACAGAGCCCCCATGACCCACTCTACATCCTGGTGCAATTTGGAGAAGGATGGATCATGGATGATGGGACTTGAAGTACCCTCACTCACTTCTTGAAAACACTGCGAGCCAAATAAACAACTGATAAGGACAACCTCGGCACAAAATGCCTTTCTCAAATAACCCCTGGCAATGCCGGGTCCCCAAGCTGTATGTATGTATATATGTATGTATGTATGTATGTATGTATGTATGTATGTATATGGAGGTGTGGGTATGTGGCAGCTTTCTGATTGGCTCCCACTGTCACAGCCCACTGTGACCAGCATGGGTGACTGACCTGGACCATACTTGGCACACATAATCCTCATGACCCTCTTTATGTCCTGGCGAGGTTTGGGGGAGAATGGACAAAGGATGATAGGATTTATTGTACTTTGGAACCCTTCAATTACCACAGAACACTGTGGCCCCCAACAAAAATTGATAAAGACCAAACTTGGCACATAGAGCCCCTATGACCCACTCTACATCCTACTGCAGTTTGGAGGAGGGCATACCATGGATGATGGGACTTGAAGTACCTCTCACTTTCCGAGACTGCTGCAACCCTCATCCAATGACTGATCAAGACCAAACTTGTTGCACAGAGCCCTCATGACCCACTCTACATCCTGGTTCAGTTTCGAGGAGGACAGACCACTGATGATGGGACTTGGTGCAGTTTGGAAGAGGGTGAACCACAGATGATGGGACTTGCAGTACCTTCACTTACTTCCCGAGACCATTGCGACACTCATCCAATGACTGATCAAGACCAAACTTGGCACACAGAGCCCCCATGACCCACTCTAAATCCTGGTGCTGTTTGGAGGAGGATGGACCATGGACGATGGGACTCACAGTACCTTCACTAACTTCCTGAGACCACTGTGAGCCACATACATAACTGATAAAGACCAACCTTGGCACACAATGCCTTTCTCAAATAACCTGGGCACTGCCAGGTCCCCAAGCTAGTAATAATAATAATTACTTTATTTATATTCTGCCCTATCTCCCCAAGGCAGTGTTTCCCAACCTTTTTTGAGCTGCGGCACACTTTTAACATTAAAAAAATCCGGGGGCACACCACCAACCAAAATGACACAAAATGACATTCTAACACAGTAAAGAACGGCTGGGGGATGGTGGCCTGCTGGGAGCAGTTGCTGGGAGTGCCGAAGCCGGGGGAGGGGGAGGAGCCAGGCCGTGCTGAAGCCCATCCACCGCTCATGCTCCTCCTCTGTGGGAGAGCTGAAGCTGGGGGAGGGGGCTCAAACAGCTTCGCCAGCCTTGAGGGGCAGTGCCAAGCCAGCATTGTGCTGGCTCTGCCACTGCTGGCTTGGCACTGCCCCCTCAAGGCTGGCAAAGCTGTGTGAGCCCCCTCCCCCAGCTTCAGCTCTCCCACAGAAGAGGAGCATGAGCGGTGGATGGGCTTCAGTGGGCAGGGCTCCTCCTCTGCGCAGCTTCAGCGAGCGAGGGCAAGAGTCATGGTGGGAGTCATGGAGGATTGGAGGCTGGCTGGGGAAAATGGCCGAAGGAGGCGACGCCCTGGCCCCTTCTTTTTCTTCGCTGCCGCCCAGCCCTTCCTCCCCCAAGCAGCAGGAGTTCGGCAGGAGGGGGGGAAGGAAGGGGGGCAGAGAGCTTTTCTCGCGGCACACCTGATGATCGCTCATGGCACACTAGTGTGCCACGGCACACTGGTTGAGAAACACTGCCCCAAGGGGACTCAGGGCAGATTCCAACAGAGAGAAAAAAGGCAAATATTCATTGCCTCAGTACAACAACAAATACAAACATAATAGTTCAAAATAATCCCACATATGAAAACAATGTATAACATGACATCTATAAATTAAATTAAATGTAATCTATCAAAAATTGTATCTAACATAAAACATAACCATAAAACATCTGTGTTAATTAACAGAAGGTTCACTAAGATATGTAAGTTAATGTGGCCAGTGATGTTGACTGGGCTAGTCTGAATACAATAATACGTAGTTTTAAGTCCGAGGTCTGGATGAGGTTTCACATCATTTAATCCTCCTACTCTCCATATGCTAATGAGCAAAAGTAAGTTTTCAGGATAGGGAGCCAGCTTTATTTCTTTAGAGAGAGAATTCCGGAGGTGGGGGCAATCATAGAGAAGCCCCACTCTCTCATTCCCACTAGCTGTGTTTGGGGTGGGGGTGGGACTGAGAGCAGTGCCCAAGTTGGTTTAGGAGGAGATGTGATTAGTCAAATAGCCTGGACCCGAGCTGTTTAGGGCTTTAAAGGTAATGACCAGCACTTTGTATTTAGCCTGGAAGCAGACCAGCTGCCAGTGGAGCTGCCGCAACATGGGAGTGGATCTCTCCCTGTACGGGGCTCCAGTGAGTAATCTGGCTGGCAGTGAGGGTGCTCATGGTGGCTTGTATCAAGCATGAATGAGTGTGTGACTGCGATGGAGCTTCAGCTTGTACAATAAAGTGCAATGACTGAAAATAATAGCCTAGTTTCATCCTTCATACATGTCCCTGGATAAGTCTTCCAATTTATATGTCCAAGTGCTCAGATCTTCACTTGAAACATGAGCCATTAAGACAACTTGTTAGAAACTTGAAAGAATTTACTGAAAAATGAGAAGCTTCCAACCCCCATTAACAATTTAAAAATAAATTATATATTGCAACCCAGACACTATTTCAATCACATGAGGTCCAAACCCCTAAGTCACTATGTATTTGCCTTTATGGAATCCATATTCTGAAATGATAGACTCTTCCAATTTATGGTTTTCATTGAAACAAAGGAAACATAGCACCAGAATATTAACACATGTTCACTTTAAAAGTGTATGTGCTTCTAAGGCTGGATATACACTGCCATATAATCCAGTCCAAAGAAGCTAATCTGGATTCAGAAACTGGATAATATGGCTGTTTAGATAAGGCCAATGAGAAGGAGAGAATTGGAGAGAGGGGTAGAGAGAACAAGTATGGGTATTCTGGTACTCATATTCTAGTATGAGTATTAGAAAAGGGAGGGGCTCAGGGATGGGTGAGTGGTGGTCTGTATGTTTCTTTTGTGCTAATACTTAGCCAGCTTCTCACTTCCACAAATACTTACATGTTCTGTTGACTCATGCGAGCAGAACAATATGAGAGCAACCCATGCAGCAAGTTTTCTATTCCACATGGGTCTCTGGATTGTAATTCCCACCCCACCTTCTCTCAGCAGGTGGAAGAGCAAGTGTGCTTGTTGCAGTGTCATTATAAGGCGGAAAACTAAGTTGAGCAGGAATGAACTTAGAAACTGCCCCTCCCATATGCACTTTGTTACACATGCCTGCCTTCCAGCTTAGCTTTCAGCAATAACACTTTGCCATCTCCGTTGTCCTCTCCTTTACCTGAACTATTTGGCAGCTCCCAAATAGCATCCCTTTCCCACAAATGACTATGTCAAAGTTTTAGCATATGAGACTCTTTACTGGAAGCACAAAGCATTTCCTTTGGGGGCATTAGTCAGACTGCGTGAGCACTGTGATTTCAGCAGAGATGGAAACAGGGTAGGTTTAGCTGAGTTGAGATGCCAAAGCATGTGCTTTACTTCAGCAATCAGTCTTACCCCTGGATTTCAAAACAAAGATGCAAATGTAGCTAAATGTTGGGGGATAAATACATCCTCTTTCATGGTGACAAGAACTGTTAGTGACAAGTGACATAATCCTTTAAAAGAGTGCTTTGAAAGCAAAATCTATTTATTCCAACTAGCCTAGAAAATTCACCTCAACAGTAGCATGAGGCCAGTATTTACTAAACTCATGCTAGTGTTGGGTTGATAAAAGTATCTACTTAAAGCTTAATAAATTATGCATTTTATAAGGTATAATACATTGCACATAACAGGAATAACTGGACCTGTAGTGGGACACATGTCAAAGCATGTGTTGTTACTATTGTTATTGATTTTACTTGTATACCACCCTGAGCTCCTTTCACATAGAGTAGAATGGAGATACTTTGAATAATTAATTAACGAATGAAATCAGAAAGTTTATCCACTGTGTTTATCATGGCATTAACAGACCAAAAAAGATGCTTAAAACCAGCTACTCATGCAAATGTTTCTGCAATATATCCTTAATTAAATATTTCCCTGTGATACTTCTCTGTCCAGAGCCATCCCACATATTTTTCTGCTTGAGGTGAAGATGGTTTGTTGCCTCCACCCAACCTAAGTAAAGATGTATTGTACCCAAAACCAGCAAAGGAGGTCACAGAGAATACATTAAGGAAACAGAAAAACCACCAAAACATCTCTCTGTATTTCTAGCCAGAAAAGCCTCAAATTTAATAATGGTTTGTTCTTTTGTTACACCCAAATCTGATACCTGAGATAGTTGCTTCACTTTGCCATATGGTAGGACTGGTCTTATCTGTACTTCTGCCTGGCCAAATTCAGGCACAGTTTTCCCTCCCCAGTGCCTGCACAACTGTGTGGCTGATAAGAGATCCCTGTTTTTCATTACAAGTGAAGTCTGATAATGATGAGAAGACTTCCTTGTCCCCTTCATTTTTCGACAAATGTGGCAATTTGATTTCCTAGCAATTAAGGCAGAAAAGCAGGACCTTCACACCAGATATTCCTGCCAGTTATTTTACATGGAGAAGAAAATATATGAACTGACAAACCTGTCTGGAAATAACTGTCTCAGTGACCACTATACAAGATATGACTTTTTGATCCAAAAGCTTGTTCCACTCCACTGAGCGGCCAAGAAATTAGTTGAAGATGCTGCTAACACTGTGAAGACGTGGGCTGCCTGATGATGCAAACTTTAGTATAATCAAATATGAACTGTGTTCTCCATGAGGCAATTAAATGGAATTCTATTTTAAGTAGTTGTTTTTATAACTAAGAATGGCCCCAATGGGTTCTTAGCTTTCTGGATTTGCATGAGAATTTTGGTGGATGTTTTTCTAACAAAGAGAAAACTGAATGACTGGAATGGCCTTGAATTACAAGTTTGGACTGTGTGGTTTTAAAATAATTGTTCTAATGTTTAATGTTATATGTATTTTAAATTTCTTGTTTAAATGTATATATTTATTTTACTGCATGTATCGAATTGTTGCCTACCTGTGAGACGGCCCAGAGTCCCTTCGGGGTGAGAAGGGAAGTATACAAATGAAGTAAATAATAATAAATAAAACCCATTAAGGCTAATATGTACAGATAATTTGCTCTGCTATAGCACCAAAAGTATATAATTGTAAGTGTGGAAAGAGCTGCTGGAAAAATCAGACAGGAGAGAGAAATATTGTTTAGGATTATCTTAATGGACTTGCCAAAGTTGACAAATATTTTCTTTGTCAGGGAAAATGAGGAAAAGTAACATTGTGCCCTAGATGTTTTGGATTAGAATGGCCGCATTCCCTAACTATTGGTTGGCTGGCAATAGAGCAGATGGAAACTGTAGTTTAAAACAGAGAACAGGTTGTTTACTGTAGCTGGTCGCACCTTTAGAAAAAGAGAGGTATTTTGGCAGACTTTGTAAATTTTGTTTGTTTAAATGCATTTCACGTAACTAAATTATATTCCATCTTCCACCCTGCTTGATATTATGGAGCCCCCGGTGGCGTAATGGGTTAAACCCTTGTGCTGGCAGGACTGAAGACCAACAGGTCACAGGTTCGAATCCAGAGAGAGCACGGATGAGTTCCCTCTGCCAGCTCTGGCCCCCATGCAGGGACATGAGAGAAGCCTCCTACAAGGATGGCAAAACATCAAAACATCCAGGCGTCCCCTGGGCAACGTCCTTGGAGATTGCCAATTCTCTCACACCAGAAGTGACTTGCAGTTTCTTAAGTCGCTCCTCACACACACACACACACACACACACACACACACACACACACACACAATCTAGATGTTTAAGTAAAACAACCTAGGAGAGAAACAAGGATATCCTGCAGTTGAAGTTCAAGACAGAAAGCCAGAAACAGCTGGACTTTTTCCACTGATGTGTTCAAATGTTGTCTCCACCCATGTGTTCCAGTAGGTTCATAGATAAACTATAATAAAATGCAAATATTAAAACAGATGTATATGCTCTCTGTGAAGTAGCCTGGGTGAATCCTGCATTCTTGGAATTTCCAACTACACAAAGAAGTAGGAATTATGAATGTGATCGATAGTTATAGCATATATAGAAAGCAAGGGAACTAACTATGAGATGATAGTTTACCTTGGACTATCTTCCATAAGTCTGTATATGTAGGCAATTTACAGAGACAGACTGCATCACAATGTGGGAATCTACACTCTTGCTTTAGATAGTTATCTTGAATGTGGCCAGATTTAATAGGGAAGGGATGCTGATAAAAGAGTCTAAATTGTATTTCGACTTGCAAATGAATGACCAGATTCTAGAACTAAATCTATTCTAGTTTTCAGGTTAAATCTGTGCTTTTGGTGCATATATGTGAATGTGAATGTATATGATGTATTTTAATGCTAATTGTATTTTAATGTATTTAATGCTAACTGTATTTTAATGTATTTTAATTCTGACTGTTTTTGGTTTTTTATTGTATGCATACTGTGTTTTTGGCATCAAATTGTTGCCGTTGTTAGGTCGCTCTGAGTCCCCCCTTGGGGGTTGAGAAGAGCGGGGTAGAAATGGTGGATAGGATATATATATTGGTGGATAGGATATATAATTGGGTGACTGAGTACATCATCTGAGTAGCTATAGGCCAAAGCATTAACAAATACAAAAATAATTTGAATATTTATTTATTTATTTATTTATTTATTTATTTATTATTGCAAAAACAGCAGGGTTAAAAACATCAATATCAACATGACAATTAAACAGCAGCAATAGCATTAAAATACATTAAAATACAGCATAAAACAGATAATGAAGCAGCATCACACCCGAACAGACGAAGCAGAATATTAAAGATCTGACTTTCACACAACCATTGACAAACCAATGCCTTTGCTATATTCCTGTTGATGCAGCCTAGAAAAACCACTGCCATTCTAGTTTGCAACAATAGAAGTACAGTGTCCGGAAGAAGTGAAATAATAGCCCCACTCTTTTCCTATTTGATCAAATCTCACATCAATGTTCTGCAGTTCTGAGCACTGCAGCTCTAAAAGCATATTGACAAGCTGGAAATTGCCCAGAAAAAGGTAACCACAGTAAAATGTCTGGAAACTAAGTCCCATGAGAATATATTAGAACTAGCATAGAGAGCTGGATGTGTTTACCTCAGAGAAGAGAAGAGTGTTAGGTGATATGATACCCATCTTTAATTATATGAGAGGATTTCATATAGAGGTTGAAGCAAGATACTTTTATGCTCCAGAGACTAGGACACAAATCAATGGATTCAAAATTATATGAAAACGACACCTAAATATTAGCAAGAATTTTCTCATGGCAAAAGCTATTTGACAGTGGAATACACTGGCTCAAAGAGTGCTGGACTCTATTTCACGGAAGGACTTTAAAGAAAGTTTGGATGGCCAGCTCTCAGAAATGCTTTACCTGTGTATTCCTGCATGATAGGGAGTGGACTATATGGCCCTTGGGTTTCCTGCCAACTCTGGGATTCTATGATTCTTTAGCAATAGCAACACATGCATAAAGGAGATCCTTTTGAGCAATACCATTTAATTGATGACAGGTCAGAAGTAAAATATAAAGAAAGGACCAGAAGCACTATCTTTGTATGCAAAAGGACTAGACAGGCATAGAAAACATTGGATGCCATCTTCTGTTCTGGACAGATGTTTCCCTGCATCCCCAGAAGAAGCCAAAGGATAGTAAATGACTTGTAGATCTTTAAAAGCCGACTATAGTTACACTTACACAAACATGCAAAACTCACATAGTAATCCTATGAGTCATTTTGCTCTATATGTTAATATGGAAACCAGGCAGTGAATATCTAAATAAAGCCCATTTATTTAAACATTCTTTAAACTTTACCACTCACTGACTCCTACTCAACTATTGATTTCTCCACTTGTATGCTCTCTGGATGTGTTGAACTACAACCTCACAACCCCCAACAACACAATTGTAGATGGATTTTGTAGTCCAATACATCTGGGAAAGGCAGACATCATTCCTTCTGGATCACATGGCTCTCATTCTTTGAATTTAAGCCCTGCAACATTTTAGTCAAACTTTGACTAAAAGAAAGTTCAGATTAACTTTGACATCATCAACAGGCAAAATAGTATTGCTATCAAATTATCTCTTCTTCAGAAACAACGGTAGCCTTTCCAAAGCCCATACTCATTCTGCCATAAATGACTTCCCTCTCAGCCAGCTCTTTCTCACATTCTATCTCTTCTCAACCTGAAGCTTTCAGAAGAAGTCATATTCAGTGATACTATCTTACCTGTTGGACACAGTTTCAGGCTGACAGCCTTGTTGGAGCTTCTGTTGTTGATGTCAGGAAGCAAAATTCTTGCCTGTGGCACTCCGAGTAGTGGAAGGAGGTGTGTGTGTTTGCCAGGTTTTTTCCCCTCCACTCCGGTTTCAATAGTTCCCTTCTGCAATGTGGATCCGTCCTCTTTCTTTCTGTTATTGCAGAGAACAGAGATGATGAGCTGTGACACCCAGGTCAGGTGTCTGGAAAGCTTCCAAAATAGTGTCCAGAGGGAAAGGGTGCTGTGGCAGGGCAACAGAGAGGCTGAGTTCTTTTATGCAAACAGTTGTCGTTCTGTCTGTGCTGCTGCTTTCAGTTGCCTTCAGAGCCCCCGTTTGATGGAGAGGTGGGAAAGGACCCTTTCAGTCTCAAGCCATAAGCTGACATCAAGCAGAGGGGGAGCTTTGGGAAGAAGGAAACCTGACACAGTCCGCTGACAGGCAGCAAGACCGGTAAATAAGCACAACAGACGCATCTGCTCTGCTAGCACTGTCCTTGGCACGCAGTAGGCACTGCAGTAGCAGCACAGCTCTTAAGTAAATCATGCTCTAAAGATTTCCCACAAGACGGATGATTGAACAAAATGCATCGCTCAAGGGATAGCCTGTGGGATCTGTATTTATTTAAAGGCATACCCTTGCTATGGAAATGTTGGACTGCGCCAAGTGTGATCATAAAAATCTACAAGCAGATCACAAATGTTTTTCTCTGCTCATTTTGGTGGATTTGGTGGTGTGTCTGTTTGTGTTCGGTTTCTTTTTCCCCTCTTTTTTCATAGCATAAGGGCAAAACTAGACATGAACCAGTCTGAGTGATGTGATGTTGTCTGGTTTAGAAAGGAGAATATCCAGTATATTATAATACTGCACTGATATCTGGTTCAAATATTGAGCCAGCCATGACAACCTTAGAGATTTTGGGTCAGTCATGGTCTTTTATGACCTTATCAGATGGGAAAAAGTGCCCATCCTATGACACTTCGACTTCACTTGAGACACGGAGCCCGTCAATCTACTTCCAGCGAGGCTCTATACCTCAAGTGAAGTTGAAGTGTTGCAGGAGGCAGTGGTGGCAACATGGGAGGCATAGGAAACAACCGGGGAGGGGGGGAGCCAGAAGGTGATGTTTTCCCCTGTGGGGTGAGTTGAGCGTCAATGCAGGCAATACAGGTTGCAGGACGACAGATTCTCCAAGCCCCACACCAGGCTCCACCGGATTCTCCAAGATGCATGGTGAATACTGACCTCAACGTGATAAGGCCCTTAATCTGACTACATCACAGGATTGTTATGAGGATCTTTTATCCTCATGAGGGAAGATATGTCCACTGCCTTAGGTGCTTTGGAATAAAAGACATGTGAACTGTTCTGTGATAGTGGCAGAACATAGCAATTAAACTTACTCACAAGGAAATATTTGACATTTCTTTAATGCTAAATTGCTACTATACAGCAAAGTTACAAATGAAGAAATCACAAGCAAATTCTCAGTTCAATACCCCAAAAGCCCCATCCCCTCAAGTTCTGAAAGTTCCTTGGTCCAGCCTCCAGGTCTTCCAGTTTGAGCCAGTTTGTGCTTTATCAGGCTCTTTCCCACGCTGGGGAACAGATGTTCTCATTCTTTTTCTTTCCTTGACCTTGGCTGTGAGACGTGTTCTGGTGTTTTGAACACACCAGATATGAGTCTATGACAATAACAATGTAATACATGAATGAATATAAATAATAAAATGCTTCAATAAGGAAACAACATTAACACTAAGAAGTATTTTAATAATATTTTATACTGAAGTGTAATTGATATATTTAAAATGCTGCATGGGGATGTTTCTGCAGGTTGTAACTGCCTTCCAACCCAAATTTAAGAGAAAGGCAAGATATAAATTAATATAACATGTTGAATTAAAAGCTAAATTATTACAACAGTAATAATACTCTTAAGTAAGTGGCAGTCAAGCCACTCTGGCCTTGTTGTGCCACCCATATGTATTTTTCCTGCCTCCCTAAAGACACTAAATTTTATCTGAGCTAGGAAGCTAAGCAAGGCCAGCTCTGGTTAGTACTTGGATGGGAGATGACCAACAAATGCCAGGTGTTGAGGGCTATGTTCCAGATGATTTGGAACTGGCCAAATCATCTCTGCGCATTTCTTGAAAATTTTATGAACTTGCCATAAGTCAACAGGCAACTTGGAAGCACACACACATAAGATGATACTGCAAGTGAACTCAGTTGATGGAAAAGTGTCCCTGAGGAAATGAGGACTCCCACTTTTGAGGAGGCTGGCCCTTTAATTAGACAGTAAACCAAAAATGAAAAGAAAAGAAAAGAAACATTCCCTTCACTTGTTCTAGAAATAGACTCCCAAAACAACACATTACTTCATATGAATTGTTTTTCAAAATTTGCCTTTTCCACGAAACCTTTGCTACAAGGGTGGAAAATCTCTAGACTTCAGTTACCATAAACTTCAGACAGCATGACCAGTGCTACAGAATTTCAAGAGCTATTATCCAAGCCCTGGCAATACAGTAGTTATAGCACTTTGGATAGCTCCTTAAAAGTAAGACTATGACCCAGAATATACACCCTACTGACATGGAAACTACCCTTTGCCATTGGTAAAACAGAGACAGGGTTGTTGGAGTGAAACTAGGAGGCAACATTTGTCCCTTTAATGGCAAACCCACACCTTCCTGCTTCCTGCAAATGGCTTACCCTGCCTAATGGTTAGCCTAGTCATGACTGATGAAGGAATGTGAAACTGGGTCTACTCGCCCTTTCCAGTATCTTTATCATAAGGATCTTCACTGAAGTTTTTCCTGTTTCAAGAGAATTGATGGTTGTTTGGGTTCACCCAATTAACTTCCAGTAAAGGTCTGTTCTGTTTTATTACAGGTCCTTAATTGGTTCTCTAGCCATGACCAATGTTCTAGACCAGTGGTTCCCAACCTCTGGTCCTCCAGGTGTTTTGGACTTCAGCTCACACAATTCCTAGTAGCTGGTAAAATGGCTGGGATTTCTGAGGATTGAAGTTCAAAACACTTGGTGGACCAGAGGTTGGGAACTCCTTTTCTAGACAAAGACTTTTCTCTACTGTACTGTACATGTGTTTACCTGCTTATCTATGCTCATATGTAAAACCCATCACACACCTTTGTACTTTTAACTACTCTTCATGACCAGTGTTAAATCCATTTTTGCCATTCTAGACACATTTCACATACCTCTTATGAAGTGGAATTCACAAAAGCTCATGCTGAGATACATCAGTTAGGGTGCATTTCCACTGTAGAATTAATTTGACATCACTTTAGCAGCCCTGGCTCAATGCTATGTACTACTGAGTGTTGTAGTTATACAAGGTCTTGTCTGTCAAAGAGTGCTGGTGCCTCACCAAGCTACAAATCCCATGATTCCATAGAGTTGAGGCATGGATGCTAATGTGGTGCCAAACCGCATTAATTCTACAGTGTAGAACCAACTTTAGTCTCAAAAGTGTTTCTAGGGCACTTCCACACAGCACCTATAATTTTGGAGATAACAGGTTAAAAAGGAGGGTGGCCAAAGGCCATCTGTGCTAAATGCATGCTCAATGGCAGTAATGGAGGAAAAACCCAATTCAAAAAGGTCCTCCTTTATCCCAGTTCTGGGCAAAAAAAGCAGATTTTCTCTTGACTGTGTGGCCCTGCAGTCATGTACAGTTTGGGATTTCCCTCTTTAACCCGTGTGGAGACTGCTTCCTACCCGTGCCAGTTTTAAAAAGCCCAAAACAGCTGTTTGGGCTCCCATTGACACAGAATTGATTTACAGATGGTTACAAGACAGAGCCATTAGAGGTCTTTGAAAGTAAACTTTGCAATATTAAATAAACAATTAGGGAAAAGGGGACAGCTGCTAGAAGTTTTTTTAAATCACTCAATTATGCCCTGATGTGTATATGCGCACATAGGAATCTCTCCATATTTGTATTAGGATATTCACATGTCTGCATATAAGCATCAGCACATAACTGAGTGATTTTTGTAAAAAAAAAACCTTTGGGTGGATGTCTCCTGTCCACCCCCATTTTATCCCGAGACATAGAAGTACTGTGAGGATGGTGGGGGAAGAAAGCATGGAACCAGCAAGTCTTTGTGGGGACCTGCTCTGAGATCATGGGTTAGTTTATCCCGCATATTAATCTTGCATTTTGACACTGTCTGGAAGTGCCCTTCTCCCAGGCTTTCTAAACCAACATGACTAACTCCCTGTAAAATATGTAGAAAAAGGGTCTGCAGTCCCGCTTAAGAGTTAGGCTGCTTAGAACTAGCTGAACTAGCTCTGCACACATTTCAGCAGCTTCATGTGTGCAGAGTTGTTTCCTAGCACTAGCATAACTTAAAGATTATAAATGCCATGAAAGGAATGGGTCAGCAAGCCCAGCCATAAAGCCAGGAAGGAACAATGCAGTATACATATATTTGAAAATGTTTACTTACTGCTTAGGTGAAAAATGTCAAAGTGGTGTTCATCAATAAAACATAAAATACAATTCCTTGAACATAAATTAATAGATACTCTTAATAAGAGCCAAGAAATAAATGACAGGTTATACTATTAGGGAAATCTTGTTTAAATCAATATCTTTTAAACAGATGTTGACAAAGAACAGTGGTAGTATATCAAAGGTGTGTTCCATATAGGAGTTAGCACTATATCAATGTACTGTGGATGAAGTACTTAATGAAACAAGTTATGTCAGATAGAAGAATATAGTCATTGATGGGGAAGGGTCATAGATTAGGATTTCCACCATTTAGAACAAATATTACGTGGCTCTGAAACTGACAATATACAATATTGGTCTATGCTATTTTGTTCTGATCTTTAAAATAATATTTGGAACTAATTTTAAAATTAAATACATTAAATTAATCTCAACTGAGCATTTGACAGAGAATATTTCAATCTTCTCTTTAACTTTATGCATCAGTTTTTGAGGCAGAATTACTCCAATGATGCTAATTGTTATAAAAAGGAGTATCTCTGCCTTATTTTAGGATGTATCTACGTACATTGCAGAATTAATACAGTTTGACACCACTTTGCCTAATAGTTAGCCTCCATTGCCAAATTGTTTTAGTTCCCCACCAAACTACAAATCCTGTGATTTCATAGCATTGAGCCTTGGCAATTAGAAGTCATGCCAAAGTGCATTCATTCTGCAGTGTTGATGCGCCCTTAAATTACCTGATACAAGATGGAGTTTGTATTACACTGCCCAAAAAATCAAAGTATCAAATTAAATGATACATGGAGAATTTCCATTTTTAAAGTTGTGTAAGCAAAGGAGAACATGCTTTTATGTGATTGTTTTCCCCCTCTAATTGCTCAGTATGGAAATGAGAATTTAGTTTGGCATAAGGAAGGAATTTGGGTGTAAACTCCATTTTAGAATCTCTCACAAATATCTGGTAATAAAACTGGAATGAGCATTGCTTTGACAGACTTTGAGTGAGGGGAGGATTTATCTTTCTTCAAAGTAAAGGAGTGGTTCCCAAAAAGATTCCATTGAATTCTGTCCCAAAATCTCCCTTGTCTGCCTTGGCATCTTTTCAACTCTCAAGGTCATAACCCTTTCCCACTGTTGATCAGAGACATGTTTAAGAACATTCTCAGGTTAGTAAAGCAAACAGATGTAACTATAGCCTGCATTTTGAAATAATTGTCCATTTTTACTGGTTCCTAAATTGCCTGATGACAATAAGATTTTAGGTTTCAGGTCATTTTTTATTTGTTCAGTGCTCCAGCTATTTTTTGCAGGTATGCATTATGGAAAGTTCATTTTCCTAGTCTTCCTGAAATGCAACTCCTAATGATCTGGGAACTGTTGAGAAGGGCATAAAAATAGACCGACCTTCAGGTGGATAGTGTTCTGCACAACCTGCACAAAATTAGAAACAATGAGGCAAAACTCAAATGCTATTTCAGCTCTTCCTGGATAAAAGTTCCACTCACTCATAGGCTTCATGGAAGTACGTACAAGGGTTGTGCAGCTTCTACCCAAAAATTTACTCTCAAAACAAGTCATTGTTTTCATCTCATTTGAATCCTTCCTCCAAACTGCACCCTGAATGTTTAGACTCCTGGGCCACAAAACTAAATAAAATTTGCAGATGATAATGTGAATATGTATACATATATAGATGGAGCAAAGGAGAGACCAGGACAACAAATGTATTTATTTAGAATTAAATTGTTTTAATGTTTATTGCACAGAGGCCAATCCAATTGCTGTGTAAATTGGGCAATATCCAAGTAACCCCTAACTACTTTTAAATTTTATATTCCACTTTTAGAATTTCTACTTTTTTAAAAAACACCTTAAGATTTTTGATTGTGTGGGTTTTTAAGAGATCTCTCCAATTTGAGCCCTTCTACACAGCCATATAATCCAGAATATCAAGGCAGATAATCCACAATATTTTATTTGAACTGGATTATCTGAATCCACACTGCTATATAATCCAGTTCAATGTGGATTTTATACAGCTGTGTAGAAGGGGCCTGAGTTGTGTGTGTATATGCCTTCCAGTCAATTTGGCAACACCATGAATTTCATAGGATTTGCTTAGGCAAGGAGTACTCATGTGGTTTGCCTTTGACTTCCTCTGAAACATAGCCTGGTATTCCTTTACTGCAGTGGTTCCCAACCTGTGGTCTCACCGTTACTACACTGTTGCAACACCCCACAGACCACTTCCCCGTGGCCATGCACCCGTGGCGAGGAGGCGAGAGAAAGTTGTTAGGGACAATTTCTTGGGCTTCTGCTCCACTTTTTGCATTTTTTCAACCTCAGCCCCCTCCCCTTTGTTTTAAATGAGCACTAACAAAATCCATGGATAATAACACAGCCCAACCAAAAAATAAGTTTCTTGGTGTCCTCGTTTTTAGGCATGTTCCTGGAATTCTTTGGGGTGCTGATTCAGAAAATTGCATTGGATTTCCCACATCAACTCGAGATTATTAAATATGGTTTTCTGCGGGCTAACAGATTGTGACTACTGGATGACATGTGTTCTGTATCAGAAACTAGAGGTTATGTGGTCTATCCAATGAAATTTTCTGGATCAGCACCCCAAATAACCAAACCAAATCTAAAATTGACCAACAACTGATTTGTAACCCTTTTGTACTAATGTTTTGTACTAATGTTGGAGAGTGGTCCCTAGTCAAAATGATCCCTAGACAAGTGGTCCCTGGACAAAAAAAAGGTTGGGAACCACTGCTTTACGGTCTTCCATCCAAGTATTAACTTGGGCTAACAGACTATTATATTTTCCTCTACAACCCCCCCCCCCCCCCCGATCCATCAACTTGTTCTGACAGTGCTTATAAACCAGTGGTTCTCAACCTGGAGTCCCCAGATGTTTTTGGACTTCAACTCCCAGAAATCCTAACAGCTGCTAAACTGGCTGGGATTTCTGGGAGTTGTAGGACAAAAACATCTGGGGACCCCAGGCCCACTATAAAACAGTACAATCCTATTAGAAGCAGATGGACTCAGATAGATAGGTATAGGCAGGCATGTAGCCGGGGGGGCTAGGGCTTCAGCCCCGAAATTCTCAGGGTGGTCTGTGAAAAGGCCTACTGGTACATTATTTAAACTGTTATGTTTATTCATATCATGATCTGATCACCATGCTCATTATATCCCACATTAATGGGGTTATTGGGATAACAATACAAAAGGTTTGCTAGGGTAGACCCTCTTCCACCCAGTCTCAGCCCCCTGAACCAAACTCAGCCCCCCGAATCAAAATCCTGGCTACGGCCCTGAGTATAGGATTGCAGGTAAGAGACTTGTATTCCTTAATAAGCATTTTACTCTTCTCATCTTGCTATCTGAAACAGTAGTACTGTATACTTACTTCATCTCTATGCACTCAACAATAAATCTTTTCTTGGAATTGTGGGTTTGTCTGACACATCACAGTTTTTTCTCCCAGAGAACAAGTGCTCAGTATAAACTTGATGAGAATTAAAACATGGGAAAGATTTTTATCATCCATGCCTTCTTACGAATGTAGATGTAACCTCTCTTTAGTATCTGGGAGTGGTTTTGTATGCTTTGTTCACTACCTGACTCACAAGTAGATACCGATATAAATAATTTTCCTCATGTCACAGGGAAGATTCAGGTGCATTCTTGTGAAGAAAGATAATTACGAGGCTACATTGTGAGGCTACATCTATAATTTCGAGGTTACATTGAACATTCCTGTAGCCTCCCCGGACTACTCTTCATCTTGTCAATATGTTTAGAAATAAATAGCACTGAAAAAATAAGCAATTTCCTTGCTGTAGAAGCCATGTGAACTAGGGTTGTGAAAAATCGAATGGAAGCAACATCAAAACAAAGAGACGCAGCCCTGAAAGAAACACGTATTTGATGGAATGTTCTAGTATGGGGCTGTCCAACTTCTACCGGACCGGGGGCCTGAATTCCGGTCACTGATCACCTGGGGGGCCTTAGGGTCTGCCCCCGCCCCCAGCTCCGCCCCGGCCCCGCCCTGGCTCCACCCCTGCCCCTCCACAGCTCCACCCCCACTCTGGCCCCACCCCCTCCACTGGCTCCGCCCCTCCCCAGGCTCCAATTTACTTACAATTACTAGTTGAATTATTAATTATAAAATTCAAAAAATGGAACTGAATGAAATAAATATAAATATAAATAAATATCAGAAGAGAGATGGATTGAGGAAGGGAATATATATGGGAGGGAAATAAATATAAATAAATATCAGAAACACACAAAGAGAGATGGATTGAGGAAGGGAATATATATGGGAGGGAAATAAATATAAATAAATATCAGAAACACACAAAGAGAGATGGATTGAGGAAGGGAATATATATGGGAGGGAAATAAATATAAATAAATAACATAAAAGCAAGAATTAAAGCAAGGAAGAAAGGAAGAAAGGAGCCCACCCCAGCAAAACAGCCCTCAGTTCCAAATTAAATACATTATTATTATATGTCTGCCCCATATATTCCCACCCCCATCTTCCCCTTATTTCCAAATTAAATACATTTATTATTGTTATTATTATATTTCTGCCCCATATATTCCCACCCCCATCTTCCCCTTATTTCCAAATTAAATACAGTTATTATTGTTATTATTATATTTCTGCCCCATATATTCCTACCCCCACCTTCCCCTTTTTTCCAAATTAAATACATTTATTATTGTTATTATTATATTTCTGCCCCATATATTCCCACCCCCATCTCCCCTTAAGCCCCCTGCTTCGGCCTACCTTTCCAAATGCGCTGGATCCAGGAGTAGCCGGACCACGTGCGAGGCGGCGGTGAGCGAGGCGGCGGCCGGCGGCGGCGGCGGCCGGGCAAGGCGCCTGCGCCATCTCCGCACCGCCTCGCCATCTCTGCGCCGCCTGCACCATCTCCGCACCGCCTGCGCCATCTCCGCGCCACCTGCACCATCTCCGCGGTGCCTGCATGGCGCAGGCGGCGCGGAGATGGCGCAGGCAGCGCGGAGATGGCACGGAGATGGCACGGAGATGGCACAGGCGGCGCGGAGATGGCGCTGGCGGCACGGAGATGGCGCGGAGATGGCGTAGGCGGCGCGGAGCTGGTGCAGGTGGCGCGGAGATGACCTGCGCCATCTCCGCCTCACAAAGACGGAGCGCGCAGATTGGCGGGGGGGAGGGAGTAGGAGGAGTAGGAGGAAGAGGGAGCCTGCTCCTCCTCCCTGCCCCCCCCCCCCCCCCCCCCCCCCGCCGCAAAAAAATATATTAAAAATAATAATAAAAAAATATTTTTAAAATTTTAAACAGCCGATTTCATTTTTAAAAGGGTAGGGGGCCATAGGGAAGGGGCTGGGGGGCCGTATACGGCCTGCGAGCTGCCAGTTGGACAGCCCTGTTCTAGTATAGTGCTTCTGGGGTTATTTGATGTGGAGGACTGGTACATAGTTTTTCTCAATATGCCAGGAACTAGTGCTGATGTATTATCGATTTGAGACAATTGTTTCTTTTTTCTTCTTCTTTTACTGGAGCTTGCTGGGAATCAGTAGCCAATGTCTTGGAGACCAGCAGTAGTCCATTACCATCATTTTGAGAAGCACTGTCTTCCTTTATTTTGGGAGAAGAGAAAGTCTTCAGTTACTTCAGTCAAATCACTGGCCAAATCTTACAGAGAACTTTCATTTCCAGTGCTGCAGTCAAGGACCCACAAGGGTTTGTGGGTTTCTGTAGGACTGGATCTCTCTCTCTCGGCATTACTTTGCGGACAAAGATTCTTAGGAAGGACTCATCCCACGCTTTTTACAAGCGCGTTGATGACTAAAAAGGCCAATCTGAGATAGGCAAGTTTGGTTGCAGAAAGCACAGCAGAAAGTCTCCTTGGGTGATATTGTTTCCAAATTGCGGTTCTTTCTATGTTGTCGTTTCTCTTCGAGACCCGTTCGGCGTGTCTTCTCGAAAGAGGCCGCAGCATTGTGGATAGTGCGTCTCCATGCCTCTCGATGTGGGGCCAGGGTGGACCATTGTTGGTGATCAATCTGGCCAAGCCTGAGATGTTGTTTCAGGGAGTCCTTATATCTCTTTTGGGGGCGCCTCTCTTGCGCTGACCTGTGGCGAGTTCACCATAGAGTAGTTTCTTTGGGAGGTGGTGGTCCTCCATCCTAGAGACGTGCCCTGCCCAGCACGGCTGTGTTCTCAATAGCATGGTCTCAGCGCTGGTGATCCCTGCTTGCTCAAGGACAGCAACATTCATCACATAGTCAGTCCAGTGTATATTTAGGATTGTGCGAAGACAGCGCTGATGAAAGCATTCAAGGAGTCTTAAGTGTTGGCGATAGGTGACCCATGTTTCAAACCCATATAGGAGAATAGACAGTACGATAGCTCTGTATTTTGGTGCTTTGCCTCAGGTGCTTGTTGCTCCAGACTCTTTTGTGAAGCCTTCCAAATGCAGTATATGCCTTTGCTAATCTGTGATCTATCTTTTTATCAACTTTGGCATCTGAAGAGATGATGATTCCAAGGTAGATGAACTGCTGAACGGACTTAAGCACAGATTCGCCTATGCTGACGTGGGGATGATGGTGTTCTTCCTGTGGTGCAGGCTGGTAGAGGACTTCCGTTTTCTTCAGGCTGACTTCCAGCCCAAACAGCTCTGCAGCTGTTGCAAAGCAGGATGTGTGGCGCTGCAGAGCTGCTTCTGAATGGGCGACAAGGGCAGCATTGTCAGCAAAAAGCAGCTCACGGACTAGATAGTTTAGAGTCTTAGTGCGAGCCCTCAGACGGCTTAAGTTGAATAAGCTACCATCAGTACGATAGCGTATATATATGCCGTCTTCTTCTTCGAGGTCTGCCGTAGCCCTTTGGAGCATCATGCTGAAGAAGATTGTAAATAGAGTTGGTGCAAGAACACAACTGGATATACACTGCGATATAATCTGGTTTCTGAATATAGAATAACTGCGTTATATGGCGGTGCAGAGTCAGCGTAGGTTCTACTGTGCAATTCTGTGGTAGGTTTCTGGACCCAAAAAATAGGATTCCGTGTTATAAACAGTCTTAGGGATCCACGGGGCTCTTGGAATATATCCTCCATGAATAAGGGAATCTGTATTTAGTATTGTATTTTGAACACCGGTGCCTCTGACCGAACTATAAGTCCCAAACTATAAGACCTCACAACCTCTGAGGATGCCTGCCACAGATGCTGCCGAAACATCAGGAGAGAATGCTTCTAGAATATGGCCATACAGCCCCAAAAACCTACAACAACCTATAAGTCCCAAAGCTTTGTAGAATGCAGTCATGGCATGTACAGTGGAATGATAGCTCTATCATTGTATAGTACTAATTATGGCCTCTGTTTCTCCACCTCCTCCCTGAAACTCAATTCTAATTTCCATCCTAAAGCAACCATGAGAAAACAAAGTGCAAATATTGTTTTACAAACAAAGAACAGGCTTTATTTCTTGTAGAGCTCTTTAAAAATTATATTATCTTTAAAGAAGCTCACTTAGCTCAATATTCTCATTACTCACGCAGTGTAATTAAGTCAAACTCCATCTGGCATCAAATAATCCAATATGAAACAGAGATATTGCCTTATAAAGATTAGTTTTCTGTTTCTGTAAAGGAAATCTGCTTCATGATTTGATGCACAAGGGTTACAGAGAAGGCTGAATTATTATTCCCTCTGACAAACACACCCAAACTGGAATCTATATTCCATATTGAAAAGTGTAGACACCACCGAACATATTGTAAATAACTTAGAATGGGGTTGGAGAGAAGTTAATGGAAAAGTCACAATGAATTGCAAAATGCTAATAGGGGAAAAATCAGAATGGTGCCCCCCCCCCCAAAAGATGAAACACCAGAGCACTGTAAACTTTCCACATGGTTTGGGGGTCCGAGTACGTTTGGTGGTGACAGCTGCATGAGAGAAATAGACTTCTTGAAGGAAGTAAATGGCTTCAAATGGTCAGTCTTTCCTTCTCATGTGATAAGAGTGGATTTCATTTCCTCTTTTCACATTTAGGGCCCTTCCTGCCAGGCCCTATATCTCAGGATCTGATCCCAGATTTTCTACTTTATACTGGATTATATGAGTCCGCACTGCCAGATAATCTGGAATAAACAGAAAAACAGGATCGGATTCTGGGATATAGGGCCTGGCAGGAAGGGTCCTTACAGAAAAGATGCCCCTGAAAATCAGATAGGACACTGTAACAACCGCCCTCACTGTGGCATTTGAGATAGAAAAGCTAATCAAAATTCACTAACACTTACCAATATTGAAGATTTGAAGGATGAGGTGAAAATCCTG
The DNA here is from genome assembly GCA_030556195.1 of Anolis apletophallus. Taxonomy (NCBI): domain Eukaryota; kingdom Metazoa; phylum Chordata; class Lepidosauria; order Squamata; family Anolidae; genus Anolis; species Anolis apletophallus. The sequence continues at coordinate 84,244,541 of JARBWK010000001.1, forward strand.
ATGGGAATAAGCCGCTCTAATAATGCTAGACACTGCACCAATATGCCCATTGAATAATGAAAGAAAATGAACAGGAACTGGCTTTTCTAGCTCCCCTACCCACATTCTCATGTGAAATTATTATTGGATTTTTGGGCTGGCTAGAGATATTTTTGGGCTGGCTAGAAGCCCAAGTGAAAAGCAAAGGATTGGCATACTTCTTTGTGTGTGCAGAGACTTAAAAATGCGAAATGCCAGCCTCTGGACATGGAGCTAAGGTTCTAGAGAAGGCTTTACTTTTGCAAATGATGGATTTTACCAAAAGAAAGGGGTTTTTTTTTGCCTTTCTCCTTTTTGAATAGCCCTGCTTTAGGGAAAGACATTTCAGTCCAAGCTGATTTTGGGTTCACACAACACTGGGTATGTGCACTGTACACCACACCAATGTTTTCTGGAAGCAGGAGGAGCAAGTTGACCTTCTTTTTTGGTCACAGCAAATTTTTGTGTGCTCACACTCCCTCTCGTTAAAATGAAACAGGAGGAACTAAATACTTAATAGCTAACTGTGTTGTGCTGGGAAAGAAATTTGGCTACCAGGATGCCCTTGCTTTCTGAAAGCAGAGTCTAAGCTAGTCTTATCAACCTGTTTTGAAGACTTGTTCTTAGATTTGAAGGCCTTCGGTTTGCTGTGGCTCCTAAACGGGGAGAAAAGGTCTTCTGCGCATCAACAGAAAGGCTATCCTTCAAATATGCCAGAAGTGAGAATTCAGGTTAATCCTGATTGTCAGTTTTCAGATGGCTCAGTCTCCTATCTTTCTGTTGACAGGAAACCCCTCAGAACAAAGCAACAAAGAGAGAGTGTTGCTTTCTTGGACTACAACACCACTGATTCCTTGCCATTGTTAAGCTATACTGACCAGAGTATCCTCTTCAATGACATCGGTTTGGCATGAAAAGTCCCAATGAAACTTCTGTCACCCTATTTTTTCAGCTGTTTTTAAAAATATCCCTGCAGCCTGATGGACAATTGGACATTGGTTCTTCAGTTCCAGATTTAGCTATACAGACTCTCCAGCCTGAAGACAACACAAGTAGCCATTTCAATCTCATTTTAGTGCTTCAAAGCACAGGCCAGCTGGTATTTTAAGAAATAGTTCTCTTTGTTGCTTGTGTATATTTAGTTCTAATTGAGCATCCACCTACATAAGGAAATGAATTACTATCGGCTCATATAATGCTGTGGAAGACTTTGAATGATCTCAGGCTCAACAAATGAGACTACCTGTGCATCTCTATACCCCAGTCTAGCATGGATTTTCCATCTGTAACACAAAACCATCAGTATTTCTGTTGCATATATTGTACAACCTCTATATTCTTTGTTGTTGACTACCTTCAAGTCATTTCTGACCCAATGTGATCTTGTCACAGGGTTTTCTTGTAAAGATTTGTTCAGAAAAGGGTTGCCATTGCCTTCTTTTGAGGCAGAGAGAGTGTGACTTGCCCAAAACTATTCAGTGGGTTTCATGGTCAAATATATCTGGCCCATCCTTAGTTTGGCTATCAGCCAGCATGCCAATGCCTTAAATCAAGAAACAGCTTCCTGAGATATACAGAGATACTTGCAGGAACACTTCAGCAAGTGAGAGTCCAAAAGTGGCAAGCCAAAATCTGGAACCTCAATTGATGGCTGATACCAGATGAGAAACTCCCTCCTGGTCACACAGAAGCCTGGGCGACTTGGAAGGCGCTGAACAGATTGTGCTCTGGCACCATGAGATGCAGAGCCAACCTTAAGAAATGGTCCTACAAAGTGGAGTCCACAACGTGCGAGTGTGGAGAAGAGCAAACTACGGACCACTTACTACAATACAGTCTGAGTCCTGCGACATGCACAATAGAGGATCTTCTTACAGCAACTTGAAGGGGCCAGCTTCTGGTCAAAGGAAATTTAGTATAATGCCTAGTTTTTAACTTTGTTTGTGATTTTTCTATACATTATAACTGTATTCTCAATTCACTTTTGACATGATAAATAAATACATAAGCAAACTGCCAAACAATGATTCAACCTGATCTCCAGAGTCATGGCCCAGTACTCAAACATTACACCATGCTGGATATATTACAGAATATAGGATATTTTGAAACTATTCCAATAGTTTTGGAATAAAAAAGCCTCTAGTTTAAGAAGGGACCAAAGGCATTTTACAGCTTTACTCATGTGTTAAAAAATTGAAATTGCAGTTAAAGTTATCCATCTTCAATATCTGTACCATGTAAGTAGCAAAAATCCTATAATTTCTCCCATTGTACTTGTTTACAAGTTAACTTTCAGGTATAACACCATGGGCAGGAAAAGTGTGACCATCCAGATGTTGTGAAACTACAACTTCTAGCAGCCCTAGCCAGTACATCCAAAGCTGGTGTGGAGCACAGTCCAACAACATATGGAGGGTTGCATTATTCCCATTCCTTTAGGTTTTCAGGACCATTCTTTTTACCCTTCAGGTTGGAGCAGAGCAAAGAAGCTCACCCCAATGGATATGGATCCAATATTTTATATAATTATTTATTGTGGTTGTTTGGAAATATAAAGATATGGGATGAGTGACATCTGACTTGACAACAGTACATGTGAAAGGGATCTAGAGGTCTTGGTGCCATCCCCATGCAGTTACCTTCCTGGACCCTGAGTGAATAAAGTCTACAGTGTTTAACTATCTGATCTCATGGATGCGGAACTTCTTTGTTTTAGTAAGTACAAATGAATTTCCCGGGAGCCTACAGATGCAGCCTGCTTTTTGTGGCCAGATACATGCTCTTTCTTTGCAGTATTTGATACTTAGAGATATGCTACATCTGGATCACAGAATGGAAATACTTCTTTTTGATTAAAATCTCCCAGAATCTTTTGTCTAGTACACTAACACCAGGATGTGTTGTTGGACTTATGTTGGAAGAGGGAACATGGACTGGATGGATGCATGGCAGTAGGAAAATTGAGTTCAGTTTTGATTTTCCCTTAACACTTTTCAGGACATAGTTGTTTGTTTGTTGTTTATTCATTCAGTTGCTTCTGACTCTTTGTGACATCCCACGCCAGAGCTCCCTGTCGGCTGTCACCTCCCCCAACTCCTTCAGGGTAAGCCAGTCACTTTGAGGATACCATCCATCCATCTTGCCCTTGGTCAGCTCCTCTTCCTTTTTCCTTCAATTTTCCCCAGCATAATTGTCTTCTCTAAGCTTTCCTTTCTTCTCATTATGTGGCCAAAGTACTTCATCTTTGCCTCTAATATCCTTTCCTCCAATGAGCAGTCAGGCTTTATGTCCTGAAGTATGGACTGGTTGGATCTTCTTGCGGTCCAAGGCACTCTCAGAACTTTCCTCCAATACCACAGTTCAAAAGCATCTATCTTCCTTCGTTCAACCTTTTCTATGATCCAACTCTCACATCTGTAGGTTACTACAGGGGGAATACCATTGCTTTTATTATGCGGATCTTCGTTGCCAGTGTGATGTCTCTACATACAGTAGTTGTTTACTGTCTCCAAAATATTCGCCACCAGGCGGAGCTCTGACCACATCTGCAGTCTTGGAGCCAACTGAGCTAGTGCCAGAAACAACTGGAACTGATTCACCTCTTTTTAAATGAAACATTTGATAATGATGTTTCTTCTGTGTGAGTTCACACTGGTGAAAGAAGTCTGTCCTCTTAAATTATTTGCTTTCATCACTGCACGCGAGAGAATCACACAGACAGTATATATTAGAACCACAGCTTATGGCAAGATGACGATGTAATGAGTTTCAAGGATCCAGAGCAGCCAAAAAAAGTGCCCAGAAGACCACCGTGTACAGTTTTGTCACTTGGAAACAGGTGCCAGCAACTCCTATATCCATTTATAAGGCCTGATTGTTGCACCTTGATCTTGTTTATACTATTATAAGCAAATAATATTGTATTTATTTTTATTGCTCCTAGAGTATGGGAAAACATATGTTAAACTGCAATTCTATCAATATTTACTCAGAGCTTAAAAATACGTTTGGATTAAAATTTCTAGAATCTTCCAGCTGCTATTGTAGTCCAATCCTGGCAGCTATAGTCGGGGGTAAAAATCCCAAAGTTGGCTCTTACATTTAGAGTTGATGGCTTCTGAAATGGAGGGCCACACAGTCTTCACCTTTCGCTGGGAAGCTCCTTTCACTAGAAAGACAGCAGTGTTGTCATAAGATGTCAATGGCAACTTCTGTTGGGTTTTCCCGACTAGCATCTGTCAGTACCAGGTGATAGAGGGAGGTTGCTCAAAGCAGAGGGTGAAGGGTCATATTGCCTGCATACCAAGAATCATCCCTTAGAATTTAAGATAGTTGAGAAATCATTCAGCCAACATCTCCTCCCTCAAAAAAGGCATTTTAAAAAACCCCACCCCTTTTACACAGATGGCTTTTGAAACATTTTATGATTTGAAGCCAAATTCCAATCTATCTCTGGGTATTAAAATGTTCCACAAGAATCTAGTGTGTGGTAATTGCTTCTCTGGACTCATTTTCATCTGAAAAAAACACTTTTTTGCATTAATTGCAATCAAGAATCTGTTAATACTAAGATTTCCCTGGTGGAATCTGTAGGTGAAGAATCTGTGGATAAAAAGGCCGACCTAATTTCTTGAGATGCCATATGAATCTTGCCAAAATATATCAAAAGTTTGATTATGTCACCACTGAGCATTATAAGTTCAATTTATTTCAAAGGGAGATAAGCAAGGTTGCAACCACATACACGAGGGAAAAGACACTTCTGACCCCAAATCATGACTAATTGGGCCTAACGAAGTAATTCCCCATTCATCCTGTGGAAGATACTTTCCCCTTCTGAAAGCAGCTTTACTTTACTTTTCCAAAATGTAGCAATTAAACATAACAGAAAAATACACTGAAGTCCATCTGAGTTATAAAGAAAATGAAGTGTGTGCGCGTGACTACCCTCAGAGTGAGTTTTGCACAGAGCTCAATGAAACTTGCTTCCTTATCAGCCTAGCAGTAATTCAAAAACTTGTATATTGTATTGGTGCAGACTGGGCAGACAATAGAACAGGTTAGCAAGGTTTTTAGTTATTAGTTTGCTATTCTCTAGGTGGTTGGCCACAATATACATTTATGGTGACTGTGTTTGTTTGTTTGTTTATTCCATCAACTCTGCTCACATCAATCTAATCTGCAGCCATTGGCCGTTTCCCCCTGTTTCCTCCATCCTATGATACTGTATAGTTGATTATGGGTAAAAATTGTAAATAAAGCTATTTTATATATTTTGCAAAGAAGACAAAGCTAAACCATCTGTGTATTTCTATTGTTGTTCAGCTTCTGCCTTGTCAATTTGATTACCAGGTTGAGAGATCCACTATCATTTCTCACATTTACCAAAAAATGTTGGGAGTACAACTCCCAGAATCTATTAGCCAGCATTGCCAGTGGCCAACTGGATGCAAGAAGAGGGATTCCAGGATGTGTTGCCTGTAAAAGTAACTTTGCCAAGCTCTATCAGAATAGTAGATGTACACAAGCCACAATTAGGAACAAGAGACTTGTGCCTACTCCTATAAGCATCCTTTCCGCCCTCTCCTACATCGGATTCTTATGAGTGAAGCTCCTATACAATAAATTGGCTGGGGAGTGGTATCAATTTTTATGCCATGATTTAGGTAGTAAAATCTCTTGGGTGACTCTTAGCTCATTTTATAGTTGGAGAAAAAAGAGAACACAACTCTCAAATTATTTGACAGGCCCAATATCTACTGAACCGTTTCTTGAATCTGATACTTTGCACGGCATCTCCAGGTTACTATTTGCTAACTCATCTATTATTTGTTAGCTTCTTCCTTTGAAACAAACTCTTCTTTCATTTGTCTCTGTCAATTTTGTTTACAGAATGACCTTTCATATCCACAAGACCAGCATTGTGGCTTCATTTATCTATTTTTGACAAAATATGCCACTGAATGGCATTTTCTAGGATCTCCAGTGAGACTCTGTAGTATTCCTGGGCTAGAAATCCTTAATTTCAACAGAGTTTGCTCTTATTTGTGAGTTTGCATATCCTTGTGAAGTCCAGGGACTTATCCCCTGCATAAGAGGTGGATGGGCCATACTGTATTTCTTTGTTCTTTACATCTCAGCTATTGGCATTGAATTAAATATCTCACCATCCATCCAGACAAACACACACAGAAAATATACTATTGCAACATACACACATTGTTATGAGATCATAAGATGAACAAGGAGATAAACAAAAACACTCTGAAGATTAGACATCTTGGGATTAGCTGTATTTTCACTACATCTCAATCCAATGACAGGGTCTTCTCATGCTAACTGTGGAGTAAGATAGTAAGTTTATAATAATAATGGAATCATAGAATCCTAGAGTTGGAAGAGACTACATAGGCCATCCATTGCAAACCCTTGCCAAGAAGCAGGAAAATCGAATTCAAAACACCCCCAACAGATAAATGTCATATTTAGATTTTTTTAAAAAATGTTATACTTTTCCTTGTTCACACCTTTGGAATTGCAGGAAATTTCCCTGAAGTAAAAAGGGATGCTCTAAATTCATCCTACTGTAGTCCATTATCTCAATGTGGTAGATTTTAACATATTCCTTATTTTGTCTTCTCTTGGTCCAGTGATTAGCACAAAGAGTATCAGACAGACCTGTTCACACAAAATCTGCATGGTTTCATGTTATTCCCCTGGAACAGAGGCTGTGGAAGTCCGGACAAAGAGAACCCTGTCTTTCTCTTATTCCATTGGCATCCAGGCATTCAACCCAGAAATATCGCTGCTTGCTTTTGTCTGAGGCATTTTTGAATGTGTTTTGCAAGCCTCTTGCCTGTGTCAGCAGATTTTTCATTAACCAAGCCATACTGCAGCTCTGTGTCCTGATCCCCAGTGACGCAGAATTCCTGCTAGCTTTTAGGGCTTGCTTTTATTGAAGGTCAGCTCATGACCATGGCTAAGATACAAGGGCACTGTGGTGGCACCCAGTGGGGGCTGTGATGGCTGACAGCCAAGAGATCAGGAGTGGTGTGTAACTTGTTTTAAATGAGACATGTTACACCAGCTTTGGATTTTTTGGTGTGTTTTCATTTAGTGCCATCTTGACATCTATATCTGTCAGAAAGATGTAAGGAATTATCAAGGATAAATCCTCATAGAGTAAGGAATGCACCCTTCTCTGATCCCAATCCTGTTCTTCTCATTCCAAATTCTTCTCATTCCAGTGTGAAAATGTTTATTTGAAATACTAGAGGGCTTTACTATGATTAAAAATACCTTTGGTTTACTTCACTGTGTGGAGGAAGATAGATAGATAGATATAGATATAGTTTGATGACTGAGTCGAGATAATTTTATTTTTTATTTATTTATTTCTTCAAGCTTCTATACCACCACTCCCCGAGGGCTCGGAGCGGTTTACAAGATTTGAAGAGCAAATCTTTAATGATGATGATGAATGGGAGTGGAAAAATACAATTATTCATGGATTTTATTACTATGCTCTCTCTAGGAAAGTTTAGGTCCCTCAGGGCGAGCTAGAGAAGTTGGCAATAGAGTCACCCTGGAGGATCTAGAAGATCTTAGAAAGAGATTATCTCAGGTAAAAAAACAATTGCTTCCCCCACTTCCATGATGGTTTTGTGCTCCTATCCCCCAAGTGAGGAGCCTACTGCATAATATCTATGCCATTAAAATTATAGATGTCTAAGATGGGTGCACTAGGGGAGCATGCTAAAATCCTTAGTGTGGTTCTCATCAATGTCCTGTGAGTGCACACACATACTGGTATAATTATATTCCCATTCCATGCTGATTCCCTCCAGTTTATAAAGATTAAAGATAATGTATGTGGATGCATGCAGCGGGGAAAGAGTCATCAAAATCACTGCAGGAGAAATAAAAAGCTCTCCATTTCTGCTCTTACTCAAAAGATCTATAGATTGCTCATGGGCAACAAGTTAAACATGAGCCAATCATGTGATGCAGTAGCTAAAAAAAGCCAATGGGATTTTGGTCTGCATTTTGGTCTGCAATGGGATTATGGTCTGTATAGCGTCTAGATCCAGGAAAGTCACGCTACCCCTCTAGTCCGCCTTGGTCAGACAACACCTGGAATCATACTGTGTCCAATTGAAGGGAGATTTTGACAAGCTGGAATGTGTCCAGAGAAGAGCGACTAAAATGATCAAGGATCTGGAGAACAAGCCCTATGAGGAGTGGCTTAAAGAGCTGGGCACGTTAGCCTAAAGAAGAGAAGACTGAGAGGAGACATGATGGCCATGTATAAATATGTGAGGGGAAGTCATAGGGAGGAGGGGGAAAGCTTGTTTTCTGCTGCCCTGGAGACTAGGATGCAGAACAATGGCTTCAAACTACAGAAAAGAGATTCCACCTGGACATGAGGAAGAACTTTCTGCCTGTGAGAGCTGTTCAGCAGTGGAACTCTCTGCTCTGGAGTGTGGTAGAGGCTCCTTCCTTGGAGGCTTTTAAGCACAGGCTGGGTGGCCATCTGTCAGGGGTGCGATTTGTATGCAATTTTCCTGCTTCTTGGCAGGGGGTTGGACTGGATGGCCCATTGGGTTTCTTCCAACTTTATGATTCTATTCTTCTTCTCCAGAATAGAGAAAATGCTGCCTTCCCTGTGAAGATATATATGTGGACTTGTAAGTGTGAGGATGGAAATGTGGCTCTTGACACATATGGCTCTTTGGGCCCAATAAGTTGTTTACGCCTGCTCTCAAGGGGAATTCTAGCAGATGTGGGGTGCCACACAGGACTGAGAAAAGCTTCAGCTTCCCTGACTCTTCTTCTGTAGTTCTATTAAATGTAGATCATCCCTGTCCTCCTTTGTCTCAAACCATCTTAAGAGTCACCTTTCTATGTGCCCAAAGTCCCTGCCTCTTGCAAATGTAATGGCTATTATTGACAGAATTGCAAACATTGCTATTTAAAACCCTAAGAAATGAGTACTTAGTGTACCAAATCCCTAATGAAATTTTCAGCTAGTGTATGCTATGTTAATGCATATGGAAATTTTTATGTAGAACAAAGAAAATCCCCATAGTCGTTTCTGGAGAAGAGATACTCTGTGCGTTCTCTTTCCATATGATGCATTTTGTCCTAACTTTTTTGTGGTACAAAGTCAAACTATTTTATGATTTTTTTAAAAAAGGAAATTAATGCCTAATTCTTTGCCTTTTTACATCAGAAATTATATAATAAAATAACTTTAAACAAGATCTTTAAAACCATGTCCCACCTCTGAACTTGCATGAAATTTGTAGCAATGGTGTTATTATTTAACTTGGTGGGGAACCTCTGGCCCTGCTGCAGCTTCCAGCAATGGTCCCTAACCATAGTCCATGCTGCCTGGATCATTTTAGTTGCCCTTCTCTGGACATCTTCCACCTTAGACCCTGTTGGACTATTCATTGTGTCTAAACCATTGTGCGACTACATGCATCTGCCCCCAAATAAATGTTATGTAACCACATACCACGTTTTTCCTTTTATGTGAGAATGATTAGACTTATGTTCCCTTAGACATATTACCATCCAAAACCGGTTTGCCAATGCCTCAAGTGCCTCAAATATGAGCATTAGACTTTCTTCAAATAACCCACTAAGCAACATGCAAGTGTTTCTGTTCCAAGCCATGAAATTTGGAAGAATTATCCACTAATCAGCAAAATGCAGGATATCTCTTTGCGTTATTCATTTTCACATAATGCCCACTCTAAATGAGTCATTTAGTGTGTGACTGACCCAAAGCCACAACTTTGGAGCTCTCATATGCCTGGCTACATTTGATACTTCAGGCGCTTCATCTCCCCCCTTAATCCATTCAAATAGTGTGAGTGCAGCATTTCCAACAAGCAGGATAAAACCACATGGGATTTCTTGGCATGGTCCAGTGAAACACGGAATAGCTTTGTGAGAGAACTCTTCAGTTCTGTTTTAGCATTAATACAATCACACACTGAACAAAGAAAAAAAAATCCACACTGGAGTCTATTCTTTTTTTGTCCACATCTTAATTACCATATTCATGTGTCCAAAGATGAAGTGTTTGTTTTTATTCTTTCTCTTTTACAAAACAGACCTGAGCTGGATTAACCAATGGAAGAAAATTACACAATTGCCAGAAATCTCTTGTCTTTTAGCCAATTTAAGACTTGGAAGCCATCACAAGCCGCATGTACACTGTAGAATTAATACAGTTTGAAACCACTTTAACTGCCATGGCTCGATGCTATGGATATCTGGGATTCGTAGTTTGGCAAGGCATCTTCATTCTTTGGCTCCTGTGACACAGGACCTACTCGTCCACCATTGTTCGTGTGCAGTTATATTGGCCAGGGTGATGGGGCAACAAGGGAGGAGGATCCCCCATCTCCCCTCACCTTTGGCATCCCATCAGCCTGTCTGATAACACTGCAGGTGGCACAGTGAATGAGGATGGGGAGGGGGACACACTGCCATCCTGTCTGAGCCCAGGAAACATGGGATGACAGAGAGAACTGGTTCAACAGTTTCTCTCAACTTAGGCCAACACGGGGCAAGGGCATGCTAAAGAGTTCTTGCTTCATAGCATTGTGGATCATCCCTGTGCAGCTCATCCACCTGTACACTGACCTAAGTGGTCAGTATAGATGTGGCTCAGGTTCTCCAGTGTGACTCTATAGTCAACTTCCTTTAGTCACACGGGAGAACCTAGATATTTCTGGAGATAACACCTCTTTAAGAAACTCTAGGTCTTCCAATGCCATTTTTGTTTAGTTCCCAGTAAAATGCTAGAGAAGTCATGCTAGAGAAGATCTAGAAATTTCTAGAGAGATTTTCTCTCAAGTAAGAAAATAGCAATTCTTTATTTGAGGTTTTTCACTTTTACATGGGTTCTTGCTCCTAACCCTAGAAAATGTAGATGACTTGATTATATGTTTCTGTATTGTTGTTGGGTTTTTGCACTCTGTATTGGAAAAGGTGGCTGAATCTGTGCCTTCCAGGGTGAAAGGAGGACCACTGGAACTGACTGGTTGTAAAATCACCCAAATCATACCCCGTCATATCCCATTTAATGGCCTGCTGCTGATAGAAGTAGATTATGCCTGCCGTGCTCTCTGCGGGTGTGCTGGAGCCTCTGAGGCATATGTGTCTCCCATTCATGAAGCTCTCTGCCCAAACCTAATACTGTATTTGTAAGAATAAAACATATTTTTCAGCATCCCCAGGCTTTGTCTTTTATCTACTTTTCATCTATTGAGCGTTACTAGACCTCTCCCCCCCCCTAAACCCTATCAGCCAGCAGACTTGGTGGCTAGGTTTACTCTATGTACGTATTAATTATGCATGTCAAGTTAACAAGTCTGTAAAAAAAATCAGAGACTTTATAAAGTTTGACCTGCCTTGCTGGTTACTAATAAAGATATGTGCTAGAAATGCCTTTAAAATATATACTTTTTGGCAATTATATACCAATTGTATCTGTCTGTGGGGCTTTAAACCTTACTAAAATATCACCCATGAAGCCTATTGAAATCTAAAATGAAGTCCAGATGTTTCTCTATGTGGCTGCCATGGCCACAGCTGCTTCTGGGTATGGGAAAATGCCTTGGATCAAGAATGTGCAAATCTCTATCTATTCCATCTCATTACTCTGTTCATTTGTCTTATAACTACATTTGAGTATGTAGTTCAATAAATCATATTTGCATTGTCATCTAATAATTAATTCATTCTTCCTGCTTCAAATGAGTTGGTTATTTTCGATTTCCGTCTTCCCTTCTTATATCTTTATCTTTTTGGCTTCTTCCTATAGCAGCAAAAGAATAGATTTTAGATCTTTCAGTTAGCTGCCATTATTTTTCCTACAGATAACATGTTACCATTGTGCTATCTGGAGAGAAATGGAAGCCACCAATGATAGCTGCAATTTCCTCTTTTGGAATGATTAGAATTATGCATCAATGTGGACATTTCCTGAGGGAAAAGTAGCTGATTCCAGGAAAAGACATCATAATTAGCCCCACTTCTGCATCTAGAACAAGATATGCTCCTCTCTAAATTAGTAATCAATAAAAATGGAGTTAAATGGGCCCCATTTAATTCAATTATTAGTTCAGTAATGATTAATGTAACTAATATCAAATGGAGTTTACAAGAATTTGGGTTGCTAATCAGAACTTAGACAAAGCTTGGAAGACATGACCATAATTGGAAAATTTGTGTTTATGTTACAGACAAAGGCTGCAACAGATAAGAGGCAACCAGTTGTCGGTTGAACCATGCCATTGGATCAAAACCTGTTTCTGTGAAGACTGTGTGTTGGTTGCTGTGAACACATAAAACAAATTTGTACACAGGCATCTTCCAATACAAATATCCACACAAGTGGGACAGTACAACGTAGGGAAAATATCAAAATGTTCTAATTCGATAGATTGGCTGGTATATCCAAACACCGAGATACATGATATACAAAAAGGTAATATTCAATAAACAACTTCAAATAGAGTGCATAATGTCCTCTGGATCACAGTACCTTTAGGAGAATTGCATGGGGGAAGTAAGGGGTGTTTAATGGGTAAGTCCAGACCGGTGTTTAAAGTTGTAAAGGAAGTTCGTTGTTCAACACAAGTGTTCTGCACAAACATGATATGTTCAACACAAGTTTTGTATGTTCCACACAATAGTTGCCCACAAAAGGGGGGGGGGTTTCTTTCGTCTGACTATGTTTGTGATCTGTTTGCTGTGTGGAGAGAGTGTGACTAGCCAAATAATGCGGTGTGTATTTTGTTTTGTTTTAGGTGTAAATAAGGTGTCCCTGTGTACCATATTGGCTCTATGCCTGACTTTTTGCACAATATGGGGGGGGGGGGGGGGACCAGACCATATTATGTGTGGATTACAATTTTTTGGCACACTATTATTGTGTTGAACGCATCATCTTTGTGTAGACCGCTTGTGTTGAACGACGAAAGAACCCCCCCTTTTGTGGGCAACCATTGTGTGGAACATACAAAACTTGTGTTGAACGTATCATTCTTGAGCAGAACACTTGTGTTGAATGACGAACTTCCTTTACAATCTTAAACACCGGTCTGGACTTACTTCCCCCATGCAATTCTCCTAAAGGTACTGTGATCCAGCGGACATTATGCACTCTATTTGAAGTTGTTTATTGAATATTACCTTTTTGTATATCATGTATCTCGGTGTTTGGATATAACAGCCAATCTATTGAATTAGAACATTTTGATATTTTCCCTACTGTCCCACTTGTGTGGATATTTGCGACATTTCCACGGTTTATTGTTGTTACTGTATCTTCCAATACAAGCCATACCCAACAAAAGTCCCATGGCAATCAATGAGTGGTGACAGAAGCAGGACTGTGAAATCTCGAAGCGCCTTAGCCATGGACCAGCACATGGGTGGTGGATATGGATTCAGTCATTCTAAGTCAAGATCCAAGGCAGTGAGCCATTTTGCAGCTGTATTCACAACTGCACCATTCTAGTTATGATCCACTCTGCTCACCCCATATGGAGAGGGGACTAGAAAAGGTGACTTAAACATTGTATGCCTGTCTTACATATTCCTAACTGGACTGCCACATCCAAAGGGGTCACCACCTCGCAGTCAAAAAAGAAATATGAACTTTGGAATATGGAACATACGGTCACTGTTGGATAACACTAACAGTGATTGCCCTGAATGTAAGATTTTTGTGAGCGAGATGAGGTGCTTTCATATAGCAGCCCTCTAAGAAACCTGTTTTCCCAGTTCCATATGACACTAACTATATGTCCTACAAGTGTTCCCTAGATAATAAGGCATTGCTTGTTTATCCCACATAGCTGTAAACATCCATGTAACTAAAATATACAGCATGTGTTTTAAAATAGGAAGAGAAAGGCTTGTTGTTCTGAAGCCAAGCGCTGGCTGGTACTCCTTAACTCATAGTAATTAATTTGACATACGATCATAAATCACTCCAGAATAAATGCTTTATTTTCTCCAAGGCTTTTATGACTCTTCTCTGGCAGGACTTAAGTATCCATTAGTCTGGCAGGAGTTATCAATGTAAAACTCCATCATTTCTGCAATCTTGGTGTTTTAAAGCACTTCTTCTCACTCCAGTTTTATTAAAGAAGAAACTGAAATTAGATTGTCAATGACAAGGTTTATATTTTACAACCTCTGGCACACAGTGGTTTGCACAGCACCTTCAAGAGTCAATGCAGGATGAATAAACGAATGAATTACAACCTCGGGCAGTAAAAAGCAACTGTACCGCATTCTCCTTTGCTATGTCCCCATCTTGAAAAAAAATTCTTCATAAAATTATTTCTAAGCACACAGCTGCCAAAGGCTAGTAACCTTAATCCACAAGCCTTTTCACCCATATTGTAGCAACTGGGTTCTAATTACCTGTGGGAAATAGTTTGCTGTTTCTGAGGCCCATTCCATGGTGATTTTGTTTAAACAGAACTGTTTTATAACATGTCCGGACACCAGATGCCTTATGTCCAGCTGTAGTCAACCACAACTGGGTTTGTAAATCCATTCTATTAGAACTAAGTCATTGCAGATGTACATTTGAGTCAGGTGGAGCTGGGCCAAAGGCTTAGAGTTTCTGCATTGGCAGCATAGGCAGGGGGGAACCAAAGGAGACAGAACATAAAGAAAGAATACTCCTTCATCTGAGTTTTCAGGAACTAAAGTTAGCCGTGCCGACTCTAATATGAGAAAGACAATTAAAGCTGAAGTTCATTAACAGAGATCGGAAAAGAGGCTGCGGTTAGCTAAATACTAGTTAACGTTGCAGGGCCATGAAACGAAAACGAAATAATTACTTTAGAACTGTTAAGGAAGGAAGTGGATGTTTAGTTTGGGGGATGTTTAGGTCTTTCAAAAAGGCTGAAAGTTGTAAAAGTGTATACTGCGGTGGACAGACCATGAGACTTCTTGTCCCAACTGCTCAACAGGCAGTAAATTCTTCTGTTTCTTAAGATCGTGTAATTCAAACTGTTCAAAAGATATACTTCTTATCTTCCTTTAAAGGCACGTGCTGCCTTCACAGACAGGAAACATTTTCTTCATGGGCTGCTGCATATTTTCCACAGTAGGAAGCTGGAGTTTCCTTTTAAGATGAATAGTATGGGGTTTTAAAATGCCTCCCATGCAGTTATCAAAGAAACAAGAGCCCTGCCATGCAAAAAAGATAGCAACACATTTCCGCAATAGCGTGTGTCAAGGACAAGATTGCCAACTTTTCCTGGTATGTCTCACCTTTGTGGCTTAAATTCAGTTGCTAGTCCTGAATAGAGCAGATATATTGAATTAATATGATCAACATTATTGTTGATTTATCTTGCAATTATGGGTTCAATAGGTCTCCTCTAATTGGGACTGTAGTCTTTTACATGGGTGTGGAGATAATACAACCCTCTGAATTGTGTCAGACTGAAACTTCCAACATTCCCCAGTATCTGTACTGCTTGCTGTTGGGAGTTGTAGTCCAACAGCATTGGAAGAAAAGGGGGTTTACCAAAATTGTACAGTCAACCATAAATTGCAGTTACATAAATCCCTCGTGAACTGTTGCTGTTTCTTTAACATCTAGATGAATGTTTAATAGCATGAAGGTAAGTACAGATTGAGTATCCCTTGCTTGGAATTCTGAAATCCTCCAAAATTGTCCACATGGATGGCTGGCATAGTGACACCTCTGCTTTTGGGTGGTTCCATGTATACAAACTTTGTTTCATGCACAAAATCATTAAACAAGTTGTATTAAAATTATTTAAAAATTGCTTCACTCAATCACCAGATATGCCCTCTGAAATCTACTGTAAACCAGCTGTCTTAGGCTATGGAGAGCTGTGGTATTGGTGTGCCACACACTGCAGGGTGATGTGACAACAACAAAAGAGTTGTGAATGGACCCTGCAAAGTCCTTGCTTTTGCTCCTTGAAGCATGGGTTGCTGGCAAGAGGGGGGTGGTCACTTCACCCTGTAGTGTCCTGTTCCCCAAGCTGCAGAACTCTATTGCTCAGGGTAGGTGCCTGGCTTTTAAGATGGGTTTCAGGTAATGGTACTATGATGGTAAATATGAGTAGGAACAGCTATGCAGCCATAAGCCTAGCTTGCAATGCCATTACTGGCTGTTAAATTATGATTTCTAAATTATATACTGGGTGTTTACATAACAGCAACAGCAACAACAACATCCCCCATGTTTGATACAAGAATATTGGTTATGGATCTATATTGTAAAAATGTTTTCAAATGCCATGGTCAAAATTGCATGTTACTTTGATGGATATTTAAATTATCTTAACATATAATGTGTAGAACTGAAGCCCTAAATTCAGTGTTTCCTATGTTCTACTGAATAGACCCATTCAGTCAGCGTTGTCTTACTAAGTCTTCATTGATTCAATGGATCTGCTGTCTTGGGACTAACAATTACATGTAGGCTGTAATATGATGTCCTCTTCAAATCCCTAATTCAAATCTGTAATGAATGCTGGCAGCCTTCTAAGAGCACTTGATTAAAAATATTTTTTACATATCGTTATATTACTGGTATGTTTCTACTATTTGCATCGACCAGCTATTCCTGCAGGAATCATTCTTTTTTTCAGATCCATGTTCTCTTTTCTTGTTTCTTTGAGTTGTGCCTGAGTCGGCCAGAAGGGGTCTCTAGAGAGTTTAATTTGCTTTATAACTACATTTGTTTGTGTAGCAATCCCAATTGCGATACTGCTGAAATGTTACAATACAAGATCAGGCAACCAAGGAAGCCTCACTTGAGGCAGGCATGTAGCCAGGGGGGGGGGGCGAAGGGGGCTTCAGCCCTCCCCCGAAAATTCTCAGGGTGGTCCGCGAAAAGGCCTTACTGGTACATTATTTAAACTGTTACGTGCATTTAAATCATGATCTGATCACCATGCTCATTATATCCCACATTAATGGGGTTATTGGGATAACAATACAAAAGGTTTGCTAGGGTAGACCCTCCTCCACCCAGTCTCAGCCCCCCCCCCCACCCCCCGAATCAAAATCCTGGCTACGGCCCTGACTAGAGATATAGCCAAGTCACAGTTTGCATTGTTCCGGTGTTCAATATTTCAAATGTACAACATTTATCTATAAATGCATAAAGAAAAAAAGCCTAATTCACAATGCAGGCCTCTCCTAGCATGCCTGTGTATCACAGTGAGGAGGAAGAGGCAGAAGAGCAAAACTGTTAGAAATATTGGTGTGGAATTTTAAGAGCAATTGTCTATGGCAGTGGTTCTCAACCTGTGGGTCCCCAGATGTTTTGGCCTTCAACTCCCAGAAATCCTAACAGCTGGTAAACTGGCTGGGATTTCTGGAAGTTGCAGGCCAAAACACCTGGGGACCCACAGGTTGAGAACCACTGATCTATGGCAATGGGCAGGAAGCAAATGTAGCGTGGTGTGGTGATTTGAGCAGTGGGCAATGACCCTGGAGACCTGAGCTTGAATTCCTGCTAACCCATGAATTCTATTTGGTAATCATGAACAAGTCACACACTCTCAGCCTCAAAGGGTAGGAAAGCTATTCTATATAAATATTGGCCCAAAAAACCCCCCTATGATAGGTTAGCCTCAGGTTCACCATAGATCAGAAACAACTGTGAGTCATAAAACAAAAATGAAAAATAGTTTAAAAACAATTTTAAAGCCCTTTAGGAAAAAATGGAGAAATAAAATAATTCCCATCCTTGTTGTTAGATTCCTCTTTAGCTTCCAGACAATTGCTAAAAGCCTGTCTGAATTTAAAGTTATTTTTCCACCTGTGGAAGAACAGTAGGGAACATGCTAACCTAGTCCCGCTTTGGAGTTGTAGAATCTGGGACATGCCACTTAGGAGCAGGCATGTAGCCAGGGGGGGGGGGGGCTAAGGGGGCTTCAGCCCCCCTCGAAATTCTCAGGGTGGTCCACGAGAAGGCCTTACTGGTACATTATTTAAACTGTTATGTGCATTTATATCATGATCTGATCACCATGCTCATTATATCCCACATTCATGGGGTTATTGGGATAACAATACAAAAGGTTTGCTAGGGTAGATCCTCTTCCACCCAGTCTCAGACCCACCCCTGAACCAAACTCAGCCCCCCGAAACAAAATCCTGGCTACGGCCCTGCTTAGGAGGCTATCTTTTGTATCCTCACTAAATGTGCTGGTCAGTGAGATAGCTACCCTGAAGACTGGGAAAGATTAGTGAGATACAGCCTCTCAACAGCCTGGATCCAAACCATGTAGGACCTAATAGCACTTAACCATGTTATGGATTGTAAGATGTTTTGGGATCTTCTTGGCAGATCTTTCTCTCTATCCCATCACCCTCACAGCAATATCATGGAGAAAGCTTTCTTGGTGGCTGCTCCCAAACCCTGGAACTCTCTTCCTAGCAATGCTATACTGGCACAGTCCTTCTATCCTTTCCTGGTTAGGTAACGACATTGTCCATGAGGCCCTGCTCTTGATCCCGCCACTCTCGCAAATGCGGTTGGTGGGGATGAGAGACAGGGCCTTCTCAGGATTGGCCCCCCCGTCTGTGGAACTCCCTCCCTAAGGACATCAGGTTGGCCACCTCCCTCCTGTCCTTTGGGAGACCTGGCTGTGGGCCCAGGCGTTTGACTAAAGGTACTGATTAGAGGACAATGACAGCTTGGCAGTACGATATTGGATTTATCTGGCTGGACCTTGGTTTAGCGGCATGTTTGAATGTTAAAGGAATTTATTGATGTTTTATATTGTTTTTAATTGTGCCAACTGTTTTAATTGAATGTATGTGTTGACAGCATCATTGATGTATATGTGAAGTCATCCTGAGTCCCCTTGTGGGAGAAGAGTGGGGTAGAAATGAAGGAAATAAATATAAATAATAACATTTTCATTTCAGCAGGCCTATGATATTTTGCTGCTCAGGTGGGCAAGTCTCTCGTGTTTGTTGCTGTTAACTGTCATCAAGCTGACTTTAAGATTTATGGCAAACCCATAAAGGAGAGGCCTCTGAGTCACCAGCCATCAACAGCCCCAATCCAGTCCTGAACGTTATCACACCGGGGTTTTAAAGCAGGTAGCTCTGCATTTCTGTCACCTACAGAATTCTGGGGAATGTAGTTTGGAAAGGTGAAGGCCCTGCCTTAAACTACATTTCCCAGAATTCTTCAGGCAGTGGAAATGCGGAGCCACCCGTTTTAAAGCCCTGGTGTGATAACATCATCACAGTGCCATGGCTTCCTTGAGTGAATCTATCCATCTGGAAGGCTGTCTTCCCCCTTTCCTTCTACTGTACCAAGCATTGTTGTCTTTTCTAGTGAGACATGCCTTCTCATGATATAGCTAAAATATGTAACTGTCATTTTGTTACATTTGTAGTCATCTTTTTAACAGCTTGCTTTCACTACATTTAATTTTATTGATAGTGTAATCATAGTTTTAACGTGAGCTGTTATCTGTTTAAACTTTGTAAGCTGACTTAAATCTAAGAAAAGGAAAAGGTGGGATAATATAATAGACCTCATCCCTTTTCGAAGGGCTTGTAAGACCGCCCTTTTTTGACTGGCCTTCAACTAGATATGTCTGCCCAGGAAATGCCTATGTATTTTATCCTGTACCTCGTGATGAGATGTGGTTTTATGTTTTTATTGTATGGTTGGTATATGCCGCCTATTTTATGTGCTGTGATCCGCCCCGAGCCTGCAGGGAGGAGCGGAATACAAGATTGAATAAATAAATTAAATAAATAAATAAAATAATGTATAATAACCAGAACTTTTAATTGGATGGAAAATGTAAAATGCAGCCAGAGAAGCTGTTGCTGTAAGAAACTGGTATGTTCTATGTAATCTTCCTTATTCAACCACTTGGCTGCAGTATTTTCAGGCCACTGAACATTTGGAAACTTTTTCCGAAGGTTTCCTCCACTGAGCATATCACAGCAACCCAAATGGCACACAACTAAGGCACATCTCCATGGCCAGATCAGACTTCTCTAGCAGTACTTTCAGCTGGCACACTAGCTGTGGAAACATATTTGTGGCCACTGTCGAAACCATAGCATCCAGGCTAAAGGCTCAATTCAGCAGTGCACACATGCCCAAAAGCAGAGTTTTCAGGGGTCTCTATTCCTACTGTGTGATCTGCTTTTTTATTTATCAGGGGCTCCTTTCTGGAGTAAACAACCCCATCCAGTCCACTGGTTCACAACTAGAATTGCTTATTTGAATTTGGATGGAAAAGCAAAATAGAGTTGGATGTCTTCCCTATAAATAGTGAGTGGCATTCTAAGAATATGTAGATGGTAAATATTTTACTTGCCAGTTGGCTGGCATAAGAACCCTACTTAAATATATTCTTGAGAATGCATTCAATTAAATTGCTAGAATGATTATTTTTTCTTGCATGCTGCACTGAGATTCTGTGATATAATATATTTTAATAAATCAAAATACAAAGTCAGGTGACAACAATGCACGGCTCATCAGCTCTCTGCATAAATCGAAAATTCAATTTATAAATTGCCCTCTGTAACGTTCACAGGTTCCATGATAGATTAATTGATGTGTACAGTAGTGCAGAAAAGAAGTTTGAAAGCCATCAATTTATTAAATATCTCTAAGAATATCTTCTGCTTGGAAGGTGTAAGCAGAATTCTGATATAGCCATACTTTCACGTTTCTTTCATTTAGTCATTTTACAGATGGAGATCACTTGGGCTTTTGATTTTTCAGCAAGTGAAAATCTTCATATTCTGCCAAAGTTTTAAGAATTGACTGCAAGGACTTTTAATAGTGTACTATTTTGCTGAGTTTTTTTAAACAAAACCTGTTTTTAAAAATTAAACTTAAAATGGTTTTACTTCTACAAAATAATTATTTTAAAATGTGTATATATTTCAGATGGTTTTGTATGTTTTCAGTCTGAATTGCTTTTAATAATTTGTAAGCCAGCCACTTTGAGTTTAAGGATCATTAGAAAAAAAATAAGTTGTAAGGCTATTATTAATAATAATAGGCTGCAGGCCATGTTTTCTTTTCTTTTCCCTTCTTTCTGCTGGAAACAGTTACGGTCTTTCATCACATTAATAAATGTCAAGATATCAAAGCACGAGTTTGAAGCCAGTGCTATAAAATAAATGCTGTACTAATTGGTTTAGTCACTAAACCAATGAAGGCAGCCTTTAGTAGTTCACAAAAGCTTTGAGGGATATCTGTTTCCTCAGCAGCTATTCCCAAGTTTCAGAATTCGGTAACTGACATAAAGGATTGAAAGGATTTTCCCTATGTGAATTAAGTCTTAATGTTGAAGGTAAGGTCTTCACAATATAAAAAATATGTCTTGGAAATGGTGCCACTTTCTTCTCTCAGTAGCTGACCTGTTCTCTGCTCCTTTGGACCACACAATCAATTCATGACTAATATTTTAAAAATGCATCACATACACACAGAAAGGAGTAAATTGTGATTTACAAAAAAAGACAGGTTTGGTTGTGTCTTTTGTGAAGGAAAACAAGGCTTATTGAGGGGAGGCAGGGAGGCAAAGGATGATGAAAGCTTTTTCTCATCACAGTTTTTCTTCTCCAGGTTAACTTGCCACAGGGCTCCCATCTCAGGCCCCTTCTACACTGTCCTTATGTCCCAGGATCTGATCCCAGGTTATCTGCTTTGTCTGAGTCTCCACTGCCATTTAATATGGGATAAGAGGATAACCTGGGCTGACATTGTGGGATATAAGGACAGTGTAGAAGGGGCCTCAGATAATTCTAAAATCAAGTAAACATAAACTTGGAATAATGTGAGCCATCAAGTATCTTCTAATTTATGGAAACCTCAAGGTGAACCTATCATGAAGTTTACTTGACAAGATTTGTTCAGGAGAGGTTTGCCTTTGCCTTTCCTGAGGCAGAGGGAGAGTGAGACTTGCCCAAGGTCACCCAGTGAGTTCCACGACTGAGCAGGGATTTGAGCCCTGTTCTCCTGGAGCTCTAGTCCAAGGATTGAAAAACTACATCACACTGGTTCCTAAGATTGGGAACATTTCAGGAGATAGACACATGCTTAAACTATGGACTTGCACATTACTAGTGGGGAAACGATAAAACACTATGTCTTCATTTGTCATAATTATCATTGGGGCTGTATCACATTATTTCCCTAGGAATATGTAGTTTGCTCTTATAAAGTTAGAAAATGGATGAAAACCCACTTCAGGTGAATCTACACTGTAGAATTAATGTAGCTTTACACCACTTTAACTGTCATGACTTACCTCTGTGGAATCACAGGATCCATAATCTTACAGGGTCTTTAGCCTTCTCTGATCAAGTTGCTGGTGCCTCACCAAACTACAACTCCCCATGATTCCACAGTTCAATGGCAGTTAAAGTGCTACCAATCGGCATAAATTAGCAGTGTAGGTGCACTCTTCCACTCAGCAGATCAAATGCCTAGCAGAAGCGGTTATTCTGTTCTAATTTCTCTTTAAAGTCTGGTTCACGCCACAATTACTTTCTTAGTTTCCATTTCTCCGGGGCCATTCATGTCTTCCTGGATTTCTAGCTATGTGAACAAGTAGTTATTATATAGGCTTTTGGTCCCATGAACCTGTTGTGTACCTGTTCAAACTGGATTCCTTTGGACTTTGTTTCAACTGTTGCAGTGTAGAGATATGATAATTAATGTTTCTTTTCTGAGTCATGGCATTTTTATTATATTTTCCTTTTCTTGTCTTGATTGTGATTCTGTATTCCTCACACAAATCTTACTCTATTCTAGACATAGGATAGATTTTGTATGTAAGATAATAAGGTCTTAAATTTGGCACAGTGAGAATTTGCTGGGCTATGGTTTAAGAAAAAGATAAAATACTGCATGTGTGTGCAATATGACTCAACGTGACTCAACAATAATGTATTTTGTTTTAAATGCTTATTTATGTTTTAAATTATAGGTTGTTTTATGTGTTATATAGGCTGATAGTTTTAGACTTGTATTGCTTTTAATATGTTGTAAAGATTTATTGTTATTGTTATTATCATGTCCATTTCCGAGCTCAATTCAAAGTGCTGGTTTTGACCTTTAAAGCTCTATGCGGTTCTGGCCCAGCTTAGTTGTCCGAACGCATCTGTCGCTACGTCCCACCTCGTAATCTAAGATCAGCCGGGGAGGCCCTGCTCTCGCTCCCGCCAACTTCTCAAATGCGGTTGGTGGGGATGAGAGAGAGGGCCTTCTCGGTGGTGGCTCCCCGTCTGTGGACTGCGCTTCCAAGCAACATACGATCAACCCCATCCCTCCTGGCATTCAGGAAAAAAGTGAAATCTTGGCTGTGGGACCAAGCGTTTGCACATTAGCACAATGCAGCACTTTGGATTGTAATTGTAATGGGTAAGTTGACGGTTATGGCTTAATGCTTATGTGGTGGACGGAATTTTGTTTTTAACTTAAGTGTAGGCCTATGTGCATTATGTGGTAATGTTAATTGTATTTTAATCTTGAATGTTTATGGTTTTATATTGTATTTATTGTGTTCGGCATCGAATTGTTGCCTTTTGTTAGGCTGCTCTGGGTCCCCCCTCGGGGGTTGAGAAGAGCAGGGTAAAATGATGTAAATAAAAAAAATAAATAAAAAAAATATTATTTATGTGTGCAATTACTAGCAAAAGGCAGTCATTTGAGACATACAATGGAACATAAGTACATTTATTAAAATACAGTAATGCTAAGTTTGCCCATCTGCTTCAAAGACAGTAACATATTACCTGAAGTAACTAATTCCTTAATTTCATGGCATTTATTTAATCTGGAAGAGCTAATCCTAAACACAGATGGGAGGCTGATCAGAAAAGTAGTAATATGATAAACAAATTCTAGAATTGTTATTAGAAGTGCCTTACGATCGTTTCCTGATAACACTTCATGTTATTAGAAGTGCCTCACGATAGTTTTCTGATCACGTTATATACTAGAAAGATAATTTCTGATGTAAAACATGACAAAACCAACTCACTAACCCTCCTTCCCAAGTTTGAATCTACCATAACATAAACCCTAGAAATGAGGATTTTCAGGGTTGCCATCTGGTTGTCCTTGGTCAGTCTAGTCTGTCTCTCTGTCTTGGTTACGAAGGTTCATTTTTCTAAATGGACAGCTTTATATAGGCTTACATTTTAATCTGTTAGTATGCACGCAATAGTTATGACACAGTTCTTCCTAAAACCGTATCTGCATACATCTATGTCAAGCATTCTAATGGTATTATTTAATATTAGACTTGAGGAAATCTTATTGTGCTAGCCAACAATATTGCTGTGGCTGTTGGCCCATAATCCCTTTGTTGTGGTATTTGTTGGCTTATAGCCCAAGACGACGGGCTATTTTTTTTAACTGATGGGAGGTCATGACCAAAACATGCCCCTTGATATCCACATTGATAAACAGTATCCAGCAGAGCATAGTATTGTGTTCCTTTTTATGCAGAATGATAACAACTATTAATCAATTATCAATATAATTTTCATGTAGGCAATAATAAAATAATACATTAATTATTATAAAAAATGTAAATCACAAAACTAATATGTAAAATGCTACTGAAAACTATTGCTATTTAGTTATACACTAATACACTTTTGAGCCCCCTTCCAGCTGTATAAAATCCAACATTATCTGCTTTGAACGGGGTTATATGGCAGTGTGGACTCAGATAACCCAGTTCAAAGCATATATTGTGGATTATCTGCCTTGATATTCTGGGATATATGGCTGTGTGGAAGGGCCCTGACTGGTAAATTCTTAGGTGGCTCAAAAACACATGCGCCTTGGTATTTTTCATCATTGGGACCTGATGGTTTTTGGGTGATGGTTTTCACCATCATCATCATCATCTCTTCTGGTGTGAGGGAATGCTGGGGGCCCTTTCACACAGCCCTATATCCCAGAATATCAAGACATAAAATTCCACATTATTCGAGCATGGACTCAGATAACCCAGTTCAAAGCAGATATTGTAAGATTTCCTGCCTTAATATTCTGGAATATAGGGCTGTGTAGAAGGGCCCTATGATTTATACCACTGGAGAAATTATATTGGTTTTTTTTTGTTTTATAAAATAATTTTTATTAAGTTCATCAAGAGTTAAAACAGTTCAAAACAACAGTAACACAGCATAGGAGAAAGAAAGTACATATAAAGAGAGAGGTAATCAAGCTCCTAAAGAGCTTGAGAAAAGTTAATGTAGTAATCTAAAGTAATAGTATGAAAGAGAAGAAAAGAGACCAAAATACAGTGGGGATTATATTGTTTAGCCAGTTCCGCACCACCTGAGATTCACCAGGAAGTAGCAGCCAATAATGAAAGGATCACAAATCTCCGCCCCACCCCGTTTAGATATCAGCCAGCACACCAATGCCTTAAATCAAGAAATAGTTTTCTAAGATCTACAGAGATATTTGCAGGAACACCACAGCAAACGAGAGTCCAAAAGTGGCAGGCTAAAACCTGGAACTTCAAGCCATGGTTGATACTGAATGAGAGACTCCCCCTCTCAGCACACAGAAGACTGGCTGACTTGGAAAGTGATGAACAGACTGTGCTCTGGCACTGCGAGATGCAGAGCCAACCTTAAGAAATGGGGCCACAAAGTGCAGTCCACAACATGCGAGTGTGAATAGCAAAGCACAGATCACCTATTGCAATGCAGTCTGAGCCCTACCATATGCACAATGAAGGACCTTCTTAAAGCAACACCAGAGGCATGCCAAGTGGCCAGCTACTGGTCATAGGACATTTAATATAATACCAAGTTTTTTAACTTTGTGTTTTTCAAATACATTACAACTGTCCCCTTGGTTCGCTTCTGATATGATAAATAAATAAATAAATAAAGACATAAAGTATTATGTTTGTTTATACTCTGTTTTTTCTCTCCACAAGAAGACTCAAAGCGGCTTGCTTCCTTTTGTCCCATCCACCTCCATCTCATTCCAGAGTCCATGGCTTCTGTAACTATAGATAAAGCAATATGACAGATGCCAAAAGTTTTTCATGCTTTCTCAGTCAGAACACTACATTGTTTCTGAATTGTTTCATTAGTTAGGGAGCTGAAGTATGGATAGCAATATTAGGATCTACAGCGGGTCCTTGGTATACTGTATACTGAGATTTGGTTCTAGGAAAACATTCATGGATGCCCAATCTTATTTTTTATACACACACAGACACAGACACAGACACACGAGAGAGAGAGAGAGAGAGAGAGAGAGAGAGAGAGAGAGAGAGAGAGAGAGAGAGAGAGAGGCTTGATTCTGGAGAATATTCTCAGAGTTGTGGTTGGTTGAGTCCATAAATGCAGAGCCCATGAATATATGAATGTTTTAAAAACTATTGGGGCCAAACTAGATGTTTACTTTTCATGTAGCAACTCTGACCTGAATTGTCCCTCCCCAGGTGGCTTTCTGAAAGGGCGAATGACCACATAATATCTAACATAGAATTCAACATCCAGAGTGGCCTAAGATACATGCATAGGGATACTAAAGAAATATCCCAAATGCAAAAAAGAAAAAAAGAAAAAAAAGCAATAAGTGATTTCTAGGCAATTGTCTAGGTACATAGGAAAAATAATAAAGATGAAATAATAGGATGTAAGGAAAGCGAAATGTAAGTGACACTTATAAGTTGATCACAATAAAAGTGGCCAAAGTTCACCAGTAATTCTCTCTGGAGAAATCATGAGCAGATAAGCGACAATGTGATGTGCTCTTTAGGAGAAAACTGTGCTGACAAAGCCAGAAACCACCAGAAGCAGAAATGGATTACTCAAGTTGGCTTCCTGGTAGGATATGCAAGGCACAAGGAGCTATGCCAGAGGGGAAAGGGAAATGATGTATGCAGAGTGGCCTGTAAAGCCCCTTATACAGCCACTCTGACAGCCAGTATAGCAGGCATGGGTAAACTTGGGTCTTCCAGGTGTTTTGGACTTCAACTCTCATAATTCTTAACAGCCTCAGGCCTCTTCCTTTTCCCTTTCCTTTTCTGCTTATGCGACTGAGGAGGAAAATGAAAGTGCCTGAGGCTGTTAGAAATTGTGGGAGTTGAAGTCCAAAACCCTTGGAAAGCCCCAGTTGGCCCATGCCTGCAGTATAGTATAGAGTGTTGGGCTCCGACTCCGGAGACCAGGGTTTTGAATCTCCACTCGGCCATGGAAATCCACTGGGTGACTTTGGGAAAGTCGCACTTTCTCAGCCCCAGAAAACCATGGGCGCATTTACACTGCTGAATGTATGCAGTTTGACACCACTTTAATTGTCATGGCTCAATACTATAGATTCCTGCAAATTGGAGTATCAAGGCCTTTGGCCTTCTCTGGCAGAGTGTGTATGTGTCTGACTAAACTATAGCTTCCTGTATTCCCTAGCATTGAGCCACGGCAGTTAAAAGTGGTGCTGAATTGCATTCATTTCACAGTGTAGAATTGTTTTAATTAATTGTTTTAATTAATGTTCTATTTATTATTTTAGTTGTTGTTAAATTGCTTTGTTATATTTAAGAGCATCAAATTGTGCTAAATGTAAGCCGTCCTGAGTCCCCC
This sequence comes from Anolis apletophallus, assembly GCA_030556195.1. NCBI lineage: Eukaryota > Metazoa > Chordata > Lepidosauria > Squamata > Anolidae > Anolis > Anolis apletophallus. The sequence goes on from JARBWK010000001.1 coordinate 84,272,222, forward strand.
TTTGGGGGTTGAGAAGGGCAGGGTAGAAATACTGGCAATAAAATAAATAAATAAATAAATAAATAAATAGATGAGGCATGGGGGAAACTTGGACCCCCCAGGTGTTTTGGACTTCAACTCCCACAATTCCTAACAGCCCCAGCGGCTGAAGGGGAATACGAAAGGGCCCGAGACTGTTACAAATGGTGGGAGTTGGAGTCCAAAACACCTGGAGGGCCCAAGTTTGCCCATGCCTGGTGTAGCTAGACCCCACATGACAGATTCGCATTAGGGTTGCCATAAGTTGGAAATGACACACCACATTTCGCTAGATGCCAGGATTACATTCCCCGCAGGGGGTTGTCCCAAAATTATTTGCTGCCTGAGGTCCCCTCGGCTCAGTCCTACAGTCAAGCTTACCTGTCCGAATGGACCTCTCCTTATGAACCATCTCGGAGCTTAAGATCGTCTGAGGAGGCCCTGCTCTTGATCCTGCCTCCTTCACAGGCACGACTCGAGGGCACAAGGGACAGGGGCTTCTCAGTGGTTGCCGTTTGGCTGTGGAACTCCTTCCCCAGGGATATTAGATCAGCCCGCTCCCTCCTGATCTTCCGTAAGAAAGACTTTGGAGATCTTGTGCAATAGATAAAGCTGGAATTATGTGAAATGACTATTGGAATGACCCAGGCTATGAGTTTGAATATCATGGTAAACAGGGAAGGCATTGTTTTATATGTTTAAATGTATTTTATAATTCTAAGGTCTAACCCCACTCCTATTTCACCCTAGGGTTTTTATCATTTTACCATGTCCATTTGGCCTGCCCACCCTATTCCTTGTGTGTGAATTTCTTGTATTTTGTTTATTATTGTAATTGTATTTTTTCTATTATTATTATTATTATTATTTCTGATGTATTTAGTTTTGTATTTTGTATTTCACTGTGTTGTATTGTACTTTAGAAAGGCTTGGCCTCATATTAGCCACCCGATTCCCCATTGGGGAGACGATGGCAGGGTATAAATAAAGATTATTATTATTATTTACATGTTTATTATTTTGGAATGCATCGAATAGCTGCCCAAGTGTAATAAATAAGGTGTATAGCACATACATTTAGCTAAAGTTGATGCAAGCACCACAAACCTGCACGATCCCTTCCATCTTCTGAAGAGGCCCTCCTTTCACTCCTTCCTCTATCACAGGCACGACTTGTGGGAACGAGGGAAAGGGCCTTCTCCGCTGTGGCCCCCCAGCTGTGGAACTCGCGCCCTGGTGAGATTAGGCAAGCCCCCACCCTAGTAGCAGCCTTTAAGAAAGGCCTAAAAACTTGGCCTTCCCGATGTGCCTTCGGAGAGCGACTATTTAACCCATTTTTGTCTATTTCCATCTAGGGTTGTCCCCAGGATGCACTTTCCACTGTCCTTAGTGAAGGCCTAACCCCACTGCTTCTCCTTCTTGGGCCCCTCCCTTACAAAATACAATGTTTCTATTCCCATCTCATCCAGGGTTTTAGCATTTTATCTCTTGCATTCAGCCTGCCCTTTGTGTTTGATTTTTTATTGTGTTACTTTGCGCTGTTTATTTTGTTACTTTATGTGTTTTGTTGCAATGTAACTTTTCTATTGTTTTGTATTTTTTTTATTGCACTGTATTTTTGGGCTTGGCCTCATGTTACCTGCCCTGAGTCCCCTTTGGGGAGATGGTGGTGGGTAGGGCTGTTCTACAATTTCGGATATGCCCGAATTTTGGAAGTTTTTTGGATACTTCCAACTTTTTTTTAGCAATTTCGAGGCAGCCTTCCCAATAGGAATTCCGAATTTCGGATGTCATTTCCGAATTTTCTTGCTGATTGTTCATTGGTTGATGGCTAACAACTGACTCTCTCTTCTGCTGATTTTTTGCCCATTTTTGAAAGCGGACGTCATTTTTGAAGACTTCTGAATTTCAGAAATACTTCCGAATCAATTTCGAAATTTTCTGAACATTTTTCAGAAGTCCATATAATCCTAAACGACAGCTACAATTAGATCCTAAATGAGTTTCAAAATGTTTTTTTCTTGGATCAACCAGCCCTAGTAGTGGGGTATAAATAAAGATTATGATGATGATGATTACCACCTGCAATGGAATCCTGGGAGTTGTAGTTTTGCAAGGTCTTTAGCCTTCTCCACCAAAGACGGCTTGTGCCTCACCAAACTACCGCTGCCATGACTCCATAACATAGCATTTAAGGGGGCTCATCACACCAGAGGAAAAAAAATCCACTTTAAATCCGGTTTCTGCCTCCTGCAGAAATCTATGGTTTGTAGTTTAGGGCAGTGTTTTTCAACCTTTTTTGAGCCGCGGCACATTTTTTACATTTACAAAATCCTGGGGCACACCACCAACTAAAATGATATAAAATGACACTCTGTCATTTTACTGTCACCCTCCCCCCTCGTGACGCCGCTGCTTCCGCCAAAGCCCCCTCCCCCGGGAGGCCCACACGCAGTCCCGCAGGGGAGGGCTGCGCTGAATGGCCGAAGCGTGCGCGGGCTCGGCTGAGCAGGATGAATAGGAATTGAGCACATGGGGTGGCTCCGAGCCTGGGAACAAACTGCGGTGAAGACTCGCAGCCATCACCACCCCCAGCTCTCCTTCCCAAAGGGGTTCAGCACCCCCAGGAGTGCCCTCCCCCCCACGTCCCTTCGACTTCCCTGCTGTCGCTTTGGGGCCAGATCGGGAAGGAAGCAAGCCGGTCTGTGGAGCTGCACATCCTGGCCTCTGCTCCGCTGCGAATCCGGAGATCAGCCAGAAGAGGCCAGGAGGGGTTGCTCCCCTTCCCTGGTGCGTAGGGGCTAGAGGGCAGAAAGCCTTGTCTCGAGCCTCCGGGAGCGGGGTCAGACGGGGGCAGCTCCCACGGACTCCTCCTCCCTCTCCTTTTCCTTGCTGCCGGAGTGGAGGAGGGCAGAAGAGTGCCCAGGAGGCAGGAAGCAGGAGGAGCCGCAGCCCAGCCAAGTAGCCCTTGGCGCGCAGAGGGATTGAAGGAAGGAAGGGGAGAGGAGGTAGGGAGGAAAGTTCTGGATGCTGAGGGCTCTCCCTGACTGCAGCCAGGCTGGCTGGCATTGCTGCTTCGGCCAGGAGAGCCTCATTTCTGCTGCCTGAAGTTTCCTGCTAGGCTCTCTCTCTCTACACTGTAATTTCCCACGGCACACCTGATGATCGCGCACGGCACACTAGTGTGCCACGGCACACTGGTCGGGAAACACTGGTTTAGGGAGAAGCCTTATAACACAGTGTTTCCCATCCTTTTTTGAACCGTGGCACACTTTTTTAAAAAAATATTTTTTATTGAGTTTTCAAAGATAATACAGTAAAACCGTGGCACACTTTTAACATTAAAAAAAATCCGGGGGCACACCACCAACCAAAATGACACAAAATGACACTCTAACACAGTAAAGAACGGCTGGGGGTGGTGACCTGCTGGGAGTGCCGAAGCCGGGGAAGGGGAGGAGCCAGGCCACGCCATGCCCCACCCCTCCCCCGGCTTCAGTTCTCCCATAACTTTGCCAGCCTTGAGGGGGCAGTGCCAAGCCAGCATTGTGCTGGCTCTGCCACCACTGGCTTGGCACTGCCCCCTGAAGGCTGACAAAGCTGTGGAAGTGCTGAAGCCGGGGGGAAGGAGCAGAGCCAGGCTGCGTCATGCCTCCCCCCCGGCTTCAGCTCTTCCACAGAGGAGGAGCATGAGCGGTGGACGGGCTTCAGTAGGCAGGGCTCCTCCGCGCGGCTTCAACAAGCAAGGGGCGAGAGTCATGGCGGATTGGAGGCTGGTTGGGGAAATGACCGAAGGAGGCGGCGCCCCGGTCCCTTCTTTTACTTCGCTGCCACCTGGCCCTTCCTCCTCCTCTCCCAAGCAGCAGGAGTTTGGCAGGAGGAGGGGGAAGGAAGGGGGGCAGAGAGCTTTTCTCGCGGCACACCTGATGATCGCTCACGGCACACTAGTGTGCCATGGCACACTGGTGGAGAAACACTGCTTTAACAGATCCACTAAACTACAAACCCCAGAATCCTGCAGGAGGCAGAAACCGGATTTAAAGCTGATTTTCCCCCCTCTATGTGATGAAGAAAAAGGTGGGGTGAAGCCGCACCCAAGAACTATAATCACAATGCATTTGAAAAAAGGCACCCCAAATTGGCAGGGCTAATACATGCTAAAGCTTGGGGAGGGGGAATGACGTAGTGATATCATTCCCCCCCCCCCTTTTTTAAAGGCACTGATTTCTAAGATCTGCCTCTGTGCTTCCCGTTACTTCCCCGCACGGCCACGCACGGGCCCGGCTTCCTCGTCGTGCTTGCGGGCGCGGCAACAGGTTCCCCAGCCTGCAGCAATGCCCTTGAGCAACCCTTCCTTCCTTGGGAGGCGGCGCCTTTAAGAGCCGCGGGCGGGGCAGCTGCTCCATGCGGTTTGACATGACGCTAGCCACGCCCCTTCGCCGGGTCTCTCCCTTTTCCTTTGGAGAAGGCGAGGCTCTCATTGGCTGCGGCTGGCGCAAGGGGCGGAGCCGCGTTCGGAGGAGAGAGAGAAAAAAAACCCCACAACACTCGCTCCCCCTCCCCTCCCTCCCTCCCGCGGCGTTCCAATGGTCGGAAAGGGCTCTGTGGCGTTCCAATGGGGAAGCGGAGTGTCCCGCTTTGAGCCCGGATGCCGAAAGGCGGAGATGGCTGCGGTGTGAAGGGAAGCCGCTTCTGCACTGCTGCTGCTGCTTCCTCTCCTCCCTCCTCCTCCGCGAGGCCGCCCTTTGCACCACCAAGGGAAAAGAAGGGAAGCGTCGGGGCTGTTGCACCAGCAAGCCACCGCAGTTGGGAGCCGCGCCCCCGGAATCCGAAGCGTGTCTTGGGCGCGAGCTCTGGCCATGAGAGCGCCTTCGCCCGCGGCACCCGCAAGCCCGGTGCGAATCCTGCGCCTCGTTCGGCTTGAGTCCCCAGCCTTAAAGGAACAGGCTCCTTGAATCAAGGGCATTGATTCTCAGCCCTTGCCTGTCCCGAGCATCTTTTGCATTGGGTCTGGGTGGTTGTTTTGATCCGCTCCAAGGCTCTCCAGATCATCATCGAGCTTCGCTTTGGAGGGTCCCGGGGAAGCAGCCATGGGGCTGCCCGCCTTGGAGTTCAGCGACTGCTGCCTGGACAGCCCCCTTTTCCGCGAGAGGCTCAAGTCCCACGAAGCCGAGCTGGACAAGACCAACAAGTTCATCAAGGAGCTCATCAAGGATGGGAAGACCCTCATCGCGGCCCTCAAGAGTGAGTGGAGGAGGAGGAGGAGGGCCAGGGCCAGGGGCGTCCCTCCAGCCAGGTCTCTGTCCTGACCCAAAAGGCCTCCTGCCAACAGGGTTTCCTATGGCAGGGCCCATAGACAGAGAGGTCTCTTGGATGTGGGAATTCCCTTCCATACGATACATTGTGGTCTCTCCAAATGTCATACTACAGGTTGAGTATCCATTATTAGAGAGAGAGAGAGATACAGTGTTCATTAGAGAGCTACAGTGTTCCCTCACTACTTCGCGGTTCACTTATTGCTGACTCGCTGTTTCGCGGATTTAAAAAATAATACTTTAAAATATATATCATGGTATTTTGGCCGTTTTGTGGGGTTTTGCCGCCGCTCTCCAATGCGCTTTCCCTCCTCAGTCCTCCCTCCCTCCAGCCTTGAAGGGCTTTTCCTTCCACTTTGTTTTAAGTTTAAAAGACTTAAAATAGTGTATAACTACAAAAATAATGTATCAATAGAGCGCCCCTACATCGTGGTTTTTCACTTATTGCCGGAGGTCCTGGAACTTAACCCAAGCAATAAGTGAGGGAACACTGTATACATAATAATAATAAATATAATAATTATATCATCATTCTATTAATAAAATAGTAATTATTATATTAATAAGATATATGGAGATATAATAATATAATACAATAATAAAACAATATAATTATAATCATATTAATATTATTTCTATATTATTAATAAGATATATACATAGATATAAGTATAATAATACCATAATAATAAGAGATATGCATAGAGATATTTTGGATATTGCAATCTTCTTTCATACCAGGCATGGGGCAAACTTGCCCTCTCGAGGTGTTTTGGACTCCAACTCCCACCATTCCTGATAGCCTCTGGCCCTTTCCTTTCCTCCCTCATCCACTTAAGTGGGGAAACCTCCAGCCAGGTCTCTGTCCTGACCCAAAAGGCCTCCTGCCAACAGGGTTTCCCATTGCAGGGCCCATAAACAGAGAGGTCCCTTGGATGTTGGAATTTCCTTCCATACAATGCATTGTGGTCTCGCCAAATGTCATAACTACAGGTTGAGTATCACTTATTAGAGAAAGAAAGATATATACATAATAATTAAAATAATAAATATATTATTGTATTAATAAAATAATAATTATATTAATAAAATAATAATATTATTAATAAGAGATATACATAGATGTAAATATAATAATAACATAATCATAAGTAAAGGTAAAGGTATTCCCCTGACATTAAGTCCAGTCGTATCTGACTCTGGGGGTTGGTGCTCATTTCCATTTCTAAGCCAAAGAGCCGGCCTTGTTCGTAGACACCTGCAAGGTTGTGTGGCCAGCACAACTGCATGGAGCACCGTTATCTTCCTGCCACAGCGGTACCTATTGATCTACTTACATTTGTATGTTTTCGAACTGCTCGGTTGGCAGAAGCTAATATATAATAATTATGTAATATATAATATATAATATAATAATTATTATTAATAAGAGATATAATAAAATATTAATATATTAATATAATATTTTATTATATCTCTTATTAATAATAATAATATTATTATTATATATTATATATCTGTTCAATATAGAGATAATAATTATTATATTAATATAATAATAATAATAAGAGTTATACATAGAGATATTTTGGATATTGGAATCTCCTTTTATACCAGGCATGGGGGAAACGTGGGCCCTCCAGGTATTTTGGACTCCAACTCCCACAATTCCTAACAGCCTCAGCGGCTGAAGGGGAATAGGAAAGTGCCTGAGACTGTTAGGAATGGTGGTAGTTGGAGTCCAAAACACCTGGAGGGCCTACGTTTGCCCATTTCTGTTTTATATAATACCAGACATAGGTAAACTTCGGCCCGCCAGGTGTTTTGGACTTCAACTCCCACCATTCCAAACAGCCTACCAGCCCATGCCTGTGCAATATATTATGGTCTCTCCAAAGGTTGAGTGTATCCCTTATCCTAAATGCTTTGGATAAGTGTTTTTCATTTTATATTTTTCTCCCTCCAGATTTAGGAATATCTGTATGTGCATATTATAAACACGTGATGAGGTATCTTGCAGGTGGGACCCAAGTCTCAACATGTTGCTCATTTATATTCCATGTACACCTTATACCCATAGGCTAAAGGTCATTTTATACAGAGTACTGTAAATAATTTTGTGCATGAAACAAAGTGAGTTTATATTGAGCCACCAGAAAGCCAAGGTGTCCCAGTGTCAGCCACCCATCTGGACAGTTTTGCGTTTGGTGATTCCAGAATAAGAGATGCTCAATCTGTCCCAGGAGGACTCTTGGATGCTCATCTCTGAAGGTTGCTGTGAGTTTTCCGGACTGTAGGGCCATGTTCCAGAAGCATTATCTCCTGACATTTCGCCCACATCTATGGCTGGCATCCTCAGAAGTTGAGGGGTCTGTTGTAAGCTAGGCAAGTGAGGTTTATATATCTGTGGAATGTCCAGGGTGGGAAAAATAACTCTTGTCTGCTAGAGGCAAGTGTGAATGTTGCAAATGGCCACATTGATTAGCCATTGCCTTGCAGCTTCAAAGCTTGGCTGATTGCTGCCTGGGGGAAATCCTTTGCTGGGAGGTGTTAGCTGGCCCTGATTGTTTCATGTCTGGAATTCCTCTGTTTTCTGAGTGTTGCTCTTTCTTTACTGTCCTGATTTTATAGTTTTGAGTGTTGCTCTTTATTTACTGCCTTGATTATAGAGTTTTTTTTAAAAAAAATACTGGTAGCCAGATTTTGTTCATTTTCATGGTTTCCTCCTTTCTGTTGAAATTGTCCACATGCTTGTGGATTTCAGTGGCTTCTCTGTGTAGCCTGACATGGTGGTTGTTAGAGTGGTCCAGCATTTCTGTGTTCTCAAATAATATGCTGTGTCCATGTTGGTTCATCGGGTGCTCTGCTATGGCTGACTTCTCTGGTTGACTTAGTCTGCAATGTCTTTCCTGTTCCTTGATTTGTGTTTGGGCAATGCTGTGTTTGGTGGTCCCTATGTAGACTTCTCCCCAGCTGCATGGCTTACAGTAGACTTCTGCAAAGCCCTCCACCTTTAAAGGGCTTGGAAAGAGATGGGTGCAAACACACAGCAGAAGGAGAAAATGTGGCAGGTGAATGCCAGCCGATGAACTCAGCGAGGGAGTTTTTTATTCCAAAGTTCACATCCGTGTGTCTTTTGGCAATGGCGATGCCCAGGTGTTGAAAGTTGATAATGCCACCTAGAATGCCATGTCATTGTTAAACACACACACACACACACACACACACACACACACACAAGCTGGCAGGCTGTGTACAATCAGGTTTTGCACTTTGGGTGTGTCATTTCAAAACACTTTGGCTATTGTTGGCTGTCTGTCTCTTCAATATTCGTAGCCCAGGAGTCTTTTGTGAAAGTGAAAGACCTCTTTGAAAGCAGCCAAAGGTTGAAACTGGAGATGTGCTGCTTGCTTTCAGACTGTAGTTGGACTTCAACACTGCAGCCCTTGCTGTTGCCTGTGTTGGCTGGGGCTAATGGGAATTACAGTTCCAACAACATCTGGAGGCCATCGAGTTGTACACCTGTGGCTTATAGGTGGGGTTGTTCATTTCAAGCAATTCTGTTTATCACTGTCTAATGCAGGAGTCCTCAAACTAAGACCCGGGGGGGGGGGGGCAGATATGGCCCTCCGAGGTCATTTACCTGGCCCTCACTCAGGATCAACCTAAGTCTGAAACGACTTGAAAGCACACCACCACCACAACAATCATATCTCATCAGCCAAAAGCAGGCCCACACTTCCCATTGAAATACTAATAAATTTATATTTGTTAAAATTATTCTTCATTTTCATTATTATACTGCTTTTAAGTGGGTTATTTTGCACTATAAGTAAAATATATGCAGTGTGCATAGGAATTCATTCATGTTTTTTCCCCTCCAAATTATCATCCAACCCTCCAACAGTTTTAGGGACTGTGACCTGGCCCTCTGTTTAAAAAGTTTGAGGGCTCCTGGTCTAATGCTTAAGCAAGGTGCTTCCCTACTTTGTAATTTTCCTGTTGCAGGATGATGTGAGGGTTGGAGGAAAGAGTATCAGGAAAACACAATTTCATTCATTGCTTGGAAATTCCCTTGAAATCCTTCCCTTAAGGACATTTGTTTTCTTATGCCTAATTTTACCTTCGTGACCAAGGATAGGAACTTGAGCAATAGCAGGGCAATGTTGCGAGTTAGGTTTAGATGGACTAATGCTTGGGAAATCTGAGAAACTGTAGTATCTGGTGCCATTGGTAAGAATGAATGTTATGAATTTGCTGTAAGTGTGAATTTACTTGTATATTTACTCTATTTATACCCCACCTTTCTTGACTCCATAGGGGACTCAAGGCGGCTTACATATATAGGCAACGATTCGATGTCATGTAAACATACATACATAATAAACATATATATTAAAATAATCATTAAAACACATCAAATCTTAAAACAATTATTAATAATATACTATTAAATAGTGTAACTTTAATGCCAATGTTTGACATAACATGGTACTCTGCCATGGTCACCAAGCAGAGAGTAGTAGCTGAACTCTTAATGACTGCTGCCCTTTTTCTTTGACAGTCTGGAAGAGTTTGAATTCCTGATCGTGAGACACAAGTTACATGCATGTCTGCTAAAAAGCAGCTCATTGTAAAGCTGACCAATACCATGTGTGTGACTGATAGCCAGCGGTTTTGTTTGCTTCCCTCTGTTTGCGAGCCAAAGGCAAATAATTGTCACTCTCGTGATGTGCTCTTTGAAAGAGTTAATTGTATTAAACAAGCCTTGAGGGTCTTGTCTGCCTCATCAGTGGTGTTTGTGCTCGTTTGTCACTGGTGATAATACACAGTAATCTTGGGAAAGGCGGTGAGTAAAACAAGGAAGGCATATCCACCTATCATACATGCCTAGAGGACCAAATGATAAAACAATTACTTTACAGACAAAGTACCAATCCTATATAGGGCAGTCATGTGTCAAATTTTATTTAGTTATCGTGTCAGAAGCAAAATGAGAATACAGTTATAACGTATTTAAACCCACAAAAAAGTTAACAACTTGCATTATACTAAATTTCCTTTGACCAGAAGCTGGCCACTTGGAGTTCCTCTGGTTTCACTGTAAGAAGGTCATCCATTGTGCATGTGGCAGGGCTCAGACTGCATTGTAGTAGGTGGTCTGTAGTTTGCTCTTCTCCACACTTGCATGTCATGGACTCCACTTTGTAGCCCTATTTCTTAAAATTGGCTCTGCATCTCGTGGTGCAAGAGCGCAGTCTGTTCAGCACCTTCCAAGTTGCCCAGTCTTCTGTGTGCCCAGGAGGAAGTTTCTCATCCGATCTCAACCACTGATTGAGGTTCCAGATTTCAGCCTGCCACTTTTGGACTCTTGCTTGCTGAGGTGTTCCTGCAAGTATTTCTGTAGATCTTAAGAAGCTATTTCTTGATTTAAGATGTTGGCATGCTGGCTGGTAACCGAACAGAGGATGGGCCGGAGATGTCAATGCCTTGGTCTTTTCATTACTGGCTTCTACTTCCCGACGGATGTCCGGTGGTGCGATGCCGGCTAAACAGTGTAATTTCTCCAGTAGTGTGGGATGTAAACATCCCATGATAATGTGGCATGCCTCATTCAGAGCTACATACACTGTTTTCACATAGTGAGATATGTTCTACACTGGGTAAGTGTATTCAGCAGCAGAGTAGCAAAGCACAAGGGCAGATGCCTTCATTATGTCTGGTTGTGATCCTCAGATTGTGCCAGTCAGCTTTCATGTGATGTTATTTCTAGCGCCCACTTTTTGCTTGATAGTCAAGTACTGCTTCTTGTAAGTCAGAGCACTTACAAGGTATTTAAATGTACTGTAATGCCCTGGTGGGATTCCTTCCCAGGTAATCCTCAGTGTTGTTAAGATGAAAAACACATGTCTGTGTTTTAGATGGATTGGGAATCAGTTGTAGGCAGTAAGAACACCTAAAACTTTTGAGAGCTTCTGTTCGACCATTTCAAAACTCCCCGCTCGAGCGGTGAATGGCACGATCGTCAGCATAGATGAAGTATGTGTGAAATTGGGAGGGCACATTTTGACCAGTTGAAACTATGTTCAACTTTGCAGGAGACCCGATTCTTCTGTAGCCAGCAAAAACCTATTTTATGAGAAGTTTTATTTTTGGGTAAGAAGTCTATTCTCAAAGGAGATTAGCATCTTAGTATAGTTTACTTTAGGCTACAATCCTATACTCACTGGGGGTTTGTGCCTTTGAACCTATTGGGATTTCTTTTTTATGATTGGACTACATGCAGGCTTTTCCATTTGTTTCCTTTTCAACTGTCTTCACACAGCCATGAGTCTTATCCTTTGATATGTGTATGCATACATATGAGTAGAAAAATATTAGAACTGTTAATGAGTACGACTTCTTTATTGGGGCAGAAATACAGTGTGAACAGAAGGATATGCTGTGCATCCTTCCATGTGCCATGTGTATTTTTTCTGAGTGTGCTTCACTTTTTGCTTTGATACATTTATTTGTTCTATGGGATACCAACATATCTCGTTTTCGTCTGAATCTCGGAGAGGGACAAGGGTAACCCCCCCCCTTCAAATCCAGACGTGCCAATAAATTCCTATGATGGGTTGACTTAGGGTTGTCGTAAATTGGAAATGACTTGAAGGCACACAACAACAACAAATGAAAAGTACAGCCGTTTCCTCAGTGGGCATTTAGTTCTTCCAGTTGTTGTGAATAACATGGCATCATAGAATTGGGCGTGACTCCTCGGTCATCTAGTTGAGGCTCTTACCAATGCATAAATCCATGGTTAAAACACCCCTAACAGGTGACCTTCTAGCTTATGTTTACAAACCTACAAGGAAGGCTCCATCACTTTCTGAGGTAATCTATCTCATGATCAAACAGCTCTTAGTGTTTACTCTTTCAATGTTTATTGTGTTTTTTCATCTGGAAAATCGTTTACAGTAAACGTGCCAGTAGACTGAAAACAAGATGCATGGAACAATTTTGAAAGTTTACAGACATGCCTTTGCTTTGTTGCATGTGTAGTTTGATGCTTGGATTCTTAATCACTGTATATCTAGTGTGAAGTTATATTCTTATATATTGGATTGGCCCTATTCATTTGAGTAGTTAATACATGAACATTGTGAATGGATTTGACATAATATTAAAGCATAATCCTGGTTAATAAGAACAAGACTTCTTTCCCCCCACCCCAAGGTGGCCCAAGAGGAAGAGCTGGGCAGCTTTCACTTTCATTTCAAATTAGCTAGAGTTCAGTGTGATTAGTCAAATTCAGGTCAAATTCATGTTTATGGGTTTAAGTTTTACAGATTTGATTATTTTTTCAATATCTCCATAAGTTGCTCATAGAGTCACACTGAAGTGTGTATATATATTTGTGTATGCATACACAATAGAGTCTTGCTTATCCAACATGCGCTCATCCAACGTTCTGTATTATCCAAGAGCAACGCAGTCTGCCTCACACAAGGATCCACAGCTGTTTCAATACATTGCGATGGTTTGGTGCTAAATTCGTAAATACAGTAATTACTACATAATGTTACAGTGTATTGAACTGCTTTTTCTGTCAATTTGTTGTAAAACATGATGTTTTGGTGTTTAATTTGTAAAATCATAACGTAATTTGATGTTTAAAAGGCTTTTCCTTAATCCCTCCTTATTATCCAACATTTTCACTTATCCAAGGTTCTGATGGCCTGTTTATGTTGGATAAGTGAAATTCTATTGTATATATTCATGTTTCTTCTACTTTCACAGGGGTCCTGCCCTTCTAATCCCAATGAATGTAGAGGTTCTCACTGTATAGTTTATAAAGCTGACATCTATTCACAAATTGGAGTTAAGATTAATCATAGGTTGGGATGACACACAAAAGCGTGGTTAACCTGAATGCAGAAGCTCCTGATCTGGAGAGGAGAAGTGGATGATGTCTGAGTTGTGAGTTTTGAGTTGTGTTCAAGTGCAACCAATGTAATGATAATCAATACAGAGATCCCAGCCATCCAACACTAATCTTATCTGGCTATTATTGTACTAGCATATTTATATGACTGTGATAATTGCTATATTATAATAAGATAGAGGGCAGACCAGTGTAGCGGTTTGAGTGCTGGACTCCAATTCCAAACAGTGTTCAGAATTCCACTCAGTCATAGAAATGCATTGAATTCCTGAGTAAATCAGATTCTCCGAGTCAACTTGAAGAAATACAACAGTAACAGTACACGGAAGTGCAATACCTGGCTTATCAGGTGATTATGCACAACTTCAGTAGCACAAGTCATGCCAGAATAATCTGATCTCTCTCTCTCTCTCTACCCCCCCCAATAGCGTTACAAGCTGGGTAGATGCAGGGAATGCTGTGGCTGTAGTGTATCTGGATTTCAGTAAGACCTTCGACAAGGTCCCCCGTGACCTGCTGGCAAACAAACTAGTCAAATGTGGGCTAGGCAAAACTTTGTTTAGGTGGATCATAATTGGTTAAGCGAACAAGCCCAAACGGTGCTCACCAATGCTTCCTCTTCATCCTGGAAAGAAGTGACGAGTGGAGTGCCACAGGTTTCCGTCCTGGGCCCGGTCCTCTTCAACATCTTTATTCATGACTTAGATGAAGGGTTAGAAGGCATGATCATCAAGTTTGTAGACGGCACTGAATTTGGAGGGATAGCCAATACTCCAGAAGACAGGAGCACAATTTAAAACAATCTTAACAGATTAGAGAGATGGGCGAAAACTAACAAAATGAAGTTAAACAGTGACAAATTCAAGATACTCCACTTAGGCAGAAAAAAATGAAATACAAAGATACAGAATGGGGAATGCCTGGCTCTGCAGCAGTATGTGTGAAAAAGATCTTTGAGTCCTCATGGACAACAAGTTAAACATGAGCCAAAAATGTCATGCAGCGGCAAAAAAGCCAATGGAGTATATTGTCTAGATCCAGGGAAATCATACTACCCCTCTGTTCTGCCTTAGTTAGACCACACCTGGAACACTGTGTCCAATTCTGGGCACCACAATTCAAGGAAGATGTTGACAAGCTGGAATGTGTCCAGAGGAAGGCGATTAAAATGATCAAGGGTTTGGAGAACATGCCCTATGAGGAGCAGCTTAAAGAACTGGACATGTTTAGCCTGAAGAAGAGAAGGCTGAGAGGATACATGATAGGCATGTATGAATATGTGAGGGGAAGTCATAGGAGGGAGCAAGCTTGTTTTCTGCTGCCCTGCAGACTGGGATGTGGAACAATGGCTTCAAAACTATAGGAAAGGAGATTCCACCTGAACATGAGGAAGAACTTCCTCACTTTGAGAGCTGTTTAGCTGTGGAAATCTCTGCCTCGGAGTGTGGTGGAGGCTCCTTCTTTGGAGGATTTTAAACAGAGGCTGGATGGCCATCTCTTGGGGGTGCTTTGAATGCGATTTTTCTCCTTTTTGGCAGGGGGTTGGACTGGATGGTCCACGAGGTATCTTCCAACTTTATGATTTTATAATTTTATGATTCCCTATTCAGTGATCCGGAATGAGGCAGATCATTCAGGTATTCCCAATGAATCAGTAAGTAGCCATTCTGCCTGGCCCTATGAAAGGGAAAGAAGAATGTTCTGAGAACCCTTTCCATTCACCTGTGTACTGTTTTGTCAGCTCACATTATGTAGTGGCCATGGTACTTACATTTGTTTATTTTGTCTCTCTTTTTACTCCTTTATGGAAATCATAACTCATTATTAAAACTGTAAGCTACACCAAGCACATTTGCTAGCATATATATAGAGATGATATTTTGAATTCCGGCAGAAATGTTTAATTGTTTTATGTAAAAAACAAATGCAAGTGCATATCTGAAACAGTGACAGAGGAGCGATTCCAAGGTTATAAGGGATCTTTTTCTTTCTGCAAAAATTTCTGCAGCTCAGAACTTCCCTTGTGCTGTCATGTGTGTGCTTCCTTGACAGTACAAGATGGAAAGACTTTGAATTTCACGTTTCCGACTGTTTCTCCATCTTTCTGGTTATCCTGCTTCTCTCCCCCAGATTTTCTTTGTAGAGGTTCCTTTGGGACAAAACCTCGTGTTGACAGATATCAAGATGCTGCCATGTGACACGATGCTGCATTCCCACTTGACACAGCAGCTTGGGAGCTCTGCATGCCTCAACTTATTTTTGGCTCTGCTCACATATGTTGGGTTGCTCATCCCAAACGAAGGCAGCTGGCTTGACTATTCATGGACTATTCATGTTGAGATTGCAGTTGCAGAACTGCATGAGCAGTGTCCAGCTGGAGCTGTGAAGTTTCATTTCTGACCCTTCCTCCCACTTTCAGGTCATAGTTTCCATGTGGGAGTTTTGCAGCCCCTTATCTGAAGTCACCCCACAGAGACCCTGATTGTGCCTCTTCAGATTTTTCCTTTGAACATGCCCTTTTCTTTTCTTTTGAACTGAGAATAAAGTCTCTACAGTTTTGCCAGGATGTGACAAGCTTTAATATAACCTTTTATGTTTCTTCTCCACGTATGTTTGGCTTAAAATTTGCCTCTCTTTTTAGGTTAGACTATCTGCAGTGCCAGAATACTCTGGTGAATACTTCTACTTAGTGAAATAAGAACATAAGAAGAGCCATGCTGAATCGGACCTCAGCCCATCTAGTCCAGCATTCTGTATCACACAGTGGCCCACCAGTTGTACACGGGGATCTCGAGCAGAAGGGAGGGCAAAACCCTGACCTGCTCCCGACCCCCCACAACCAGTACCCAGGGAAATCCTGCCTACCTCAACCAACTCCGAGGTGGCACTTGAATGTCCTTTTCAGTAACTACCAATACACTTGGTATCCATGAATCTGTCTAATCCTGCCTTGAAGTTGTTCAGGCTGACAGCTGTCACAACTTCTTCTGGAAGTAAATTCCATAAACCAATGACCCTCTGGGTGAAGAAATATTTCCCTTTATTTGTCCTAATTTTCCTACCTTGGAGCTTCAGGGAGTGCCCTCTAGTCCTAGTGTTGTGTGACAAAGAAAATATTTTTTCTTTATTCACCTTTTATATCCCTTGCATGATTTTATACACTTCGAACAAGTCACCTCTTGAACGCCGTCTTTCAAGGCTGAAAAGACCAAGGCGTTGCAACCTGGTTTCATAAGGGAGCCGCTCCATCCCTTGGATCATTCTTGTTGCCCTTTTCTGTACCTTTTCCAGTTCCGTTATATCCTTCTTAAGGTGTGGAGACCAGAATTGTACACAGTACTCCAAATGTGGCCTTACCATAGATTTGTAGAGAGGTAATACAACATTTGCTGACCTATTTTCGATTCCCTTTCTGATCATGCCTAGCATAGAATTTGCTTTTTTCACTGCTGCTGCGCACTGGGTTGACATCTTCATTGAGCTGTCCACCAAAACCCCAAGATCCCTTTCCTGGTTTGTCTCGGAAAGCTTTGACCCCATCAATTGGTAGGTGTAGTTGGGGTTCTTTGCCCCGATGTGCATGACTTTACACTTGTTTAGGTTAAAATGCATTTGCCACTTTGTTGCCCATTCACTCAATTTCGAGAGATCTTTCTGGAGCTCTTTACAATCAGTTTCATTTTAACTACCCTGAACAATTTAGTGTCGTCTGCAAACTTTGCTACCTCAGAATTCACTCCTACATCCAGATCATTAATGAATAAATTAAAAGGTAACGGACCCAAAACTGAACGCCACTTCTCACCTCTTTCCACCCAGAGAAATGTCCATTTATTACCACCCTTTATTTCCTACAGTTTAGCCAGGTTCCAATCCAGGACAAGACCTGTCCTCTGATTCCATGGCTGAAGAGCTTATTTAGGAGCCTTTGGTGAGGACTTTGTCAAAAGTCTTTTGAAAGTCAAGGTAAACAATTGGGTCCCCTTTATCTATGTGTTTATTTACACCCTCAAAGAATTCTAACAAGTTAGTAAGACATGATTTGCCTTTGCAGAAACCATGTTGATTTTCTTTCAGCAATGCCTGTTCTTCTATGTGCCTAGTAATTTTTTCTTTAATAATGGTTTCCATCATTTTGCCTGGAACTGAGGTTAAACTGACTGGTCTATAATTTCCTGGATCACCTCTGGATCCTTTCTTGAAGATCGGTGTTACATTTGCCTCCCTCCAGTCCTCGGGTACAGTGCCTGATCTTAGAGAAAGGTTATATATCTTAGCTAGATGTTCAGCAATTTCACACTTGAGTTCCTTAAGAACTCTGGGGTGGATGCCGTCTGGACCTGGTGATTTGTTGACATTTAGTTTAGTAAGGCATGTGAGAACATCCTCCTTGTTTATCTCTATCTGTTTTAATTCTTTTGATTCCCTCCCTGAAAAAACTGACTCAGCTGCAGGCATATGTTGTCTGTCCTCCTGTGTGAAAATGGAGGCAAAGAAGTCATTTAGCCGCTCAGCAATCTCTTTGTCTTCACTGTTTTTCCCTTTCTGACCATTTTCGTCAGTGGCCCAACTGCTTTTCTAGTTGGGTTTCTGCTTCTGATGTACTTAAAGAAGTTTTGTTATTTTTTAAAATATTCTTTGCTATGTGTGTCTCAAAATCTCTCTTGGCTTTCCTGACGGTTGCTTTGCATTTAGTTTGCCAGTGCTTGTGTTCCTTTCTGTTCTCCTCGGTAGGAAGAGCCTTCCATTTCTTAAATGAGTTTTTCTTCTTTCCAATCACATCTTTTACTTCATTTGTAAGCCATACTGGTGTCCTTTTGGACTTTCCATGCCTCTTTCTTTTATTGGAATGTATTTTAGTTCGGCCTGTTTTAAGGTATTTTTAAACAGTTTCCAAGCATTTTGGAGGGATTTGATTTTTTTTTACTGCTCCTTTTAGTTTGTTCTTTACAATTTTTCTCATTTTGGTGAAATTCCCTTTGTGAAAGTTTAATGTCTCCGTGTTAGTTTTCACTGACAGTTTGCTATCCAAACTTAAGTTGAAGGTTATTGTGTTATGGTCACTGGTACCTATGGGCTCAGTTACAAGGACATCTTGAACGAGATCTTGTTCATTAGTTAGCACCAAGTCCAGGATCCCCTTTCCCCTGGTTGGTTCCATGACCATCTGCTCAAGGGAATAATCAGCTAGCATGTCGAGGAACCTTGTCAATCTTTCATGCGTAGAACAAGAATTTGGCCAATCTATTTGGGGATAGTTGAAGTCCCCCATTAATGGCATATAAAAAACCAGCAATATTTGAACTACCCTATATCTTATAACGTCCTTGAGGCAGAGATGGATAATTGTATGTTGGACAGAAACCTATTCCTCCCTGTGAGTGGGGACTCCCCCTAAGCATCCCAGGAAACTTCTTATTTTTGTCAGAGTCCTTCTCACAATTGTGAAATATTTTTAAGTAAGGGCCACAAGGATCGATGTGTGAGTTATTTATTTATTTATTTTGTATTTTATGTATTATTTTTAATCTTTCTACCTATTTATTTAAAATGCTCTGTTTGTTTTGAGTGACATCATAACTTAAAAACTGCTGGACTTGTTTATTCGTTCAGTCGCTTCCAACTCTTTGTGACCTCACGGACCATCCCACACCAGAGCTCCCTGTCGGCCGTCACCTCCCAGCTCCTTCAGAGTCAAGCCAGTCACTTCAAGGATACGATCCATCCATCTTGCCCTTGGTCGGCCCTTCTTCCTTTTTCCTTCTATTTTCCCCAGCATCATTGTCTTTTCTAGGCTTTCCTGTCTTCTCATGATGTGGCCAAAGTACTTCATCTTTGCCTCTACTATCCTTCCCTCCAGTGAGCAGTCAGGCTTCATTTCTTGAAGTATGGACTTGTTGGATCTTCTCGCAGTCCAAGGCATTCTCAGAACGTTTCTCCAACACCACAGTTCAAAAGCATCTATCTTCCTTCGCTCAGCCTTCCCTAAGGTCCAGCTCTCACATCCATAGGTGACTACGGGGAATACCATTGCTTTGACTATGCGGATCTTTGTTACCAGTGTGATGTCTCTACTCCTCACTATTTTATCGAGATTGGACATTGCTCTCCTCCCAAGAAGTAAGTGTCTTCTGATTTCCTGGCTGCAGTCTGCTTCTGTAGTAATCTTTATTTATTTATTTATTCGTACTTGTTTGCCGCCCTTCCCAATGGCTCGGGGTGGCTCACAACATATTCATAAAACAGCCGAACACAGCAAAATTAAAACCACAATTAAAACACAGATAAAAAGGCACAGTAGGCCACACATTGAAACAATGCGGCAAAAAGGTAAAACAGGATGGCGACACGCAACAGAGACTACAATTCATCTTTGCACCTAGAAATACAAAATCTGTCATTGCCTCCATGTTTTCTCCCTCTATTTGCCATTGATCAATCAGTCCGGTTGCTATAATCTTGGTTTTTTAAATTTTTTTACGTGCTTCCTCACTTTCGGTCATCAAAGTGGTATCATCTGCATATCTAAGGTTGTTGATGTTTCTTCCAGCAATTTTAACCCCAGCCTTGCATTCATCAAGCCTGCACATTGTACGATGTGTTCTGCATACAAGTTGAATAGGTTGGGTGAGAGTATATAACCCTGCCGTACGCCTTTCCCAATCTTGAACCAGTCTGTTATTCCATGGTCAGTTCTTACTGTTGCTACTTGGTCATTATACAGATTCCCCAGGAGAGAGACATGGTGATTTGGTATACCCATACCACCCAGAACATAGTGACCATCACTAAAAAAAATGATTTTTGTCATTTGGGCGTTGTAGTTGCCGGAATTTATAGTTAACCTACAATCAAAGAGTATTCTGAACTCCACCAATGATGGAATTGAACCAAACTTGACACACAGGACTCCCACAACTAATAGAAAATACTGGAAGAGTTTGGTGGGTGTAGACTTTGAGTTTTGGAGTTGGAGTTCACCTACATCCAGAGAGCACTGTGGTCTCAAATAATGATGTATCTAGACCAAACTTGTCACAAATACTCCATATTCCCAAATATGAACACATATGGAGTTTGGGAGAAATAGACCTTGACATTTGGGAGTTGTAGTTGCTGGGATTTATAGTTCACCTACAATCAAAGAGCATTCGGAACCCCACCAACAATATAATTGGGCCAAACATCCAACACAGAACCCCCATAACCAACAGAAAGTTCTGTGTTTTCTGGTGGGCTTTGGCAACCCCTCTGATACCTCCTCACAACCCCCCCCCCCCAGGGGTCCTGACCCCCAGGTTGAGAAATGCTGTCTTAAGACCATCCAGTCCAACTCCCTTTACCAGGGCAAGAAAACATATTCAAAGCCTTTCTGACAAAGAGCCATCCAGCCATAGATACAGGGCCGTAGCCAGGATTTTGTTTGGGGGGGGGGGGTGAGTTTGGTTCGGGGGGGGCTGAGACTGGGTGGAAGAGGGTCTACCCTAGCAAACCTTTTGTATTGTTATCCCAATAACCCCATTAATGTGGGATATAATGAGCATGGTGATCAGATCATGATATGAATAAACATAACAGTTTAAATAATGTATCAGTAAGGCCTTTTCGCGGACCACACTGAGAATTTCGGGGGGGGGGTGAAGCCCCCTTAGCCCCCCCTGGCTACATGCCTGCATAGATATAGATAGATATATATGATTCACAAACACACATACACACATATGAATATGATAGATATAGTATCATAGATTTGAAAGGGACCCCTAAAGAAGGACAATTATATGTTGCATGTTCCAGAGTAGGCAAACCAGACAATCACTACATAAACACTGACAAAGAAATACTTTTTACCCACAAGCACAAAGAAATTACATATATGAGAAACAAGCACTTTCTCATTACTCTATTTTCCAGATCACCAGACTGGGCCACAGCAATGTGTGGCAGGGGACGGCTAGTAGATAATAAAAATTTAAAACCTTTTGGAGGTTTGAGACTAGATGGTATAAAGGCTTGTATGTGGCTTGTGGACAATATTTCTCCCACCCCTGCTTTAAAATATGTTGGGGGATACAAATTACAGCTGTCTGCTACTGGAATCAGCCTATATAAATATCATCTTAAAGGATTGTTTTGGGGTGGGAGAAGGGAGTTAATCTTGTCATGCTAGCAAACATACCTGAATGCCCATTGTCTATAGATGTCTTACAAGACTTGGTGACCCCTATTCAGGAGATAAACACACAGAAGAACGAAGGCAGGATTTATGGAAGTGAGCATTGTGTACAACAGGGGTGCCCACACTTTTTCATCATGCGAGCTACTATATGAACAATCAAGTTGAAAAGATCACCTGTTGTGCATGTGTGCGTGCATGCGCACATGTGCATGCACGCTCCTACTGCAGCCTTCCATCAGCGTGGGGCTTCTTTCTTGCCTGCCCACGAACTCGCCGCCACGCGCACCCGGGAAGGTGATCCTCCTTGCTTGCGAGCGCACTTTCTCTTAATGTCTTCGTTGCCTTCCTCCTTCCTGCTGCGTGCTTTCGCGAAGCAGGAAGTCCCCATCCCGTCCTGCTTCTCTCTCTCGCCGCCTTTCTCCTTCGAGGGTGAGGGAGGGCGAGGCGGGGAAAGGTGGTGAGGGCACAAGCAGCAGCAAGTGGAGTCTCCAACCCCTCAGCCCCCTCCTCCTCTGGTTCAGCCCCAGGAACACGGCGGAGCCCTCCCTCCTCACCCCCAACCAAGGAAAGAAAGCAGCCCCACACAGCCCGCTCGCCCAGGTCTCAGCTTGGAATGGGAGTCCTGAGGGCAGCAGCAGAGTTTGCGGCGGGGCTTGCTTGGCTTTGCCCGGCCTCCTTCGCCTCTTTCTCTCTCTCCTTCCAGCGCCCGCCTGCCTGCCAAAAGGATCTGAAAAAGTTCTCCGTATTTCTTTCTTCTCTCCTTGGCTCACTCTCTCTCACACACACACATACATTCCCTCCATCCCTCCCACAGCCTCGCATCCTATCCGTGCGCGTGCCTTCGCCTTGCTCCCCCCCCAGCAGCAACCAATGGGCGGTCATGTCACCACACTGTGCGTGGCAAGACGAGTGCCAGGGCCCGCCCACTAAAGCCTCATTTTGGCAAAAGAAGCCCCGCGAAGGCGGTGGCGAGAACGCATGTCTTGTATGGCAGGAGCGCGCCATCTGGCTGGTGAGGCCCAAAGATCACCTGGAAGGGGGCCAAAGATCACCTTCCTCCTTCTACACCAGGAGTGCTCATTACGATGATCACCTGGCTCCCGATCATGAGCACTCCTGTTGTAGAAGGTCAGAACAAGTATTAAAGACCACTATAGATATAGAGTAGACAATAGATATATACAAGGCCCCCACTTTCACTGGGACTAGAGGCAGACAATCTCTGCAAAAGTGGGAAAACCATGATTAAAAATTCACTCCAGGAATCTCTAGGTCTTCCAGGATGGCTCTACAGTCAACATCTGCCAGAAGTTGACCATAGAATGACCCCGGAAGTCCTTAAGATTGCTAGAGAAGTGTTCTCTCAAGGAATCTTTAGATCCTCCTACATGTCTCTATTTTCAGTTTTTGATGGGAGTTGACTATAGTGTCTCACTTGAGGACCTAGACATTTTCAGAGAGAACATATTAATCAAATCTGTGAATAATCAGATCCACAAATGTTAAACCCAGGGAGCTATATATAATTAAATGTAGTGCTAGTATCTCACCTTTTAAATTGCTATTTGTAGTTTTACTGCCATTTCAGGAGTCACTTCCATTTAATTTTTGTGTGTCGACATCAGTACTTTCCTGAATTGTGTTGTATGTGAGAGAGACATTTAATTATTAAGGCAGCTCTCAAGATTCATGGCTTTCAATTTAGCTTAGCTTTCACCTCTTTGGTTTAGCTGGTATGGGCTCCCAAATTACACTGAAGTAAAAAGGTTGAATCAAGAATAATACTAAGTCACAGCTCAGATGTGCTATTAATTGAATAATATGAATTCACAGCATAGTTTATTTATTTGCAGTATTTATATTACGCCCTTTTCGTCCCGCAGGGGACTCAGGGCGGATTACAATGTAGACATACATGGCAAACATTCAATGCCATAGACACACAACACATATAATCTTTAATGCTGCATAGTCCACTCTGGTCTAAAGCTGTTTTTATGTTTTAATATTTTACTGTGATTGTGTTGGTTGTTGTTGTAAACCACCCTGAGCCTTCTTGGGAAGGGTGGTATATAAATTGAAATAATCAATAAATCAATAAATCAATAAAATATAGACAGTCAGAGGCTATTTAACATTCCAACTTCTGGCCACCAGGGGAGCTGCCGCTTCACCGTCCATCTGCGACACTGATTGAAGTACTTTCCGCATTCCCCCGTATGCTTTTGCTGGATTTCAACATGACGCTGAGGCTGCAATTGTATGTTTTTAATTGTTAAATTGTTATTATATGTTTTTTTCTGGGAGGGGGGGGGTTGACTTGTTGCTGTGTTGTATTGAGGAGATTGCCTGTGTAAACCATCCCGAGTTGCCTTCGGGCTGAGAGGAGCGGTATAGAAACGTGACAAATAAATATATATTCACATTTGCTGTGATGGTGGCAAAGATTCAAGTTTGAATGAACTCAACTTTTGTGTTTGACATAGTAATTTCTTAAAATAAGCAGGGTGAGAAGAAAACAGTAAATGGCATTTTACTATTTTTAATCCTCAAATGCTTTAGCTTTAAAGAGCTTGGCTGATATCATGAAAAGCAAATGTACATGCCTGTGAAAAAAATATTTCATTCTGGTGAAATTGGTCAGTAGGTTCATTTTATCTATGTTTGTGCCTTCAGGCTGTCTTTCAATTTATGGCGGTCCCTTGAGCTTCATAGGACTTCCTTAGGCAAGGAATATTCAGAAGTGGCTTTGCTAGTTCCTTCCTCTCAAATATAGCCTACGCACCTGATATTTGTTGGCTGTTAGGTGTGTGGGAAAACAAAACAAAAATGTCCATCTTGGTGGGTAGTTTATGTATTTTTCTCTGACTAAAAAAAAAAGACATTTGTGATGCCACAGCATGCCGAACTGTACTTGAGAAACAAATCAATGCAAGTCAAAAGCATGAGAGACATCATTTTGCTAAACCAGTAATTGTTCAAGGGAAGTAAAGATCCCCCACTTGTGGTTGTGTTTATGTTGAAAGCAGTTCTCTATTCGACAATCTCTTATATTTGTAATTAGGAGGAAGAAATTATTTAATTTTTTAAACTGATTGAGGAGGTGGCCTGTCTAAGAGATATTTGTTCTGTTTTATTAAGCTGTGATGCGTCACAATAAGGAGCAGCCCTTTGAATAGTAAGACATGTCACGTGGCAGCATTTTTGCATTCTTCTTGTCTTCATTTATCACTTCCTTGATACTCAGAGTGGTCTGTTCTTTGTCAACACATGTCCCTCTCTTCTTTTGCTCATAATGGCATGTGTGAATTATTCAGAGCATTTTGCAAATGCTAAGCTCCAAGTGAGACAGAAAGATGAAATGTGAACAGTGGGTGAGGAAGATGAATGAATGTGACAAGTAACAGCCAAGAATGGTCTCAAAAATGTGTTTGGGCACTGATTGGTATCAAGGAGCACATTGGAAATGTGTTGAGAGTTGATGTGAAAGAGATGCTGTCTCATGTATACATACTGCACTGTTTCCCCTGCAGCCTTGCAAATAAGCTTGTGAAAGTGGTGGTTGTTGTTGTGTGTCTTCAAGTCATTTCTGACATATGGCCACCCTAAAGCAAGCCTGTCATGGAGTTTTCTTGACAAGCTGTGCCCAGATGGAGTTTGCCTTTGCCTTCCACTGAGGATGAGAGAATGTGACTTGCCCAGAGTCACCGACTGGGTTTCCAGCCCAAGCGGGATTTGAACTGTGGTCTGAGATTTATAGTCCAATGTTCTATCCCACACCAGCTGCTTACTCTGCCTCTAAATGTCAGTGTAAATAATTTGCAGAGCATCAACAGCTTGGAAGATATAAACGGCTGTATCTCTTCTACTTTATAAGATCCTCCTTGCTTGCTAAGTTGCAGGCAATTTTTACTTGCTGTGGGGGAATGTCTGCTTGCTGTTCTCTAATGTCGTTTGTAGAGTTTGACACTTGAAATAATGAGTGACTTTTACTATTGAAAGCACCACAGCTGAGGCCTATCCCTTTTGGTTGTCTGAAGAATAAAAATCTTCAGGAAATTATTTCTTTAGAATAGGGAGCTTTCCTTCACTTGGAGTTTGTTCACACTACAAAATAATAATAGGGGTATTATGGGTATTATTCCAATTCTATGGAATTCTGGGTTTTGTAGTTTGGTCAGAGACTCTGGCTGTGAATTCTGAATGTCTCTCTAAACTGCAAATCCCGGGAATGCAAGGGAACATTAAAATGGAATGCAGGACTATCATTGGATAGTGTGAAAGGCCCCCTGGTCTGGATAACTGTAGTGGCCAGAGGTCTGCTACAGCTGATGTGAACATAAAGTAACCCAAGTATGTTATAGATCGAAACATTACTACACTTTGTAACAATGACCATGTGAATATTTAACAAACCTTTCACATGGTTTGGGATTGGACTGTGATTCTGGAGACCAGGGTTCAATTCCCTGCTCAACCACGGACATCCACTGGGTGATCTCGGACAAGTCACATACTCTCAGCCTCTGAAGGCCCAGTGTTAGATTTGCTTTAAGTTTGCTATGGAAATGACGAGGGCACTTAATAACAATAGTACCATACTCTCAGTCTCTGAAAATCCTGTGAGTGGATTGCCTTAGGTCACCAGCGAAATACCTTGAAGGTCCTTAATAACTATCTATCTCTATATCTCTATATACATATATAAAAGTGAAAATATGTATGTGTGCATGTGGCTGGGGTGCCCACTTCGACAGACAGCCTCCTGCTTCCACAAACAGCTTTAACCCTCAGTGCTGAAGAACCACCAAAAGCACTCCCTCCAATGACATTTCAGGTCATAGTGAGCGCCATGAACATGTAGCCTAACCTCTGCCAATGTCTTCCCCAAACACTATACTGCCCACCACCCAAGGAATGTTTTCATTTGAGGACAATTTGATCCTAGATTTTATGTGTTTCCTCTACCACAGACAGCCCAGCATTTCTTACTCTCTCCATTGGTGTGGAATTTCCATGATCCCACCCACTTCCTCTCCCTTAACTCTTTCCTACACTTTTCAACTCTGCACAACAAACAGAGAAGAACTGAGCAGCAACTAAACATACTAAAGGAGTTGGGGGGATTGACTCTACATGATGGAAGTTGTAGTCCACACTGCATCAAGTCAGAGCATTTTGACCCCCACTGACAATGAACCTGTACCACATTTAGCACACAGAACCCCAATGACCTAAGAAAAATTCTGGAGAGGTTTGGGGGGAATTCATCCTTGATTTATAGCCATTGAAGGTATTGGGATTTATAGTTCACCTACTATCAAGGCCATCATTGGTGGGGCCACCTCTGGATCCCACCAATGATGACCCTGGACTTAACATGGCACACACAGCCACCATGACCAACTGAAAATACTGGTGGGGTTGGGGGGAACTGACCTTAATTTCTGGAAGTTGTAATTCATTTACATCCAGAGACCGTGACCACCATTGATGATGGATCTGGACCAAACTTAACACACAGAACCTCTATGACCAACTGAACCTACTGGAGGGATTTGAGGGGACTGACTCACCATGGTGGGAGCTGTAGTTTATCCTGCAGTCAGAGATCACACGGAACCCCACAAATGATGCATCTAGAGCAAACTGACAAACTTTACTGATGGAGTTGGCATGATGTGAGTTGTAGTTTACCCACAACCTTATGCATTTTGTAATATAAAAAACTGACTTTTAAAAAATAACCTAGGTAACACTGGGCACCCAAGGCAGTTGTAAACCTGTGGCACTGTAGCAATGGAGGACATAGTCATCCACTTCTGTGCTAGACTTGCCATTCTTGCGTCATGCCATGATAAACACACAGCCACAGCAGTCATCTACTGCAGCTCAAGTTCCCTGATTTTTTTTGCTATCTACCTGAGATTGTACAGCAGGAGGAACTTTGTACAACAAGGAGGCCACAATACATAGTGGACTGGCTTCAACCTCATGGGTCACAGACTGTGCTGGTCCTGCTGTGACTAGTGCTCTAAGAATATAACTACATATTCTTTCTGCCCTGTTCAGTGTTAGTAAGCCATACGTTGAAATGCCCTTTCCTGTTTGTCTCTCATCAACCTCTTATGTAAGTGTGATTGCATTCATGGAGAACCTGAGAACAGTCAGCCCTACTCAGGTTCCCTTTTCTTTTTTGCAGTAGTTCCAAATCTCTGCTGTGCTGCTGCTTTTCCCTGTGTGTGCACCTGGTTAGACGAAATGCTTGCTGTTGCCCCAGGCTCCAGCTATTAGCTCCCACAGATTGAGAAGAGTCAGTCAGCAAGCTAGTTGAAATGCTTGGCTTCAAAGGATATACCAATAGCTCTGTAACTCAAGTAAATAGTTCCAGGAATTGGGAAAAGGTGGACTAAAACCAATGAAATACTACTACTGCTACTCTTGCATTTGAGGCTGATAAACAAATGCAGATGTGTTTGTACCTGCATTGTGCCAGAGCTGAAAAACAACAGGCTGAAGTCCACTCTTCACTGGACAATGGCTATAATGGACCTAAATTGCATTCAGATATGTTGGCTTTAATGATGCCTGGAGTTTAGAGTGGTGGTTGTTATTCTTTTTTTGTCAGAAAATCAGCAGACTCTTTTATGTTACAAAAGGAAATGTGAAGAGTATTAGTTTATTTGCTATGTGCCATATCTATATTTGTGCGTCTTCCCTGGCTTCTTGAGTGACTTCATCAACAAATACAAGAGAAGCTGAAAGTGATAGGAATGGCATATATTCTAGTATGGTTGGTGAATCTATAACATTGTTCAATGGTTGCAGTGCTGAAAGGACAAAGTATCGTGTTTTCCGGCATATAAGACGACTGGGCATATAAGATGACCCCCAGTTAAAATATAGAGTTTGGGATATACTCGCCATGTAAGACTACCCCTCTTCCAATGCACACCAAATAATTTATTTTAAAGCATCAGGTTTGATTTCAATATGGTAATTTTCCTTTTGCTGTACCTCCTTCTCTGCCTCTCAGATCTCGCACCTGCGCACCTGCACCGCTTCACTGCAGTCTTCAGGAGCGAGATCTGAGAGACAGAGGAGGAGGTACGGTTATAGGATACAAGGGCGGGCCAGACATGTAAAAGAGGTGTGTTTTTCTGGGCCTGGAGCCACTCTATCTCTTTTTTCCATACCCCGGGCGCCTGCAGCTTGCTCTGTCCTTCACTTACACCTTCCCAGTGAGGCACCCCTTCACCTCACCATCGGGACCACATTAAGTCCACGAATCCTGATGAATGGATTTTCTTCTACCGTACTTGTACAGCGTTGCCCTTAATGCTTTCATACAGTCACTGCATATGGCAGGGACGCGCCCACTGCCATTTTTGAGCTTCCCTGACCATATGCGGCTTGGAATATCTGGATTGGAAGTTTCAGCACCCACTCTATAAGACTATTCCTGGCATATAAGTCGACTCCTGTGTATAAGACGACTCTCGTGTGCAAGACTACTCCCACATATAAGACGGCATCTGACTTTTGAGAAGATTTTCTTGAGTTAAAAAGTAGTCTTATATGCCAGAAAATACAGTAATTAGAAAAGACCAGTGGGCACTTGACTCTACTCCATCTTTATGTGGCTCATTCCCGCTTTCACGTGGTATAGTTATTATACTATCTAGTTACCTCCAGGTGCGTTGGACTTAAATTCCCAGAAATCTTATCCAGCTTACCAGTTGTTAGGAATTGTGGGAGTTGAAGTCCAAAACATCTGGAGAATAAAAAGTATGCCCAGGCCTGCACAAAATCCTTGTCTAATGTTTGCAATCTTTTCTAGTGGTCAGATTGTTTGTCCAGTTGCTGATCAGTGCCCAGCAAGTACCTTATTTATTTTTATGCCATGACAACTAATCAATAGTCCAGTCACAGTCTTACATCTTATATTAACCGGTATGATTTCACTGACAGTACTCCGTTTATGATAGCAGCCATTTTCCATGGAAACAAATTACTTGAATTTAATTTTTGTTTGTTTTTAAAATTGATTCTGCTGAGACCTAAGGTGGCCCATTATCAAGATAGTAGCCCAGTGATACTGACATTGGGAAGGGATTTAAAAGCTTATACCTCTTTGGAGAGTTTGTGTTTTGGGGTTTGCTATATAGCACATCATAAAAACCCCTTGTGCTATAGACTACATATATTCAAATAATTACTTATCAAAGGTTCCCAAAGTGATTCTCATGACTTGGTTGGGATTTGACGGGGTCAAAGTCTAGTGCCTCATCCATTCTGTTACACCAGGGTGGAATTGTGACCCACAATGTTTGTCGGAAGGAACATTCCTGGCAAATCCAACAGTCTTCATGGAAGGGATGACTGAGAAGCAGGGCAGATATGGCTGAAGAGAGGGGTAAAAGAAAGAGGATATGGTTGAAGAGGAAGTTAGGAAACAAGTAAAAGAATGAAGTAACAAACCCAACAGTATTTATAAACAGTTGATCTCATCTGCAATCATTGTATATGTTACAACTCGAGAGGATCTATAGCTGTCATCTGGTTCCCATAATTGCCTTTAAGCCTCATGCCATTCCAAGTCAAGGAATTCTATGGCTGGCTGCATTCCCTGTGGTGCACTGCAATGTTCCTTGGTGTCGCTCCGTACCCACTTAATTTACTGAGCCCTGCCTTCTGGTGGGCCACAAGTCAAGGCCTTAGTTCCTTGTGGACCATATGCTGTGGAAAACCAGCTTTGTAAAAGTAAATCTGAGAGGATAAAGTGTGTTTAGAGGTTAATAAAAACTGCAGATGTTAGCACTGTAGAATTCTAAATTCCTTTTACTTTGCTTATTTATGTCAATAAAATGAGAAAACTTTGCATTGTTTCTAGTAAATCTTATTTTATGGCTATACTGAACACAGTTCACTCTGTGCTGTGGGAACACAGCAAAGGGTGCAAGCAACAAGCAACATCCTTTATTTATTTACTATTTTTATATGCCGCCCTTCTCAACCCCGAAGGGGACTCAGAGTGGCTTACAGCAAACAACAATACTGTCAGAGTGGCTTACAATGTACATATAACAATATTGCCAGAGTGGCTTACAGCAAACTGAAAAAACAACAAATAACATTATTGTCATAGCACAACATCAGCACTACACATCATATTGCACTACAACATATCACAATATTGTTAGAAATATTGCATGTAATACAAATATACAAATTATAATATCACGATATAATTATTATATCACATTAACTGATTTGTTATGAAAGACCAGAGTCCTGTCTTTCTCAGAACAGAGAAATGACAACTAAATTTGTGGCCCAAATCATTCAGATGCTTGCCGATATCAAATGATATATCTTGTCCTTTTTGATGTCTGCACATCAAGTACCAGCATATATTTGTGACATTATATATAATGTTAAATGGAAGCAGAGTTTTGTGCCTTGTGTTTCATCTAGATATCTTTCCTCTTTTGTATTATCTTTTGGGAACATGTGCAGGGTGGGAAGGGGAACAACTGGGAGTGGCAGGAAAGAATGGGGTGGGGAGTGTGTGTGTCTGTGTGGGCAGCTGGATCAAATGATGGGGAACTTAGCTCTTCAGTTTATATAAATTGTGATCACGTCCTACTTTCTTGCTTGACCAGTATATAGCAGTATGATTCCACTTTTCCAGCCATGGTTATATCCTATGGAAACTTTAGATATGCAGTTTAGGGAGGGTTACTTAGAATTCTCTTTCAGAAACTCCAAGAGACAAGTCCAAAGGATGCAGCCATGGCTGGAATCCAAGTGCTATAACTGAGTACAGTGTTCCCTCTCTACTTCGTGGTTTGCTTATTGCGGACGCGCTGTTTCGCAGATTTCAAAAAATATTAATTTAAAATATATATCATGGCATTTCCGCTGTTTTGTGAGGTTTTACCACCACTGCTCTCCAAGGGGCTTTCCCTCCTCAGCCCTCCTTCCCTCTCTTGAAGGGCCTTTTCTTCCTTTACTTCACTTTAAGTTTATAAAGACTTAAAATAGTGTATAACTACTAAAATAATGTATAAATATTAAAATAAATAGAGCATCCCTACATCATGGTTTTTCACTTATTGTGGGAGGTCCTGGAACCTAACCCCAGCAATAAGTGAGGGAACACTGTATCTGTGAAAGGAGCCTATGTAGTACTTCGATTATCAGGTATTGGACTGCTGAGGCAGAGTAGTTTTGGTTATGACAGTTTACTACCCAGCTCTAAAAATGTAGAGCCCTTCTTTTGTTTGAGGCTATAAATGCTTTCAGCCCCGGCTAGCATGGGCAATGACCATTAATGAGGGGAGATGTAGTAGGAAACATCTGGAGTATATCAAGTGGGGGAAGGTTGAATTTTCTATTCTGATATGCCAGTTTGAGGAATGAATTTTCTCAACTCCCACAAAAAAAGTTGTTGGGTGGTCTTCTTTGTGGCAGCTCCTTACTAGGAGATTAATGGGTTATTTAGGCTTTTTACTTCACCCACTTACCACATGATAGTTTGATTCTTACAATCGTTAGCACAATTGCTAAAGCCGAATTCTAATGGTCAGAACTGGAATCCAGTAGTTTTGCTATGTGGGCATCCTTTACTCCAGTGGTTCCCAAACTTTTTTGGCCTACTGTCCCTTTCCAGAAAAAAATTACTGCCCCCCCTAGAAATTAATTTTTAATTTTTAATAGCAATTAAACAGAAAGATATATGTATTAATACTTCTACCTTTTTCGTAAAATATAATAAAGAAAGTTGTAAGTTATTGAACTTTGAATAAAATAGAAAATAAGTTAAAACATTCGAAATCTTCTTAATGAGAAGGATGAACCTGGTATGCTGCTACCAATCTAGTAATCCTCCACTCTGTTTTCGTCAACAGTAATCTCAAATCATCGCAATTGACTGTTTTGAAATCGGTTTCTTTTTTTGTTAATAAATTGGTTACCGCACTGAATCTATATTCCACTAAATATGTTGAAGGACATTATTATTATTGTTATAAGACTCAATCAGTTGGAAAAGAACCCCAAAGGTATTATTATTATTATCCCTTGCTTGGCGAGAGGAGGGAGCAGGAGGAGGGAAGAAGAGAGAGACACACAGAGATGGATGGTAGCCTGTCACCTGGTTCACGTCACCGCCCCCACTGCCCCCTTACAGGGGTTCAGTGCCCCCCAAATTCTCCTGGGCCTTCCAGCACCCCCCTAGATCACCCCACCACCCACCAGAGGGTGGTACCACCCACTTTGGGAACCACCGCTTTACTCCATACTGAGCTAATATCTTTAGTAAGCCAAACAACATGGCACAAAAGTCTCTGGAAGCTTTCAAGCCTGAGGTTTTTTATCAGTCATATATGTTTTCAACAAAGCAGAAGGTTGGGAATAGAGGGTGGGGGGTGCTGGTATGAGAGCCATGTACTCTACATTTCATGTTCATCTGATTAGCACCCATTGCTTATGGATAGACTAAGCAACTGTGTTAAATGGCAGAAGAGGGGCAATTTACTAACAATAGCGATTGAGCTATCCCCAGGACTTCTGGAAAGCATTTTCCACTGATAAATTTGCTAATGACCTTGCGTCTTAAGGCAGTGGTTATCAACCTGTGGGTCCCCAGGTGTTTTGGCCTACTCCCAGAATTCCCAGCCAGTTTACCAGCTGTTGGGATTTCTGGGAGTTGAAGGCCAAAACATCTGGGGACCCACAGGTTGAGAACCACTGGTTTAAGGGGTTCATGTTGGAGTCTTTGTTCGATAAAACTTGTTTTTGTTGGAATCTGGTGATACTAAACCCTTCCTCTGAACATCCTGTACCTCCGAAGGAGACTGAGATGGGGAAGGTTACAGTTGGTTTTTGCGGGCAAGATGGTCAGACTCGATATAAGGACAACTTCTGGCGATTTCCTTTTCATTTCATGGCTTTTCCATTTTGTATTGTATGACATCATCATATTAACATTCACATTTCTAGCCTTTTCTGTAGATTAATTAGCACAAACACTTGAAAGCAGCCCCTGAGAAGCAATTTTTATGATGTTTCCCAGCTTTTCTCAATTCCTTGGTTGCACAGACTTTACTTGAAGTAAGTTGCACAGTCTTTCCAGACATCAATTTTTGTTGAATAGCACACTTCCTTCCTACGCTTTCAACTTTAACAGAGATTTTTTAATTCTGCCTTTAGGGGATTTGGAGGTCCTGCAGGTTTCTATACAGTAGTTAATATATACATCTAGCATGGGGTTATCCAAACCCTACTGTGGTAGGGCAGGTTTAGTGTTAAATCATTTAAGGATCTGCCAATATAAATGTACCTTTCTTCTGGGATTGGTTATTAGCTAATCAAAAAAGCCTGTAATCATCCTGTTAACAGCCTGTAATTGTAACTCTGCATCCTTTCTAGTGTCTTAATACAAGAAAAAATAACTAGATCTGGCCTCTCTAAGGAAAAGACTCATTACAGAGGGGGGAAGAATGACTTCATATTTGGCAGTCCCATTGCGGAAAGCTTCCCCTCCCCCTCTTTTCAAAAGCAATAACTGAGAACTGATAGTAAGGGAAATTCAGTGACCATAGATTGGGAAACAATAAAAGGGAGTGAAAGATTGGGGGAAAAAACTACAAACTAGTTATCCTTCTAAGACATTTTTCCTGTGGACTTGATGGCAGAGCCTCAGGCAGCAAGGACTTTGTACAGCCCCTTTTCCCAGGGAAATGCAGACCCCGAAGGCCTAATCTCTGCCAGCCAATTGAAAAGTTAGTGGTTGGTTGGATCAGGTTAGAGTGCTGAATTAATGAAGATTCAGGGCTTCTTAGGGTCGCATCATTAGGTGTCCAAAAATATGAATTGTGTACCTGGTGGCGCAGTGGGTTAAACCGCTGAGCTGCTCAGCTTGTTGACCGAAAGGTTGCAGGTTCAAATCTAGGGAGCGGCATGAGCTTCCGCTGTCCGCCCCAGCTTCTGCCAATCTAGCAGTTTGAAAACATGCAAACGTGAGTAGATCGATAGGTACTGCACTGGCGGGAAGGTAACGCCACTCCATGTAGTCATGCCAGCCACATGACCTTGGAGGTGTCTACGGACAAACACCGGCTCTTTGGCTTAGAAATGGAGATGAGCACCAACCCCCAGAGTTGGACACAACTGGACTTAATGTCAGGGGAAAACCTTTATCTTTAACTTTACTATTCAAGAATACTTGTCCTAGAGTTGCGACCGGATACCATGCTTGTGTTTGCCTTGTGTGAAGTGTCCTGCCCTTGCCCACCTGGTCTGCTTGAATTTTGCGCTTGTTGCCTTCTCCTCGCTCCATGGATGTGCTTCAGATCTGGTCACATTCAATTTGAGATGGATTGCCAGAACTTCTGTTGTCTAGATGAGTTGGGAACCATCTGGCCCGGAAACTGGGATCTCTGCCACCATGAGGCAAAGCAGGGTTTCCCTCCCCTCTCTCATTACCATGTTATCAGTGGATGAAGCCTGAAAAATATAATTTTGGAACTGCCTGTCACCATCAAGCACAGGAGGTGGGCGCCTGTTGCAGGAAGGTTCCTGGCTGCGAACAAGATGGAGTTGAGTCAGCAGTGTGCCGATTCGAATCCCACACAGAGAACATTATGAGTCAGGCCCTTTTAAAATCAGGATGTTTAATATGAAGCTGCTGGACTGTTTAGAACCTTGATTTCTGAGTAAGACTACATTTAATGTAGTAAGCTTTTTTGTCAACCTTTGAAGTTTAGAAGCTATTTTGAATTCTCAGTGATAACAGAAATCCTTGGTGTTTTGACCGTGAAATCAGTATTGTCCTATACTAATTAGATTTGTAACAGAACCTTTTTGGTTCCTGAAAAGGTTTTTCTTCTTCTTGTTGTTCTTCCCTTCCCTGTTTTGCTAATTTGGTGAAGGTTGGGTACAACAGAGTTGACTACACACACAGTACTTAGGCGATGGTCCTCCAAGTGTAGTGTCTTGGTGGTGGGTACGTAGGTTGCTGTGGAGACCTATTTTTGATCTGCATGTTTTTCTGCAGTGAAGTTGGAAGGTGATCCCGGTCAGGGTTGGCTTGACATGGCTTCCTTTTGGCACATTTCTCCCTTTCACTCTTCATTCGTGCCTCTTCTGCAGCACTGCTGGTCACAGCTGACCACCCGTTAGAGCGCTCAAGGGACAGGGCTTCCCAGTTCCCCGTGTCTATGCCACAGTTTTTAAGGTTGGCTTTAAGCCCATCTTTAAATCTCTTTTCCTGTCCACCAACATTATATTTTCCATTCTTGAGTTGGGAATACAGTAACTGCTTTGGGCGACGGTGATCAGTCATTCAGACAACGTGGCCAGTACAGTGGAGTTGATGGCATAGGAGCATCGCTTCAATGCTGGTGGTCTTTGCTTCTTCCAGCACACCGACATTTGTCCACCTGTCTTCCCAAGAGATTTGCAGGATTTTTCGGAGGCAATGCTGATGGAATCGTTCAGCACACACAGGGAGACTATAACATTCATAAGAATGAAACATATTATTAATTCATAATATTTTAGTGGCAAAGTTGGCAAGAGTATTAATCCTGGTTCAGGTTTATGACTCAAACACAGTATGATGTTTCTGCCTGAGCCCTTTGAATAGACATAAAATATTGGTCAGTAGGCAATGGCCCTACTCCATAGTGTCCAGAGTATTTGTCAGCTGGCTTCGGTGCTATCGGTGCATTGTAAAAATGTACTTGAATGATATCTATTTTTCAATAAATTTGACTTGACAGTACAGTATACTGTATGCTTACATATTCTTGTGGGGTTTATCAGATTTCACACCAAATATTACCACCCTGTATATAGGAAAGTGAAATGAAACCTTTGCTCGACGTCTTTCAAACTGGGAATCTTTACAAAAAATTGGCATCTAATTTGGAAGTTTGTTAAAAAAAACAACACCTCAGCAGTAATTCAAGATACTGTACTTCTTCTGTGCCACATCACTGTTCCAAAATACTTTCCTGAAATTTAGGCTGCCAAACCAACTCTGTGATTCTGCAATGCCTGAGATATTTGGCGAGAGAAAGGGGAATTGTTCGCTGCATTCTGCAATATGCTAACTGGCAGGGAGTCCTGGTTCCTTTGGCTGCCTCTATAACCTGGAAAGAAGGAAGTGACAGACATGATAAACATGGCTTCTCTCCTTGATTATTTCATACAAGTTTCCAAGTGTTCCTTTTTGCACTTTGTTTTTCTTAGACTGGGTTCTTTATGGATCTTGGCTCTGATGTAGTTTTGGCTGTTGTCTCCTAGTTTGAGCAGGGATAGTAAGAATATTAAAAAGTATTTGGGAAATGGTTGGAAAATGTGTGTTTCAAATGTCAGGGAACCCTGATAAGGAGTATTGTGGGAGAGGGAGAATCTTTACAGTTTGGTATTTATTTTGCATGAAATATCACATAAGGTTTCCTGAATGGAAAAAATAACATTTTTGTATAGAAAACATGTGCAGAAATTTGTGGTTTTTGTTGTTGTTGCAGTACAGTAGGCTCAATTATTTTACAAGCCTATTTTGAACAGTTTCATCTATATGCTAAAAGCTTTCAGTACCATAGAATGTCTCTGGAGGATTTAGAAAATGCTTAGAGGAGTATTCACTCTAGGTCTAAAACTGAACGGTCTTTGAAAATTGTAAATTTTTCAATTACTATCTTGCAGTGAACAGAAAAAATGCTAAAATTATTTGATCTTGCTTACAAGAATAAAATTTACAGCAATTTTCATCCCATACTTCAGGATGGTCAGCAATGCTTTGGAACTATAGCCACGTTACTCTATTGCACCGATATGAGCAAGAACAATTTGAGATAAAGTGTCATGCATATGATGGAGTGGGGTTTAGTCCACAAAAATAATAGCAGCTTAAGGTGATCCAAGGGCATTGTGATGGCTATAAGGAAACTCTATGGTTCACATGCGGCGTGCTGCAAAGAGTAACAATCATAGTAGAAGGCTGTTGTTTCCAGGCTGTGGTTATGGGTATCTTGGAGATGGCTAGGTTGATTGCAGGATGATGGACTAGATTGGTCTGAACCAGTAGGATACTTGTTTGTATGTTTATGTCTGTGCCTTCAAGTTGCCTGTTGACTTATGGTGACCCCATTAATTTCAGACTGAAATGAGTCTAAATAAACAACCGTAAATGCATTAGATCCTCTCCTGATCTTGGAAGCTAAGCAGAGCCAGCTCTGGCTAGTATTTTGATGATAAACTGCCAATTAATATCAGGTTCTTGCCTAAGAAAACCCCATGAAATTCACTGGGTTGCTGTAAGTCAACAGGTTAGTTGAAGGCACACAGAAACACACAGATTTCTTCACAAATGCCTGAAATTGTCCAACTTCGGAATCTTTTGTTGTTTTGCAACTGATGATTAGAGGTTTAGATGTGAGATCCATTTCTGACAGGATATGAAATAACTGGAAGATTTCAGGAGCAAGCACAGAGTGTGTCACTTTAAAATACAGCCCCTAACAAAAATGCTTTTGAAGAGTTACCTTTCCAGTAGTTGAAAAGAGTAGCAGAGCCAAGCGTCTTTCTACAATTTTGGGTGTGACTTCCTGGAAACCCCATGCATGTTCCATCAGGTCAAGCCAAACAGGGAAACAGGCATAAAGTTTGCTGACCTTTCAGTGAACCTGAGAATTCCTTGATCTATGCATGAAGCAAAAAGAAGTAGCCAAAGAGCTGGCAAAATCACCTCTGAATATTCCGTGCCTAAGACAACTCTATGAAATTCATGGGGTCACCATAAGTCAGCAGGATCCTTGAAGACACATATCCTGTGGCTGAACAATGGTGATTCCTAGTTAACAAGTGGCAGATTTTTTTTTAAAAAAATCTCTATATAAGTAACTCCTTGCTAGAAGAATAGTGGAACAAAAATTGTCTCATTTACCCCTTTTTATGTTTTCTTATTTATCTTTATAGAAGGCATGTGAGATTTTAAATTATGGTGCTCCACTTCCTGTCTAAAATTATACAGGTTGTTCTGTCACTATACTACACAGGAGTTAAGTGGCCAGCTTCCAGCTTTTGAGCCCTCTCCTCCTCCCAAGTGAGCTCACTTTTCTTCTATTTTCTCTTCAAAATTGATATTTGTGGGGAATTTCGCATACGTTTTCACCCAAAACTCGTAAAACTTTTCCAAACAATTTTTGGGGCATTTCAAAGGGCCACAAAGTTGAGGTCCAGGGACTGTACGTGGGTCATGAGCCACACCTTTCTCTCCCTTACCATACTGTATCTGGTGAGAAGTGGGAGAAGTCACATTTTTAATTATGCTCGATGTAAATATTTATTTATTATTTATGTATTTACCACATTTCTATTCTGCCTTCCTCCACCCCAGAGGGGACTCAAGGCAGCTTACACATAGGCAACTACTTGATGCCATAAAAGAATGTACAATTAAAATAAACCTTTAAATAGAATTATAAAATATATTAAAACTATTGAAAACATTTAAGACAATATCTTCACAATTAATCACGTAATCCGCAAGTGTATAGTCCTGAATTCAGAAAATCAGGAAGGAAAGAAATGGAAGAGGTCTCTGTATTAATTTACTTCTAGCAAGGAGTGTAGCCATGTGAGTAACGTTAACATATGAGCTAATTTACAGTGTTTATAATAATATAATCAAACTTTCCAGAGAGAGTTTACTTGGGATTCTGCCTCTTCTGCTCGATGTGTAGAGCATAGCTGATGCTCTCATTTACTCTGGTGGCTTGTCTTGTTGATTTCAGTACTTTGACATGAACTGGTTGGACACTCCAAAGCCTGTAGAACAAGAACCAATACACATTCTGATCATTGTGCGTTCTGCCTTGTTACGGTAGACACACTTCCTTGGTTCCTTTTGTTTTTTGCTTTTCGGCCCATGCCATTTAATTGCATTGAACAACAAGCCAATTATATATGCAGAATGATGAATAGGATTAATGTAACCTACTGGGGGTGGATGGAAGAGACAGGAGAAGGGGGGGGGAGAAGTTGTACTGAAATCTGCACAGCATGTTCATTTGAGCATTTATTCTAATGACTCATCTGTCCGTTTTATCCACCATGTCTCAGCAAGCTGTCGCAAGGGAAGCTGTTTCCAACAAAACTGCTGGTTAGGTTTTGCATCTTTGCTTGCTTTCTTGGCTGACGTGTTCTGTTGGTGTGACAGGTGATTTAAATCTAATCCCTGAAACTGTAGCATCTGCTTCTTCAGGAATTTCATGAGGAAGAGACGGTTCGTTTTGGTAGATGAGATCGTTTTAGTGTCAATTAGTCTCAATTTGGTTATAGGCAGATAGTTCATGGAGGGCTCCTCCACCATCTTCGTTGCCTTAGAGAAGTGCTATGGGTGGAAAATGAAGCTTTTAGATCTTTATATGAGTTGCTTTGAGTTAAAAGGGAAGATAAGGCAATGTTCAGCACGATGCTGAGCTGTATGGCGAAGACTGCATGGACTTGGGAAGAGAGGAAGAGTGGAGATTGGCTGAAGGCGGCTAGAGTGAGCTGTGGATTGAGCTTTCTTTACTGTAATCATAGTTTAAGGCACATGGCCTTTGATGTATGTTATGGATTTAGTCAAGCTACATCAAAGAGTTTATGGGATGACTGCTTATTTTTAATCATCTTTACAAGTTTAAAGGACATATTGGTCTCTTCTTTTAGGAGGAAGGAAATACATTACTCTCTTCCTCTTTCCCCTTTCATTAAAAAGTAATCTTAACAATATTTTGCGTTTGCTTTGGTAATGTATATAGCATGGCGATTTTAAAATGGGTGCCAGAAAATATTGTCACAACACACCATGTTTGTTTGGAGTAAGAATGTACTGCAATAAACGTGTATCATTGTTATTGTAATTGCTTTTAAGTCAGCTTCAAGTTGTGACGATCCTCTTAATGAGGGACTTCCAAGTCATCCTGCTACTAACTCTATGTTTGAATTGTCCAAGACATTTTTTGGCAGGAAATTCCTTTCCAGGTCCATATCTACATCCATTTCATGCATCTTTATAAAGGTCCTACTGTGACAGAATCCCCCATTT
Organism: Anolis apletophallus; assembly: GCA_030556195.1. Classification (NCBI taxonomy): domain Eukaryota; kingdom Metazoa; phylum Chordata; class Lepidosauria; order Squamata; family Anolidae; genus Anolis; species Anolis apletophallus. The sequence goes on from JARBWK010000001.1 coordinate 84,312,772, forward strand.
ATTGAAACACCATCTGAAGCTGCTGCTTGATTAGAAAACTGCGGAAAATTCATTAAAGTACTGCTTCTTCTTCTTCTTCTTCTTCTTCTTCTTCTTCTTCAGGTCCCAGCCACATTTTTCTCAAGTTGCAGAACAATCGCTTTCAAACCTGGATCTTCTGCCCAATTGACATTAATTCCAATAATGATACCCTGAAAGATGTTTTGAGTAATTGTGGTAATTCTAATTTCCTTTTGCAGATTTCCACGAATTTTCTCCAACATTTCACCTACTTTCATATTTTCCACTTCTGCCTTTCTTTTGCTCTTTATATCATATATTTGAGCCAATTTGCATTCTCCAGCTCGTTTTAGTGCTAATCTGCTCTGCTTCACCTCATTCAGTTTTTCTTCCAGTTCATGCAATTGCTGCTGTGATTTAAGTATTGCAGTGCTAAGCATAATGATGTGTTTTGCAGTATCCCAGATAAACTTAGAATCTTCATCCTCATCTTTCAGTTTGTTCCTGAGAGCATCAGCTACTTGGATCCTTTGTAATGCTAAATTTTGTTTTGTTGAGATATCTTCATCTCCTCCATTTCTCTTTCCAAGACTTCTATGGAACTCTCCACTCTCTTTTCATCTGTAGCTTGATCTGGAATGCTTTCTTCATTTGTATTAACTGTCGTATTATATTCCATAAGCTGTTGGTTTATTTGTTCATTTAGGCGGAGCCAGGCATGTAGCTGGGGGGGGGGGCTTGAGGGGCTTCAGCCCCCCCCCTGACATTTGCAGGGTGGTCCGCGAGAAAGCCTTACTGGAACATTATTTAAACTGTTATGTGTATTCATATCATGATCTGATCACCATGCTCAATATATCCCACATGCATGGGGGTATTGGGATAACGATACAAAAGGTTTGCTAGGGTAGATCCTCTCTCGCTCAGACTCAGCCCCCCTCTCCAGAATCAAACGCAGCCTTTCCTGAATCTAAATCCTGGCTACGGCCCTGTGCGGAGCAGAGTGAGCAGGTCTGGCATCCTCTTGCCTTCCTCGCCGAGCAGCCTGAGGGCCCCTTTGCTCACATTGTCGTCTTCTTCCTCCTCCGGAGGCAGCAGCCATTCCCGTTCACCGGTGTTTGCCCAAAGAACCACTTCCGCACCATTGAAGTCTCCTTGGAGCTGAACGCGCCGTTTCAAAAATCCCGCCGCCAACAACAACAGAACTGTTATCGATTGCTTCTGCCTGAACTGTCCTAACTCTATGTTTGTGTTTTGCAGACTCAGAGACATGACTTTATTAAATCACTTCACCTTTTTGTTTGTCTCTTTTCCTACTGTCTTCAACTTTACAAAGCATTACCATCTTCTCCAATGAGTTACAGTATGTCATCTCAAATTGACTCTAAACATTATTTTAATCTGCAAATACAACCCTTCTATTCCTCACAAAATTCCCTGGGAAACGGGTACTCAATTTAGTCATGTTGGCTTCCAGTGAGAGTTAAGGATGCTTTGTTTGTGAACCCAGTTCTTTGTTTATTTAGCATTATTCCTCTCCCCTTCCACATTCATATCCATGACATTGCAATTGTATCCTCAACCATGCACCCTTTGATTATTCCACATTTTCCCTAGTAATTTGGAATGGGAATGGGTTTAATTCGTATTTTTGTACATGATACACACAAGATGCTCAGCACTGTGAAGGTGCAAAATATTTTATGGTGGTACAAAGTTAGGAAACAAAATCAAGTTGGTTTTTGTTGATTGCAAAAATATTCACCTACACCATTGAGTGAGTATTTGATAGAAGATTTTTTGCAGTCTTTATACCCATGAATCTTCTTAGATAAATTCCATATTGTCCATATTGCTGCAAAATTGTCAGGTCAAATGGGGACCATCGCTGAACAGAAGCTTTTCTCAAAGAGATTGGCATCTGGGCTTTTATGGGGGTTTCTAAAACATTCATATTCTTGTTCTCAAAGTGTCCATTGTTATTTTCACTTTGTGAGTAGAACCAGGGTTGGAAGGTAACCTCTGCCTCAGTTGTAAGTTACTCTTACTTTGAAACAGGCCTTTCTCAGGAATTTGCCTTCTGCTTGGCCCTGTGAATTTTGCCTTTGATCCTGACCAGTTTCTCAGCTTCTATTGAGAAACCGTTTCACATGTCTCACCCAGGGCAATGAGCATTGTTGGTTTTGTACCACTCATTATGTTTTGCTGGAAGGCCTAAATGTTACATCAAACCACTGGAGCTTTTTTCAGGCATACGCTCCCATATGCTTTTCAGAAAACTACAAATGATCTTTTATATAGATTTCATATGGATTTATTTCAGTAGTGGTTTGCTTCTCATCACTCTTCAATAAATCTCGGCTTTGTCGCAAATTTGGGGAAAATTTGTTCCATGAACAGTTTTCCCATGAACAGTTCTGTAATCCACCCCAAGCCATGAGGAGAGGTGGGTAAGAAATACAATTGTTATTTTAATTATTTCCTATCTCAGATGTACATCTCGCCAATTCTTTCAATAATTCTACTGTTAATGGAATGAGATATTTTAAATAACCCTCAATCCTGATTCATCCTTCGGCATAATTTTATTGTTGTATTACATCTTAAAGCTGATTCTGACTTATGGCAATCCCATCATAGTATTTTCTTAGCAAGGTTTATTCAGAAAGGTTTGCTATTGCCTTCCTCTAAGGATGAGCAATTTACCCAAGGTTATATAACAGCTTCTGTGGTTGTGTGGGGACTCAAACCATGGTCTCCTGGATTCCAAGTCCAACATCAAACCTCTGTACCATATTGCCTGCTGCATAAATTTATCCCAAACCTATTTTGGTAGTTCATTGATTGTCAAGATTTGCACTTTGTAAACCGCCATGAGTTGCCCTAGGGCTAAGAATGGCGGTATAGAAATGTAGTAAACAAATATAAATAAATAAATAAAATGTAGTGCCTTGGTTTATTTGCATATAGGAACAAGTTTGGACAACCACTATTAGTGAACAAACCAGGATTGATCCCATTGTTAACCTTGATTTGTACAAATCACAGTTTCTTCAATTAGGACAAAGGGAGAACCTGAGATTTGGCCCCAACCACAAGCAGAAATCACCTCTCCTCATGATGTCTCTTACCACTATCCTTTGAACCGAATCTTCATTTCTTTCTACTTACTCATAGAGTAGTGGTACTCAACCTGTGGGTCCCCAGATGTTTTGGCCGTCAACTCTCAGAAATCCCAAGAACTGGTAAACTGGCTGGAATTTCTGGGAGTTGTAGGCCAAAACACCTGGGGATCCACAGATTGAGAACCACTGTCATAGAGATATAACAGAGAATGACACTGTACAAGTTGAACTTGTACCGTGGAACTCTTTTTGTCCCATCTGTCCATGGTCTCTTGTTACGTCACAAGTGGATACAGGCAACATAAGCAGAAGCATACGTAAAAAATAATGTTTCCAATCAGTTAGTGAAAATGTGCTAATAAATCAGCCAGGTCATGAGTGATGATGAAATGGAAGGTGGGTTGCAGGCAGATTATTCTGAGCTAAATCTTTTCATTGGAATACCTAGATATTTGGATTATCATAGGTGGAATCAATCTGATATTGAAGGTTTTATCCATCAGTGATTTGATTGCTTTTTATTTTAAATTGATATGGCTCTTTTCTGAAACAAATAAGTCATTTAGTATAAAAATCTTTTGCAAGACCATTTAATGTCAGGAACATAAGCCCTGCCATGTTTATTCTCTATTTGTTTTATGTTGTATGTAATTGCTTGTAATGACTGCTGCACTTTCTGTCATTACCAAGTGCTTATCTATTCCTGCTGGATTTATGGCTTGCAGTTGCAAAGGGAAGTAGTAAGTAGAAAATAGTTTCAAGGCTGTTCCTGTGAGAGACCTAGAGTGAGGGCTCTCTGAAATGTTTTGGTTATATGAGTCAATGAGGGGAATACCAGTGCAAGAGGAACTGATGTTGTCTATTGACAAATGAGATGAAAATCCATGGAATACTTGAATTGCTTTATCTATACATGTATTGTGGAATTATTCACTCCTTAGAACTGTTGTACTGAAACCAACTCTGCAATTGTAAATTAAGCATCTACACTTTGAGAGCTTTGTTTCCTAAACTGGAGTTTGAATGGCATTTTCACTATGAGAAGTACAGCAGTAGAACTGATGGTGGACTGAGTTGAAAAAGGGTGAGGATAAAGGCTATTTAGACGTAGGGATAAGTCCCCTAGGTTACAGTAGTCAGGGTATCAAGTCATAATAACTGCATATTAATGAACATTGTTATTGGTTTATGTGGTCATAAAGTTATTTGTGAGATGGATTGTTTCTTTTAAAACAATGAAACCCCAACAACAAGCATGTTTAAGATACTTATCTTCCATGTATTCTCACGCAGAAAATGTTAGAGCAGCTGGATGTCTATGTAGTCAGGGTGATCACAGGAACAGCTTCAGGAAGAGAACTCCAGGAATGGTCCAAGATACAGAGAATGGTGTTTTCTTTCCTGTGAAACATTTAAGGGGTGCTTACTTTTATGAACTTTATATATGGAATCACTTTATCTGTGAGATTTTGTGACATTTCACTCATTTCCTTAGTGAGCACCAATGTTCCTGTTGAAATACTGCATCATGACCTGGCAACAGAGATTGCGCTCTAGTTTTCTGCCAGAGACCAGATGATGTGAACAGCACACTGTTTATGTGACCTTTGTTTCCTCCTGCTTCGTAATAATACAATTACTTGGAACATGAATGGAACACAAGGAAGATAATCAGTGGAAAGAAACTGAGGGACAGCTATAGAATCTTGTTCTTTGATAGGTGTACTGATACCAGGTTTTATGATTTAAATGCAATTACTAGTACACTCTGTAGGTACAAGAGAATTACAAAGAAAATCATTCTTGTCAGAGTTGTGGGAGGCAGATTTTAGATTAGATATCAGTAATTGTGTCTTTCTATTTGCTGTTTTGTAAGAATTAATAATTCCAAAGGTTTTGCACCACCATTTGCAGTCTTTATGACAAAATTACCAAAAATCAAGATGCAGTTGTGATGGCCTTTCAACTAGATCAATACCAGCATATACTGAAGTTGAACTTTGATCTATATGTATATCAATTATTATTATTTAGTTGGAAGACTTTCTGAAATAAAGTGCCATCCTTCTAAAGTTGGTGGGTAGATCTGTATCTAAAAACATAAAGTAGATGAAGCAATTATTCCCTCTTTGATATGTGTTGGTCTGAGGTAACTGTTAAGAACTTTGGATATTTTTTACAAAATTGAACATTGATGAGTACAGTGTTCCCTCACTTATTGCTGGTTTTAGGTTCCAGGACCTCCCGCAATAAGTGAAAAACCACGATGTAGGGATGCTCTATTTATTTTAATAGTTATACATTATTTTAGTAGTTATACACTATTTTAAGTCTTTATAAACTTAAAATAAAGTAAACGAATAGAAGGAAAGGCCCTTCAAGGCTGGAGGGAGGGAGACCGAAGAGGGAAAGCGCCTTGGAGAGTGGCGGTGGCAAAACCCCACAAAACAGCCAAAGTACCATGATATATATTTTAAATTAATATTTTTTGAAATCCGTGAAACAGCGAGTCCGCAAGAAGCGAACCACGAAGTAGTGAGGGAACACTGTAATTGTGTTAGTGCCAAAGATTTACTTTTCTTTAGAAATAGAACAAGCATCTCTGGTAGATCATTATAAATCCAATATAAAGTTTGTATTAAACTTTATAAGTTTGGGGGAGTATATTTTCAATCTTAGGACTTGGAAGGCCCAGACCCTTATGCTGGAGCAAATATACAATATAGAGCACATATACACTGACCCTTTATGCCAGAGGGGGAGCTAATCAGCTCTATGGAGGCTGTTTGGTGCACAGAGTTGATTCAGGGGAGCACAACCTTGAACTGTATGATCAAAAGTTGGAGGCTGCTCTAAATTTTTCACAAGAATCAAGTCTATCATGATTACAGGCACTCACCACGCCCTTCCACATCTCATCATCATAGAATTTATTTATTTATTTGTCACGTTTCTATACCGCCCCTCTCAGCCCGAAGAGCCACCACTGAAAAGGCCCGGTCTCTCGTCCCCGCCAGTCGCGCCTGCGAAGAAGGCGGGGCCGAGAGCAGAGCCTCTCCAGATGATCTTAAGCATCTCAGTGGTTCATAGGGAGAGATGCGTTCGGACAGGTAAGTTGGACCCGAACCGTTTAGGGCTTTAAAGGCTAAAGCCAGCACTATGAATTGTGCCCGGTACCAAACTGGCAGCCAGTGGAGCTGGCACAACAGAGGAGTTGTACGCTCTCTGAATGGCGCGCCTGTTATCAACCTGGCTGCTGTCCGTTGGACTAGTTGCAGCTTCTGAACAGTCTTCAAAGGCAACCCCATGTAGAGAGCATTGCAGTAATCTATACGGGATGTAACCAGAGCGTGGACCACCTTGGCCAAGTCAGACTTCCCAAGGTACGGGCGCAGCTGGTACACAAGTAGAAGCCAGTAGATATGACATGGCTAGTATTTGTCACTCATTGCCTGGAGTGACATCAATTGGGCACATTCTTACTTTTTCCCCTCCCTGCTTTTTATTTATTTATTTATTTGAAACATTTATATTCAACCCTTCTCACCCTGAAGGGGACTCAGGACATAGCACAACATATATACGGCAAGCATGCCATGCCAGAACATAAAATAACTAGAAGTATACACAGCACTAAAATCAGTTATATTAACTTTAAAATCAGTTGTTTAAAACCAACTTTTGCATCGCTCTGGTGCGCTGGTCGATGTCACTCAAGGTGACAAACAATGGACTTTAGTCATGTTGCACCCTGTGGCCACCACTACAACAAGAATAGGATGAGAACAGTACGGGTGACTGTCCAGTGGCATTAAAATGAGTTATGATGTGGATAGCTTGGAAACTGAGGAAGAGAAGATGATGGTGGAAGGCTCAGAAGTTGAGTTTGAGCCCAGCAGTTCCCAGCAGCCCCCTCAGCCAAGCATTGAAGTAGCACTCATGGAAGTAGCTACTATTCCTCAGCCTGCAGAACAAGTGCAAACAAGTTCCTCTGAGCAGGCCGAGAAAGAGTTAACTCTTACACTTTTCATTCACCTGCAAAGAGATATGTCTCAGCCATGTAGGTCCTCTAGATTAGCAGAGAAGAGAACCAGCAACTGGTAACACCCATGAAATTCAGAATTAAGGAGTTCAAGGGTGGCATCTTGTTGCTGGCTGCAACATTCGTTCTAGAAGCTACGACCTCAGTCTCTTGCAATCTTGTTTTCTTGAACTCCGGACTTACCCTTGGACATTGGCTTATGGATTCTGGTTCAACCTTGTACTCTGGATTCCAATGTATTAGGCTTCTTTGTTGTGTTCTCCTGCTAAGGTTTGAATCTCTGTTGGACTATCGTCTTGACCTCGGGCTGTTGATTAATGCTCTGATGGTATTTGGGTCAAGGCTTCTGACAGGTTTAATGCTGCTGGACATCAGGACTCCTTTCCATTTCCACAATGACTTTGAAGGAGAGGAAGGCTGGTGATCAAAAGCACCCTGGTATTAAATCACTTACTTTCTTTTTATGGTAATGGAGGTCAGCTAGTGTCATCAACTATCCAGTTCTTTAATGCCATAAGAAATCAACATAGACAACATTTTGAATTATTAACAATTTTCTGGCTTTAGAATCTATTCAAAGTTTTGAGAGGCATTCTTGGCCTCCTGAAGTGTGTGCCAATTTACTTTTATGCTTAGAAATTGTTCAAACTTCTGTAGTGCCATGGATTTGGTTATAGAAATAGAACTGTTGGTTAAATTATTTACACCCAAAGGATGTACTCCCGTGATGCTTATTGACACAATTCAAGCCAAGTCAGAAAAATATAGTAAACAACAAAGTATGAAATTCTTGCAAAATGCAATGCTTGCTATGGATTACACTTTGTATTCCAATTTCCATCCTTCCAAATCGGAACAATGTGAGAGTACATATAGTTGCAGTTGCTCATGGAAAGTCCCTTGTTCAGCATGTAGGTCTTTCTTGTTCATTAGTGGCTTCCTTCCTTGTCAAAAATTAGACAGAATGAGGCAGTTGCCTTCTTGAGATCTCTGATATTATGCGAAAGGAAATGCACCTCTTGTGTGAGATAAAAGGTTTGTTTCTTCTGCTATAAAACAATATGATATTTATATTTTGTTTATTGGAGTATGGATGTTAAAAAGGCCTTGGAGAAGTTACTTCCAGGTCTACAAGACCTTGAATTCAATTACCGTGCTCTGCTCTTACCACTGATACAAAAAGCATTTCTGAAGAGCCTGAAAGCAGCATATCACTTTCAGGAGCTCAGCAATACTTAATCTGAAGGTATTAAACTAAACTGTCTCTTCTCTACTATTCTTCAGAAGTGCCTGAGCCTTTCTGCACTTCCTGTTTCCTTTTCTTAAATAGGCCATTGTCTCTTTATTTCTGTTCGTGAAGTAAGTTCTCCTCTCCTTAAATGTTATTTTTGAGAGCAGTAACAATTATCACATCAATTATTTACATTTATAATTGCTGTTTTTCTGTTGCATAACACCCTTCCTGCTCCCCTGAGCTGAACAGAAACTTATTGTTGCCCAGCTAAGGACTTCAGGAAATGAAGAAATTATGAGATATTTTCTTTAGACAAGGGAAGAAAGGAAGGAGTGGTAACTAACTATGTTGAAGTCAAAGCTTCTGTTTCTGAAATTTATGTTGTCAGTTCATTTATTTTGTTGTACCCCTTAGGTTATTATTATTATTTTTAATTATTATTTCAATTTGCTAAATCGCCCTTCCCGAGGCTCAGGGCGGTTTCCAAGCATATAAAACACATCAAGATAAAACATCCTAAAACACTCTAAAATACCATAAACAATCATGGTCAATTACAAACACATAAAATCGGATAAAAACACACTAATCAGAACAAGACAGCACGGCTAAGCGAGGGATTGGCAGTTCAAGCACCAGTCAGGCCAAATGCTTGCCTGAACAGCCAGGTCTTGCACGACCTACGGAAGGCCATCAGGTCCCGCAGGGCCCGCGTCTCGGCCGGCAGCGAGTTCCACAGAACCGGGGCAGCCACCGAGAACGCCCTCTGCCGTGTGCTGGACAGCCTGTAGGTTTTCAGTCCTGGGACCTCAAGCATGTTAAGACCCTCTCCATTGGAAGTATTCTGCATTATATATAGAAAATTTCACCATGAAAAGTAATGCCATTGCTTTGGTCATTTTCATTGATTTAGTAACTGTTTTGGATTTTGCACAGTATCAATATGTTTTTGCATGTGGTTGGTATATAAATCTAATAAAGAAGCAAGCAATAAACAAATGGCTGAAATGCTGTAGACTTCCTGTGCTACCAACTACATGAGCATTTTGATTGCTCCTTTTTGTACTTTTCCAAATGTCTGTTGTTGCTACATGTCATCAAATCAACTTTGATTTATGGCGAGTCAATGAATGAGGGACTGTCAGTTCACTATATCATCAACAGGTATTTTCAGGCCTTGCAGATTTAGGGATATGCCTTCAATCTGTAGTGTGGTCTTCAATCCGTAGTGTGGTCATCCTCTTTACCTTCTACCTTAGCAAGCATTATTATCTTTTATGGTGAGTCATGTGTAGAGTGTGACAGTTTTGGTTTAGTCAACTTGACTTCTGGGTATACTTTTGGCTTGATTTGCTCCAGGGTCCATTAATTTTTCTTTCTAGCAGTCTACTGAAGTCTCCTCCATCACCACATTTCAAAGGAGTTGGTTTTCTTCCTTTCAGCTTTTTTCAATGTTCAGCTTTCATGACCATACACAGAAATTATAAATACAATGGCATGGAGAATCCCTAACTTCAGTATTTGGTCCAGCTTTCCTGTCTGAATGTACCTCTCTTTATGAACCATTTAGAAGGGAGTCCCTGTTTTTGGTCCCATCTTCTTCACAGGCGTGACTGGTGGGGATGAGAGATAAGCCTTCTCAGTGGTGGCCCTTGTCTATGGAACTCCCTCCCCAACAAAATTAGATCAGCCCCATCTCTCCTAGCCTTTAGGAAAAAACTTAAGACATGGCTCTGGGATAAAGCTTTTGACAACTAATTTGGAACAGTGCAATAAATGATTATGAATCAATGTGACTGACAAATGGAACGGCCCTAGATTATGATTTGGATGGTGCCACTTTAATTGATGTTTTAATTGTTTGGTTTTTAATTGTAATTGTTTATTTTAATATATGTCTGTATGGCATCAAATTGCTGCCTGTTGTAAGGCTGCCCTGGGTCCATTCTGAGGTGAGAAGGGTGGGGTATAAATATAGCAAATAAATTAAAAAATACATATTCAGTGAAAAAACCCATAATACTATGAGATTTTATTTTTCCCCAGCAGAGAAACTGGGAATATGTTCATAATTGGGTTGCTTTTCCTACTTATCCCAATAGGCAGAAAAAGGAATAACCCCAATAACCACTTACCGAACATGCATGAACAGAGAAAAGAGCATAGAAATCTGTCTCATCAGCTATACCCAGCATGTTAAAGAAACAAAAATCGATGTGTTTAGCCACCAAAATAGAAATAATCAGGAAAATAGAAACTGATGAAAGCAAAAGTCATATGGGTGAATTTTGGAAGAAGTCTCCAAGGGGTCACTACAAAAAGTTTGTTCACTGATGCAAGTTTTCCTGATCTCAAATCAATTTGAAATAAAATGTTTGATAAAAATTTGTAGAGCTGCTCTACCTTCTTGTTGCCATGTTATTTCTGCCTATAATACCAAATACTGTGTTAAAAAAGTAACTCACAGGAACATATTTTCTTCCATAACTGCAGTTCAAATCTGTTTTTAATTAATGTTTGTTTTCTTTGCATTATAAATAAAACACCCAGTGTTGTATTGTGTTACTGTGTGTCATGTTGTCTGTTACAACTTGATTTAGATGAGCAAAGGAACTGACAGTTTCTTGTCTGAGCATCTAATCCACTAATACATCTTTTGATAGGATGTTTCCTGTAACTTGTGTATAACATGCAAAGTTGGGCCATTGCTGCAGGCTGTGGACAGTGTGGCTTGTTTGAAGCAGCTATTTGCAGTAACAGCTGAACAATCTTGATAAGTCCTTAGTGAATCTTGGCTTCTGAATGTGTTTTGCTTTCGCAGTTGTTCATGGATACTCCTTAGTGCAGTCACGATCTGTCTTAACATCTGTGGGAAAATTGGGGCTGCCTGCTCCCCCAACTCAAATATATTGATCAGAAACCATGCTTTTGAACACAGTTTAATAATGTATCTCTATTACATCCAGCAGCTTCTGCCAGAATTGCTTAATGAAGTAGTTCTCAACCTGTGGGTTTTCAGATATTTTGGCCTACAACACCCAGAAATCCCAGCCAGTTTACCAGCTGTTAGGATTTCTGGGAGTTGAAGGGCAAAACATCTGGGGACCCACAGGTTAAGAACCAGTGGTTTACTGTCTTTGCTTTTGCAACATCTGAGAAGCTTGAAAACCACACTGAGTATTGAGGAATCCTGTTGTTATTGTTGTTGTTTGCTTTCAAGTAATTTCTGACTTACGGTGACCTTGTAGCCTATCATGAGGTTTTCATGGCAAAATTTGTTCAAAGAGCATTTGCCATTCCCTTCCTCTGAAGGTGGCAGAATGTGATATGTCCAAGGTCACCCAGTGGGTTTCATGGCTGTGTAGGGGTTTGAATCATGGTTTCCAGGGTTGTAGCCAATCCTTAAACCACGTCCTCATTCTGGCTTGGGAAGTCCTTTATAGGAGGTTATTGTATGTGTCTGTGCTATAGAGAGCTGCAGCAAGAAGGAAGGGGGAAAAGTTCCAATTCTGGTGGCAGTGGATTCAGAAGTACAATACTGGATCTTGGTCCTTCTTTGTTTTTGTTGTGTAAGTGTCTACTTTGTAGGAAACAGAACACATGACTTCTATAAAAATGCATACAGGCAGTCCCCAAGTTACAAACATCTGACTTACAAATGGCTTGTTATTAAGAACAGGGACAAGACAATAAGAAGTGAGAGAAATCTACCCCTAGGAAGGGAAATTCACCCCTGAAAGAGTTCTCATGAGGAAAAGGTGTCTCTACTGAAGCTTTATCATCAATCCTTGTTTCCACAACAAGCCATTTTCTCAAAATCCAATTATCACAGGGACAGAAAATGAGGTGAAATCTTCCAAGTCAGATCCTGTAGGACTGCCTTTAGATCCTCCACCTCCCACAGGTTTTAGTGTAATCTCAAAAAAGTTAACTTCTGACTAATTTCCCCCAAACTTTGGTAGAAATTGTTGTTTTGACTGGGCAAAACTTGCACATTAAAGAGCATTGTTTACCTAGCATAAACTGGTTGAGGTATTTTGCATTCACTTAAAGGAGAATAGCTCATTGTTTGTTGTTATTAGAGTGTATCCCTGTGACTTTACATACAGTTCCTTTTACATGCCTGAATTAACTAACCATAAAATAACACTCACAATAGCTATTCAGTCTTTCAAAGGGAACAGTTTATTAGAGTGACATTGAGGCCAGAGGTAATAACTCAATCAAAGAAGTTGTCTACCATAAAGTCATTATATAACCTCTGATTACTTTCAGTCTCTGTTTTGGCCAGATTGAGCTTTGTAAATCACTGGTTAGAATCTTGTATACTATGTATAACACTACTACTCCTTTCCAGTTAAAGCCAAGAAAGCTGTCCTGACCCTAAACCAGTGTCTGCATTCAGTAATGGACTAGAAATAATTTGAAACTTAATCCAGACAAGACAGAGGTGCTCCTGCTCATTCAGAAGGTAGATCTGGGAGTAGGGATCCAGCCTGTGCTGGATGGAGTTACACTTCCCCTGAAGACACAGGTCCACAGTTTGGGGGTCGTCCTGGACTCGGCACTGAACCTGGAGGCCCAGGTATCTGCAGTGACCAGGAGGGCCTTTGCACAATTAAAACTTGTTTGCCAACTGCGCTTGTTCTTTGGGAAACTGGATCTGGCCACAGTGGTACATGTCTTAGTCACATCCCATCTGGATTACTGTAATAGGACTGTCTCTGATGAGTGCTCAGAAACTTTAGCTGGTCCAAAGAGCTACAGCCAGGTTGCTAACTGGGGCTGGCTAAAGGGAGCAGACAACCCCCCTGTTGTAGTAACTCCACTGGCTGTCAGTCTGTTTCTGGACACTATTCAAGGTGCTGTTTATGACTTTTAGACAGTTTGTATCCAGCCTATTTGGCTAACCGCTTCTCCTTGTGTGAACCCTCCCGGTCCCTGAGATCTCCAGGAGAGGCCTTTCTCTCAATCCCACTTCCATCTCAAGCTTGGTTGGTGGAAACAGGAGAGTGGTCCTTCCTTCTCAGTGGCTGCCCCTCGTCTATGGAACTCCCTTCTTTCCATGGAAGCCAGAATGCCCCTCTCCCTGCTGTCCTTTTGGTGGCAGACTAAAACCTTTCTATTCACACAGGCTTTTAAAGAACTAGGTTTTAAAGTTCAAATCAGGGGGTGAATATTTTTAGATGGATTTTGACTGAATTTTTAGTGCTGTATGTGTTTAATTCTGTTTTAATGTTTGCATGTTTGTATATTTTATATTGTATACTAATGCTTTTATATTATGCCACTTTCTGTCTCCTTCAGGAGAGATAAAGCGGGGTATGGGTATAATAATAACAATAATAATAATAACATACATAAATAATACAACTTTTAGTCAAGAATCAAACTCCCAAAACTGGATCAACTTGTCCATGGGACATAAAAAGGAACCATTCTGTTTGCTTACTAGAGTGACAAAAAATGAGAACCTTGGTCCATCCTGGAAGAACCTAAAAGATGAACCCACTGCCTCTGCTCTCTCTGTTGTGGTACCACTTCTGGTCTTTCTGAATGCAGGAAAATGGTGGCTGTAGCTATAGCTGTAGCAGGTGGCACTTTGAGGCAATATTGGTTCTTCTCCTCCTTACAGAATGACCCTCGACTTAGCCATGGGTCATATCAAAGTCCATAATTTAGGCCCCAAAACTTACCTTCAGTTTATATATGTGGTCAACTTATACATGTGTGTATATATATGATAGTCTGTTTACGTCGGGATGACCACTAGACCGTTACGCCAACGTTTCATCGAGCATAGAAGTAGAATAAACACGGGGAACACTGATCTACCATTCTACATACATTGCCATCAGCATAAACATCATCCTGATTCATTGCGCATTAGGGTACTTGACAAAATAGAACCACATTCACATACTGACCCCTTTAAGGCCCTTTGCAAACTTGAAAGACTATGGATAATCCGATTAAATTCAGAAATTCCAAATGGGTTAAACGAGGTAATCAGTGTGCAATCACTAATTACCTAATTGCTCCACCTGAGTTACTTTATAACATTCTCCTGATCCTTCCTTTCTTACCTTTATGGTCACCTTGCTTCCCGAGTAAGGTTAAGCCTGAGCAACTTCGCTGAATGGTATGTTACCTCTGATGTATATAACATATTGGGTTTGTCTGTTTGACTACTATAATGTATTGTGATGTATGTATGATGTTCTCCTTCAGATATTTGGACTACGGAATCATCATTTATGGCCTTGAGAAAGCCCCGCCCGGGGGCGAAACGGGGGAGTGGCCCCGAAACGTTTGGCATCGCCAGCCCGTCGGCCAACTTTTGAACTTATTATTTGGAGCTCATTTTTGCCTCCTTTGTCCCTGTATCACCAGCTGTTTGGACTTCACGGCTCATGGTAGCTTAGATCTGATATACTCGGAGTTTCTCTATATTTACTTTGGGGAGTTACGCTTCTGATCTATATTTTTTGGATGATTGTATGTGTTATGCTTGCCCCCCTAAATCCTGTATACAACGTGCCCGAGTATATATGTTACACCTGTATATCCCATGACTGTGTTTTATATGAATATGAAATAGAGATTTTGATATTCTAGTCTTGTGACTTGTTTGACGTATGCGCTAACCCAAGACTCAGTGAATTATATATATGATAGTAGCCCAGGGAGAATTAGTTCACTACTTTTTTCTCTTTTTCTCTTGTGTCATGTTCACAATTGGAATAAAAAGAAAACAAAGGAAAGTCTCTCTTACCAATATGCCCAATGGATGTTTGAAAACATCTACTATCAAACTGTGCATTAGTTAAAAGATCTTTGGATGGGAAAACTGTTGTCATACTTAACGTTTCCCAGGAGGGAGGCTTCTTTATATGGAGACTGCACCAGAAATGCCAGAAAATAAAATAAAAAAAACACAGGGAGGTCACTGAAGAAATGATTTCTGAAGCAGTGTGAGGTAGCTTCCATTGTTGAAAGCAGCTTTATTGGGGAGATAAAGCTTTCTAGTTAAATGCCTCCTTATCCTTCTACTCTTTGTTCAAAACACAGTAAATGGTAACTTATGACCATCTCTGTATATGTATGCAATAGATGGTAGATACTTTGTCTGTATGTTCTACTTAAAATTCTTCTTTGTGGGGGTGTGACTTATCCTGTGCCAATAAAAGAAACAGTATCTGTCTAGTGTGTGATTTTTTGTTGTTTCTTTATAATAGAAGTAATATAAATGAGGATACCGTAGAGTTGTTGCAATAACCCTATTGGCAGAAGTTTGGAGGTTGCAATCTAGTGGTGTGGGATAAAAATTCTTCTTAATGTAGGTTTAAGTCTGAGCCTTGGTTGATTGAAAGAGGTCAAGTTGAGTTCTCTTATCAGAGAAAAATAAGGTATGGATATTCAAGTCCACTTCATGTTGCAAATCTACATGAAATATCTCTTGATAAAATGTCTATTTGTGGATTTTCAGATCCACTGCTGGTTGCAAATCCACATAAAAGTTCTCTTGATGAAAATGTCTATTTTAATATTTGTATGTTGCATTGTTTTTAATTTTGTGAGCCACCTCTAGATCTCGATCAAGAGAGAAAAATTGATGATGATGATAATAATAATAATAATGTTATTGGTCAGCACATTGAAGCATAATAGGTTTTAGTGTTAATGACTAAGAACAGATTCTCATTTCTTATTTTCAAATATGTAGTTGAAATCTTTAGTTGAAGACCTAAAATGTAATGTGTGAATACAAATGTTCATCAACATGGGCATGAAGATGCATACTTGAATGCCTTGGCTGTACAAACTGACACAGGGTGCTGTGTGGGACTCGTAGGATAGTGCTGAGCTGCTTGTAAATATCTGGGCATGTACAGAATGAGTAAGAGAAGTTTCATAATTGACAAACGTAGTGTGTAGCAATGTCAAATGTGTTTATCTGAAATTATAAATTTTTACATCATATAAAGCTTATCTTGTCCTTGAATAGTTCATGCTAGATCTTAAGTTAAAATTGGAAATGAGTATTTAAACCAGATATTCCTTTGGCACTGAATGCATTCAAATATAGAATAAGAGAGATCATGTCCCACCTGTTCCTCAGTTCAGTGGTTTATCCATTATTCCCCAGGGTGTGTACGCCATGCCAATACTCGAATGTGAAATGGTAAAATAAGCTTGACTATCTGAGCCTCAGGAATATTGCAATGAATTGCAGATGTGCCATTTCCAGGAATTATTTTAGGCAATATAGTTGTATCTGGAACCTTTTAATTTTTGACAGACAACTCTCTTATATTTTTGTAAAGCTAAATTTCTTGTATCTGGTTATCCCTTTAACTATCTGGTTTTGTGCCTTGGGTTATAGACTGGAAGGAAGGTAGGATAAATAACACTTTGTTGCTGTGGTTGTGTGCTGTCAAGACCTTTCCAATTTATGACAACCTTAAAGTAACCTTATTGTGGTTTTCAAAGGCTGAGAACATGTGATAGGAGTGTGCAATTTTTTTCGTTAGTCCTCGTAAGTCAGATCAAATTTGTTAAGTGTGTGCTTACTATGCAGTAGCCCATGTATGGACATGGCCTGTGCCAAAAAGCCAAAAAAGGCTGCCTTTCCTCTTTAAATGAACGGCCTCTTGCCATTAGGAGAGGCAAGCAGCAGGGAAAAAGCAGTGTTTGCTGGGGAAATGTAGTTGGGGCTTTCTGATGCTGAGCAGAATTCTGGGAAATGTAGTTTGGGAAGGCAAGGAGCCCTATGACAGAGAATTCAAAAGGCCCTGCCTTAGGACCTTATCACACTTTGGATATAATCCATTTATATCAGTATGCATCTAAAATTTTAAGGACTGGATACATACTATATTGAGACAGGATGCATACTTTCCTCATCACACCTGACTATTCCGATTCTTACTATTTGAAAATACTGCCCTTTGACTCATCACACCACGGAAGGCTGGCTCCTCCCAATCCATTCAAAACACATCACTCCCCCAAAATCTGTGAATAAGTGAAACGTTCTGAAACTTTATGGTCTAACAGTGGTAAAAGTGTTCTACCATTGCAGCAACTTTCACCCCAACAGCTGTAAAAATGGGGGGGAAATGAGCTGCTGAAGTTTCCTCACTTGCGCAATTACTATAATGAAAAAGTAACAAAATTTCATTACTCTTGTTATAGTAACGAAATTTTCACTAACAATACTTTAGAAACACTTTCGAAACAAAACGCCAGCACCCCCTAATTTTGTAATGACTTTTGAAATATTTTTTAATTAATCACTCATGCCTAGATGTGACTTGGGCAAGGTCATCCAGTGAGTTTTCATAGCAGAGCAGAGATTTTAATCTTTTTCTCCAGAGTTGTGCTCCCATGTTCAGACCATGCTGTCAATAATTTTTTTCCTGTCTCATAATGTAAAAGAGAGTAATTTTTAACTTGATTGATCCTGGATACCCATTTGCTGTTACATGTGATACCTTTAAACATTTTCTCCTGCTCTCTGAACCAAGGAGCAAATGCTTTATATATATATGTCTCCGTGTTGAATTTGAGCATTATTCATGCCAGCATCAATTTTGTAGCTTCATTATCTTTTGCTAATGATTTTTTAAAAACGTTATCCACAGATCTTAATCTAGAACAACGTTTAAGGATAAAATTGGCTTCCCTGCTGGGATAGTCATCAGCTAATTGGTTTCAATAGCCAACTAAACCCAGAGCATATCTGTTTTCTGAAGTAATTTCTTCATTGGTCTTCTCGCTTCAGCTGCTACATGTGGTTTTTAGATGAGTTCTAAAATAGAATAGTTTTGTTAAACCCCAAAAGACCTTGTAATAGCCTGCAAGGACACAAGTTCTGCGATACCTCAGTCTGGAGCAGAATAATAATGTGATGCTCACTGTGCAGTTATCTGCAACCATATAATAGTCTATTAAGTGTGTTAACTCTATTTCGTATAAGCCTCCCGAAAATAATTTAATGATACAGTCAGTACTCTCATCTGCTTTTAAAAAGCCAATTAAATGTGTTTTCACGTAGGGATAGCAAAAAATTACAGCTGCTGGAAAGGAATTCTCTTGTGTTGAACTGTTTTCTTCTATTGCTTCCAAATCTCTTAAAAGTACATAATTCTGAACTTGATTCTGGGATTAAAGCCTTGAGATCTTTTAAAGATGTCAAATGGGCACATTTTGAAGAGTCATCATCTTAAAAATCATAGTTGTCTACAAGTCCTTTTGTTTTCTTGGGATTAACACTGTCTGCTGTTTTGCTGAAAAGGCCTACGTGTCTGTCATAATTATAGTTTTCTATAGATGGGATGTATTTATAGGGCTTAGAATGTGTGCTTGGTGAAATTTTGGTGTGTCTTATTATGTTGACACACTGAACCCTCTGAAGATGAGATGTGGGTTGCTATCTGTTTTTATTGATACCTGTATTTGGGATACATGCCTGGAGATCTTTCTCTGTGTGTACCAAATAAAGAACAGAAGGATTTGAATTGAAAACACAATCCTTTATCAATTGAGGTTTACAATTAGATCTGCAAATACTGATTTCCTGTGGCCCACATGTGAAGCAAACCTCAATGGGAAGTTGTTGGTGAAACTTTCAGCCAATTCAACTAATACCTTACATATTTGAATTCTTTCTTTAGATTAAATCCTCTGTTTTCATAAGGCAGGATGCCAGTGAAAGTCATAATAGCACTCATCTTTTTAATATTATAACATCTTTTATTTAAGTCTGTTACAAGATAAGAGCAACACTAGGCTTTTTAAAAATTGTGCAGATAGAAACCAATATGAATTTTTAAAAAACTGCAATGCTGAATGTTGTTCACATGTTCTTTTGAGGTGATGTGTGAAACCTGGGTCATTGGTGGGCTTGACCCTTCATACCTCTCTATTTATATCCTCTCTTCCCTCTCCTCACATTCTCTTTTGCCATCCTTCACCCCAATATTTGTTATTTTGCTTCCCCAATATTCATTCCCTTTTTGACACCACCATATGTTTTTCATTTGCTTCTCACTGCTTTATTTATAACTGCAGTTTGCCCCTAAACTAGGACTCAAAACACTTCCTTATGGTTCACCTGCTATAGGTTTGAAAATCCTAAGTAGCTAGACACTACCTACTAAAGTTTATAGAAAAGGTGACAAGATATCATGTGGAAGAGGTAAGAGTGTGGTGGGTTAAAGATATACCTCTCTTGTTTTCTAAGGTCACATCTACAGGAAGTCTACACTTAATGCAAATCTGCCTCTATCATTTGAAAATGATGGCCTTTGAACAAAATTGTTGGATCCCTTTATACAGGACATACACAAAAATGGTTCAGAAGATAATGTATTCTTTGTGAGTTTGCTTGTCAGAATGATCAACTTCAAATTAGAAATTTAAGTTTATTATTTTCAATGCAACAGGTAGAATTGGAGCATAGTGAATATTCATCCCTTTCTCCTTGTGCCTATTGGCTGCTCCCCTTCCTATTCCTGAGGCAAATGTCTCTTATTGCCAGTGTGTGGCTGTTGGGTTTAATAAATTGTACACAAAAATAGCCAATTTAGGGAAGATGCAATTGAAGCTAGTGGTCTGACTTTCACTGGTGATGTCAAACAATATTTATAAACTCAGCCATTTTGCCAAACAGAGCTGCCACATTTTCTTAAAGGCAAGGTACTGCCACACGTGAAGCCCAGTTCATGCAGCTGCTTGGTTTATGGGACCCACCATAGATCCGCTGGTCTTTTTTTCTTTCTTAAAAGCTTTGATATTATATTGGGATGTGGAAACAAAAAATACAAGGCAAGGAGCCAAAGTTAGTGTGGCAGGAAATAAACTTGTTCCGTTTGCAAAATAAGATTTATGTTTTTGTTGTGTTTCTTGTGTTTGCATATTATTCTTCAATGGAGCAGTGATGTAATTAAAAATGCTTATAGATCCACAAGAAAGAGGGGAAGTACAGTATTTTGAGCTCATTTTCACATCTAAGCCAGGCAAAGAATTCAGGCAGACCATACAGTGCAGGTTGCTGGGCGTGGGTTCTTATATCAGTTGAGGGGTGTTACTACCATCCTGGATAGTGGTCTGTGAGAAACACTGAGAAAAAGTGTTCCTGGGAACAGTGTGATGATTTAGTGGAGAGCTCTTTGATTGTCTTCCTAAGATTCCCAACTCCATGACCTGCAATTTGACTCCAGATTGACTGGCCAGTATTGAAAGTCTAGTTACGTGCCAGGAAGCAGGATAATGGTTGGCAGTGCCTCTAGGGCATTCTCCTCACAAGTCGGCCATTTCCTATTTGAAAGTGACATTTGTTTATGAAAGAGCCAGCACATTGAACTGACGATGGTCAGCTTGAGTGCAAGCTGCTCCTCATGTTTTGCAGCCTTAGCTTTACTTACCTATGTTTTTTTCCTTCATAATCTGTTAAATTTGGGCTAGATCATTGATGCAATCATGGAAGCTGGAAATCCTCCCAACAGAATTAATGTCCTCTTTTCACTGACCTGCAATTCCATTGCAAAATACACCCTTTTCAGGATTGGTGTCCTGCCACCCTCCTGCAATGTCACTCAGGTTTCATGCTGATGGTAGCTTGCTTTCTCTGCAGCTGCTGTTAGAAGATTTCTGTTCATGCCCTTCAGTTAAAGAGAATCAAGTTGTGATTTTTCGCAGGCTAGAATCTTTTGTTACAAATTGTGAGTATTTTTAGATACAGTCAGTGGCTAGGGAAATACTAAAGCTTCTGCCTTTCTTCCTTCCTTCCTCTGGCTCCCTCCCCGTTCTCCAGAATCCTTTTCCTTAGTGATGTCAGAGAAGAGAAAATAATGCAGGTCTTCCTGTAAAAATATAGTAGAGGTCCTCTCCCTAAAAAAAAAAATTATAGGAAAACTAAGTTCATAGTCTTCTCCCAGTACTATTCTGTAAGCATAGCTGTATATATAAGTGAATCACTCACACTTTCTTTCCTTTCCTTTCGTGCCCTACCTTCATTATCCTCACCTTGTTGCCTCCGTAGTGGGATTGTTAACTCCATAGGGCAGCAGATCATTCATACTTTCTTTCATTCTTTTCAGAATACCATGTTCATGGATGGCATTGTGACATAATGACATTCTGACTGTTTGCATGCATCTCATTTAGAGAATTGGTAGATGCTTTCATGGCCCTATGACACTTCCCCAAATAGCTCTCGAAAGCACACTCCTGGCTGCCTCTTCATATTCATGCAAGATTTCAGGTGTCTGTTTCAGTGCAGTGGTTCTCAACCTGTGGGTCCCCAGGTGTTTTGACCTACAACTCCTAGAAATCCCAGCCAGTTTACCAGCAATTAGGTTTTCTGGAAGTTGAAGGCCAAAACATCTGGGGACCCACAGGTTGAGAACCACTGGCCTAGAAGCTATGTGGAAACTGTGGTTGAGATTGTACAACAGACAAGCAGAGCATAATGCTTCAAGTGCATAATTCCATATTTACCATATATATATATATATATATATATATATATATATATATATATTTTGAATGAGTCATGGGGACTTCCATGTTACCCAGTGTCTCCCCCTCCCAGGAGCAGCTCCACCCAGGGCTTATCTGTGGGTGGAGGGAGAGTTTGGAACACTGTTACAAGAGTAGCATACTGCACTCCATCCAAACAGAAGCACATTTATACATGTGTGTGTCTTGAACAGAATTCTAGTGAAAGAGGCATAGGTGGATAGGCATTCTCTTTGATTGTGATAATAGATAATAATGAATAATTAGAATTGTATATTTCTCATACAATTAATGGCAGATTAGCATATCTTCACATCTTAGTGTTTTGAGATTAACTGTTCTATCTCTTCAATGCAATATGAGCCCTTCACGTGGGTATATGGAGAGAACTGAAGACCCAAACCATGTTGATCTTTGCCAAATGTAGACCTGTAGATTTGCAGATACAAAGTGATTGCATTTCTTTAATATAATTCCAACTTTGGTGGTGAGCAGGAGGTTTGTGAATTTTGTGAGACTGGTGCTGCTAGTTCTTGAAGCATTAGTTAGTAATTTCCCCCACACCTGAAAGGTTTACAAGAATCCACACTCCCTTTCCTTTTCAAACCATTGTTGGTTCTTTGAAGAGGGAAATTAAAATGAAAGAGGTTGGTAATAAGAGCAAGGTATCTCAGGACTATGTTTATATTAAAGTTAGATTCTTGACTTCTGAAATCTGGGAAGGGGTATTGTGTTTCTCTGGCTCTTTGCTGTGCATTGTTGTTATTTATCTTGAATAAACTCATCCAGGTACTTTTTAAAATAGTTGTTGAAATATTCTTGTGAGTGATTCAGAGAGTTTCTTCCCTGAATTAAAGAGCTCCACCTCTTTGCAGAATAGGTGGACATTCAGTGGAAGCTTCTGCTGGAGGACGTGATGAAGCAGGCCATTTTCAGTCAGTTATCACCTTTAACACAGTTCTGAATGTCCCCTGGCTTCTGGAAAAGCTTTTCAAAGAATTCATGAGACTTGCAGTGAGAATTTTAAAAAGAAGTGAAAGTCCTATCTTTCCTGCCACTCAGAGTTTCCTTTGATTTCTGCTCACAGAAATTGGAACCAAACCATCAACCTAACAATATTATTTATTTATTTCCTGCTTTTCTCCCAAATCAGGACTCAAAGTGGTGAACAACATGTAAACAAAAAAATTACCATAGCATCAAACATAATCATAAAAACACAACATATTTAATAAAAATTATAAAACCCACAACCACACGTAATAAATAACTAGCAAAGACAATTTTTAAACATTCAGAAGGTTAAACCCCCATTTAATATCCATTTCTTTAGGCCATGCAGCAAACTTCCTAAGTGGAGTGTTCCCTACTCTAATGGTTCTTTATCTCCCAATCCCTATCCACTTATAACTGGAGATGTCAGTGACTGAAACCACAAAGCAGATCTGAATGACCGTATTCCCCTCAATATGAGCCTGCTTGAGCTTCAGATCTTCAGAAGAGGTATTTCTCTCTGTCCTTCAACCTCCAAGAGGTAGGCCTTCTGGAGATTTGGGATATAGCCTTTCCAGAGTCTGGAATTCTAGGACTCTAAGAGGGACTAAACTGGGCCCCTCTCTGAAGTCCTGCAGGTAAAGATTTTCAGTCCAAGTTTACTTTTGGCAATTGACTGATTGCTGGGAAATGCGAAGTATAAATCAATCAAACAAACAAAAATGAGGTATGTGAAGTCAAAATGTATAAGAAAAAACTGGCCTTTAAAAAAGTCTTTTTTGTAGCATGTGTATGAATGTGAATATACCCCGTATGCCCTATCTGCCTTAAACTGTAGCATGTAAGTTTCATTCCCCGCCTCTCATGCTAATGATGAGTCTCAAAATATTGTGTGTATGGCTATGTGATACCATGCAAAATGATATATCTATAAACTCTCTGAACTTGAGGATGCAGAGCCTGAAATAAAGCTAGAATTCATTGTTAGAACAAAGCCCTTTAAAAATGATTAAGCTGCCACTAGCTGATTCTGGAAAGGATGGGACTCTATTTCATTGAATAGTCCCATATCCATCATGTGACCTTTTGTCATCCAAATCTGTTGAGTATTCAGCTTCTGGTGTTTCCCTTCCTCCGCTTTCAGTTGAACTAGCAAACATTTTGTGCTATGAACCTACTTCTATGTGTGTGTGAAATGAACCATAGGGACATGCTTTGTCAGAAGAACAGAACAGCGTGCTTTAGTGGTTACACTGAAGCATGGGTTGGGAATATAGAAAGATTGAGTTCCTGTTTTTAACAATTGCTTGGTTTTCCACAGTGATATTAAATTTGAATGAAAAATTAAGTTGTCCCATGTTGGCCTTCTGCTTTCCAAATAAATTTAAGGCACATGTGCACACATAAGGCCCATTAGATGAATCTCACTAATTACTCTTGGGTTTAACAGAGCTTTTATAAGTCTGATGTGTGTTCTCTGTATGTAATATAGAAGGGAAGTGATTGAAGTCCAGCAACCAATATCAACCCACCTTTCATCTCTGACCATATATTGGTGACTGAATATTTGATTCATTATTAAATTAATTTTATTGTTTCATGGAACAAAACTTGAAGGTAACCCACTATATTTAGCAGGACTAATGCATAAAATAAAATAATGCAACCAGAAGTCCACATATGCAGTAGTTAAAATGTTAAAGTGAATTGCTTTTATTTGTCCTGCAGTCTCACAAATGAATACTTCATAGTGGATGGTGATTTACTCATTTTGTTCATTTCCCCCATTCCGGTTTCAACTTACCCTTGCCATTACAGGGAGAAGATGAAATTCCTCTTCTGCATGGCCATATAAGATGCAGATACCCTGTCCTCTTCTGCATCTGTTCACTTAGCCATAGGTGTTTAACATCAAGGGAAGAGGGAATGATTACAGCCTCACTTTGAGCTCACATGGCAAAGGAAAACAAAAGATAAGACATGATGAGAATTTCCATCATTCAGCCGAGTGCAGGAAACTCTGTCTGGAAAGTTTCAGGTTTCCCAAAACAATAATTATACAGGGGTAAGGAAAAGAAAACTCTATATAACTACTTGTTTCTTTCCATTGTTCTTGTTGGGTGTTCCAAATTCTTGCCATCCTAGTACTCATAAAGTTGTGTCTCCTTGCTGCTCTTGATTAAAAGAGGGAGAGATAAGTCAGACTGTTTTAAATATTATTTTAAACTTTTCAGAATACTTAGATGTAAACAAGCAACAAGAATGTGTATGCTCGTGTTTTTCTTTTACTCCATTTATCCAGGACATCATTACATCATCGTGACCCAAAATTTCACTCTGGACTTGTTTATGTTGATTCCAGCATACCATAATAGCTAATTGAAATTATCTCATATTTGGGGGAAATTACACATCTCTTCCATCTGGTGTATTGTATGGAGAGAATCAAGTATAATTTATGCTGCAGGAAGAACACTTCTGGAGTTGATGAGAAATATATTTGGAAAGCTGAATTCACAGCTACAGTTATGCATCTCAGTGCAGTTTTATAGCAAGCAGTGCAAGTCTTGAGTCTACTCACTGTAAACCACACTGTGTTCGCTGGAGCTTTTGTCATTAAAACAATGTTCAGGATCCCATCCTGAGAATCAGTTGGAGAAAGTGAGTGCTTTGTTTTTCTCCTGGCTGCATGAGCGCTGCTATAAAATCCACTGAACCAGTCCTAATGAATTCCATAGCATTTATATTTGAAGTAATTGTACATATGGTTGATCTGCACATCATTTTGTAATGGGTTTCCCCTTTTAAAATTGTTGTTTTGGAGAAACAGCTTAAATGAGTCCTTTTCTTGTCAGGCCCTTGGATTTGGCATTGTATCTGGATAAGAACTCATAGTGATTGCCTTTCAATCTCCTTAAATAGGCATGCTTCTTTTTGTTCTGAAAATTTCCCATTGGCTTAGCATTCCCATCTTCCCATCGACCTCAAGAAGATTGTTGAAACTAAGACTCAATATGCTAACTTTCCTGATCATGACATTTTAGGGACAGAACATTGTGCTCTTTCTTAGAAGGCTTAAGGTTTACGGGATAAAGCTCTCTATAAAATACCTCCCCCCTACGTTGTTTTGGAGCTAGTGCAGACCTGAATGGCAGAGACAAATGGGTTGAAATAAAACCAAAAATGCAGCAAGATGAAGCATTACTTATTCTTCGTTGATGCTTTTGTTGCACTGGTGTTGCTAGGAGACAAGTCATTCTGTGAAGGAGATGAGAAGATGGGGACAACACAAGTCTGTAGATGTTAGCTTGGTTCTGCTGCTGTAGAGTATCTTTTGATTGCTTTTTGCCCTTTCTTTTGGCCATTAGCCTGCCCACTTAATCCGGTTCAATTATGAAACAACCCTGCTGCTCTTTATTTGTGTTCTCTACCAAAGAACTTGCCAATAGGATGACATCATGGAGGCACATGAAGCTTTTATTTTATGTACTATTTGGACCAAAATAATTTACATTTCATAAAAATAAAATGCTCCAAATACATTGTGCACCATTAGAAAAATTAGTGAGAAGCAGAGTTCTTGATGAAGTTTATGAAACTTTACAAAAGTTGGAAATAGTTGCGGAAATTGTTTTCATCCAGCAGTTAATTACTTTCATGCAACTGCAGCAGGAAACTGAGTTCACTTCTTTTCTTTTTAATCTTCAAGTCACAGGTTTATTATTTTATTTATCGTATCAGAAGCGAACTGAGGGTACAGTTGTAATGTACTTAAAAACACAAACAAAGTTTACAAATTTGGCTTTATACTAAATGTATTTTGACCAGTATCTGGCCATTTGGAGTGCTTCTGGTGTTGCTATAAGAAGGTCCTACATTGTGCATGTGGCAGGGCTCAGACTGCATTGTAATAGGTGGTCTGTGGTTTACTGTTCACACGCACATGTTGTGGACTCCACTTTGTGGCCCCATTTCTTAAAGTTGGCTCTGCATCTTGTGGTGCCAGAGCGCAATCTGTTCAGCACTTTCCAAGGTGCCCAGTCTTCTGTGTGCCCAAGAGGGAGTCTCTCATTCAATATCAGCCACAGCTTGAGGTTCTGGGTTTTAGCTCACCACTTTTGGACTCTCGTTTGCTGAGGTATTCCTGCGAGTATCTCTGTAGATCTTAGAAAACTATTTCTTGATTTAAGGCGTTGGCATGTTGGCTGATATCTAAACAGGGAATGAGCCGGATATGTCACTACCTTGGTCCTTTCATTATTGGCTGCTACTTCCTGATTGGTGTCAGGTGGTACAATATTGTCTAAACAGTATAATTTCTCCAGTGGTGTAAGGCGTAGACATCCTGTGATAATGTGGTATGTCTCTCATTGTTTTAGTGTGGTGAGATGTGCTCCACACTGGCCATGCATATTTAGCAGCAGAGTAGCAAAGCGCAAGGACAGATGTTTTCACTGTGTCTGGTTGTGGTCCTCAGGTTGTGCCAGTCAACTTTCGTATGATGTTATTTCTAGCACCCACTTTTTGCTTGATAGTCAAGTACAGCTTCTTGTAAGTCAGAGCATGGTCCAGAGTGACTCCCAAGTATTTTGGTGTACTGCAATACTCAGTGGGATTCCTTCCCAGTTAGTCCTCAAAGTGCAAGATGCTTGTAGGTTCTTAAGATGGAAAGCAGATGTCTGTGTTTTAGATGGGACTAGGAATGAGCTGGTTTCCCCTATAATAGGCAGTAGGAGCACCTAAAGCTTCAGAGAGCTTCTGTTAAACCATTTCAAAGCTCCCTGCTTAGGTGGTGATGGTACAATTGTCAGCATAGATGAAACTCTTTGTCTCTTCTGGCAGTGGTTGATTATTTGCATAAATGTTGAACATTGATGGAGCAAGCACGCTCCCCTGAGGCAGGTTGTTCATCTGTTTTCGCCATCTGCTTCTGGTGTTGCCGTTGATAGGGCCCTGTTTCTCTGTATTTTGTTTAGTAGTTGCTACTGCATCAGGATTTGGTCCAAGACCTCAGAGGTAGAACAAAGTAACATCGAGTAATTTCAGTGGTGTTCTGCCCTTCTTCCTTTGGGAAGCTGCCTTCACATGATGGTTAAAGAATTCTATGCATGTATTTCTCTTTATTTTAGGAAATGATTAAAAACAACAACTAAGTTCATATGAAGTTCTGGTCAAAATTGCACTCTTTCATTGTTACCCGGTGTGAACGATGTGTGCCTGGTGTTCAAGAGTTGCTCACCATCAGCAACATTAGACAAACTGTTATTCAGGAAAGCTGTTCACTCATATCCTGCTTTTAGGCTGCTTTAGTCTGGTAAACCAGTGTGGGAAACAGGATGCTGAACTTGGTAGATTTCTGGTCTGATTTAGTTGTGCTTTTTTATAACTCTATTGAATAATCCTAGCTAAGCTTCTAGCTAACATTTGGCTTTTCTTGAATACAGTTCAAAAGGACTTACTTGCAGGGCTACCTTGCCGCATGTAAGCAGGTTTAGGATTGAGTTCCTTCTAACTCATCCTCTCATGAGCTTTCCTCCCACACACCTCCACTCCTTTTTGGCTTAATGCTTGCATTAATATTTGTATCACAGCAATTTCTCTTAGAGCTATTTTTATGGCAAGGTCTGCTGCACTCTCTCATATGTTTCAGTCTTAAGCAAAAGAAAACCATCAGAGCTTATTAACATCATAATTATCTTAAGTCTTAACACACTGTAAAATGTATGTCTCTGCCAGTGGTTCTCTATGCAAGTGTGGATTGTTTGACAGAATCCTGCTTTATTCAATTTGTGACGTACTTTATGTAAAGTTTGGTAATGATTTAATACATTTTTGTTAAAAAATACATATATGCATAGTGTACTGAATTTCCAGTTCCATTTCAATTTGGTAAGTGAACCCTTGAATATCTAAAAATATTGGAGTAACAGTTAGGGAAAGAGTGCTTCTTAGGTGGTGGTCTTTTAGCCGCGGAGGCGAAACTAGTTAAAACCAACAGGAATATGGAAAAGATGCTTTTGTGAACTATACATTGCAAAGCTTTTTTTTTGTCCACGACGGACGGAGAATTCTCAGAATTGTTGTCCAAAATTAACTTTTTTTAGCTGTGTCATAAGGACCAGACTAGATGCAGCACTTTTGCTCAGAATAAGATGGTGTCCAAATACCTATAAAACAGGGAGAAGCTGTTTACCTGTAAAAGCTGTTACCTATAAAACAAGTTGTCTGTGATACTTGTCTTACTATTGTTATAATGTTGTTTTTATGTTGTTTGAATATTTAATATTTTATTTGCTATGTTTTTAACTGTATGTATTTGGGCTTGGCCACATGTAAGCTGCCCCGAGTCCCTTTGGGGAGATGGAGGCAGGGTATAAAAATAAAGTTGTTGTTGTTGTTATTAAAGGTGCCGAATCTTTCACTTTTCTATTCTTTTGGGACGAGATGTCAATTCTTGTTCAGGAGGTTTATTGGAAGAAAAAATCTCTGATGAATGCTTACTTACTTACTTATTTAGGCGATCCCTCGTTGTCCGAGTATGATGGCCTTCTAAGTGTAGTGTCTTGACGGTGGATATGCAAGTGACTGTGGAGCCCTATTCTTGATACGCATGTTCTTCCACAGTGAGGGCATTGGTTTCCAAGTGGAAGATGGTCCCATTCAGGGTTGGCTTGACACGCCTTCCTAGTGGCACGTTTCTTCCTTTTGCCCCCCTTCCCCCAATTCATGCTTCTTCAAATTCTGCAGCTGGTTACTGATGGGACTGAAGAAACGCAGAGGCAGGCAGCGATCGCATGTCATTCATCTCCATGTTCTAAATCCTTTATCATCCATTTTTTTCTCTTGCAGAGGATTGTTATGCTGTTGCAAATTGTTTGGCCTTCACATACTGTAGTTATATGCTGTAATGTAATAATATGTTCTTGCATTCAGATTTGATTTTCAGTAGAGAGACCTAACTGGCAGATCAGGGTTAAAACAGTGGGTTTATAAAACAGTGAGATCTGGCTTTTCAGTGATATTACCATCTTTTGATGAATGTGTGATAAAAAGACTCCTTGGGTTTTTTTTAAAGGAAATTATTATGTAATAGAAACCAGTATTCAAGAGTCAGCCTCTTTCCCTATTCCAGAGTTTTGTATGTGGTTCTTTGTACAGTATGACTTGCAGTAGTAATTGTTTAGTTTGACCAACTGAGAAAGAGTTTGGCTATGTCATAATGCGGATGCTTAGCCCCCCTCCATGTTTTGACTGAAATGTTCAACTTAAGTTTTTCAGAACTGTAATATGGTTTGGAAATAATCCTCTTACAAAATTTAAATATCTAATACAGTCAAACTTCTGTAATTTTCTGTTGATCCTGATGTTTTTCTTGTCTTATTAATAAATTGTTTTACTACTGTGAAATTAGTAACAACTGGACAAAGATCTAATAGGCAACTATAAGAAACTTCTGTGGTTCAGCAGTCAAAGGGTTACAGGGGCTAGTTCAGGCATGGGCAAACATCGGCCTTCCTTTTTTTTTGACATCAGCTCCCACAATCTCACAAAACCAGACCTATTCTTGGACATTTAGATTAAGTTCTGAAGTTGAACCTGAGGATATTTATATGAGTTTATAAAAAAAAATTGATAGTTTATTCAGTTGTTTAGAATTGAGCGAATATGTTCAAGTTTAACATAGATCTATTATAGTACTTATACAAAAACATATTTCAATAACGAACAGTGGCACCTAATTGCTGACTGGATTGAAATATGGTTTAGAAGTTTTGTCTGTCTTTGAGAAATATGGCCCTACTTGTCTTTGCTGCAATTAGTGTTCATACTACTCTTACTTCTTACTTTGAAGAAAGGAAGAAAAGCTTAAACTCTGGAAGGATTGCATTTCCTGTTAAATATGAGACTATTAAGCAACATGCTGCAGTTTGCTGAAAGGAAGTACAGAAATAACATCTGTATCTTATAGAGCCTTGTTCCTTTTAGAGAAAGTGTACTGAGTGTTCTGGTGTTTATTGAGCTCTTGCCAGTTTAATGTTGCTATTGTTGCTTTTATGCAGCAATGTCTTTGCTATGATACTATTAGGCATGTGTGTGATTTCACATGTGTATGTATTCCCATATATTGCTTCTTTCACCCAAAGATTATCAAAGCCCCTCCTTTATTTCACCTTCTGTAATAAAGTTTGCCAAGTATCTGTTAGGATAGGCATTCTCAATGCTCAGACCCTAAATATGGAATGCATACCCCAATAGTGGTTTTGATGCAAGGCTAACACAATTTTATTTTTACAGGTAATTTACACTGCTATGCATATTCTGGCAACCTGAAGTGGTTTTAACCATATGAAATCTTTGGTGTTTCAATAGTTGCCACTTGTTATGTTTCAGACCACTTTGTTTCAAATAGATTCTCTTGTAGCCCTCTTTTCTGTGTTAGTTGTATGAAGAAATTATGGGATTTATGTAAATTGTTCTAGAGTAATAATATTACAGAGACCAATAACATCATCCACAACATCAGATGGGCATTTAGGCAAGCAGTGTCCTTTTACAAACTACATTGGACAGACAGCACTATGTAAGAAAATTAATGGACATAAAGCTGATTTTAGAAATGGCAGTAGCCCAAAACTAGTAGCAGAACATTTTAGCCCTCCTGAACACACAGTAAGGTATTTAAAGGTTGAAGTCCATGAACAAGGAAATTACGAAGGAAGACTAGAAAGAAAAGCAGCTGAATTGAGTAATATTCATGAATTCCAAACCATTAACAAAGGTGTGAATAAGTAGTATGCTTATTCACACCTACTGCACACCAGGGGCGTTCATTAAATATTTCCCCTGACCCACTTCCTGTGGACTGAGAGCAGTGAAACTTGGCACAAATATTAGTCCTTCTCTACATAGGTGCCACCTAGGGACACACACTTCTCCCATGTTTTTAAGCAACTCTAAACACCTCACTTGCAGAAGTAGACAGGTTGTGCCAAAGCCACGATGTGACTTTGGATATCAAGAGTCTCATCATCTAAAAAATGCTTGACCTTCAAAAATAACTTCATTGCTGGAAAGAGGTAGAAGTGCGATGGTGCGAGGTCAGGTGAATAAGGGGGATGTGGTAGAATTTCAAAGCCACAGGAGCATGTTTCTGTTTGAACAACATGTGAGTTGTGAACTGGTGCATTCACTTTGTCCAGTAGGTATCTTGCATAGATCTTTGCTTCAATATCAATAAGGCTGATTGGACGATAATTCCTAGACTCGGCTTTGTCTTCTTTCTTTAAAAAAATTCTACAGTAGTGAAGTATAGTCTGCACCAGTAATCATGGTACCCTTCGCTAGGAAATCCATCAATATTACTCCGTGCTGGTCCCAAAATACTGTGAGCATGATCTTGCCTGCCGAGTTGGGCATGTGCTTTCTTTGGAGGCAGTTGTTGCACTCCAGAACAGGAATAACCCGATTTTAAAACACCAAACGTTGAGAAGGAAAACAATCCTTTTTTATATTGAAGATAAGTAAAAGCAGCAAGGTTAAAAAAAAACACTTTATGAGAATAGGTAAGTTCAATAAATAGGAAGATAAGCAGGAACAAAGTATTCCAAGGTAGGATTCAGCAAAGTTCAAAAACAAAATCCAGACTTTTGTAATACAATCCAAAGAGCCAGGAAAACATTGATCCAAAGCATGAGTATATAATCACAAGAGACAAAGAAGCAAACCATAAACAAGAAATCCTTAACACAAATCTACCAAGCAAGGCTTCCATAAGACAAGAGCAAGAACTTAGCAGTATTCTGAAACGATGCTTCATCTGACTATGTCTCCCATGCTGGGAACTTTATATCCCCTCGTTAGGCCATTCCAAGCACCCAGAAACTGGTTTCGTTTTCCCTGACTGCCTCTCACCCTAATCTCTCGAAGCCTGGCAGAACGGCGTAGGTCTTGGCTGAGCTGTCTGTTTTGGCTAATTTTCAGCCGTCTGCCTATATTTATTTATTTATTTATTTATTTATTTATTCGATTTTGTATTCCGCTCCTCCCCACAGGCTCGGGGCAGATAACAACAATGTATATGGGCATCATGTCACAGACATGCAGCCCTACAATAAAAAGCATAAAACACATTAAAAACACAATCCAAAACATTACGGGTGCAGGGTGACATACATAGGTTTCTTGAGGTATAATCCTTCTATGCCTAATTAAAGGCTAGCTCAAAGAGGGCGGTCTTACAGGCCCTTCTGAATGGAACTAGCTCAGAGATGGCTCGAGCACTGTCCGGCAAAGAGTTCCACAGTGCTGGGGCTGCTGCAGAAAAGGCTCTCTGTCTGGTCGCAGATAGGTGACAGGAGCGGACTGATGGTATCGTCAGCAGTTTCTGTTCATCTGACCGCAGTGATCTCGGGGTAAATACAGGGTAAGGCGGTCCC
Organism: Anolis apletophallus; assembly: GCA_030556195.1. NCBI lineage: Eukaryota > Metazoa > Chordata > Lepidosauria > Squamata > Anolidae > Anolis > Anolis apletophallus. Next base: position 84,346,129 of record JARBWK010000001.1, read on the forward strand.
TCAAGCACGCAGGCACTAGGCGGTTTAAGGCCTTAAAGGTCAATACCTACACCTTGAAGGCGATTCGGTACTCAATAGGAAGCCTGTGCAGCTGCCGTAGGATGGGAGTGATATGCTCCCTCACCGCCGAGCCCGTCAGCAGCGGCGGCGGCATTCTGCACTAGCTTGAGTTTCCGAATTGTCGACAAGGGAAGGCCAACGTAGAGGGCGTTACAGTAGTCCAGTCTCGAGATGACCGTCGCTTGGATTACCGCCGCCAGGTCGCTCCTGGACAGGTAGAGTGCCAGTCGCCTAGCCTGTCGTAGGTGAAAGGACGCCCTGCTGACCACAGAGACCTGGGACTCCATGGTCAGCAGGGAGTCCAACTGCTCATTATCTATTTGCTCATTAGTTCCTCCAGGTGCCAAGTTGTTTTCAAACCCCAAATCCTGGGAACATTCTGGGAGCAATTCAGGGAGTAAACTGTCATCTCTATACGCTGTAGGGAAACTACACTTTGAACTGGTGTCCCTATGTCATTCTGTGCATTAATATAATTGACCAGACCATTGCCATCTTGACCCTCATTGACATCATTCCCCACATCTAAAGCACCTTGATCTTGAAACACAATCACAGGCTGAACTCCAACAGCAGTGAGTCATGGTGCTTCCATTGCATCAACTGGAATTTAGTCTCAGGATCATAGTAATGGAACCAGCTTTCATCCTGTGTGATCAGTGTGTTGAAAAAGTCCTTCTGATTTCCATGGCACATCGTCAATATAGGCTGAGAGCATTCGACTCATTCCTGCTTTTGGAAAGGTGTGAGCAGCTGGGAGACCCAGCGAGCATATACCTTATGTATGTGAAGATGGTCTTGGATTATTTTTTCCATGTACCCCTCACTAATCTTAACATTTTGGGCTAGGTGGCAAATGGTTATGTGGTTATTTTCCAAAATGGCAACTTCCACTTGCTGGATGGTGTGTTCATCATTAGCAAAGTGGGGTCACCCTGGAACTGGAGCTGTTTCTATCAAAGTCCAACCACATTGGAGTTAATGCCAGTTCTTGACTACATCGTATGATGGGGAATCATCACCACAAACCTCTTTCATCTCCTCAAACGTCTCCTTTGGAGTAAAGGACATTGATGACTGCCCTGTTTTCCGCTGGGTCCATTATCAAACCCAACACCACATCAGCACCTGTAAAATCAAGACCGTTATCAGTTCTGAGTTGTACATTGACATGTAACTTATAGAGACTTGTATCATTGCACATGTGCAGTTTCTGCATCCTGTGATAAATTGAAGTGGGTCAGGGGAAATCTTTAAAGAACGCCCTTTTTAACAAAGGAATCTTCTCAGAGTTTTGAACCCAGGAACCTTTTGGTAAGCAGTTTTATTGCTTTTGCACATCAACACTAGCTGACCAGTGTGAAGATCTGTTTTACTTTGTCCAAGACTCAAGGTCATGATTTGCACCATTCTGGACCGTATTGCATTCTATCCCACTTCCACAATTGCATAAATATGTGTAACCTGAGACTTCAGCTTCACTTTGTACTGCACCTAAAGAAGTGGGTTTATATCCACAAAGGTAAAAGTAAAGATTTTCCCCTGACATTAAGTCTAGTTGTGTTTGACTCTGGGGTGTGGTGTTCATCTCCATTTCTAAGATGAAGAGCCGGCGTTGTCTGTAGACACCTCCAAGGTCATGTGGCCGGCTTGACTGCATGGAGTGCTGTCCACAAAAGTTTATGATAAAAAAAACACGAATTAGTCTTAAAGGCACTGAAACATCCACTTTTCTCCCCTACTCCCTCCTTTTTAAACCTTTCTAATGGTGACTGAAGTATTCTGAGCACAGCTCATGCATAGTTCATAAGAAAAATTGCTTGTTCGAAGTTCATGATTGATTTACTTTGTGATTTTCCCACATGACAGGGGGATGGAATAGATGGCCCATGTGGTCTCTTCCAATTCTATTATTCTATGATTCCATTATTTAGGCTGATATTTAGCAACTTTAAATTTGAAATAGCTTTGAAATTTCATCCCCATTCGAGGAAATAATAGAATGCATATCTGGTCTTTGATCTATTGCCTTAGTTTACATCACAAACATGTTTTGAAAGAAGATTGCTATTGTTTCTTTGTTGTATTTCCATTCTCTTTCGATGAAACCAAATAGAAGGACATGCTATGGTGGGTTACTGTGGGCTTAAGAAGGCTGAAAGAACATAGAAGCTAATACTGTAATCTTTGGGGGCACAAAGAACATCTTTGTCATCAGATGATCTTTGACAACTTGCTTTGAAGGAATGCAGTTGATTTTGGTGAGGATAGAGGTCACAAGGAAGGCATAGTCTTCAAATGCAATGTACTTAGTAATAGCAACAACAGTGTGTCTAATGTGCCTTTCTGCTGCTTTCCAAAATAAGCACCAGTCAGTTTGATCCTTCAACCAACTATTCATAATTTTGTAGAAGTACGGTATATTACTGATTTAAAGAAGTATATTATCAATTTGTTGATATAAACATTTTTGCTATTTATACTAACAGAATGTAATAAGCAGGTTTATGGATACTAATAGTAAGGTAAAAAGGAAAAAGTCACTTCTACTGTTTCAGAAAATCTATTATAATTAGGATAGAAAAATATAAAATGCTATCATGTGAACAAGAACTTGACTTTGCCTTAGATCTGGGAAGCTTGGAAGAAGTTCAGGTTTCCAAATGCTATCATGTGGTGACTTGAGCAAGAACTATAAAGTAACTCTTGGACTTTGGACAATGATCGTAATATGCTGACTCAGGGGCCGTGGAGGTCACATCCCTTGGACTATGGGATTTGCTGAATCACCCGGATATGGTGCAACCCTGCCTGGACATTGCATGGGCAAGGGAGGGGGCTTAGATCCTTACCGAAATTGGAGCGTCATTACACAGCCCCCATGTTTTCAACAATAAAACCCAGTATTTACAGCACAAACCCCATCACAAACATTTTTTTCACACAAAGCAGCTGAAAGACTGGGGAGAAAGTATTTGATATTATTGATTCTTGTAATGAGCTAAGCAAATGTTTATATTTCTCCTTTAGAGCTTGTTCTTTAATGATCCAGCAGTTAGAACATGAGACAAGTTAGTATACGAGGCATTTGCATCTATAGTCATGCCTGTGTTTACTAAGCATTAAGTGCCTTTCAGCACTTCTTTCTGTAATAAGCCTGGAAACTGGAGAAACTAAGGAAAAATGGAAACTAGAGAAACTAAGGAAAAGTGTGTGTTTTGTTTTGATAGCTGCAAATAGAGTGGGCACGAACTACTCTCAAACTATTTATATTTTTGAAAATGTCAATGGAGATGCCCATCCAGTATTTTGTAGCTCAGCCTATACATTACCAACAACAGCACAATCTCCCTTAAATTCTCTGTCTTTAAAATTTTAGAGTGCTGTGCTATGAGATATGCATTTGCTGGACTAGGGAAGGGCAATGGCAGTAGCAAGAAGTGAGCAGGCAACTTCTGTCCATGGTCTTGATGCCTACATGCAGAATGGGGCAATAGGGAGCCCAAGTCAACATCAAATACTCTGTCTCCATCCATGTTTATTAGCACATGTGGCTTACTGCATATTGTATTTTATGCGTCCAGTAAACTCTGAGCTTGAGTTGAATTAGGAGATCCACTTCCCTTAGAATGGTAAGGGAAGTATTTTTAAGGTACAACTTACAAATTTGTGTAATATATTTGTGTAATATGTATAAATTGCGGATAACTCGACACTATATCTGCTGTATAGGTAATGTTGGAGGATACTAAAAGCTTCTGACTATATTCTACCTATATTACTCCCTTGGTATAGATACACAGGGGAAATTACTGAAGGAGCTCATTTAATCAGTGAAATGTGTTAACGTTTTGAATGTTTTCTAGAGGGAGAAACCAGTGTCTTACTCAATTTCGTTTTGAGGCCACAGAGAAAATTATCTTCTGTAGCTGCTTTCCCCAGTACTTTACCGGAAGGAACAGACCAAGTCAAAGAGATTTCTTTCTTGAGCAACTGTTCTTTTGCTGTGGTCAGTGTATATCCTCCCTTATATTTCCCCTCTTAATAAAAAGGGAGTTTCTCTTCGTAGAGAACGTTGTCTTTGGGCAGTTTCAATCTACTGTAGTTATTATTAATAGTACTTCTCGTCATAATATATACAACCTTTCCCATGGGACTTTTATGGTGACCTTTTCTTGTCTAACATTGATGCTTTAAGTCTGTTTTTCTCACTTCTGTGCTTGATGATGATATTTAAAACTCTTATCATACATGAATTGTTTTGTAAGAAGGAACATTCAAAATGCATATTAAATACAAGAATGTACTTATCTTGTTTTATAAATCTTTATAGAAAACTATAATTTTTAAGAGTGATGCATAGTTTTTAAATGATCTATAGCAGTGATGGCCAACCTTTGGTCCTCCAGATGTTTTGGACTTCAACTTCCAGAAATCTCCGCTATCTTACCAGCTGTTGGGAATTATGAGAGCTGAAGTCCAAAACACTGATCTATAGAATCAAAGGCTTTGGTGCAATTTATAAAGTACTAGCTGTATCTGCCTCACAGTGCTGTGGCCAACCTTCTCTCCCTCTTTCTCTCCTCCTTTCTTTCTCTCCTTCTTTCCTTCCCTTTTTTCTTTCCCTTTCTTCTGCCTTCCTTCCCTTCCTCTTCTCTTTCTCCCCCCTTTTATTTCCCTTCCTCTTTCTTCCTTCTCTACCTATTCTTGGACTGCAACTCCCAGCAGTCCTCCTGATAAATCTACCTACCTATCTATGTCCATCCAATCTATCTATCTTATCTATCTGGAGGATTGTTGGAAGTTGCAGTCCAGTAATAGGAAATTGGAAATATGCAGGGATTGGGATGCTCTCAAAGAAATCCAAGGAGAGGAAAGCTTGCAGCTTGGAAGCAGTGCATGTGGATTTCAAACTGTGCCTTGAAGCCGTGACTGGTTGGCTTCGTGCCAGCTGGCTGAGGGTGTACCCATCGAAAACAGAGATCCTATGGCTGGGTTGCCCGGGTGGGTGCAAGCTCCAGCTGCCTACCCTGGACGGCGAGGCATTACGCTCGTCGTCATTAGTCAAAAGGTTGGGGGTCCAATTAGAGCCTCTGCTGACGATGGAGGCCCAGGTCTCCACCATGAGTAGATCTGCATTCTACCATCTGCGCCAGGCTAGGCGGCTGGTGCCCTACCTCACCAAGAGCGACCTAGCTACGGTTATCCAGGCGATGGTCATCTCGAGACTGGACTACTGGCCCTTTACATTGGCCTTCCTTTGGCAGTAATCCAGAAACTTAAGCTAGTGCAAAATACTGCAGCTTGACTGCTGACGGGAGCGTCGAATCGTAGTCACATCACCCCGATTCTGCAGCAATTGCACTGGCTTCCAATCGAGTACTGGATTGCTTTCAAAGTGCTGGTTTTGACCTTCAAGGCCTTGTATGGTCTGGGGCCTGTGTACTTGAGGGTCCGTCTTCTCCCATATGCTCCCCAGAGATCACTTCGGTCGGAGGACCAAAACCTGCTAGAAATCCCCTCCCTTCGGTACTACCATCTGTGATCCACCAGGCAAAGAGCCTTCTCGGTTGTGGCGCCGAGCATGTGGAATTCACTGCCGGCCGAAGTCCGTTCAATTAGAGAGTTACCTGCCTTTTGCAAGGCCTGTAAAACAACTCTCTTCTGGCAAACTTTCAACCCTTAGCCACAAATACCAGGTGTTGCTACATGCTTTACTGTTCTTGTTATCTTATTGTATGGTTTTATTGTTATTTTATATAATGTACTGTTTTTACATGCTGTAAACCACCCTGAGCCTATTGGGAAGGGTGGTATACAAATTGAAATAATAAATAAATAAATAAATAATCCTCCTCTCCTAAAGGGCCTGGTCTAGGGGGTGCTAAGAGCTGTAGTCCGGAAGAGATTTTGGATATGCTATTGTGTGTTTTGTTTGCCAGAGGGGTCGTTTTGTTCATGTGCTATAGCATCTTTTTGCTCTTTTTTGGCTTTTAAAGTCCCTTCCATGGTGTTTTTCAGTGTTTGTTGACAGATTTTAATTAGAACTAGAGTAGATTATGTCTCAGGAGCTTGAAACAGCTTCCTTGGTATTCCATATGTGATGATTTACTTCTCACAAGTGTTCTGAATGAAACTTCCACTTCACCTTCTAAAATGAAAGGATAATGTTAAAATGATTCCTCCTTCGATGAATCCATCATCCTTTCATCTCTTTTATATAATTCTGATTGTATTGTTTTCATTGTTTTATTATTTGTACTTTATCATGTAATGTATTCCCTGCTGGTCATAGAGCATCCCCAGTCTTGATTTAAATTTCCCTTAGATTTCTCAGATCTTGTGGAAATGGTCTTTTGTTCAGTTGTTGTTATTGTTGTCGTCGTCGTGTTCTCTTTCTTTGCACTGGTTATTATACACTCAAATTACTAGACAGTTGTATTCAGAGTACTGAGACTCTGTCACCTTTTACTTTTGATTCTCATCTATCTTTATCTGCTTGAAGAGTTTCATCAGTCTTGCTTTGAGGATTCTCTTCCTTTTGGCACCCCTCCCTGACAATGTCCCTGGCATCAGTCCATAGTATTTTGGGTCCAGGCCAATTCAGCTCAATTCAGTGCACATTTACTATGAAAAGCTATAGATATGCATAGGGAAAAGTCTCTACTTGAGGAAAGCAAGGACGAAGTATGCTCCTGATACTTACATATTTCCACATGGTCATTCTAAATACCTTAATAAGGCTGTTTAACAATCCCCTTCTTCTATTTTCTGCTAGCACATTTGAAAGAAGGAATGGATGAGCATGATTCCTGTCTAAAGTTAAACAATAATCAGCTAGGAATCCAGGTACCCTATTTACTCATGTATAGGTCTATAAATCTAGGTAGATTTATCCACAGGTCAGTGTGAGTACTGTGCTTTAATTCTTATAAACAAAGGAATCATCTATTCTCTTAAGTAAAGTGACAAAAGATGAGAGCTTAGTCTATCTCAGGAGAATCTTAAAGAAGCACTGACTCTCTCTACTCTCTCCATCATGGCGTGACTTCGGGCCTTTTTGAATGCTCGGGTGGGGATGGTGGTGTCCAGGGGCAGCTGGCCTCCAAGGCAGCTTCAATCCTTTCCACTTTCTAATGAATTATCTGTAGGTCACATCAAAATTCATCATTTTGGCCCCAAAACTTGCCTTCGACTTAAACATGCAGTGGATTCATACAAGACGATATACTGTACAGTATATTATGATATACAAACCTAGGTTTTCTCACTTTTAATACATTTCTTTTTTAAATCAGGAAGTAAATATGTGGAAATGTTTTTGGAAGTAAAGATGTGGAAACTTAAGAAAATGCAGAAATAGTTTTCTCGTTTACAATAAATTACACCAAAAGGAGAGAATGTTGTGCTTGAAAGGTAGAGTTGCTTTTTTCCTATCATCCTTTTGGGAAATGTAGTCTCTGTTCTGCATTTTTTAAAATGAAAATAACCACTACGCAAATATTGAGTGAAACAGTTCTGTTAGGAACTTTAGCTTTGTATCACTGCAATGTATTATTTTTACCAGGGTTTGAATCCCACTTAGCCAAAGAAATTTACTAGGCAGCCTTTGGCAAGTCATACTCTATCAGTCTAAGAAGAAGGCAATGGCATGCATCTTCTGAACAAACCTTGCAAAAAAAAATCCCAGTCCTATTACAGGGTCACCAGAAGTCAGAGTCAACTGAAATTATCAAGGAAATGGTGGGACCACTGCTTAGCGAGGGTGGTAAAACAATAACAGATCACAAAACTGCTCAATATCAATTTGGCTTAACCCCTCCACTCAAGAGGACAGTGGGCAAAAAGAGTTGTCATCAATGTGCTTAGACGGTGTAATGGAAAACAACACGTTTGTTTTGAGTTTATATATTGGTTCATGTTTCAGTGTGGAAATTCCCTTCACAACCCCAGTGAGCATTCCTTTGGATATCATTCCTTAAATTGTCTCCTTCCTGTCACTAAGCTAATACGTGTTCCTGCCATAGACATGTCCTTTGTTGTTATGGCAGACTTAACTGCAGTTTGTTTTCAGCTGAATACTGGAAGAGATTAATGGTGCTTAGACGGAAAGAAATATTTGTTTCTGTGTGGAAATTCAGTGATCTTTCATTCCTTAAATTGTGTGCAGTCTGGGGCCTGAAATGACAGTTTCCCCTTTGTCTGCTCTGTCTTTTATCAGAGTTTCTCCCTTGATTTCCACTTTTCCTCTTTTTTTCTTTCATATATATGCTTTAGGAATAGTCCAGTTAGTCTAAAAATGAGCATCTACTATGTAGAAAGGTGTGTACTAAATACTTTCTGAAAATGTTGGCATTAAATCAGATTTTGGTGCTCTCCATTGTTTGCAGGGTCATTCCTAAAACATTCCTTTTAACTTTTTCTCCATCTGGCTTGTCATTCCTTACCAAGTAGCTGCTTTCATTAATTTCTTTCCGAATGGTGACTTCCTGTTATTGGAAATAGAAGGCCTGACAGATTGTGGGTTGTGTTGTGAATGTGATCCGATCGTACATCTATGTAACTAATAAGATTTCCTGTATGCTTGTGTGATAAACCAAATCTAGAGTGAGGACAATAATGTTTCATAGAAAAAGTGGCTCCAGTTGCACGTGCCTGTTTTATGGAGCCACTGTGGTGCAATGGATGAGGCTTGAGGTATGACTCTAAAGACCAAGGTTCAAATCTCTGCTTAGCTGTGGAAATGCATTGAGTGGCCTTGATCAAGTCACACTTTCCCAGCCTCAGAGGAAGGCAGTGACAAAACCGCTCAGAACAAATCTTGTAAAGAAAACAGCTTGAAGACTCTTAACAAGAATGCGTGTTCTTTACAGAAGCAAACCCTTCGCAAACTTGTGTTTGGTTTATTTTGCATCTTTTACAATTAGTGAAAGAAAAACTTAAATCAAGAGTATTCTGAGCAGTATATTAAAGGGAATATGCTACTAGGCATTCTGGAAATTGGGGAGACCTGGGATTTTTCTCAAATGCAAGGAAAGCTCTTCCTTCAATGCCTGATGTAGTTGTCAGTGTGTCCTATAGAAATGTGTTGTTGCTTGCCATCTAGTGGGGGAAGAAGATAATTCCTGTCCTGCTCATGACAGATGGAATGAATTGTTAGAGCCACGTCAGGATGAGTGTTAAGATCCAAAACACTTCTGATATTTCCTCCAGAGATTGGCGCGCACTGTCATTATGGTGTTATTAATCATAGTTTTGGGCTAAAGCGGTAGTTCCAGTGTTTCTATTTTGTTCCATTCTGCAAGCAAGACTGAGACCGGGAAGTTAACTTTTTTGTCACCCCAACTGTTCATGTTACTTTGGTTTTATTTTTAGTTAAGGTTTCAAACCTAAATGTATACAATGCAATTTATACATGCTTTCACAGCAAATGGTAGCTCTGAGGATTATTTGACAGCTATGTTTCTCTTTATTTGGAGAAATAAATTTTATAATAATTATTTAGTCAGAGAAATTTCATTTTAAATTATGAAATTATTTAAGGTATTCATATTGTCATCTCTTCACTGCAGTGGATCACTCATATTGTTGAAGCACAGAGTTGCAAATGTCACTTAAAGTTTCTCTTGTAATTATGTGACACTCCTCTACTACTGGAATATTTTATGTTGTAACATTTTTTTAAAAAAATCCAAAAAAAAAGCTTGTACAGTGTAATCCCCATTTCAATTGAGGAAACGTTCCCAGACTTTAGGTGGATAGGATATACCATGGATAATAGTGGACCCTATTGTAATGAAGGCTTTCCATTCCAAGAATAACAGAGTTGTACTGATGTGACTAGAGAATGCCTAGAGAAACATCTTTTATTGGGTGTGGTTAAACAAAATGGCGAGTGTCAGTCCCACAGATATAGGGGGTCCTGATCTGCATTTTCCGGAGGGCATTCAGTATATGTAGATACTCTATTGTTTGGGTGGATTTGAACATGCACAGATTGGGTTTCTCTTATCCAAAATGCTTGGGACCAGAAGTGTTTTGAATTTTAAAATTATTTTGTATTTTGGAATACCTGCATTTTCATATACATGTATAATCTGGAGATGGAACCTAAGTCTAAACCTAGCATTCATATATGGCTTATATACTCATTTCACAAATAGTTTGGAGGTAATTCTGTACACAATATTGTAAATAATTTTTTGCATAAAACTAAGTATGAAACAAAGTACATTGAACTATCAAAAAGCAAAGGCGTCACCATCTCAGCTACTATGGATGACTTTTGGATTTCAAGTTTTTCAAATTCTGGAACTATAGATGAGGGATGCTCAATCTGGATTGGATTATTTTTCTCTGCCACTAGAATAGCGGCCAGCATGTCAGAATCTTTGTGTTTTTAAGATGTTTTGTTTCTCTAATTGCTTAAGTGGAAATGTTACTTTCCTTTGTAAAGCAGAGTTGCTTCTTGCCCTTGACTTTTGAAATGCATTTCTTTGACTTCACTTGATGACTTTGACAGATTACCAGGTTTTACACTGGTGGATCATGTTTTCTTTTCTCTCTGATGGAATGGGGCATTTAGATCCCTTCCTGCAATTGACAGGACCAAATGATGGTATGGTTAATACATTTAGACTGGGAGTTCACAACACATACTGCAGTCAGACCATCTTGTGGTGTGTGTGTGTGTGAGTACAAAAAAAGTAAAGAGTAGCAGAACACTCTGCAAACAAACTCAGTGGCAAGAGGTCAGCGTACAGCTTACAGCAAAAGGAAACTACTCCTTATGTAATTAACATTTGGTTCCTTTATTATTAATAGAATGACAGAAAGCTGGCATGGCTTCTGAGTAGCTAGGTTAAACTCCAAATCCTCCTGAGCCCTTCCATTTTTGAAAAGGGTTTTAGGGTGTTTTTTTCTTTTGACAAACACAATATGGAAGTGGGTCTTGTTTGCAAAAGAAAACCTTTTGGAAGGCTTGGGGATTATCTGACTTGGTTTATTAAGTGGATTAGGGAGTTCCACTCCAATTAGGTTTGTTGGGATAACATCTGGTAAGAACAGAAGATCCAGTGTTTGAAGGGTTATTTCTGGAGTGACTCTTAAGTCATTTTATTGAAGTGGTTTTTGGACAGTTTCTGCTGGCTTTTATCCCACACACGGACTATATCTTTCTCAGCTGTAGGAACCCAGTGGAGGAACGTGCTCTTTTGATACAGGAAAGATTAGAGATTATACAATCAATCAAACAAACAAATGATGAAAATATTTTCACAGGTCCACTTCTTCACTCTTAAGGGTTGTCTTGCAAACTTGTCTTTGCCATTTTTCTGGAGATTTCAATGGAAGAATGAACTGGGATTGACAGTGTAGGTGGCATACTGTGTTTTATCAGTTTTGATTTACACTTTATCAGCATAGTTTACACCTGCTTTTTATGCTCCCGAACCAGGAAAGAGCCATGTTAGACCATCAGGGCCAGCTAATCACTTCCCAGCAAAGGATTCCCCCAGACAGGAAGCAGCCAAGCCTTGAAACTGCAAGACCATTCAATGCTAATCAAGGTGATCAATTGCAGCATTCAACCTTGCCTCAAACAGAGACGAGTTCTTTCTCCCAGCCTGGATATTCCACAGATATATACACCCCACTTGCCTAGTTTCCAACAAACCTCACAACCTCTGAGGATGGCTGCCATAGATGTGGGCAAGGCATCAGGAGAGAATGCTTCTGGAACATGGCCATACAGCCCGGAAAACTCACAGCAACCCATCATTCTTTCAACTTCAAAAGTGTAATCAGCACATTAAAGCTTTGCTTGGTTGATCTCATCACTTGGGTGCTGCCGTTTGCATTGTAAAAATGTTTCCTGCTTCCATAGTTTATATCTTAAATTCTAAATTGTGACTCCAAAGTGGTGGCATTATTGAGATTTTTTTTGGCGTTACCAGAAGCCACCCTAGAGTTGGTGGAGAAAGAATGAAGGCTGAACCCATTCATTGGTCTACCTTTGTCTGAAGGGCAAAGGTAGACGGCATTTAAGTCATTTGTCCTTGTTGACGGCATTTAAGTCATTTCCAACATATGACAACCATGTGGCAAACTAGTCACTGGGTTTTCTTGGCAGAATGTGACCTGCCCAAGATCATCCAGTAGGGAACCTGGCTTTTTTCTGGAGAAGATTATAATATATTTCTCTTTGCAAGAGAGGCATCAAGAGGTTGATCATACATTACTATGGTTTCTTTCGCTGACAAGGCACTTTGCTTGTGTTTTATAGAATAAAAATGGATATATAATTATATAATGTGTTTGGATGCTCAGCTTGAACACTATACATTATGTCTAAAAAGAAAGGGCTTTAGGCCAATATCTTAGTTGCACTGATTTCAGCTGATAACATCAGACAACTTTGAGGATGATTTGTTAGCAAGGCAACTGAAGATCAGAAATAAGTCGTTTTGTAAGAATGAACTTGATATATTTCCCCCCTCTCTGTACTCATTACAAGTTGAACCCAAACTCCATTGAAAGTGGGTTTGGCTTGTAATTTATTTTGATGTAACTTTTATCAAGCTTCACCCTACTGTAGCCTCCTTCCTTTTCTTACTTTGCAGTGACAATTGAGTGATGTTTGTCTTCAAGTCTCCCATCCCTTTCTTCTCCTTTGTCCCCATGAGTGCTGTTTAAGAATATAGGCTGTGTCCTGCTGGATCAGGCCAAAGACTTGTCCAGCATTGTATTCACGCAGTGACTTACTGGTCACTTACGGGAAGTCCACCAGGAGGACACGAAAGCAATTGTATCCTCTCACTTGTGCACCCTCCCCCAGCCAAAGACTTGTCTAGCATTGTGTTCACAAAGTGACTTACTGGTCACTTATGGGAAGTCCACGAGGAGAACATGAACACAATTGTATCCTCTCACTTGTGCCCCCCCCCCCAAGCTACTGATACCGAGAGGCATATTGCTTTCCTTGTTGACGGCATTTAAGTCATTTCCAACATATGACAACCATGTGGCAGACTAGTCACTGGGTTTTCTTGGCAGAATGTGACCTGCCCAAGATCATCCAGTAGGTTTTCGAGGCCGAGCAGGGGCAAATACAGGTTTCTCTGTGTCCTAGTCCAAGACTAGTTAATATCTGCTGAGGGAGGAGGATGGGTATGGATCATTGCATATACATACACACACACACGCACACACACACACATATATATAGAGAGAATGAAATCTGGAGTTACCTGTGTTTTTTCTATAGGTGTCTAGTGTTTGTCTTGTGCCTGTCACTGTAATCATTCCAGGAAGCCTCACTGAGAATTGTGTGACATTTCAGTACTGATATTAAAAGAACATTCTTATCTTTATCACACCGGGGCCATGCAGAACGTGTGAACTATTTTGCTTTCATTTTTTAAAAGTTACCGTATATAAAAGTAATAAAGGAGAATGATAGCAATCTAGATGGGTAAGGCAAGGTTAGAGTTGTTCTTTAAGACAAATAAACTGTGCTATGGTTATCACAATGCTGCACTTTTTGCCCTCCACTCCACCGTCCATTTCTATTAGGGAGGGCTTTGGTTTTGTCTCTCTGCATGTCAAAGCATAAACTGACTGTTACAACTGTTTGTGTGTTTTTAAACAACCAGTTATTTCTGTGTGGAAATTTATTTATTATTTCCGGTATTTCTACCCCGTCTCTTCTCTACCCCTGAAGGGGGACTCAGGACGGCTTACACTTGGCAATGATACAATGCCATCTTACCTCATTTGGAAGCGTGTTCCATAGGCGGCGGGGCACAGCCGAGAAGACCCTGTCTCTCGTCCCCGCCAGACGCATTTGTGATGTTGATGGGAACGAGAGCTGGGCCTCCCCGGATGATCTTAGTGGTGGAACTTAGAGGCAGATGCGTTCGGACAAGTAAGCTGGACCAGAACCGTATAGAGCTTTATAGGTCAAAACCAGCACTTTGAATTGAAAACATTTGCCTTCTTTGGTTTACTTCCGGAAGAACAGATTTGTGTGTGTGTGTGTGATTTGTGTTCAACTGTTGGAAAGTGCAAAACACAAGCCAGGTTTAATTATTTCCAGGACCTCTTTCATACTTCAATATTATAGCAATGTGATTCCATACTATGGAATTCTGGGGTTTGTAGAATTATAGAATCATAGAATACTAAAGTTGGAAGAGACCACATGGGTCATCTAGTCCAACAACACAACTCAAAACAGTCCTCTGGTGAAGGATAGAAACAAATGAAGCCAAAAGCCTATCTGCACAATTAAGATACCCCTGACAGATGGCCATCCAGCCTCTGTTTAAAAGTTTCCAAGGAAGGAGCTTCCACCACACTCCGAGGCAGAGAGTTCCACTGTTGAACAGCTCATATGGTCAGGAGGTTCTTCCTAATGTTTAGATGGAATCTCCTTTCCTGCCATTTGAACCCATTGCTCCTAGTCCTATTTTCTAAGGGCAGCAGAAGACAAGTCTGCTGCCCTTTGGTAGTTTGGTCAAAAGTGCCAAAAGGGCTTCCTGGATGAGGATCCTGAAGTTCCCATCTCCCTTACACCCCATTGCAAATCCGAAGATTTGGTAAGATGTTGCTGTGGCAGTTAAAATGGAATCATAGCAGTGTAACTGTGACGTGTGAAAGAGCCCCAGGCTTTCCAGCTAAGTATCTCCTCACCCTTGGAGAGCAGTCACAATATTGAATTAGGTCACTGGATTCTCATAGGTTTTTCGGGCTATATGGCCATGTTCTAGAACAGTGCTGTCCAACATCTACCGGACCAGGGGCCTGATTGCCGGTCACTGATGACTTGGGGGGCCAAAGGGTCTGGCCCCGTCCCGGCCCCGCCCCCTCCCCAGCTCCGCCCCCTCCCCGGCTCCGCCCCCCATACTCAATATGCCCAAATGTGAACACTGGTGGATTTGGGGGAAAATAGACCTTGACATTTGGGAGTTGTAGTTGCTGGGATTAGTAGTTCGCCTACAATCAAAGAGCATTCTAAACCCCACCAATGATGGAATTAATCAATCTTGGCACACAGAACTCCCATGACCAACAGGAAATACTGGAAGGCTTTGGTGGGCATTGACCTTGAGTTGTGGAGTTGTAGTTCACCTCCTTCCAGAGAGCACTGTGGACTCAAATAATGATGGATCTGGACCAAACTTGGCATGAATACTCAATATGCCCAAATGTGAACACAGATGGAGTTGTGGGAAAATAGACCTTGACATTTGAGAGTTACAGTTTCTGGGATTTATAGTTAACACACAATCAAAGAGCATCCTGAACTCTTGCAACAATGGAATTGAACCAAACTTGGCATATTGAACTCTCATTACCAACAGAAAGTACTGAAAGGGTTTGCTTGGGAACTGACCTTGAATTTTGGAGTTGTAGTTCACCTACATCCAGAGAGCACAATGTTGGATCAGGACCAAACTTGGCATGAATACTCAATATGCCCAAATATGAACAGGAGAAGGAAGGAAGGAGGGGAAGAAGAGAAGGATGGAGGGAGGAAAGGGAGGAGGGAAAGTGAGAAGGAAGAAAAGATAAAAGGGTGGCAGGAAAGAAAGAAAGGAAGGTGAAAGAGGGGCAAGGAGGGAGGGAGAACAGTTGAAAGGAAGGACGAAAGGGTGGATGGATGGGTGGAAGGAAGGAAGGTAGGAGAAAGAGAGGAGGAAGAAGGGAGGGAGGGAGGAGGAAAGGGTGGATGGATGGATGGAAGGAAAGAAGGTGAAAGAGAGGGAGGGAGGAAAGAAGGAAGGTAGAAAAGAGGAAAGAGTGGAAGGAAAGGAAGGGAGGAAGGAGAAAGAGAGGGAAGGGGGAGGAAAGAAGGCCGGGCGGCAGTTGGGGCTCCTGAGGTGGCGGTGGAGGAGGCGGGAGCGAGCGCCGCCGAACTGGGCCAGGCCTCCGCGGCTGCGCCAGGCCCCGCGAACTGGGCCAGGCTGCTGCGGCCAGGCCTCCGCGGCCGCAGCCTAACCTTCGCGCCACGGCCAGGCCTCCGCCGCCAGGCCTCCGCTGCTTGTGAGAGTGCACCTGTGCCGGCGAGAGTGCGCCTGTGCCGGGCGAGAGTGCGCCTGTGCCGGCGAGAGTGCCTGCACCGGCGTGAGTGTGACTGCGCCGCGCGCGAGCCGATTGGCGGGGGAGGGAGGGAGTAGGAGGGAGCCTGCTCCTCCTCCCAGCCCCGCCCCTCTGCGAAAAAAACCAAAAAAACCAAAAAACAAAAAAACAGCCGATTTCTTTTTAAAAGGGTAGGGGCCGTAGGGAAGGTACTGGGGGGCCGGATCCGGCCCGCGGGCCGGCAGTTGGACAGCCATGTTTTATACAGTACTTACTTGTCATGTTTCAGAAATATAATAGATCATTCAGCTAAAATATAGCCCAACATAATCTACAGAGTGGCATGTTTATAATAATTACAGAAAAAAATGAATGTAAATGCATGCATGTTATTTTAATTCAAACTTCAGTTAACTTGGAGACAATAAGAAACAACTGTTATACGTAAAGAAAATAAAGTCTTTTGTGGACTTCTGACGATTGTGATTTAAGATCATGCATATGTTGTTGTAATGGAGCAGTTCTTTAAGTTTTGCTTTTCAAAGCTGAATTCCATTTCCAAAAGTGCGTACGTAGTTTGTTCCTTGCATTTTATTCCTGCACTAGCACCAGTTCATTCAACATGCCTTCAGTGTGTGTACCTCTGAATTGCCTGTTGACCTATGACAGGTGGCAACTCCATGTATCTCACAGGGTTTTCTTAGGCAAAGAATCCTCAAAGCTGGTTTTACCAGTTTCCTCCTCTGAACTATAGCATATGACAAATGGTATTCATTGGTGGTCACTCATCCAAGTACTAACCAGGTATGACCTTCCAAGATCAGACAGGATTTGGAGGGTATTTAAGCATACTATGGACTTCAGAGTTTCTCATTACATGCTAAGATGCCCCTCACCACTATCCACCAAGCATATCTGAAGAGAAGGAGACTACATTTAAGTTAATACGAAGTTTTACTCTAGTGATATGTGGTTCAGTATTTAATATCACTGTCCAACTCTTTTTTGGCAGATCTGTCTTCAGCAAAACGGAAGTTTGCGGATTCCTTGAATGATTTTAAGTTTCGATGTATAGGTGATGCTGAAACGGACGATGAAATATGTATAGGTAAGTGTGTAGGCTTTAATAACCCCCTGTGGAGCTTGATTCAGATTGTCTATTTCAGTTGTTTAAGTAGGAGGAATTCTCATTAGCACCATGTGCAAAATGCCACCTACAGTGGACCAGCAGCTATGACTCTGTAAATTATTAGTCAGATTTTGCAGATGGTTGATGGAAAGGTCTCGTTCTCCCTCAGAAATGACTTAGAGCCAGATGCACTTTTGCTTCATCTTTTTAGATCATTTTCTTAGGCCTGTGAATGAATTGGTCTTGAAGATTAGGTCCATAAGTGAAAGTGTGGGGTGTAATGTTCTGTCTTTTCTGTTGACTATTGGATCCCCATCAAAGAAAATAAGAAATGGAAATGAAGAATTGAGTAATATTTACTTTGCACCTCACCCAAAATTATCTGTGACCTGGCCACTAGGTCTTTCTAGCTTTTGAAAGGACTGTGTGAAGCAGAACTAGCTATTTTTGTATGCTTATAGATAAGGAGACATGGAATCATGTTGTAGAAACATGGCTTACCCTAAAAATACTGTGAACAATTTATGAGGATCAACACAGTTCTGTAATTTGTTTAAATCCTGCTCTTCTTCTTATGCTTTTCTTTTGTAACCATAGAAAGCTTGAGATTGAAAGTAATGGAAGAAGAGAGCAATCATCGGCTGTCCAATTGTGTTGTGTATTTTCTGAGCCTTAAGGTACCTCTGAGGATGCCTGCCATAGATGCAGGTGAAATGTCAGGAGAGAATGCTTTGGAAGATGTCCATACAGCCCGGAAAACACACAACAACCCAGTGATTCTGACCATGAAAGCCTTCGACAATACAGCTGTTCAATTAGTCATTATTAAAACCATTCCTCTCAAACATTGAAAAATAGCAATAAGGGTTACTGGTGCGGACTACACACAGTGGAACGTGTGTACAAAATAATGCAGAAAGTCATTTGCGACTCTCCATGTATTTTAAAGCACAGCTGAACATGTTTCTAGAAACCTTTTTGGAAGGGAAAAGGGGTTGGAGGTGCATGGGTGGATGGAGAAAATGATATATCTCTTAGAGAAAATAAAGCCCTCAGTGTAACCTATCTGGTAATTTTGTTTTTCTTTTCATCTAGCAAAATCCCTGCAAGAGTTTGCTGCTGTTCTTAGAAACCTAGAAGATGAGCGCATACGTATGGTACGAACTTCACAGAGCTCAAGTCTTTTTAAGTATGGCATTTTGGGAAAGAATGAAAAGGCCATCGATAATGAGCCTTGGGGGCTGTGGGTTACAGCAGTGCAAAGAGGGGTGTAGAAAATCACAAGAAAAAACAGATCTCATCTAGGTGAAAATAAAAGGTGTGCATTTTTATTTTGGCATAAATAATTTTGGATATGTAGGTGTATTATGCTTGGGAAATTAGTTTGCTTTTTGCTGATTATATATGATGTCAGATGGATATACCCTGGTCATGGGAAGAATACTGTGAGTAATTCCTCTGCTTTTCTTGCCTGCTTTGGCTCATGGCTATAGTATAGTCCAACAGCCAGATTGTCTGCTTTTGTGCCTCTAAAAGAATGGCAATATTCATCCTTGGAAAGTAAGTCTTGGCAGCAGAACAGGAATAGTAAACCATGATGAACTGCCTACTGCTGAATCCAGTTGGTCTTGCACTCAAGAGAACAAAGACTCTATTATGTGGACAAGAATGTTTATCCATTTTTGTTCCTAGTTGGAGTAAAAGTTCTCTGATAGTGTTAAATGCAGATGTTGTAGAGTTGGGTGAAATGTGCTGATTGTGTCTACATTTTCCACCTTCATGATATGCTTCTAATAATTCAGCAACAGATGCCAGTACTACCCACACATATATAAACACACACACTAGCATGGAGCTTGTGCCCATGTTTTCTTGCTGCAATTCCCAAGTATCTTTGACTGTAGTAGAAGCATCTGTTCATTGGGGCTCACAACTATGAGATAGAAACACAGTGTAATTGAAGCACAATTCCCTTGAATAATATTATATCGTGTTTTCTAAGATGGAAACCCCAGAACTGGCAACTGCACTGACAGCAGCATGGAGAACATCCTAAAACCCTATAAGGAAAGAAAAGTTTTGACAACATACCAGGATACTCTAAAAGAGGTGGAAAACAGGCTTTTCCAAAAGCTAGGATCTATAATTAGAAAGATCCTGTGTCTGGTCAACTAAACTTCTGAGCAAATCCTCAAATGGTAATCACACACTGAGCAGAAGAATGATGTGAGATGAGGAAGCCCTTCAGATGGCTTTGCCTCAAGCATCATCAAAGAATCTTATAGATAGCTACTCCTTTCCTGTCTATAATGGCTGACTTTTCTGACTACAGTTTAGGACAGGGTTATGGAACTGCAATCCTTAGGCTACCTGCTCAAAAGTTAGCCTCAAAAGTGGGGAGCAACAATAGGAAAATAAAATAATAAGTGGCCAAAAGTTTTCCTTTCACTGTTGTGAAAGGACATTAAGAAGGATATGGAAAAACAACAGCAGTGTTTTGCTTGCAACAATATATTACTTGTGATTTCATTTTGGAAATATACAATTGGAGGTGTACATTTCTTCAGGACCAAATGCTTTACTTTGCCTGACTTGCAGCTGCTTTCACTGCATCCTGCTGTATGATATTCAAAAGAAGGAAAGGACAACCTCAAAGGACACCAGTGTATTGAATGGAGCAGGGGGCTGATTTTTCTAGCTGTTTAGTCCTATGACTTTCTCTATCCTCCCCCCCGCCCCCCAAAGAGCTAATGTACATGTTCACATTGCACAGTTCTTGAATTGTTCTAATTTGAAGTATTTATACATCAACACCAGTTATTTTTGTATACATGAGTGCAGGGGCCCTTAATAATATAGCATGTAAAAATCTGACTCACACTGATTTCTTAGGGGGAATCCATCTGCCGTAGCGAGAATACATCTGCCATAGTCAGATAGAATTATACTAACTGAATGAAGAGAGTGAATTTATTTGTTTGTTTCTATATCAGATTGAAAATGCCAGTGAAGTCCTAATCACTCCTCTGGAGAAATTCCGTAAGGAGCAAATTGGTGCTGCTAAGGTATGTGAGAAATGGAGAATTCTTCCTCTTCTCTCTGCGAGAGACTTGAATGTTGTTCTCAAGGTTGGTTGGAAATTTTCTGTGATTCGCCGATGAACACATGACCCTTGTTGTCAAATCTTTTCTCTCCATCATTCATTTGATGAGTTACAGGTAGTAGCAGTTGTTGTGTAATTCTTAGCTTGTTAGAAGTCATCTTGAGAGATATGTCATCACATATCTTCTAGTGATGATTGTAGTTGGTTGAAGTGCTTATGAGACCCACAGGCACACTATTGCTAATTGTTTGCTAGGATACCCCCCTCCCTTTTATGGTTAAGTCACACTTTATGATGCTCGCCTCCTGGTTCCATATTTAACATAGAGTTTCTGCTTTTTTGTTAAAGACCTGATAACACTATATAACAAAATTTGAAAATGCTTCTGTTCCTGCTTTGAAAGTGTTATTTCCTATTTAATTGTGTGGTATTTCCTTTGAAAGTAGTTGTTCTACGCCAGAAACTTCATTTTTGTGGCTGCCACAAATTATGTTGAATAGGTTGAGAGTCTAGTAGATATTCATTGAAAAACGATAGCAAAATGTGCTGCAGGATGTCCAAAAACAAAGTATTTGCAACTTAATAAACTTTCCCTGTATTTTTATGATAGAACCAATTAGGAAATGACATTTATAACACAGAGAGACAAAATCTTGTTACATAGTGTAATGTTAATAGCTATTTGTCAAACAACTCTAGTTTTGTTGTACGCGAAACCATTTTTGGATAATTTGGTTCTTAAGCTTTGGTTCATCAGCCAAATATTTTGTTAGCTTCAACAGCAGTGCCTAGATTCTCTTCCCACTCCTAAATTGTGATTCAAATGCATTTGCTAAATCATTCCAAATGTATATCTCAATTATGTTCTATTCAGCTTAGAAATGCTCTGCTGAGTATAACAGCCTCTTCAGGGGTTGGCAGTCAAGCCATTATTTTTACTAGAAATAAGTCTAGAGGGGAGCAGTTTTCATTTATGCCCTTAAAATATGCACTCCCTAAATAGATACTGTAAATATTTTATCTATACGAGTCTGACAGCAGTGCTTCCCAATCATCATCATCATCATCATCATCATCATCATCTTTATTTGTATCCCTCCACCATCTCCCAGGGGTGCCTCGGGCCGATTCATTCAATAGTGCAACACAATATAAATGCAACAAAATACAGAACGGTAAAATTAATAACAATAAAATTAACCCCCTTACACACAAAACAGCGATAAAACCTCTATCAATTAAAGATACTAAAAAATCCGATAGGCTACATTATGACATCTATGTACAATATATGTCCTCATAAATTGCAACAGTGACTAAGTCCTCAAATATAGTGATCATAATCCCTAAACATGGTTAAAAGCTTGTGTAAAAAGCCATGTTTTCAGGTGTTTCTGAAAAACTTGGAGGGTGGGGCTACCTTAATCTCTTTAGGGAGGGCATGCCAAAGCTGGGGGGGGGGGGCAACCACCGAGAAGGCCCTCTCTCTCGTCCCCACCAATTGTACTTGAGATGGAGGTGGGACTGAGAGAAGGGCCTCCCCTGCTGATCTTAGGCCCACGCCAATTCATAGAAAGAGATGCGGTCTCGAAGATAGATTGGACCTGAAGTGTATAGGACTTTATAGGTAACTAGCTGTACCCGGCACGCGTTGCTGTGCCCTATGTTGGTGATGTGAGAATGTCAGGGTATGTATGTTGTGGTAGTGATGTGAGTATGTTTGTTGTGTGTATATGTATTTGTGTTTATGTGTGTTTATAGTTGTTTTTGTGTTTGGTTTTTTTGGGGTTTGTGTGTATGTGTGTGTGCTGGTATTGGTTTGTGGTTTTTGTGTGTGTTTATATGTGTGTGTGTATATGTGTGTGTGTATTGTTCTTGGTATGTGTGTATATATTTTTGTGTAGTTTTCTGTGGGTGTTTTGTGTTTGGGTACGTGTATATATATATGTGTGTTTGTGTATGTATATGTATGTATGTGTATATATGGTGAGGTGGTGATATGTGTGTGTATATATGTGTATGTATTAGTGTGGATGTGTATGTTTAGGTGTGTAGATATATGTGGTTGTATGTGTGTTTGGTTTTTTGGGGGTTTGTGTGTATGTGTGTGTGTGCTTGTTTTGGTTTGTGGTTATTTGTTTGTGTGTATATGTGTGTGTGTATGTGTGTGTTTATAGTTCTTGGTATGTGTGTATATATTTTTGTGTTGTTTTCTGTTGTTGTTTTGTGTTTGAGTACGTGTATATATATGTGTGTGTTTGTATTTGTATTTGTATCTATGTGTATATATGGTGAGGTGGTGATATGTGTGTGTATATATGTGTATGTATTAATGTGGATGTGTGTTTAGGTGTGTAGATATATGTGTTTGTATGTGGTTGTGTTTTTGTATGTGTTTTTATGTTGGTGTTTATATGTTGTTTTGTATGTATGAGTGTGTTTGCGTGTGTATATGTGTGTATGTTTGTGTATGTATTGTGTGCGGGGGGGCGACGTTGGGGGACCTTCGTTAGGAGGATGGCTGGTGTCCTGTGTCTCTTCCTGCGGTGTCCTCCTTCGGGAGTGGCAGGGAGCTGGTGTGCCACCGCCTCAGCGCTCTTCCTCGCCGCTGTCACCTCCTTGGCTTCCTCTGCTGCTTTCCTCATGTTCGTGGGCTCGGGTTGCGTGGGTTGTGTCCGGGAACGTTTTGGAGGCTGGGAGATGGAGGAGGAGGCGGGTCAAGGCATGGGACTATTCAGAAAGCTCCGCCCCTGCTTTCCAGGGAGCATAGCGGAGCCTTCTGGGAGGTGTAGTGCCATGGCCTTTTCCGCCTCCTCCTCCGTCTCACAGGCTTGTAAACGTTCCCGGACCGAACCCACGCGTCCCGGGTCCACGAACATGAGGAAGTCAAGGAAGAAGGCAAGGAGGCGACTGGCGAGGAAGAGCAGTGAGGCGGCGCCCCAGGTCCCTGGCACTCCCGGAAGAGGAGATCGCAGGGAGAGGCAGCGCAGAGCAGGCGTCCTCGGCCGCATGGAGCCGGGTGGCGCGGGCGCTGCCTTGGGCTCCTTGGGCTTCTGGCCCTCTCCTCCTCTGCTTCCAGGCCTGTCCCTAACCTCCGGAGGGCATTCAGGCGGGGAGGAGGTTCCGCTCTCCCAGTGGAGAGCAAGTGAATGTGCTGTGCTGGGGATCCGGCGGCGCGGGCGCCGCCGGATCCTCCTCCCATAGGTTTGAATGGGCAATTTTGGGGGGTCGCGTTTAGAGGTCTGCGGAAGTTGTAAGGGTGGGGGTTTGTGCCTAGTTGGTACCTCATGGCCTGGTGAATCGTGTGTTGTGGGTTTTGTGGTTGTGGGGGTTATGGTGTGGCCGTGCATAATCGTCAACCCACGACCACTCGATTTTTATATATATAGATAACCTGCACTTTGAGTTGGGCACGGAAACTTGTCAGCAGTCAGTGGAGTTATCTGATGTGTGGGACCAGCAGTTATTATTATCTTTCCCCCATAATGCCAGAGGATATATTTGTGTCTAGAGTTATTTCTTTATTTCCCGCAAACCCATAGACTTCCACTTTGGGTAACATGACCTTTTAAACAAAAAAGGCACAGAAGAAATTGAATTATTGACAACAATTATTTGGTTTTCCAGAGGGAGTCCTGGAAATCTTTCTTTAAGGTTTATTTTATAGTGAACACTAGACACAATTCTTCCTTTTATTCAGCTGCTGTGAGCATTGTACTTTGTGTCTTGTCTTGCTGGGTTTCTATAGCAACGTGTTGTTTCTGGTAAGATATATGGGCTTTTGCCAGTTTCTTTGGCCTTTCTTATAAACATGACTCTTCCTGTAAAATCTTCATTGTGGAGCTTCTTTTATTACAGTAGCAGTACGTAGAAGTGATACCAAAGCAGACATCAAATTATAGAAAGCACTAGAATTAATTTAGCCTTAACAGGACCCCCCCCCCCCCCATAGCCCCAAATTATCCTTACCAATGTGTAATGTGCCATCAGGTACCAAGTTGTTATCAAAGAGAACTCAGAGGACTTGATTGGCAGAAGTCACAACAAGATAACATAAAAACTCATCTGGCTTATTAGACTTTATTAAGTCTTACATTATATGGTGAGATAAGTAATAGTTGGAAGTTTCATTGTTTCCTGTGGACCATTTTATTAGCTGGAGTGGAAGGGTACTTTTTACACATCGTTGTTTCCAAGTTGTTTTTAAAGAGATGTTATGTCCAGCATCCACATTGCTGTGGTACTTTTGATAGAATACTTTGTAACATAGATTTTTTTAAAAAAACAAAACAAAAACATTCAATATAACCTTTTACAAATTTGAGTATTAGTCCCCAATATTTAAAGCTGTCATGATTTCTTACTGGTTCATTGGGATATACATTAATAATTGAGAATAACTTTAAAGTAGGTTTTTTCCCTCATGTCAGAAGCTACTTGAGAAACTGCTAGTCACTTCTGGTGTGAGAGAATTGGCTGTCTGCAAGGTTGCCCATGGGACTCCCAGATGTTTGATTATCCTTGTGGGAGTTGTAGCTGATAAAGCTCATCCGCACTCTCCCCGGATTTGAACCTCTGACCTGTCGGTCTTCCGTCCTGCCGGCACAAGGGTTTAACCCAGGGGTAGGCAAACTGCGGCCCGGGGGCCGGATGCGGCCCTTTGGCTGATTCTATCCGGCCCGCCTAAGGGCCTCTGGCTTGCCTCCCCTGCCTGGCCTCTGCATAAAAATCTCCAGAGAAGGGGACTATAAGGAAGCATTATTTTATTTTAGTGGTTTTTATTATTATTGTATAATAATTTTATAACAATAATAAAATAATATAATAAATAATATAATATAATGTTATATGATATATTATAATTTCAATATATTATGTTTATATATATATATACTATAATATAATAATTATGATATTAATACTAATAATATATGAATATTTCTTGATATATTAATATGTTAATATTAATAATGTGTAATATATAGTAAATATAGTAAGTGAATAAATAAATAAATAATGTAGATTAGCATGTAGTTCCGCCTTTAGGTGTGGCCCTCCACAATATTTTTTGGCTCTCGTGTGGCCCCTTGGAAAAAATAGTTGCCCACCCCTGGTTTAACCCATTGCGCCACCGGGGGCTCCTCTTAAAGTAGATGACAAAGACTTTGAAATAGTCCAAAATTTTGTATGCTTTGGCTCAGCCATAAATTAAAATGAAGATTTTAGTTAGAAAATCAGAAAAAGACTAGGACTTGGAAGGGTGAGTATGAGGAAATAGATAAAATTGTCAAGTGTTAACATATAATATTGAAATCTAAGATCAGGTTCATTCATGTCATTGTATTTCAAAATTTTGTGTACACTTATGAAAGCTGGGTAGTGAAAAAAGCTGAAGGGAAATAAAACAACCCATGTAAAACATGATACTAGAAAAAAGCTTTATTGAATACCATGGAATGCCAAATAGACAAATAAATATGCCTGAGAACAAATCAAGCCTGAGCACTTTCTAGAAGCCAAAATGACTAAATTGAGGGAAGTATACCTTGGACATGACTTGTTGCAAAAACAATTGTCCCTTTTCTTTCTTTCTTAATGGCAGTAGGGAAAAAAGGAAGATTGCACTACAGTGGATAGACTTGACTCAGTCAATGAAGTCAGAGCCCAGAGTTTGTAGGACCTAAGCAGGGTGTCTTGGAGGTTTTCCACTCATTGGTTGAGACTTCATAGTAATGAATCAGTGGTGATACCAGACTTGGACTTGATGGCAGGATGGCTTAGGCCATTTTGGGAGTCATTTTTTATGGGGGAGGGAATGTCTGAAGAACTACTGTTGTTAATGGTCTTGTATGTGCTATGTTTTTTGACAGGAAGCCAAGAAAAAGTATGACAAAGAGACCGAGAAATATTGCAGTGTATTAGAAAAGCACTTAAACCTCTCTTCCAAGAAGAAGGAATCCCAGCTTCAAGAGGTGAATTTAGCTTCTTTCTTTCTTTCTTTCTTTCTTTCTTTCTTTCTTTCTTTCTTGTTGTTATCTCACTATTTGTTTTGAACTGTAGGACTCAGGAGCCAGTTCTAAGTATACTTAGACGACACTGCATGTTACATTGTGTTTTTAAACCAAAATAAAGCAATTCTCCCCACATATTTCAATTAGAATGATAATAAAAAGGAGAGTAACCTTTTCCCTTCTTACTGCAGACAGTAATGTATATAATGAAATGTGTGGTTTGGCCCTAAATCAGTGGTTCCCAACCTTTGGTCCTCCAAATGTTTTGGACTTCAGCTCCCACAATTCTGGTAAGCTGGAAGTTGAAGTCCAAAACACCTCTAGGACCAAAGTTTGGAAACCACTGCTTTAAATAAATGTTTTAATATTGAAGATCACCCCCAGGATGCAAGAATTTAAAAGTACAAAAGAATATGGAGAACAGGGATCATTCTTCCAGCTGTTGCTTCTACCATCAATTTATAAGTTATCAGCAAGCAGGGCAAATGGTAAAGAGTGCTGAACTTTATTTACTGGTTTTAATAAGGATAGCCAGTTATTCATCTCCATTGAAATGTTATTCTGATGTCCTACAAGGAAGAATTCTGTAATTGGACCAAAGCCTTTTCTAGCCCAGCATTCTGTATATGGTGTGGCCAGCCAGGTGTTCATGGAAAGCCCACAAGCAAAACATAATGGCAGAAGCAACCTCCTGTTTGTGTCTCAAAATCAGTCTTAAGAGGAATATGGTTTCTGATAGTGAAAGTAAGAACTGGCCTTCGAGACCAATAACCAGTGGAAGCTAATAAGTGCTTCATATAAAATGATGCTCAGTAAAATGGAAGGAAGGGACAGATGCATTTCATATGGATGAACTAAACAAAATCTGCCTTTCATATGGATGAACTAAACGAAAACACTTGGGCAACAATGTTGATGGCAGGGGTCTTGGAGGTCTCTCGTAATGATGGCATAAGTCAAAGATGTGCATAACAATAGCAAACCTTGGCCCGAATTCCCTATTGTGGTCTGTGTTACATAACTTTACACATCCTTAGTTGCATAGTAGAGGCACTAAGCAGTTTTGTTATCGAATTGTGAAGGCGCACAATGGAAAAACAGCAAGAGTGCCTTATTGAGCCTTAATCGTGTTGGACATGGGTCACTTTTCTGGCTCTCATTCAGTTCTGCCCCCCCCCCCACAGGTCCAGTTCCAAAGTCATAAGTCCCAAGTGAATTGTGACACCTATGACATTTATGTCACCCCCCTTTAAAGCTTAGGGATATAAGTATCAGTTTTTTGTGCTTCTTAGAATTCTCATCCTATCAAGGGATGCATTGTGTTGTTAGATAGGTTTTTCTTCTTGCATGAAAATTTTGCTTTCAATTTTATTTATAGTATACATTGTCTAAAACATATTTGTGTGCATTTTTCAAGTACAGACATTGTTTCTTTTGTGTGCATTTATTTTCATACAATTTGAAAAAAGGGGAAAAAAGGGTGCCTCTGGTTTTCCACGGGCGATACAGAGGCTCACATATGCTGTTGATTATAACTTAATAGGGCGATGTAAAACATTGTAAAAATAATCTTGGTTAATGTCCATTTCTTTTTCGTCTTTATTAAAGCTATTCAAGTGTGTACTGTTTGAGATTGGTGCCCCCTTGTGGATATGTTCCATATTAAACTTTGTTTCTGAATCCTCTTTGGCATGTTTGGCTTATTAAGAAGAGGAGGTCTGAGTCCCTTCCCACCTTCTTTTAAATGCAAAACTTGATATTTGGCATTGAGACAGCATGGTGGCTGTCCACAGAGGAATTTGAACATTAACTCTATTCATCTTGTTACATTTTGAGCTAAAGAGCCACCCTGATTGCATAGCATCATGCTTTGCCTGGGTGCTTTCTGAGCTGCATGAACTGGCTAAATGTAAGGTGTTTCCATATGGGAGCAGGAGGCTACATGTTCCCAAGCTTAAAATGTCTGAAGCTGTAGTGGCTGAGCTAGGATTTCAGAAGGGGAAGCCTGCCAGTGGAGTGACAGATGCGTGTGGAGAGGTCTGTTGTTTTAGCAGAGTGGATGCTGTGCTCCATTAATAACATACCAGCTGCTTCACGGGTGTGCCTGGCTCGGTCAAAGACAATCGCTCATGTGTTGAGAGCCCTGACCTATTTCATTAACTTGGTTATACTGGCCAAACATCTGGGAGACTTGAATTCACGTAGTTGCTATAGAAAGGCCATGGATACGGCATTACATTTTATTGACTACTCTGAGAGAATCCCACGGATTCTTCATTGGTTCCCTGAGAAAATGGTATGTTTAGTGTGAGAGCTCCTGTGGTTTAGTGGCTGGAGAGTTGTTCAAACTGGGGAGACTAATTCAATGCCCTACGCAGCTATGAAATGTATTAAATGACCTCTAATTTTGTTGTGAAGACTATCATGAGCTCTTTGGATGAAGGCTCATACTAAAAATGTGAGCCTCCCAGTTTAACATAAAGAACAAAAAGTATTGCTGACAGCTTTTGAGAAATCAAAAATATTTATTTTGTTTTATATTAATATACTTATATCCCAGCCTTTATCTAAGGATCGGTTTAGAACAGTTTCAATGCAGTAAGAACAATTTTAAATGACTAAAAACATATTAAACCATTTTAACACTTAAAAACAGGACAATTTACAACTAGTTACTGCAATTTTATATAATGTAAATCATAAGACATGTGCAAATTGGATAAGTTCACTTAGAGTCCAGAAACTTTAATAAAAAGCCATGTTTTAACATCAATGATCTAAGCATCTAGGAATTATAATACTGGCATTTGTCCTCTTGATGTCATGTTTTGGCAGGAATTTCTGCACCTGAATATTACGCAGTCGGTTATGTCCTGCTTCAATTTGAAACGAAAACACAACTTTATATTTAGCAGTTTGTATAACTGAATTTCTCCATGAATAATCTACTTTAGCCAAATGGATAATAATAATATTACACCTAAGTTCTGCCAATTTAATTTTGCATCATGTCTTCTAATCATTTTGTAAAAGATTCCAATGAAAGTAGAATTATTTGGAAGTTCTGGGGTTTATATGCTGGGGATCCCCACACATTTGGGGGCAGGGGGCTTTTTGTATGGGTTTGTACACAGACTGGTAGAAAATTGTTCTTCTTTTTTGCTGGGAGCATTGGGACACTCCTGGGAGGGTCCTGTGAGGTCTGCAGGCCGTACTTTTTCTACTTCTGATGTGGAGTATTTTCCGGTAGTTTTGAGATTCTCCAATGCTCATATTGAATTCCCATTGTGACTTACAACACAGCTACTACTGCTCCAAGACTGGGAAGATAGGAAATGGGGAATAGCTGTCTTTTAGGGAGGCTTATTCGTGGTTACCAATAATCTCAGTGAGGAAACTCTTGAAAGGATCTCCCAGAAGTAGATGTTTCCCAACTTTGTGTTTGCATGCCCTCAACTGATGTGAAAGGTGAGCTTGATAAAGTGATTTACCTGCTTTTTCTCTGTAGTCTTCCTGAACTATGTTTTGTGAAAGCTGCTGTGCAAACATGCAGTCTTTTGTGTACTCAGTTAATAGCTCTTCTGTCTCTTTCTGATGCCCCTGGTGACTGACAGGCAGACAGCCAGGTGGACGTAGTTCGACAGCACTTCTATGAAGTCTCCCTTGAATACGTCTTCAAAGTTCAAGAAGTTCAGGAGAGAAAGATGTTTGAGTTTGTGGAACCAGTAAGTAAAGATACTTTGCTATCATTTCTCACTGTTGTGTTATGGATTATTTTACAGTAAAAAGACAGATAGCTGACAACAAAGCTCCTTGGCTATTCTGACCAGAAATCTATCCAATACTGGCTGCAAAGTTTCTTTAAAAAACAGTTGTGTTGCAATGGGTGAATCCCCAAAGAAACATCAATGTTAGTGTATCAGTGTTACAGCATTGTTTGTTTCCCCATTATTCTGTGGATAGAGGTCTACTTTTGGATAGAAAACTAAGGCTTCCTAGCGTTACCCCATACTTGAACCAGATTGGATTAGTTTCCTTTTGGTAAATAATAAATAAACTGACGACCCCTTGTTGTGGGGGAGAGGCTTGCGTACCCTAATGAAGTTGTGAGCTATGCTGGCGGTGGCATAATAGGCACCAGTAGGGCCCCCCACACTAGACAGGTCACAACCGAAGGGTCTGACAAAGAGTGTCAAAGGGCAGGATGGGCTCTCTAGCCTTTTGGCAACCATCCTAGGAGAAGGAAAACTATGATTTCAAACCCGGGCAGATGGTGCTCATTTAACCCTGTAAGGTCAACCATCTAGAGAAGGAAACTCGAACCAAACCTACGACCTGAGGACCTCGCTGCCACCGTCCTAACCTTGCTAGGCCCTGGCAGATGAACCTTTGGTTTAAAGGGTGATGCCAGTTCTGTGCACGCTACACTCCACCAGAAAAATCCATTGCACAGG